>CM026897.1:54507194-55138432 GCA_015227895.2 Colaptes auratus | reverse complement strand
AAGGGAGGACGAGAGAAGGGGGGGAGGTTGTGTTATTATTGTGTTATTAACAGGAAAATAAAAGAAAAATAAAAGATAGGAGACGAACAAAGGAAAGAGGGGAAGAAGAGAAAGAATGGATGAAGGCAAAGAGGAGGATAAAGAAGGGAAGGAGGAGAGAGGCACAGCAGCCGCGCCTCTCCAGCCCTCCGGTGTGGCACCTGCCCGGCGGTCCGGCGACTCCCGGAGTGCTCCGCTGCTCGTGCCACGGGGCACGGAGGAGGCCCGCGGGAAGAGCGATGCTCAGAGCCCGGCCCGAGACACCGCCTGCTCCGGGACCCGCCCGCAGCACCCACCTGCGGGGCCGCGACCGCTCTCGCCCTGCCCGACGCGGCTCGACGTGTGACTGGGAGCCGCCCCGAGGCTGGGAGGGAGCCCCGGTAGTTCAGAGCTACACGTCCCACCCCTGCGCGGCCCGGCCCCAGCTCCAGGTCCCCGCCTCCCCCAGTACCACCCATCCCCCGCAGCTGCCCGACCCAGCCCTTCGCTCCTCTCGCCGCGTCCGTGCCGTGCCGCCTCTCGCCCCCGCCTGTCCCATTACTCCGACGGTGCCGAGCTGCCGCCAGCCCCATTACAACCGCTCTTCTTTAGCCTTTTCACCACTTTCTTCAAAGCTCCTGGCAGTGCCTGTCAAGATCGAGAAGAGGAAAAGGCTGGTGGGGAGAGATGAGGATAGACCTGACCGGGAAGCCGGGAACGAAACTTGAAGCATTGAAATGAAAAGCGTGTCTAGACAGAGTCTGAGAAAGGGTTTGGTTTGTTGCACACTCTGTCCTGTCAAATTTCTGCCTCCTAATAAACATACTCGACAGGATATGGAGAGGTGTGAAACATGAAGGTGGAGCTAAAGGGCAGGTAGCTTCATAATATTGTTATCAAAGAACTTATAAAGTAACAGACAGTTCAGTTCAAAGGAAATTGGAAGTTCAAAGAAAGCATCTTCCTCATTAAGAAACCCCAAATACTGCAGCCTGCAGCAGCTTGAACAGAGGTTGCAGCATTCCTCAAGAATCTCTGCATGCCAACATTATCTGAAGTGCAGCATGATTTGTCAGATTGAGGCATGCATAAAGGACTTCCCTGTCCTTGCTTCATCACAATTGTGAACTCCCACTGGCATGCATTCACACACTAAATAAGAGCAAGGGGCTAAAAGCTGACATGAAAATGAGAAGACTTTATTTCAAGGCTGTCACTAGGAGATAGTGCCAGGAGAGGGGGGAATTGCCTCTGCATGTTGCCACTTAGATTGACAGGTTATTTTACCAATGAACTGTGAGACCTCAAAGCTGCATTGTCCTGCTGTCAAGAGAATTTTCATTATATAAATACCTTCTGGGTAGAGTAGTAGTGCATAACTAGGGGTAAAATTAGGCTTATTAGAGATGAACCTAGGGAAGAAATGTCAGTGCTGGTGGTGAAATCAGCCCAGCTCAAATACATCTACACCAATACATGGAGTCTGGGCAACGAACGTGAGAAGCTGGAAACCATCTTGCAGCAGGATAGCTGTGGCTTAGTTGCAGTCATGAAATGTGATGGCATGACTGACTGGTGTGCTGCAATGGGTAGCTATGTATTTGTAAAGACAGACAGACAAGAGGCAAGGTGGTAGAGTTGCTCTTTATGTAAGAGACCAGCTGGAATGTACTAGGAGGGGAAGAAGGAGGAGTTGAAAGTGTGTGGGTAAGAAGTAAGGGACAGGCTAATACAGATGATATTGTAGTGTGTGTTTGCTATTGGCTACTTGATCAGGAAGTCAAAGAGGCCTTCTACAGACAGCTTAAAAATAGTCTTACAATCACATGCCCTGATTATCATGGAGGACTTCAGACACCCTGAAAGACAACACAGCGAGGCACCAACAGTATTGGAGGTTCCTGCAGTGCATTGATGATAACTTTTTGACAGAGGTAATGAAGGACCCTAAGAGGAGAGGTGTGCTGGTGGGCCTTGTGCTAACAAACAAGATCTGTGAAGGTGATAAGCAGCCTTGGTTGCATTGACCACGAAATGGTGGAGTTTAGGATCTTGAAAGGAAGTAGCAGCAGTCCCTGCAGGGAGCCTGGATGAAGGAAGAATTTCCCTTAGTCAAGGAGGACTGGGTTCAAGACCACCTAGACAAGCTTGATGCCCACAAATCCAT
This sequence comes from Colaptes auratus, assembly GCA_015227895.2. NCBI lineage: Eukaryota > Metazoa > Chordata > Aves > Piciformes > Picidae > Colaptes > Colaptes auratus. Next base: position 55,136,247 of record CM026897.1, on the reverse strand, counting down.
GGGCCTCAATGGGATGAAAGTCCAAGTGCTGAAGGAGCTGGCTAAGGTTATTTCTAAGCCACTCTCCATCATTTTTGAAATGTCTTTTTGTGTGGGGGGAGAACATCCTCATAGGTAAGCTCAGGAATTGCGGGCTAAACCAGTAGACAGTGAGGTGGGTTGAGAACTGACTGAATGACAGAGCACAGAGGGTTGTGATCAATGGTGCAGGGTCTAGTTGGAGGCATGTGGCTAGTGGTGTTACCCCGGGTGTCAGTACTAGGTCCAGTCTTGTTCAATACCTTCATCAAGGACCTGGATAAAGGGACAGAGTGTACTCTCAGCAAGTTTGCTCATGATACAAAACTGGGAGGAGTGGATGACACACCAAAAGGCTGTGCTGCTATTCAGCAAGAGCTGGACAGGCAGGAGAGTTGGGCAGAGGTGAAGCTCATGAAATTCAACAAGGGCATGTGTAGAGTTCTGTACCTGGGGAGGAATAACCACATGTATCAGTACATATTAGGGGTTAGCCTGCTGGAATGCAGTTCTGTGGAGAAGGACTTGTGAGTGCTGGGTAGAAAAGTTCACCATGGGTGTTGTAGTGTGATGGTTCAACCCACCCACATTAACAAAAACTCAGCAAAGCCCAGTTGGAGAAGTGAATGAAACTGTATTTTACAAGCAATAATGGAATGCAATGAATATATACAAAATATACAGTATTTACAATATTATACTAGAATTTACAAAAAGGAAACAACACCTTGCCTCCCCCCCAGCCTCTCTTGTCCCTTTCCCCCTGGTTAATTAGAAGAAAAGAGAAGAGGAAAGAAGTTAGGGGAATTTCAGTTGTCTCAAATGTCCTGGATGAGGCATTAACATGACAGCTAAATCTGTTTTGAGCCACTGCCCTTTTCTCCTCTCTCTCTGTTACAGGGTCCAGGGTCCAGATTGAGGTTGAGGAGCCTAAGAGGCAGGCGCCATTAAAGCTGCTTGGAGGGGAGTGGAAGCTGAACCCGATACCTGAGCTTCGCGTTTCAGAGAGGCGACTGAACGTGTCAGACGCCATGAGAGAAGGCACGTGCAGTTTACTCGCCACATAAACACTTTGAATTGGTTGGCAGGATTTGAATGGCTAATGTGCCATTGGGCCGTTCAGTTTTCGCAAAGGGAATTTATAGGGGAAGACCTCCTATACTTTTTACTCATTGTTTGTTACAGTCATAGCTTGCATGCTCGTTACCCTCTCACCTCTCTCCCCCATTCGTTAATGGGATTTAAGGCAGCAACAAGAGCCCTACTTGCTCCTATCTTCAGAGCAATTAGCTTCTGTTTTAGCGGTGTAGTGCTAAAGTTGGGCCTTCACTACAGCAGCCTGCTCTCTCATTTCCTCTAAATCTGTGGATACTGCCCTTTGGACTATAACTACAAACTCAAACACCTCTTCATTCAGCAAAGATTTTGGTAGTCAGCAGCTTGGCAGTTCTTGAGTAAAATACGCTATTTTACCTGGTTATTTCTGAGGTCTATAGCTTGTTACCTCTTGGTTAGCACTGTTGGGAACTCGAGGTGATCCATCAACACCACACAAGGCAGTATCACTGTTTAGTTTCGCATGCACAGGGAGACTGCAGTTTGTTCCTCTGTATTCCAACTTCTGATTGTTCTAGACTGTTACTCTACTATTTACTAGCCCTGTACCGTGTGTAAGCAACCTGTCATTGACCAGGCGAATGAACCTGAATAAGTTGGCTTGGAAAGGCAATTTTTTATATTTAATAAATAATATTCATATTTTATCATGTTCCGGCCAATAAATTTATATAACTACAACATCAAAGCATTGTTAAGAAGTTAGTTTTGCTTATCTCATTTGCTGATTAACGGTCTCTGTCCAAGGGCAGCATGCATGCATTCCAGCAGAAAGAGACGGAGTGACTGAGAACAGAATGTAAGATTGTAAAACTACATCCCACTCATCTACCAATTAAATTTGTTTAGAATTATCTTTCTTTTATTTTCCTTTTTACACCAACCGTAGCTCCTACCTTAAAGGCACAGCCTAAACTGTCACAATGGGCCAGCAATGTGTCTTTGTGTCCAAGCGAACAAATGGTGTTTTGGAGTCCATATAAAGAAAAAGTGTTGTCAGCAGGTAGAGGGAGGGATCTCCTGTCCCTCTACTCTGCCTTGGTGAGGCTGCACCAGGAGTATTGTGTCCAGTTCTGGGCTCCTCAGTTTAAGAGGGACAGAGAACTCCTGGAGAGAATCCAATGGAGGGCCATAAAGACGATTAGGGGACTGGACTACCTCTCTTATGAGGACAGCCTGAGAGACCTGGGGCTCTTTAGCCTGTAAAAGAGAAGACTGAGAAGGGATCTTATCAATACATATAAATAGCTGAAGGGTGGAGGTCATGAGGATGGTCTTGAGCTCTTTTTCAGTGGTGGGCAGGGGACAATGGATACAAACTAGAATACAAGAGGTTTCACTGCTTTGAGGGTGACACAGCACTGGATCAGGCTACCCAGAGATGTTGTGGAGTCTCCTTCCCTGGAGACATTCCAAACCCACATGAACATGCTCCTGTGCAATGTGATCTGGCCACACCTGTGTTAGCAGGGCAGTTGTACTAGATGATCTCCAGAGGTCTCTTGCAACCCCTACCGTTCTATGACTCTATATGTAAAAAAGTGAACAATAAGCAGACCACAAATATGGGAAATTAAACATGCATAATTGATTTTGTTTTAATCTTGACTGGTTTGCATGAAATCAGTTTGTACGTGAATATTTGATAGCCATGGTAAGACCAACAACCCAGTGAGAATCAGGCATATGAACATCATAATGGAGAACGCTTCAAGAACACCTTTCTTTATATGGCTAAGCTATAGTGCGGGAGAATACAGCTTAAATGTATTCTACTAGGGGAACATCTGTCTTATAGGTATGCATGCTCTAAATTGATAATGTTTTCTCAATTGGCACCTGCCTCTAGTTTGGTTTTGTATGTTTGTTTGTTTTTTCCAGGAGAGCCTAAAGAATATAGAACATAGATTTTTAATGCTTTGTCAAAAGTTTGAGCTGCAAATAAGTTTTTAAACCTAATCTTATTCCTCATTCTTGTATGGCATCCTGGCCTGCATCAGGAACAGTGTGGCCAGCAGCAGCAGGGAGGTCATTCTGCCCCTGTACACTGCACTGGTTAGGCCACACCTTGAGTCCTGTGTCCAGTTCTGGGCCCCTCAGTTTAGGAAGGATGTTGACTTGCTGGAATGTGTCCAGAGAAGGGTGACGAAGTTGGTGAGGGGTTTGGAAGACAAGGCCTATGAGGAGAGGCTGAGGGAGCTGGGGTTGCTTAGCCTGGAGAAGAGGAGACTCAGGGGTGACCTTATTGCTCTCTGCAACTACCTGAAGGGAGGTTGTGGACAGGTGGGGGTTGGTCTCTTCTCCCAGGCAGCCAGTACCGGAACAAGAGGACACAGTCTCAAGCAGCATGAGGGGAAGTTTAGGCTGGATGTTACGAAGAAGTTCTTTACAGAGAGAGTGATTGCCCATTGGAATGGGCTGCCTGGGGAGGAGGTGGAGTCACCATCATTGGAGGTGTTCAGGAGGAGACTTAATAGGTTGCTTGGTGCCATGGTCTAGTTGTTTAGGTGGGTTGGATTGTTTGATAGGTTGGACACAATGATCTTGAAGGTCTCTTCCAACCTGGTTTATTGTATTGTATTGTATCTTCCAAATGTTATCAGTTTTTATGAAGTAAAACTTTCCTTTTTCTGAAAATGCAGAGTGGTCTAGCATTTTGTAATGTTAACAGCTTCTTTGCTAACCTTTTCAGAGGATCACTTGCCTGAGTTTTTGTGTTTAATGTGACACCGTATTACCTGTTTCTTGTGATAACTCAGACCTAATATTAGCAAGATGTTAGATCCTAATACCTAACCTCAAGTAGACAGAGGATACTAACTCCAATGCTGAATCCTGCTAGGGCTTGAAGGTTTCTTAATATGAAGACTGTGCCTTTACTACATTAGCTTTCTCTCAGGAAAGAGTTGCAACAATCCAGAAATTTGTATTATCTGTAAGCACCCCTAGTAACACTTCCCTGTGCTGTGAAGTTTATAAAATTTAACATCCTTGACTAGATTACCCACACTGCCAGCTCTGGGCCTGAATAGGGAAAAAAAAAAGTAATCTAATCTTCAATTTGCAGAGAAATCTTGAAATCTAAGCCTTAGCATAAGTCAAGAGCACTGGTACCTGAAAAGTACTGTGTGCAGAAACAAAAGAGTTTGAGGAAAGAGATCACAGCTGCCAAAACCACATTAACGCAAAAGATTGTCTGTCAGAAAGACACTCATCTTAAATATTTAAGAAAATATATTTGAAGCACATTGTAGCATTCTTTGGGAACAAAGTATACACAGATATGGATGAGTGTTCCTTTGTAAGGATGACGGTGGCTCAACCCTGAATTTAATACGGTAAGGTCATATTTTCTTCCTTAGAATTCCTGTAATACATATTAGAAATACTCTTGCATTTTCCCAGTTGTGTAGTTACACAAAATTATCATGCTTTTTGAGGGGCAAATTTTTCAGATAAGTTTAGAATAAGTTTAATATGAATAAACTATGACATTACTGCATGATCAAGGCCACCCTGGACAAACTTCTTCCAAGGCACTGGCTAGCAGTTAGTACTAATTACAGAATCAAAAATAGAGTGGAGTGGATTGCAGCCTTGACTTGACAAAATTAACTGTAAAACATACACTGGGTAAATTAGGGGCCTCTCATTGTACTGCTGTGGTGAGTTTGACCTTGGCTTGCTGCCAGATGTCTGACCATCTGAGTGGTGAGAAATAACAAAATTTAAACCACTGCCACTAACATCCCTTTGGCTTTTTCCCTTTTTCCCAGGCTCCACTTCACTACTTCATTTCTGATTCTTCTACTTTCTCCACCCCTCAGCAGTCCAGGAGGATGAGGAATTATGGTAGTGGTCAGTCCATAAAAGCTCCTCCTCTGCTCCTTCCTCCTCACACTTGCTCCAGCATGAGTCCCTCCATCTGATACAGTCCTTCACAAACTGCTCCCGTGTGAGTCCTTCTTACAGGGTTTAGTCCTTCAGAAACAGACCGCTCCAGTATGGATTATGGCCTGGGCTGCAGCTCATGTCAGGAGCCTGCATCTGCATGGGCTCTCCATCAGCTGCAGATTTGTGCAGGGCACGTCCAGCCTGCTGTGACACAGAGTCTTTCATGGGCTGCAGGTTGCACTGTGGTCATTCATAAGCTGCAGCAGGACAACATGCTCCACCATGGTCTTCTCCATGGGCTGCAGGGAAGTTTCTGCTCCCGCATCTAGAGCACCTTTTCCCCTCCTGTGATCCTGGTATTTGCAGGGCTTCTTGACCCATGACTTTCTCACTCCTCTCTCTTACAGATGCTGTGCACTGTTTTTTACCCTTTCTTAAATATGTTATCACCGAGGTGCCACCAGTGTCATGGATAGGCTCAACTGTGGCTAGGAGTGAGTCCAGCTTGGGACCATTTGGCACCAGCTGTTTCCAGCACAAGACATCCTCTGGCCTCTTCTTGCAGAGGCCATACCTGCAGCTCCAAATCACCCAGTCTTGTGAAGTAAATACAATAGTTTTTTTTGTTTAGATTATTTTTTGTTACTACTATCCAGTTAAAAAAGTGTGACTGAAGAGGTGAGAAGCAGGCCTGGTGTTAACATGTCTGCTGAGGGAAGGAATGACTCACTCTCCTGTTTGCTTCTTTGGCAGAAGTGATGTGTGGTGATCAGTGTGGTGTAGGCTAGCAAAGACAGTATTTTAATTGTGAGAAAAGTAAATTCAAACTCCTCCTAAATAAAATGACAAATTATACAAACTTCCAATTTTATTTATTAAAAGGAAGTATCAGTTGTCTTATAAAGTCCCTGCTTCCAAAGTAAAAATAAATCAATGCCAATATTATCTATAAAAATACAAATAAATGCATATATACACGTATAGATACCTGCAGACATATTTACATAGATGTAGGTATACATCAGTAATTCTAAACTAGTGTCTGTGCTAGTTTTATGTCTTCTCTACACTTTTGAAACACTACAAATTTCAGAGCCTGGTCTCACAATCACTTTAAGGTGATGTAAGGGCAGGCTTCTTCTCAAAGGACTCTGGACTGTGCAACTGCAGTGCTCTGCTCAAGCTGTTGCCCTGGTTTGGTATCATCTATTCTATTCAGCGTCTACTTCATCTGTCCTTCCTCTGTTGGTGTGGTCTGTTGTTATATCTATTTTATGGATTGATCTTAGCTGGACACCAGGTGCGCATCAGAGCTGCTCTATCACTTGTCTTCTGCACAGGGGAGAGAAAATGTAACAAAAGGCTTGTGGATCAAGATAAGGATGGGGAGGGATCACTCATCAGTTATGGTCACAAGTGAAACAGACTTGATGTGGAAACATTAGTTTGATTTATAACCAATCAAAATCAGAATAACCAGAAATAACTCTGAATATTAAAAACACCTTCTGCTCACTCCTCCCTTCTTCCTGGGCTCAACTTTGTTCTTGGATTCTATGTGTTCTCCTTGATGTGAGGCACAGGGGATGGGGAATGAGCGTTATGGTCAGTTCGTCACATTGTTTCTGCTTCAGTGAAAGGACTTCTCACACTCTTCCTCTGCTCCAGCAAGGGGTCCCTCCTATGTGACACAGTTCTCCAGGAGTCTCTCCAGCACAAGCCCTTCTCATAGGCTACAGATTTTCACTAATTGCTTCATCATGGTCCCTCCCAAGAGGTGTAGCCCTTCAGGAATGGACTGCTCCAGCATGGGTGCCCCTTGAGGTCACAAGTCTTTCCAATAAACCTGCTTCTCTCTCTCCATGGGTCACAGCCTGTCAGGGGTCTGCTCCAGCATAGGGTCCCCATAGGGTCACAGCCTCCTTTGCATATATCCACCTGCTGCAGCGTGGGGTCCTCCATGGGCTATTAAGTGGATCACCATTAACCTCCATGGGCTGCCGGGGTCAGCTTGCCACACCATGGTCTTCACCATGGGCTACAGGGGAATCTCTGCTCTGGCACCTGAAGCACCTCCTTCCCCTTCTTCACTAGCTTTGGTGTCGGCAGAATTGTTTTTTTCACATATTCTTACTATCATCTCCAGCTGTTGCACAATAACTTCTTCTCCTTCTTAAATATGTTATCAGAGAAGGGCTTCCACCATTGCTAATGGGCTCTATTTGGCCTGTGGTCAGTCTGTCTTGGAGCCAGCTGGCACTGGCTCTATCAAGCACAGGGAAAGCTTCTAGCAGCTTCTTACAGAAGCCACTTCTGTAGGCCCTCTGCTACCAAAATCTTGCCATGCAAATTGTAAGGAACAATTTCATAATATTGTTTCTTTTTATATTGTTTTATTGTCTCTCATCTTCTCATTCCGGGAATTCTGTGAGGGTACAACGGGTGTGCATGGTTTGCAATGGATATCCCTCCTTTGGGGCACCCAGCTTCAGCTGCCCTGCATGTTGGAAAAGCAAACCACTTATTTACAGATTGGCAACATGTCTTCTTCGAGCCTGTTGAAGTGGCATTTGCATAATTACTAATACAGATTAGGTGATAGTTGCATGTTTCCTGCAACACAAGACTGTCTTTAACTTCTAAGGTTTTCATGTGTGGACCTACAATAAATATTATCCACTGGTATATGTGTGACTTTGCTGTAAGCATAGACATCACATAATCATACAAAATGCACACTACCATAAATCACAGCTGGTTTATTCATATTACTAGACACAACTGCCTGTTGAACAGGACCTGGCATACTGTAGGGTAAGAGTATACTTTAATTTTTATTAGGAATTTTGCCTTTGTCCACAGACTTTTGCAGATGGCTTAAATTCTTGGAAAAGAAATCATTTCATCAAAAGAATGGATACAGCTAGGATGTGTATTTGACATCACACTTTATACAGTCTTTGACAGAGCCCTTTCCAAACTCATCCTATTGATTTTGCAGACTGAAGTTTCCAAATCTGTCTCATTTCTTTATGTTCCCAAGAGTTAGTGGTTTGGTAGTGTAGTGCATTATTGTGGTGCCCTGGAAGGTAAATATAGGGTCCTAATTACAGGCTAGTCAATTTACATTCTGCAACTCACCACTCTTTAAAAAAATTATTTATTGTTGTTTGTTTAACTTCTATTCAAAGTTTAAATCTGAGTTCTATGTAAATATTTTGTTCAGGTTTGAGTGGCTCATGCCTGTCACAGATTGATGCTTATAAGAGGTTCCCTAAGACTTTCAGACCTGCCTATAAATTGGAGGTCCCTTGCAAGTAAGTTTGCTCTTCATACCTGATATCTTTTAACAGTTTAGAATAGAATAGAATAGAATAGAATAGAATAGAATAGAATAGAATAGAATAGAATAGACCAGGTTGGAAGAGACCTTCAAGACCATTGCATCCAACCCATCAACCAATCCAACCCACCTAAACAACTAAACCATGGCACCAAGCACCCCATCAAGTCTCCTCCTGAACACCTCCATGATGGTGACTCCACCACTTCCACAGGCAGTCCATTCCAGTGGGCAATCACTCTCTCTGTATAGAATTTCTTCCTAACATCCAGCCTAAACCTCCCCTGGCGCAGCCTGAGACTGTGACCTCTTGTTCTGGTACTGGCTGCCTGGGAGAAGAGACCAACCTCTGCCTGGCTACAACCTCCCTTCAGGTAGTTGTAGACAGCAAGAAGGTCACCCCTGAGTCTCCTCTTCTCCAGGCTAAGCAACCCCAGCTCCCTCAGCTTCTCCTCATAGGGCTTGTCTTCCAAACCCCTCACCAACTTGGTTGCCCTTCTCTGGGCACGTTCCAGCAAGTCAACATCCTTCCTAAACTGAGGGGCCCAGAACTGGACACAGTACTCAAGGAGTGGCCTAAACCAGTGCAGCATACAGGGGGAGAATGACCTCCCTGCTGCTGCTGGCCACACTGTTCCTGATGCAGGTCAGGATGCTATTTGCCCTCTTGGATGCCTGGGCACACTGTAGGCTCATGTTCAGCCTACCATCAACCAGTACCCCCAGGTCCCTCTCTGCCTGGCTGCTCTCCAGCCACTCTGACCCCAGCCTGTAGCACTGCATGGGGTTGCTGTGGCCAATGTGCAGAACCCGGCACTTGGATGTGTTCAATCTCATGCCGTTGGATTCTGCCCATCTGTCCTGCCTGTCCAGGTCCCTCTCAAAGCCTCTCTGCCCTCCAGCAGATCAACTCCTGCCCCCAGCTTGGTGTCGTCTGCAAATTTACTGATGATGGACTCAATGCCCTCATCCAGATCATCAATAAAGATGTTAAAGAGCATGGGGTTTCATACTTAGTAAGTTTAATTTCTGTATCAATTACTAATGTCAAGGGCAAAACCAGCTTTCTTCTCATATTTGCTTTCAGCAGCTCCACTGAGCCTTCCTGAAGGACAAAATCCCTGCTGGGTCTCTTTTTTCTTTTTTTTGTCATTCATATTTCTTGTCCTAAGGCCAGTCTTATCAGGTGGTCTTCATAGGTGAAGAGCACAACTACAAAAGCAGAAAGTATTCACTTCACAGTGATAAGTTACAAGTAAGAAATCTGTGGGAAAGGAAGGGTTTAATTTCTTGCTATCACTCCTGCAGTAAGTCCTCAAGAACTACTCTCTCCTCTTAAAGGGTTTCAGTCCCCCAAAGAACGAAACCTTTGAAAAACACCGTACCTTTTTCCTTGCTGGTTCCTGCTGGTAACTCTTGAAACAGTGAAACAATTCTCTGTAAGGAAAAGGTCTGTAAAATATATAAGCAAACACACAAAGAAACAAATAAGCCTGTTTTCCAAGCAAATTTGCACTATAATGTAAAAAGGTTTGCACTATAATGTAAAAAGGTTTAGTAGTAGTGGAAAATGTTAGAAACAAATATTTTGTTGTGGTTTTGTGTCCCTGCTTGCTGTTACATTTAAAAGTCCTCTCCATAGCTCTGCTAGGAAGTAGATTGTTGCCATCATTTCCTTCAAGATCCATGTATGAAGGCTTAAACAGCATCCTCAAAAAATCCCCATTGTCCTGGCACACAGCCTTCCTGGCTCATAATCTTTGTTTTATCCATATATCAGACATTCTATTTACCCTTAATGCTATTTACCCTTAACTCTATTCAATCTGACAATTGCCTCCTCTCTGTTCCTTGGGATGGTGTTCAAAATTGTTTAAATCATCACTGGAATTTAATGAACGTAGTTTTAACACAAAAACCCACTATCCACTAATCTGAGACAGCACTTTATTTCCCATGTTGTCTAAAGTGAGGAAAATTAAGATCACAAGCAAGTATGATGCTAAAAATCTCTGTTCAAGCCGACACCAAGAATCTGTAGCAATATAAGTGGACAAAGCAAAGAAAATTTTTCAAACAAATCACTGTTCTTTCAATAATCTGTAGTGAAAAAGATGTTGAGTGAGAAGACCCATAGCCTGTCTCTTTCTAAGACCAAGCCAGAAAAGGAATGAAAAATAAACAGAGGCTATCTCAATCTGGAAAATACCACTTTGTTAGAGATTTACATTGCATTTAATTATGTATCTTGAGGCTGTGCCTTTGCAACAGTATGTTTCTAATGCAAACAAGACAAAAGTGTTTCTGTTGTAGTGATTTTCTGGTAGCAGAGTGAAGTCCAGTTTTGACAGTTTTATTCCTCTGGCATACTGTTGCAACTGTCTGTTGCAAACTGAAGAAGTTTCATGTGTTGACAGCCCATTCTGGGAAGTGGCCTGGTGTTCTCCTGAAATAAGGAACCAACTGCCATTCACTCTCTTTCTCCTCTCCTACACATGCATGGCAATAGCTATGTTCGAAGCAAAGTCAAAAAGGGGAAAAAAGGGTCTTTGTGCCAATTTCTTACTTACTTCTAGTGACAAGTTAATGACTGTTGAAGTTGCTTGCCTGTTACGAGAAAATACCAATCTGAAAACTAAACAGACTAAATCTTCTCTTGTTCCAAAGAATAAAATGGAAGATTATCCACCCCACTCCAGAATATGATGCTCTTTTTCAATTACAGGTAAATCTTCTTCAATACCTAAACCCACCTGATACTACACTGATGATAGCTACGAAGAGCTCACAAGTTTGTGGGGATAATTAGTTTTGTAAAGTAAAGCAGGCTTTACAGAATATTCTGTTCAGCCCGTTTTGTAGCATGAATTATGGGTTCACACTGTTATTTCCTCACCAAGGTAAATATTGTGACTCAAAATGAGCAATCCAAATACATCAGGTAGTGATAGGAAAAATGTAGAAAAACTGGTTAGAATATCTCTACTTGAATCTAGTACTGAGTTAGATGGGCTGGTTTGAATCTCTGCAGCTCAGGATACCCTTCAGAAAGTGAGTGGAGAAAGAGATTGTCCTAGAACTGAAGTACTTGGATACATTTTTCTGAGGGGTGAGGGAAAGGGGAAGCAATTTTTAATTTTAACTCCAAATGAGCAAAACAGTAACTGTTTTCCTTTTTTATGGATGCAGCCTAACTGGGAGAACTGAGAGTGAGGTGCAGAGTGTTTCCACAATGCAATTAATTTAGCAACATACCAGCTGCATTATTCAGACTGGACAAACTTTGTTGCTCTTACTGCAAGACAAAATGACCCAGCGGCAGCTTGCAGAGCTCTGTCAAGCTTCATATACGGCATTTGAGTCAGCTTCCCATATTACTGTCAGCAGTCAGTTTCCATCATCTACCAAGGAACTCACTGGAAAACAGCAGGTCTCATATGGGAAAATAAGCAGAGCAAGTGTCATGCAAGGCGATTCCTTGGCTCCTCCTGATGGAAGGAGCCTTGTAAGACAAATTAGTGATGCAAAAGTGGATTGAATAAGGCTGATATCCCAGTTCCTTAAAGCTGTTTAGTGCAAACTCCCAAGTAAGGATACAACCTACTAGACACTGTGCTTGGGCCAAAGGGCATATTCTCATTCGCAGCCCTGTGATTGGCATCTTCCACACTGCCAGAGCAAACTGTTTAGCATATGCATCTTTTTCACTTTTGCAATGGTAATAACACACTAGGTTGCACACTGCTGAATAAAAAGTCAAATAAACTGGAGGCAAAGTGAAACAGAGGGTTATACACCCTCGATAAGTTTGCAGACAACACCAAGTTGGGTGGGCATGTCAATCTGCTGAAGAGCAGGGAGGCTCTGCAGAAGGATCTGGATAGGCTGAGGCCAGTGGCATGAGATTCAACAAGGTCAGGCATTGAGTGCTGCACTTGGACCACAACAACTCCCTGCAATGTTACAGGCTGGGAAACAGTGACCGGAGAGATGCCCAGTGAAAAAGGGCCTGTGGGTATTGATTGATGGCCAGCAGAACACAAACCAGTAGCATGCTTAGGTGGCCAGGAAGGCCAACAACATCCTGGATTGCATCAAGAATAGTGTGGCCAGCAGGCTGAGGGATGTGACTCTCCCTGCTCTAATTGGCACTGCTGAGGCCACAACTCAAGTACTGTGTTAAGTTTTGGGCCCCTCACTACAAGAAGGACATTGAGGTGCATGTCCAAAGAAGGACAACAAAGCTGGTGCAGGGCCTTGAACAGAAGTCTTATGAAAAATGGCTGAGGGAACAGGGTTTGTTTATTCTTCAGAAGAGGAGGCTGAGGGGAAACCTCATTGCCCTCTACAACTCCCTCAGAGGAGGTTGTAGTAAGGTAAGGGTCAGTGTCTTCTCACATGCAACAAGTGACAGGACAGGACAGACAAAGCAAATTGTGCTAAGGGAGGTTCAGGTTGGATATTAGGAAAAATGTCTTCATAGAAAGAGTTATTAAGCATTAGAACAGGATGCCCAGGGAAATGGTGGAGTCACCATCCCTTGGAGGTATTGAAAAGATACATGGATGTGGTACTTAGAGACATGGTTTAGTGGTAATGGCTTAGCTGTAGAGGTGGGATTATGAGTTCTAGGCAAGTGGTTGAATGTGATGATCTCAAAAGTCTCTCCCAATTTCAACAGTTCCATGATTCTATCACTCAAAGAATTTGGAAGGAGTTAAATGAGGAAGTGAATCTAATTTAACAGTTTGAAACTAAGTATTGCAGTGGGGCTACTTTCTTCCTTAACACCTTGCTTACTGATATGGGTGTTGATTATTTATTACACAATGCACAACTAAATACATGAAGGGTTGCAAAATAAGAGCAGGAAACATAGAGAGAATAACAGTTGTTAGCTGCCCTGACCCTAGAACAGCCTTTCATATTTGGGGTCTTTTTGTAATTAGGTAGCAGATACTAGATTTGAGCTTGGTTTGACATCAAAGTAGGATATTATTTAGGAAAAACTAAGCAGAAAAAAAAAAAGAAAAGTTTTTCGTACTCTTTCTGAATATTACTTCAAACAAAAATTTGCCTGTCTATAGAGGAAATAGCTCTGGCTTTGGAGGAAATGCAGCTTGATTTTGTCCTTAGTTATTTTAATCCATACATGGTTAATACAGAGCAGTGTTATGCTTTCACTAGTTTATTAGATTGTTCTTGTTTGTGGAATCAATAATGCCATGTTCTGTGTAATCAGTGGAATTAAAATATTTTGAAGGAATTGCTTGGGTTAGTGTCACAATTAATTTTTTTTTGTCTTTTAACTTTAGGGCTTTATTCACCTCCCCTAGACCCCAAACAAAAGAAATCAGAAATAGGTGTGGTATTACTTCTGGGATTCTTCTTGGTACATGTCATTGGTATCCACAAGTTTCACTTGCAGATACAGATGGCTAGCTTTTATCTGCACAATACAGATGAGCAGGGAGGCACCAGGCCAGGTTTAATATCAATGACAAGTGATTGCAGCCTGCCCTCAGTGAAGCAACTTTCAGGAGATTGATGCAGAGTAACACTCTTGTCCACAGCATGAGTGGGTCTAGCACATGCTGCTTACAGGAGCAGTGGTGCTCTGTGTACACCAATGGGAATGTAGCCCAAAAACCAAGAGAAGAAATCATGGCTATCATTTCCCCTTGTTGTGCAAATACTTCCAATGTTAAGAAAACACAAGGCTGCTGTCAGCACACATGGAAATGGGTCTCTGCAGTGGCAGGCTTGAGTGGTGATTAGAGCTGTTTCTTCAATGGGCAACAGAAAGAAGAGCACTAAATGAATGAGTGACACTTATAGAGATGGCAGTGCTGTCAAAAAAGCAGTCCTGCCTCACATTGTATATTGGTGATGGCAGTATTATAAATTCTAGGTTCCTTTCAACAGTGAGAATTTTTCACTGTTGCTTAGTGTGTAAAAAGGCCTGTATCAGCAAGCCCAAGTAGAGAACAAAGAAAATTATCTTAAAAACTGATAATCAGTATGCAGGGGGAAAAAATGCAGGCTTTTCTTTCATTACCAACTCCCTGAAACGTCAGTAACTAGGACAATCACTTTTATCTTCTGTTCTTTCTAATGCTTTCTCCCTTGGGGCTTGAAAATTAATGAAGCCAGGTTCCTCTAAAGACAATACAGGTGAGAGCCTATGCAGGGTATTTCTGGGCACAAAAAAAAGCAAACCTACAATTAGGGAAATATGCCTCATGGATTTGTGAGGGTACAGTCTTCCTAGGACTTCTAAACACATTGTTCATGAATGAGTCCAGTGGTCACTGGTTCAATTCTTTTTCTTTATGTCCCTATGAAACTAGTTCTTGCATTAATGACAGACAGTTTGACAACCTGGCTTACTTTCTGTAAAGTGTTCCCAAGCTTGTAAATTCTCATAAGCATCAAACACCTCTGTATTCATTCCCACTTAAGCTTATGTCCTTCTAAGCTTATGTCCTATGTCCTTATGTCCTCAGGATCTTCCTGAGACTGCCTTTGGCCTTCTATTCTTATCCACAAAATAGTGGGGATTAGGGGAAAAGTAGGGATAAATTCTAGATCAGAAAATATTTTGATATCTAATTATTTTTTCAGCTTTCCAACTCATCAGAAACAGAAATTACTCCGAATCAACAAACTCCAAAATGAGGTTATATCTATTTTTTGTTGCATGTAATGAGGTGAAAAGTTGTTTACTCATCTCATTGTTTGTGGCTTTCTTAAAAGATCTCATCTATCTCCTGTAACACATTGCTACTGCTTATGTGCCATTTCTGCAGGAATGATGATCAGAAAGAGGCAGCATTCAAGCTACCTAGCATCTACTGGTCTGGAAGCATTGTGTAACTCATGACAGAACAGTAAACGTCTCTTAACCTACTTCACTGAGAACCCCAGTCTTGTCCTTCTACATTTCATTGCGGGCTTCCTGGTACTAGTCTGTGTTGATTGTTGAGAAATTCAAGGTGTTTTGGAACACAGACTCTCAAACAAAATAAGAATCTTATTTAACTACCTTCAAGGGTGGAAGCTGCCTGAGATGCCTTACCTTGTATTGCTTTTCTTGTGCTACCAAAGCTTCTCTTGGTAGGATTCTCCTGGAGATTGCACCAAACCATTAATCAGGCTGTGCTGTATCTTGCATTTTGTTGCAGATTAGAAATCTACATCAAAGGGAGTTTTCAACCTATCACACCATCATTATGATTCATCATAATCACACAACTAGTTAGATCACAGTTATTTAATCTGAAACAACTATAAAACTTGTTTTTAAAACAGACTGTTGTAGGTTGGATTGGATCCCCCCAATAACTTTGTTTACAGTCTGCCCCCCAGAGCAAATTCAACACACTCAGAATTTGGAAGTAAAATGTAATTGTGTTTTACACAAGAAACCAAATACAAAAGTAAAAAAGGTAATAAACATGTTCAAAGTGTATTTACATATATATGCACAGCTTAACAACACAGCTGCCCCCCTTCTCTCCCCCCCCTCCCCCTTCCCTGCTCTACCTTAATTCAGCTTTTATCCCTTCCTGGGGACAAAGGCCCCCAGAAAGCTATACAACCACACACACTCTCCCTCCCCCTCCTTCCTGTACCTTAAAGAAGCCAAAATAGAGAAGCCCAAGGTCAGAGGGAGAATAGCACAGCCCAAAACCCAAGCCAGAGCAGTAAGAGATAGTAAGCTTGTAGTGTGGAATATAAGCTATTTCTTCCAACCAATTCAGCGAGATGGAGTCATCTTTATCATAATATGAACTCTGAGGAGCCCTCTCAAACTCTCTGAATCCTCTGGAAAATCCTGTGTACAACTAAATTTTAATTCCAAACTGTAACATAGACAAATACAGAAAGCTGTAAAATACACTTAAAAGCTCATCACAAAAAAACCCCACTTGGGTTCTTCAGCAGTTTCAAAGTTATCTAGAATTTTAAGCACTAATCATGAAGTGTGTCTGCATGACACAATGCTGCACAGAGACAAGGGAAAGCTGAGGGGAGACCTCATTGCTCTCTACAACTACCTGAAGAGAGGTTGGAGTGAGGAGGGCACCAGCCTCTTCTCCTTGATGAGAAGTGAGTGCAGTGGGGGAAATGGTTACAAGATGCACCAGGGAAGATTTAGGCTGGATATTAGGAAATAACTCTTCACTGAAAGGGTTCAAAACTGGGTCTGCCCAGGGCAGTGGTGGAGTCACCACCCCGGGGGTGTTCAAGTGGTGTGTGGACCTGGCTTTTATGGACATGGCTTGGTGTCAGCCCTTCAGTTGCTGGGTCGAGGCTTGGACTGGATGACCTCGAGGTCTCTTCCAACCAGATACATATTCTGTGATTCTACGGTTAGCAGTCAATCTAGTTGAAAGCAATTCTGTGTGTTTTTCAAGAAGCCAGATGAGGGTTCAGTGTGGAGAAAAATGCATTAGAAATACTGACTCAAAAGCTGAAAGTGCTTTTGAACATATCACTATAAGCTTTCAAAAGGTATCAAGCTCTACACCTTTGTCATATTTCTGCAGTAATTGAATGTCATCGGTAATAAAACAGACTCTGTCTCTAGCATATTGTTCAGTAACGTACAAATGGTAGTTGCTACAATTTTCTATAATTACCAGAAGCTGTTCAGTAGATACTATCAACTATGAAGACATTGATATTGCCTTTCACTTCAGTGTAATCTAACACAGTCTTGGTAGCCATCACATTAACCTGCAGTTATTTCTTCTAGAAAAAAATAGAACAAAACTTCAGAGTGTTCAGTAACAACAACAAAAATCCATTTCTGTGGTTTGCTATTCCAGACTAATAAACAGAAAAAACACTTTCAAGGCAGGTGTGTTTGTTACACATACTTGCAAGACTGTTTTGTACATATCTTCATACTCTGATTTCATCATGTGATTTCAACCCACTAAAAGCAAGGTGTGCCAGGGTGTCCTTGGATTGAACTCTGGAATCAATGAGAGTTTTGTCATGCTGGGAATAGAAACTTCCAAGGGGCTGGTTAAAATGCTACCAGTTTTACTACATAGTAATCTTTTCTCTGAGTCACCTCTTGAATATTTCACTGAGCCTGGTGTAACCAGAATTTCCAGCTTGGCTAGGACAGCTCTAGAATATCCTAGTATCCAGCAGCTACTTTTGTTCTATCTTTAAATCTTGTATCGAGGAAGCAGGATATTCCAGCTCTTGCTTTAATCCATGCCTAGGAATTCATCATTTTGCAGCATGGCAGCAGGAGACAGGGACTCTGGTACAAACTTGTGATGTCATACAAGTTATGTATTTTACTAAAAATTATGTATTTACTAAAATTCCAGGGATTACAACTTTTTTGACAGAGACAGAAGTCATCAGTTAGACTACAGTGATATTACCTAACCACACAGTTTTTACTTCCTTGATTTACTGTTTTATCAAAGTCTTACCTGTAACTGAGAAGATTGCAAACCTTTGCCCAACCTACAGACACTGAAAAACAAGACATTGCATGCCATCTTGTGGGTATTACAAGAACAGCAACATTTATTCTGGAAAGACTGATTTCTTAAAAACAAAACAAACCCAAACAAAAAACCTGACGCAAATACATGTCTCCTCGAATATTAATTGTAACCTGAGGCATAATTCATTACTATCAGGAAGAAACATATTCTGGAAAATACAATTTGTGTAGTTTTGTTTCTTGCTCTTCAGCAGAATTTAACAATTCTAGTGGCCTGAGGTCACACTGTCTCATTACTTAAGCAAATATATAACATATTTTCATTAATGATTTAGATACCAGAAGTAAGAATACCTTGATGAAGTTTGTTGATGACACAAAAATAAGTGTGGAAGTTGACACCCCAGAAGTGAGAGCCACGCTCCAGGAAGATCTTGACAGGCTATTCGAGCAGGCAAGAAGGAACTGTATGAAATTTAATGAGGACAAGCATAGGGTCTTGCACCTGGGAAAAGCTATCCCAGGAATGCAGCTCAGATTGGGAGCCACCTGGCTTGAGAGCAGCACTGTGGAGAGGGACCTGGGGGTCTCGGTGGACAAAAGGCTCAACATGAGTGAAAAGTGTGCTACAGTGGCAAAGAAAGCCAAGGGGATACTGAGTTGCATTAATAAGGATATCACAAGCAGAGATAAAGATGTCATTCTTGCACTTTACTCAGCGCTGGTCAGGCTGCACCTTGAGTACTGTGTACAGTTTTGGTCCCCACTGTACAAGAAGGATGCAGACAGGCTGGAAAGGGTCCAAAAGAAGGGCCAGAAGAATGATCAGAGGACTAGAAGACCTGTCTTACGAAGGAAGGCTGAGAGAACTGGGTTTGCTCAGCCTTGAGAAGGCTTAGGGAGACCTTGTAGCCATGTTCAAGTACATAAAGGGTGGCTATCATGAGGAGGGAGACTCCCTTTTTACGAAGAGTCACATGGTGAAGACAAGGGGTAGTGAGTACAAGTTGATACTGGGGAGATTCAGACTGGATGCCAGAAAAAAATTTTCACCATTTGAACAAACTCCCAAGGGAAGTGGTGGATTCCCCTACATAAGACAGTTTCAAGGCCCCAGTTTGACACAGTGCTGTCAAATTATATTCTACCATTCTAAACTATATTCTTACCATGTTAAGTTGGACTAGATGACCCTTGAGGTCCCTTCCAACCTGGTATTCTATGAATCTGGGACACTTCAATTTACAAAGCATCAATGAAAACCCTTTTTGCAACATTATTCTCTATATACTTGGAGGCAGCAGAACAGAATACATATAGAAGTAGTATACTTCAGAAATCGTTATCTTTCACTTTTCCTTCTTACATATACACTACCACCACTGAGGTTGCTCAGCTACAGCTACATAAATAATGATTCCCTAAGTCTGTCAAAACTATTCAAGCTGAAGTAATAATTTAAAAGTTAGCATGAGAAGGATGGTGGTGAATTGCAGTAAAAGAAAATAATAAAAAAGAGGAGGCTAAGTTTGAAGCAGATACACTTTAAAAAATAAATTTTGCCTTCTTATATAAAAATAGTTTGCGCTCACAGCTTCCCTGAACTCGTGGCATTCATTGCTTTATGCTATGACATGGAAGTCAGTTTCTCAGGACACTTTGCATTTTTAAAACTTATGTACTTGGAAAGCAATCAGACAGATATAAGCACAAGTCATGCGTGTTTATACCACAACTAAGAGTTAGAGGCAAGACCTGAAATATTTTTGTAGCTTTTATCAAAACAGGTAAAATTACCAGCTACCAAGAATAATGGGGAAAGACAGGAAATTCACTTCAAGGATTTTGGTAGCATTTTTAGATATACACACGTGTTTACATACAGAGCAGTGGGCATAGAAGTGCTCAATGATACCCAGAACTCAAATGGCATATACAATACTGAGACATCTGTCGGCAGGCTGTCTGCTCTGTACTTTAGACAGATTATGCATTTTTCGTATTTAATACTGTTTTGAACTCATGCAAACTCAATTTATGTGAACTGCATCAGGGTCACAGAAAAGTTTGTTAATCACCAAAAGACATTAAATAATGACATCAACACAGCTGAGAGCAACAGGAAACAGGCGATGAAATGCTGTTAGCCTTTCCTTTCCTTTAATATGGAGTGAACACAGGATGAGATGGTTTGTCTTGGCCTTTGTTTGGGGTTGTTTTTTCTCCAAGGAAATCCCTGCACTACTGCGGGGTAATGACAGAATGGGAGCTGAGAGCACAATGACAAAACAGAAGAATGTAAACTTTTTTTAAGACTAAGCAACTACGGTTCGCTATCACATAATAAATAACCTTTTCTTGAAGTTTTTGCAAGTGTCGGCTGTGCTCTGAACTATTTGACCTTTTCTGAAAGACGTTTAGTTTTCATTCCAGAACGGCCGCTGGACTGCCCACGTCCGGTCGCGCCCCATGAGCCTAGCAGAGGCAGAGCAAGGTTCTCCGTGCGCCTGACAGCCCACTATGGCTCGCCCTCATCACTTGGCTGAGCTCCGCAAAGAAGTTCTCCGCTTCACCCCGAGAAACCTGTCCTTGCCAGGGCACGCTCGCGGCTCTGCCAAGAGGCTCGCTCCGACCCGCGGTGAACTGTGCACGAGACCGTGCAGGAGTGTCGTCGCCGCTGCGGGATGCATCAATGGCCTCGGGCAGCCTAGCTCAGCGAAGTGAGGAAGAGGGAGAGGGGCAGCGAGGCCCCGGGCAGAGTTATCAGACCGCAGCAGCGGAGGCCCACACAGCCGCAGCCCACAGCCGCTCAACCACCACGTCCGCGAACGCAGCTACTGAGCATGCGCAGCCCCCACCCCCGGGGTAGGGTAGGCGTGTCTGCTTGGGCAAGTCCATTCTTGAAGGGAGGCAGGTGAGTATCAGAGAGCTGTGTGCACCGAAAACTGGAAGGCTCCATCTATTTCTTCTCCCTCTTGGTAGCGCCTAGATCAAGGTAGTGGCGAGCGTTGGGTGCGGGCGGAAGCAGTTTCGCGGTGCGTCGGACTGGGAGCTGCTGGCGGCTCTCGCCGGCCGCCATGAGGCACCTGCCGTACTTCTGCCGTGGGGAGGTAGTGAAGGGCTTCGGCAGAGGCTCCAAGGAGCTAGGCATCCCCACCGGTGAGCGGGGTGCGCGAGGGACGGGAGCGAAGGGAGGGTGATGCTTCCTGTGAAGGCTACCGGCGGGGTGTTCGGCCTGGTGTTAGCCACCCTGCATGGGGGCAGTGGTCCACACCGGGTCCCTGTCCCGACTCGCGGCGTGGCTGAAGTACAACCTCCGGTGAGGCCCCGGTGGGTTTCAGCAGCCTGTCCTGCTCGGCCCGCCTGAGCGGAGGTGTGCTGCGCTCCGCTGGGCCCCGGCCGCCGCCGTGCAGAGGGGCAAGGGCGGCAGGCTCTCCTGGCGAGAAGAGGTGCCGGAGCTCGGTGGCTGGTGACGCCGCGCGATTGAACTACGCTATTGCGTAACTACCGCGACTGGCTCTTTCTGTGGATAGTCTCCGTTTGTTCGATGTTAACATTTTTCTGACTTCTTCTTGCTTGCATATCTTAAAGTCTTATACCTTCTTTTATATTATCATCTTCCCCCCGCCCCCTGATAGTGCAGAAGAAACCTCCTTTTTCACCATACTAAAGCTGTGCTAGTTATCCCAAGAATGAAATGCATTCTGATTAGATGTATTATATGTTTATTGTTACCACAAAAGAGAATGTATAACTAGAAAATACAGTATGCATAAGAGATGTGATAAATTGGGTGTTACACAGGTGCTGAATTTTGTGAACTTGAGTTGTATTTTGCAGTTCGGCGAAGTGCATGTTGCTGCATTCTTGCCATCAGTGGTAACGCTGTTTGTAAATAGTATGTAGGCAGAGTTTGGGTTACACGTGTTTGAACATTCTGTTATGTTTTCGACCTACATGAAGTCACTCACACTTTACACTTTCTGAAATTTTGCAGCAAACTTTTCTGAGCAAGTAGTGGAAAGCTTCCCATCTGATATCTCTACTGGTATATACTATGGATGGGCATGTGTTGGAAATGGAGATGTGCATAAAATGGTTTTGAGCATAGGATGGAATCCTTTCTACAAGAATATTAAGAAGTCAGTGGTAAGAATTTTGCTTTCTGTGGGATTTTTATTGTAGTAAAAGAGACAGATGTTGAAGTTGAGTAATGTAAATAGGATTTGATCCATAAATGAGACATAGATGTTCTCTTTGCTCTTAGAGATATAGTTGGTATCCATATCATATATTTGTATTGTGCACAGAAAATACTCTTAGTACCCATAAAATATGCAGCCTTAGATGAATACAGCTTATTTTCTTCTTTCTGCCCCATCATTACTTACATAATTCCAAAATAAAATTACAGCAGTATTACTGAAATTGTGGTTGTTTATGACGCTGATAGCAAACTAAACACAAGCACAGATGCACTGAATTTCCAGCATAAGCAGAAATGTACTAATATGTTGTTCTCTGCAATCTATCTTGAAATGTGTGCATTTCAAGTCATAGATATTGGAGCATCTTAAATTACCATGACTTTGTATTAATTTGTCTCGTAAATGACAGAATCCATACATGAGGTGCTGTGGCTTGATATGCAGGATGGTCAAAGATACATAAAAAATGGGATGGAGGCGTTGCATTAAAATCCTGAGATGCGACAGCTGCGTTCTTCTTGCTGTCAGGAGCTGTTACTTTCCCTAAGTCTTGCAGAGCTCTACTTAAATTTGGACATAAATTTCTGCTGCTGAAGTTCTAAGTATTTGAAGAATCCATAATGTGCTGTCCTTGTGCAAATGTATTCTAAAAATATTTGCAGGTGCCTTTTCCAAGCAGTGGTATATGCTGTGGATGGGCCTGCATTGGAGAAGGAGTTGTGCATGAGTTTGAGATAGTACCCTGTCTCAGCCTTCACTTCTTGAATGTTATTCAGTTCCCATGTGAGCTGGTTCCTGAAGCTGAATATTTCAATCAAAATCTTCATAGTTTTTTTCTGTGTGTCAGCATAAAATTAAACATTAAGCTTTGTGATTTGCTGCCTTGGAAATCTGGGAAGAGGTGAAGCATTCCTTGAGTAATGGTTTTACTCTTTATTTTTTGGCTATTGGAATATTCCAAATTGAGTAAACTTTAAGTTCCATACAAAATACAAATCTCCTTCCTAATATAAGTAGAAGCCATAGACATTTAATCATGTATTATATGTGTTAAATTGACCGGCCCTCTTACCATTATGTGCTGGAGATAATTTGAATTAGGCATATTAGCTGTACGTCATTACAGTGAGGGAAATAAACACAAAGGTTATTGTAAATGCCAACTTAATTTCTCTTCCCTTAGGAAACGCACATTATCCACACCTTTAAGGAAGACTTCTATGGAGAAATTCTTAGTATAGTCATCACTGGATATATTCGGCCAGAAAAAAACTTTGATTCCTTAGGTCAGTATTGTAGATCTTCATCAAAGTAGTCTTTAATTGTCTTACTCGCTTTTTGTCATGAGGTGTTTTATCTGTTTACCTTGGAAATATCAGTAAAATGTTTTCATAAACTAAATACACAAGTTGGTTTTAAAAAAGCAAAGCCCCCCCCCCCCAATGTATTCTGTTACTTTTCTGAAGAGTAATTTTAAAATTAGGGCTTGTTGTAAAAGCATCCATCTAGTTGGTTAATCTCTTAAAATGCAGCTTGGTTAGGATTGAAACTCCATGCATGCTTAGCAAAAATGCCTGTGGAACAAGATGATGGTAGTGCTTTTAATGGTGGACTATGCAACTCTGGCATGTTAGTGGTTTTGTTGTTTGGTTTGTTTTTTTAAGGCATTTTAGAACTGCACAACTTTGTTTTTAAAACCTTACGGTAATAATTTCTTGTATTCTACTTCTATGGTTGCCTGTTATTCTGTGGTGCACTGAATTTGCACTTGCTATTGTGTGTTCAGAATTCAAACCAACTTTTAAGCATCCCTGTTTCCTTTTTCAGAGGCACTCATTTCAGCAATTCAGGAAGATATTGAAGAAGCAAAAAAACAGCTAGATTTACCAGAACACCTTAAACTCAAAGAAGATAACTTCTTTCGTCTACCAGAAGGCAAAATAGTAAACAACCACTGAGGAAATCCATGCTGCTGTTTGTTTGTGGTTTTTTTTCCCTAACCTCCCCTATATTACAGAGCTTTTATATTTGCACTGCTTTTGTAAGTATTTAATTGTCATGTGTCTGTTTAGGTTTCCTTGTATTAAGTCAGCATAAACACAGTCATAGAAAAGGAAGAGGAGGCTGGTTTAAGTCCATATGGATAAATTGTGTATCATAAAGTTACCATTGTTCAGAGATCTGAGCACCTGCAGAATGTTACCAAAGTTAACTGTGACCTGACACTAAAGTGTGGATATTTCATTTAAGTGAAGAACATCTGGGTTTAACATGCAGAATGTTACTCCAACCTTTCCCAGTTTTATGTCAATCTTATGTCTGGATTGTAGCTAGTAGCTTAGACAAGTTCACTACTGATGTAAAAGTTCCCTGTGGTGCGGGAAGCAAATGATTGGATAACAATAGCTAGAGTAATTCTCTAGTCTTTGCTGGCTTGGTTGGGTTTTTTTTTGTGCTACACAGCTGTTGTGATTGAAGCTTCTGTTTTAATTGAGATTATTTTCAATCTACTAGAAATTGAGGAAATCACTGTGACTCATTTGAGTTACTGGACACTGAGATACACTTCTTCGTAGTTCACTGTACATATCACAACACAGGACCTGTGTAGTTTGCTTCTGATGAAGTGTTTCACTGAAATTCAGGAAATGAGTCACTGTGAGAATTCATAAAAGTTCAGGCACAAAAAGATGCAGAAACAGTACAGCAAGACTTTTGCTGGTTGAACCTTAATGAAAGTCAACTTTGTGCTTTATGTGCTAGTGACTTTGTTAAAGGAAATCGAGGAGAACCTTGGGGATATTCACTACACTGGCAATAAACTGCTGACTTCTAGAATGGCATCATTGTAAGATCATCAGACCTTTGGTGCAAGTGCCAAGGTTTTGGCTAACCAAGTAGATGAATGTACAAATGAAAAGCCTTTGGGAATTTGTGGCATGATACATCAAAGCTACAGTGGGTATTGGTTAATTATTACAAGTAATTGCAACCAGTCCTACCCTGAAATACAGGGATAGGTAACTGGAGGGAGCATTACCAGAACTTACTGGAAAATACTTCTTGAAGTATGTAATGTGTGATTCCAAATCTGTTCTCCTCTGATAAATTTTCTGTGCCATGCTGAGTGGAGCAAGGCAAGCTGCAGTGACTTTGCCATGTCCATTATCTTTCGATGTCAGCTTCTTACTTGGCTGGAACATTTCCTGAAATTCAAAATGATTTTGTGGATATGTCTCAGCTGTAGTTCTTTGAACTATTGTAAGCAATTTTGAATGTACAATTTCTGTAGGGCCACTTTATGAATATACTCCTTATCCCATCCTATTTGAATCCTACTTTTCACTCTAGGGTTTGAGAGAGTTTTAGCATGGTAGCTACTGTCTGGATGTTAGTCCTACATCCTATTGTTTTAACTCTTAGCCAATAGAATAGGATATTATCAGGGAAGAGGCCTTGAGCAAATGAAGGACTCGCTTTTGCTCTGTAGGACTTCAGGAGGAACTTGATTCAATTCAAATGAGTTGTTCATTGCTTCTGTTGATAGCAGAAACAGAAGGAATATAGAAAGGGGTTGGAGATGCGGTTATCAACAATTGATATACTTTTAAAGGAGAAAAAAATAGTGGACTTTCACTACAGTGTTAGTGTATTTCTGAAGTCTAAAAATTGTCTTGCAAAAGTGTAGGGATAAAGGGATAAATTTAAAACCTTTTTTCCAAGATTTGAGACATTTTTAAGATTGTAGTAATGTCAAAATCTTGTATTTCACTTCTTTTTGTTAAAGAATAAACAAAACCTACATTAGTCAATTGAATATGTTGTCAGAAATGTATTTAAAGAATAGATTGTTCTTGGTACTGTAGCTGAAGGCTTATAGCCTTCCATTAAAATTGTTGGGTTTGCCAGTAATTTCATGTCTGTTGTGGGAACCATGGTGCCTTAAGCTGCTTGTCTGAATAATACTTTTCTGTATCTGCTAGTAGATGCTACTATCAACATATATTTCACTGCTCAGCTACAGAGCACTGTGCTAATCTTGACAGAGAACAGTGGCAAAGGGAAAACTCAGAAAACTGTTAATTTGCTCTTAAATCTTAGTTGAGGTGTGATGTCTGGATACACTGGTCTAAAACTTGTGTGTTTGTCTTCAAATCAGCAAAAGTTACTACGTTAATTTGAGTTTACCTCTATACGTTATTTAAGTGTAAATGTTACATAGGAATTGTTTAAGCTCAGTACATAATTCCTAGCACAATATAAATTTTATGAAGGGTTATATTTTTGTATTATGTACGAATAACTGTATTTTGGTTGATGTTGCTGCACTCTGACATTAATAAAAGAACTGTAACTGACAAAGTTACCCTTTTTGCAGGTTTCCTTTCCTTTGCCATGCCTAGAGTGGTGGTGAATGGTGCCACAACCAGCTGGCGGCCTGTCACTAGTGGTGTGCTCCAAGGATCAGTGCT
The DNA here is from genome assembly GCA_015227895.2 of Colaptes auratus. Lineage (NCBI taxonomy): Eukaryota > Metazoa > Chordata > Aves > Piciformes > Picidae > Colaptes > Colaptes auratus. The sequence goes on along the minus strand of CM026897.1, from coordinate 55,109,718 downwards.
GGGCCCCATGCTCTTTAACATCTTTATTGATGATCTGGATGAGGGCATTGAGTCCATCATCAGTAAACTTGCAGACGACACCAAGCTGGGGGCAGGAGTTGATCTGCTGGAGGGTAGAGAAGCTTTGAGAGGGACCTCGACAGGCTGGACAGATGGGCAGAATCCAACGGCATGAGATTGAACACATCCAAGTGCTGGGTTCTGCACATTAGCCACAGCAACCCCAGGCAGTGCTACAGGCTGGGGTCAGAACGGCTGGAGAGCGGCCAGGCAGAGAGGGACCTGGGGGTGCTGGTTGATGGTAGGCTGAACATGAGCCTGCAGTGTGCCCAGGCATCCAAGAGGGCCAATAGCATCCTGGCCTGCATCAGGAACAGTGTGGCCAGCAGGAGCAGGGAGGTCATTCTGCCCCTGTGCACTGCACTGGTTAGGCCACTCCTTGAGTACTGTGTCCAGTTCTGGGCCCCCTCAGTTTAATAAGGATGTTGACTTGCTGGAGCATGTCCAGAGAAGCAAAAAAGTTGGTGAGGGGTTTGGAGCACAAGCCCTATGAGGAGATGCTGAGGGAGCTGGGGTTGCTTAGCCTGGAGAAGAGGAGACTCAGGGGTGACCTTCTTGCTCTCTACAACTCCCTGAAGGGAGGTTGTAGACAGGCAGAGGTTGGTCTCTTCTCCCAGGCAGCCAGCACCAGAACAAGAGGACACAGTCTCCGGCTGCACCAGGGGGAGGTTTAGACTGGATGTTAGGAAGAAATTCTATACAGAGAGAGTGATTGCCCATTGGAATGGTCTGCCCAGGGAGGTGGTGGAGTCACCATCATTGGAGGTGTTCAGGAGGAGACTTGATGGGGTGTTTGGTGCCATGGTTTAGTAGTTTAGGTGGGTTGGATTGGTTGATAGGTTGGATGTGATGATCTTGATGGTCTCTTCCAACCCATTCTATTCTAAAGATATTTGTTTCAGTCTTACACCAAGCATTGTGGGGCTGACTGCCTGAAAAATTAGACTGACAGAAAAGATAATTTAGTTTTTCAGCCTTTCTAGTGTCTGAAAATGGCCCTACTTTAGGGACACTTGTGCTTGAGTCAGAACTTATGGGAGCTGCATCCTTAGAATTCACAGCCTGAAACATACAAATTGCTCTGTCTTAATATTTTCTTTAAAACTTTAAAAACTGCTTTGTTTAAGGATTCAGATGGAAGAAGTTGCATTCTTTTCCTGTGCTCTGCTTCAGTTGTTAAACATTTATCTAGGTCAGGGCAAAGATATATCTGCTGCTGATGAAGGCAATTCCAATGTGTCTTAAAGTGCATTATTGTGGCTCTGGCCTCTTCGGGGAAAAGTTCCTCCTGTACTATCATTCATCTGTAGACCTTAATATAACCTCTGCCTAGCATCAGTAAAGTTAGATCAATAAAAAATGTAGCATACTCTGGTGAGATACATGGTAGAGTTGTGGTTGGTTTTTTTGACACCTGGTCAAGTCTTCAGTATAGGCTGGTATCTGTCAGGAATTATGCTTTTAACAAGAAAGTACCCAGACTGGAGGTCTCAAACACCCATGTTCAGGGCTTTTTGCGGGTTTTTTTTTGTTTGTTTGTTTGTTTGTTTAAGAGCTCTCAAGTTCCAAGCCCCTAAATTTTCTACTGCAATTTAAAAAAAAAAATTAAAAATACCAGAAGTCTTTGAAGGCTGTAATTGCTAGTGTGATAGTTGGAAAACTTACTATATACTCTTCCAAAGGAGCATGTAGTTACATTTCTGGTCTCTTGATTTCTAAATGGGCTGGAGCTTTAAAAGTGCTAACAGTGGCAGTTAGCTAGTTAAGTACATAGCTCAAGGTACTGATCTCTGTCTTATTCTTTAATGATGGGAACTGATTTTTGCTTCTTGTTCATGGCTCAGAATAGCCTAGTGTACAGTTGCAGTTGGTTTATTTCTTACATGGTGCTTAAATTCTGAAGTTAGGAAGACATAATCCAATAAATTAATATACTCAGATCTTTGTATTGGGCCTTTGTTTCCCAGTGACGAGAACTGCAGTGGGTTGAAATTTCCCAACATTAACTTTGCCAGACCAGCTCAGTTGAAAGCAAATGAAAGCTGTATTTACAAGAAAAAACTAAAATTTACAATGGAATACAAGTATGTACAAAATACACAGTACTTACAATATTTACAGATATTTACAATTAACAAACAACATGAGAACCCTCCTCGTCAGAAACCAGGGAAGCTACCCCTCTGTCCCTACCACCCCCTGTCCAAAAAGGGAAAAAGGAGCAGAGAAAAAGTATCTGTTAGACTTAACCAAAACAATGTAGCCAAGGTCAAGCAGAACCAGGGTTGGTATTCTCTACAGGGCAAGGAAGTGAGAAGAGAAGCCCCCAGAATGTCTTGGTACAACCAGTCTTATGGTAAATACCTCTCCAATGGAATGGTTTAGAATTATCTCTGTTTTCTTTTTCACGCCCAATAGTGATTTATCTACATTTTTCTACTTTTCTGCTCAAAATCTGTAACAAAACTTTAAAGGCATAGCCTAAAACGACCACAAGAGCCTAAGTGAGGAATGAGATTTCCTTGCATGAAGACCAGGGAGGAAAAAATAATGGAAGATTGTTAATTGACAAAAGGGGAAAGGATACAGCAAAGTAAGTGGATAGGGAATTTGGTCATGACACACAGCCGTGAGCAAGCATGGAAGAATTATAAAACATGAGGAAGAACAGTTAAAGCATAGAATCTGGAATCTTCATGAAGAAGGCATGTTCTTATCTCTAGTTCAGTAGACAATACAAATGAGGAACACGAAAATAACATTTCCTTTTTGAATACTTGATTGAATGTGTAATACAAATCTGCCAAGTCATGCAAAGAAAAAAGTAAGTGTTCTGTTGATTAAGGAGGTCTGCCTCATGCTGAAATCTATTCCAAAAAGGGACAATGGAAAAAAGTAGTTGTTGCCTACAACATTACAGACTTTGTTAGGGAAAAAAATCTTCCATTGTGTTCACAATTAATGAAGTATCAGGAGATATGTTAATTTTTAGACATTATTAGGTAGCATCCCAAATATTTCTGAGCAAGAGGAATGAACCAATAAAAGTAGGAAATACGGTACTTCCTTGGAAAGAGAGTAGAAGTTACATGTGCATATTGTATCTATTATTAGTTTTGGATCCTAATACCTATAAACTTACCTAGTTCATTGCAAATGTGTGCACCCAGGCGAAATCTTCAGTCATCTGTTTTTTGACTGCAGAAGTTACAGCTTACATATGCTTCTGTATGTTCTTGGAAATTTGGTACTCCTATTAAGATATTGAAATTAGTTTTAAAATGATAATTCCAAATCCCAGCATTTTTGGTATTGCCATTTGCCTACTAAGTAGAGACAGAAATGAGTCAGAATGGGGAAAGCTTGTTAGCCAATTTGTTGAGAAGGCTGAACCCTCAGAACATCTGTCCCTCATCAGATTGCATTTGTGGTTATTCATTAAAATTCAGGTTTGAAGCTACGCTTGCAGTTCTTTTGGTTGAGAGTAAGTGAAAAAAATCTATGGTTTACACAGCTCTCTTCCACTGGAAGAAATTTGCCATACCCTCCTTCTTTTGTATGTGTGTATATATTGCAAATATTTATCCTTAAATACGTGTCATTTGTCATGAGAAAATAAAATATCCCTGCCACAGAGGCACCCAGAGAACGGCCACCTGAAATGTGGATTTACTAATTACTCCACACTCCTCCCAGTACAATTGCATTACAGGTTTGGGTGTCAGTCAGGATTACCAAAATGTGCACTCCAAAATGCATATGTACCAAAGTGGGGTTGAGGACTCTTTAGACAATGTCCCACCCTAAGAGGAGGGGATCTGACTCCTACATGCTATCTCCATAGCAGGATTCCATTTATACCCTAAGTCGAGGGTGCTCTTTGATCAATTCTAACCAGTTATAGGGCTGAGCCTACACAAAAGCAGAGTGAGATCTTTGGTGCCCAGAGGTACCAGTTAATGTCTGCATTGCCTCGAGTGGATCTTCATCATCTCCTAGCAAGCCTCAGCCCTTTGGCTTTTGCGTTTGTCAGGGTGGCTCTACCTGCCACAGTCCCAAAGCTCAATATGTTTTAAAATTCCAGCCTGAGTTCTTAGCCAGAAGTCATGCAATGGCTGCACAAAACCCAGACACAACTGCAAAAACAGTCTGATTTAAGCACTATCCTGAAAAGGAAGGAGAGTTGTGTCTCAAGGCACATAGACTGCACCTTCTGCAATGCACTTGCATTGACTTCCAAAAGAGAGTTACGGAAAAATTTCCCTATATACAATACGATACGATACGATACGATACAATATACAATACAATACAATACAATACAATACAATAAATCCAGGTTGGAAGAGACCTTCAAGATCACCGCATCCAACCCATCAACCAATCCAACCCACCTAAACAACTAGATCATGGCACCAAGCACCCCATCAAGTCTCCTCCTGAACACCTCCAATGATGGTGACTCCACCACCTCCCTGGGCAGACCATTCCAATGGGCAATCACTCTCTCTGTATAGAACTTCCTCCTAACATCCAGTCTAAACCCTCCCCTGGCACAGCAGTTTCCCCAATGGAAACTCCATTGGAAAGAGAAAGAATAAAGAGCACTGGTATTTTATGCTTCTCTTTGAAGTTATGTTCCTGGATTGCATGTGAGTGAGTGATAAAACTGTGCAGGAAATGTGAATTTAAAGACCATTTTGCAGGATCATTGTTAATGTGTCTCTGTAACTCAGTCACTTGACTGTTCTGGTAATCTTTGTTCTTGTGGTAGTTACTCACGTGGGAAGAAAAGGCTGTCTTGATTCATCAGCTTCTCATACAGCTGTTTACTGACAGCTGTGGCTTTGCTTTGCTGCATTCTCCAGATTCTTGTAATGGTTGCAACAAAAGGAAATATAAAATCAGCTAGTAAGAAAATAAGTAGTTCAGTTTTTGCTGTCAGGTGGTAGAATAGATTGTAACACTGAGTCATCTGAAAAAAAAGAAATTATGTCAGGTAGGAGGGGCGGTTGTTTTAAACAACCCAGTAGAACACTTAGGCCAGTATACCATTTTTAACATGTTCCAGTTACTGCGTTAACCTTCTGATGCCACAGTTGTGCTCTTAGAGCTGTGATGGTATAAGGATAAAAGCATAGAGAGGGTTCATAGGACAGCCAAATTTCTTTATTAGATTAGGAGTAGTTGGAGGCAGAAAAGCTAACAGGGACAGGAACACGACTTACATCATGACCTTAGGCTAAAACCACAAAACACTCAGGAATACTTTTTCAATACTGTCTGGCAGTTAAAAAAATAAATAAATATTGAAGGCTGCCTGTGTGGCTTCAGCCTCTGTTTCTCAATTGTATCAGCTTGGTTTCATAAGAACGTTTCTTCACTTAACAAACATTCTGTGTGTAAGATGATGTAGCTATTTTGAAGTTAGTGAGGTGATTTTGACACGGTGGTATGGATTGCTATCCATTGAAATAAGTACTTTCCAGTCAGTGAGAGAACCTTGCATCTCCCGTGTTAGTTGCTGTTATTCAAGAAAAGCCTCACCTATTCAGATGATGGGGCAGTAACAATACACTGTCTGCCTGCAGCTCAGAAACACACTTACATTGTTTCCTTCTTTTCTTTTTTAAATGCCAGCCCAGTCAATCATAAAGCTTTCAAGCAGCAGTACTGCTTCTAAGGGTGGTCCTACCTTGGTTATTATGCTGCATTCAGAGCAATCTAGGCTGTCTGCCAGGTCAGTATCACCAAGGCTTCTAGAATGGGCAGCAGCCTTTTTCGATGTACAATGCATATTAGCTAGAGACAAGAACAAAAGGAATGGTTAAATATAAGCCACCTTGCCCTCAAACAGGAGCATTCTGTATTAAAAATTAAAAGTTCAGTGCATGAATCATGGGAGAAAATGCCTACAAATAGGTACCTCTTGTGGTAGAGTCTCCTGGACTTAGTATTCACTTACAAACCATTTTGAGTTACACATTCCACCAATAAACTGTAGCTCCATACACAGGATAGGCACCCAAATGCTCCCTTCCCTAGAAAAGCAAATAACCCAATATCACAACAGAAATGTCACCTTGATCGAAGTGAAGTGCTACATGCCACCATGAAGAATAAGCAGTGAGCAGTCCAGCAAGAGGCCAAGTATAAAAAAATAATTCCTGAACCTGGTCTTGAAACTTTATGTGCCCACACAGTGTATTTCTTAGATGTTTCAAAACTTGTGAAGAGCAGATTATGAACTGCATGGATTGTGTTGGACTTATATATATAATATTATAATTATTATTTTCTAAGTGGTGCAACCAGTTTGCATTAACTTTTTGTGCCACGTCTGCACATGGATATTCAGAGTCATTCAGAAGGATCGGTTAGCTCAATACACTAAGGAAAAATTGTGGGAAACCTTGGCCAAATACTCTTATTTGCAAAGGCATTAAGTGTTAGGGCTAGTGAACCCCTTTCAAACCACAGTGAATTAAACTGCATTTGTGCTTAAATAAAAATACAAAGTCTTTAGATCACAAGAGAAAAAAAACATGTTTAACTAGGTGCAAACTAGGTGCAAACACGGTATGTGCTTTCTCTGTGTCATTGTACATGCTTCGTTTTCATGAGGGTATTTTTTACGGCAGAGGGTTCATCTATGAAATATTAAAATGAACGTTTCATCCAACATAATGTTAACATGAGACTGTCCAGTTCCCTGCAACAGGATGTTTTCTACCTGAAAAAAAGAAAATGGATACACTATGGGTAATGTTAGCAGCAGTTAAACAGGTGAAGTTGGCAGCCTTCTATGACCTGGTTAACTTACTACAAGATATTTCTGAGTCACGTGGTATTTGTCTTCCTGCTTCTGAAAAAAGAAGACACTGCGTTAGTTCTTAGCTCCTACACCAACACTGCCAACACATTTCAGAGTACCTTTGCCACTGAGAGGGACTGACTCATATTTTGTCTTAGTATTTCTGTAATTATGGCAGAATATCTGTCCTATTTCTTTAATTCCAAATAAAATAGAAAACAGCCATTGGAAACAGTCTCCAAATAGATGTTAAAATCTCTTTTTGTCTCAAATCTGTGTAAAATATTGCTATAATTTATTATAGTGTCCTGCACTTGAGCAGTTTCTGAAGGTGGTTTCTTTCCAATTATTTCCACAGTTCAAACTGCAGTTATGATATAATTAGTGATCTGCACTATCCAATAGATTCAAAGAAGTTTTTATCTGTTACAAGATGACACAGTCTGAGCCTGGTATCGTAGAGAGGCACCTGCTAGCTATTGTCTGATTCTGTGGAGAAAGATGATGCAGTTTCCAAGAGGAATAATGCTGCTGTGTTCAGAATTAGATACAGTATAATTTAGGTAGTCTCTCAAAAGTAGCTCTGAAAAAACTTGACTATATTCCAAGCAATAGATATCACAGTCTTTTCTTTCTTTTCTTTTCTTTTCTTTTCTTTTCTTTTCTTTTCTTTTCTTTTCTTTTCTTTTCTTTTCTTTTCTTTTCTTTTCTTTTCTTTTCCTTTCCTTTCCTTTCCTTTCCTTCCTTTCCTTTCCTTTCCTTTCCTTTCCTTTCTTTCCTTTCCTTTCCTTTCCTTTCCTTTCCTTTCCTTTCTTTCCTTTCCTTTCCTTTCCTTTTCCTTTCCTTTCTTTCCTTTCCTTTCTTTTCCTTCCTTTCCTTTCCTTTCCTTTCCTTCCTTTCCTTTCCTTTCCTTTCCTTAAAAATAAATAAGTAGATAGATAGATAGATGGTTCTTGAAATTTCTTTTATAATTTCCGGTAATCTCATTCTTGGGGAGAATAAGCATTTTGTTCCAGTTTTCTTAGACCTATTCGATGTAAGGATGAGGATGTCTTGCAAGGCTTCCTGAAGTGGTCAAATCCTATGAATTTAGCTCCTTTGCTTCTCTCACTGATTCACTGTCTATACTGACTTTTGTCCCTGCTGAAGATCCATTTTCTACAGGCTGAATTACAGCATGCTGCTCCAAATAGCCCAGTCTGTCTAAATACCCCTCGAGGTATCAATCCAGCTCTCTCAAACCTTATCAGATTGACACACAAGCATTTTTAGCCTGCTTACACAAGTAACCCTCAAAGTAACTTCCTGGTGAACTTTGCTCTCTCTTTTGAAACGCAGAAATTCGCTGTAACAAGTTTTGAAAGACTATCCCCTTGCTCCATGTTTTTTTTTCATTACTCTAGTGTTGAGCAAATCTAGCTCTCTCAAGCCTTATCAGATTGACACACAAGCGTTTTTAGCCTGCTTATACAAGTAACCCTCAAAGTACCCTGCTGGTGAACTTTGGCTCTCTGTTTTGAAATGCAGAAATTCACTGTAACAAGTTTCGAAAGACTATTCCCTTGCTTCATGTTTTTTCATTACTCTAGTGTTGAGCAAATCCTCACAAAGTATCCTTGGCATAATCTGTAAGAATATAAGAGTACTCTGAGAAAGCTAGATGCTTGGTCTTTATTTTACTGAATTGAGCAATATTCAAGTTTTCTGTTCTCTTACCTCTGCTGTCCTGTAAATCATAAGACTTTAACCTTTTTAGAGATTAGTTATTTGGCACATTCTGAAAAAGTGTTGAATAACTGATGGTGTATTGGACAGCCACATAGTTTTGTGAGGTACCAGTTGCTTTATTGTCTCAAACAGGGTGTGGCATGGCCTGGCATGACAGTGTGGCTTGAAAGAAGTGGTAGAACTTGCTCTCTCCTTATTTTAATAGCACTGCAACAGCACCACTGAAAGGCCATGTGCACACCTCACTCTGCACAGCTGGAGGCAACACCCAGCTGCATGGAGGGTGATAAGGGAACAGCAACTTCTGGTCGTCCACATGTTTGCAGCGGCCCGAGGGCTCCACTCTGCACAGCTGGCCCTGCTGCACTGCTCCTTGCACTCCACACCTTTCCACCGGCACCACCTGCACCGCTCTACCAGCTCTGCACCGTCTGTCCCCCAGTTCCCACCGCCACTCCGCTCCACACTGACCAGGTGTTCCAGACATCCCGCTGCGCCCACACCCCTCTGCCACAGCTGCCCCACCCCATTCCCTCCGCCTGCCGCGGGGGGAACCCCATTTTCAAAGTGTGCAACTGCCGCCAAGAACTTGGGTCTGTTCCTGTGATAATTCTCACTGAATACGGGGAATAGTGATGTCTCTTCCTGTTGATCCTTGACTCTCTCTCTTTCTCTCTCTCTCCCCCAACTCCACGACTTCCTTCTCCCCCCTCCCCGACCCCCTTCTCTTCTCTCTCTCCTCCCCCTTCTCTCTCTCTCCACTCTTTTCTCTCCCCCTTCTCTCTCTCTCTCTCCTCTCTCACTCTTTCTCTCCCCCTTCTCTCTCTCTCTCCCCCATCTCTCTCTCTCCCTCCCCCATCTCTCTCTCTCCCTCCCCTTGTCTCTCTCCCTCCCCCTTCCCTCTCTCCCTCCCCTTTCCCTCTCTCCCTCCCCTTTCCCTCTCCCCCCCCTTCCTTCTCTCCCCCCTTCCCTCTCTCCTCCCCTTCTCTCTCTCTTCCCACTTCTCTCTCTCTTCCCACTTCTCTCTCTCTTCCCACTTCTCTCTCTTCCCACTTCTCTCTTCCCACTTCTCTCTCTCTTCCCACTTCTCTCTTCCCCCTCCCCCCACCACTCTCTCTGTTTTCTTCACTTTTTCCTTCCCATCTTCCCTCTGCTTTGGTCCTATCTAATAAATGCAATTTATCAGCCGTTTGACATAGGTTCATTTATATTTATTTTGAATCTTAGCACAACCCCCTCTGCTGACCAGGGTTCATACAGGATAAAGGGGTCATGACAAGTTTTAATTAATGTTTTCTACTTTACCTGTAAAACTTTTCTGAAGTAAAGATTCTTCAAATTCTGGTGTCTGCCTGCAGGTGGACATTCCCTGTTGCTGGTTGTTTCTAAAATCTTCAGAAATGGTCAAGGCTGAGTTCTGAATTTCCCATTGAAGCTGACTATGGACTGCATATGCAGAGTCTGTATAACTGTGATGTTTGAAAGACTTGAGTAATCAAGTCACCTGGCAGTAAGAATGGTATTTCGGTTACTTCAGAGAATTCTAAGAAAGTGCAAGTCCCCACCACAAACAGGGTGCCCCTTAATCCTCTAATAAATCTTTAAATAATGTCCATAAATATTTCATCTTTTCCTTTTCCTACCTTTTCATATAATTATGTTGTTAACTGTAGAACTTAAAATTGGTTTTACTCACCAGCAAAGGCCAGTTTGACAGGAGGAAGAAGATGTTAAAACATCCATGGATCACCTGTATTCTGAAAAAAAGAACCCCCATAGGTACCAAACACTGAGCTCATAAATTTTGAGGTGTAAGGACAACACTCAGTCCTTGACAAGCTGGGTTTTTACCTGTTAGACTAGAACCAAAAAGTTATTAATTCATTCATAAAAATGCTTGAAATATGTACTGCTGCTTCATTGGTTTTAACAATCAGTTACACATACAAATGTTGCCCCCACCACCAACAACAAGAAATTACCATTCTTGCTTAAAGTATGTGCACAGTATGTTGTGATAGAATTGAGCATGAGATACATGCGAAGTGTAAGTGCAAGGTCCTGCATCTGGGGAGGAATAACAACAGGCACCAGTATATGTTAGGGGCTGTCCTGCTGGAAAGCAGCTCCAAGGAGAAAGACCTTGGAGTGCTGGTGGACAACAAGGTCTCCATGGAACACCAATGTATCCTTGTGGGCAAGAGAGTCAAGGGTATCCTGGGATGTATCAGGAAGGGTGTCTAGAGAAGTTCTTCTCCCCCTCTACTCTGCCCTGGTGAGACCACACCTGGAATACTGTGTCCAGTTTTAGTTTTGGGCTCCCCAGTTCAAGAAAGAGAGAACTGCTAGAGAGAATCCAACAGAGAGCCACGAGGATGATTAGGGTACTTGAGCATCTCCCCTGTGAAGAGAGACTGAGATCCCTGGGGCTGTTCAGTCTTCAGAAGACTGAGAGGGGATCTCATCAATGTGTATAAATATCTGAGGGCTTGGTGTCGAGTGGATGGGGCCAAGCTCTTTTTGGTGGCATGCACTAATAAGACAAGGAAGATGAGGAGCAATTTCTTTACAGTGAGGGTGATGGAGCCCTGGAACAGGCTGCCCAGGGAGGTCATGGAGTCTCCTCTGGAGACTTTCAAAACCCACCTCGATGCATTCCTGCGCAGACTACCCTCAGTGATCCTACTTTGGCTGGGGTGTTGGACCCAGTGATCTCTTGAGGTCCTTTCCAACCTCTAATATACTTTGACTTAATGTATGATGAGACACAAAAAAGACAAGTAAATAATTCCTGACTTTTGCAGGAGTGAACCAGAAGGATTAATGCAATTCACTAGCTGTACTCCTAAAATAATCTTGACCCCTATACTGTAGGTTAAAAAAAAAAAGTAGAAATCAATTTTCTATATAACTATGGCTCTAATTTTCCTGGAAATGAAAGGTCTTCTCAAAATATATTTGCAGCAGTTTGGGCTGGGTGCCCTCTGCTGTGTTCATACGAGGTATATTTCCGTGTCTGAAAGTCCAGCCCAGAGGGGTGGACACAGGAAACCAGATATTTTCATCCCATAATTCCCTGCACCACTATAAGATCCAGCACGGGGTCTGGCACTTTCTCTCTTTCTTCCCTCTCTACCACCCAGTAACTTGGGGGAGATGTCTCCCGGCCTTAGGCCTGGCTAGGCCCAAGGCCGGGGGGATGGGCAGTCTCAGATCTGGCCAGCTGAGACTAGCCCAGGAGTGGAGTGGAAAGGGGGGGGAAGAAGGAGCCCTGGGGGTCTTGGTTGCGTCCTCAGGTGGGGATGGGATGTTTCTGGGTCTGCTTTGGGATCTTTTGTCACTGCGCTTCTGGCTTTCTGTAAACATTCACTGCTTCCCATTTAAACTTTCCGTCACTTTTGCAATCCATTTGTCTGAGTCGTTATTTCTGCCCGTGGTGGGGAGGGGGGCTGCCTCAACCCATCACAATATTGTTAGCCAAAATGGCACACACTGGTGCAAGAAAATACAGCTGAAAACAGTAATTGGAGTGGAGGGCTATCCACATAACACATAGAATCACAGAATTGTAGAATCACAGAGTCATAGAATCATTAAAGTTGGAAAAGGCCTTTAAGATCATTGAGTCCAACTGCAACTGAACTACCACGATCACAAAATTATATCCTGAAGTGCCACATCTGCATACTTTTTGAACACCTCCAGGGATGGTGATTCCACTACCTCCCTGGGCAGCCTGTTCCAATGCCTCATGACTTTTTCAGTAAAGAGATTTTATCCTAATATTCAAACTAAACCTTCCCTAGCACAATTTAAGCCCATTTTGTCTTGTCCTGTCTCTAGAACTTGGAAGAAGAGAGCAACACCAGCCTCACTACAACCTCCTTTCAGGTAGTTGGAGAGAGCAGTAAGGTCTCCTCTTAGCCTTCCCTTCTCCAAACTAAATCCCCATTACCTCAGCTGCTCCTTGTACATCATGCCCTCCAAAACCCTCACCAGCTTTGTTGCCTTTCTCTGGACACCCTGCAGGACCTCAATGTCTTTGTTATACCGTGGTGCCCATAATTGAACACTGTACTCAAGCTGTGGCCTCACCAGGGCTGAGAACAGGGGCACAGTAGCTTCCCTACTCATACTGGGCACACTGTCCTTGATACAGGCCAGGATGCCATTTGTCTTCTTGTTCAGCAGGACATCTACCAGCACCACCAGGTCATTTTCTGCCAGGCTGCTTTCCAGACACTTTTCTCCAAGCCTGTAGTGTTGCTTGGGGTTGTTGTGACCGAAGTCCAGGACCCAACAGTTGATGTTGTTAAACCTCATCCCACTGACCTCAGTCCATCAATCTAACATGTCCAGATCACTCTGCAGTGCCTTCATACTCTTGTGGCCAAGAAGGCCAACAGCATCCAGGCCTGCATTAGGAATAGTGTGGCCAGCAGGAGCAGGGAGGTCATTGTGCCCCTGTACTCTGCATTGGTTAGGCCACACCTTGAGTCCTGTGTCCAGTTCTGGGCCCCTCAGTTTCAGAATGACATTGAGACACTTGAATGTGTCCAGAGAAGGGCAACAAGGCTGGGGAGAGGCCTTGAGCACAAGCCCTACGAGGAGAGGCTGAGGGAGCTGGGGTTGTTTAGCCTGGAGAAGAGGAGGCTCAGGGGCGACCTCATTGCTCTCTACAACTACCTGAAGGGTGGTTGTAGCCAGGAAGGGGCTGGCCTCTTCTCTCTAGCAACCAGCACCAGAACAAGGGGACACAGTCTCAAGCTGCGCCAGGGGCAGTTTAGGCTGGAGGTGAGGAGAAAGTTCTTCACGGAGAGAGTGATTCGTCATTGGAATGGGCTGCCTGGGGAGGTGGTGGAGTCACCATCCCTGGAGGTGTTCAAGAGGGGATTGGACATGGCACTTGGTGCCATGGTCTAGTCATGGGGTCTGTGGTGACAGGTTGGACTCGATGATCTTCAAGGTCTCTTCCAACCTTAGTGATACTGTGATGCTCTCCAGCAGATCAGCATTCCCACTCTAGTGTTGTCTGAAAAGTTACTGAGGGTTGCACTCAACCTCCTCACCCAAATTGTTGGTGAAGATATTAAACAGAACTGGACCAAAAACTGAGCCTTGGAGGACACCACTTGTGACTGGCTGCCAACTGGTTTACCACAGCCCTGTGTCCAGCCCTTTTTAAATCCAGCAAAGAACAAAACCACAAGACCAAAAGGAAAACAGTATACATCAGTCTGAGGCAGGAAACACTCTCAAATATCTCCCCAGCATTCACATACAGACAGCACCCTATTGACAGGGACTCAGAAGGGACTCCAATAAATCAATGGAGGTTCTTAACCAAGAGGCAACCACAGAGCACTGCTGCTCATCTCACAGTGAAGCTGTTCCTATTGTTGGCAGCACAAATATTGGAAATAGCAAAGTATAACTTGCTGTTAAGCATCTACTTCTGAACTGGACACTGCTACCCATAGCCGTTCTGATCTCTGAGGTCTTGTTAGATTCATCTTTCACTAAATTTACTCTCACTTCATGCAACTATGAACTAAGTATGGTTTAACACAAGCCCATTGGCAGCCAAAACAGCCCAATGTTAGGCCTTGACAATCATGAAGTTTTGGCTGGAAAGAAGTGGGGCAGAAGAAGTTGCAGAGGTGGAAACTTTTTGTCCTGTGGTGAGCACATCTCCCACAGGATGCCCTGAGCTCTAAGCTCCTGCTGGGACTACTCAGCTGACCTGGCTCCCCAGGACACTGAACATGTCTCTGCTGCTCCATGGGTGCAGCACTGACCTTTGCCTCTTCCCAGTTTGCCATTCTCTTCTCACATTTTCATCTATTTCTTTAATGAAGTAGGTGTTTTCCTATGCTTGATTCTGATGAGGGCAGCAAGGCAGCTAGCAACAGCTGGGCTTCCATGTGTACCCCCCCAAAATGTTACTAGCAGAGCATAACATTCCCCCAGGTTAGAGGGTATGTCACTGCTCAGTGTTAGGGAGAATTTGGCAGTGCCCTCTGCCACACAAGGCTCAGGGTCCAGATGAGTCATCTGTAATTCCTGGAGCAGCTCACGCTGCCTGGCACCGCTGAAGAGTCACCACAGTGTTGGATGATTATCTAAAACACTACACAATGATACAAAGAGCTTTGAGGATGTAGGACTTGGGAGGGGTCAGAATCTTATAAATGGCAGGTGGATTGCTGGAACTGTACCCTTTTACTTGTTAATTACACTGTGAATATCCCACCCTTCAGACAGACCCAATGTATTGTCAAGAGGAAAGGGGCTAACAAAAGTTTCAGGGTTTGCAGCCAGGGGTGGGGAGGGGGAGGTGATATCATGCCTGGGTAAGCACTAGGTGGTCCTGCAAGATAACGAGGGAGTGATGATTTTCTGTCTTCATGTGTTAAATTGGGAGTGGTGGAGTGCTTCTTGGCTTACATCCTAGAAGGTGGCTTCTTGACATTGCCCTGCTAGCACCTGATACTGCTCAGGATTGTAATAAACTTGATATCCTGTCTCTGTCTGTGGACTGAGTTTTGTACTCTGGGTGGAGAATCCATGTGAGGGAAAACACAAGGTCTTCCTGGGGTTGCTGCAGTTTCTCTCTCCATATCACAGAAGAAGGGTGCTTCACCATGTTGTGTCTCATCCCTCCACAGTTCATGGTTCTGCAGCTGGGCTGCTTGCACCATATATGTTGCAGTGGTACATCTGGAGCCACCATGCTACAAACACTGCTCAGCAGTCAGATTCAGTAAACTAAACTGCATAATTTTTTGCTTTCCACTTCAGATCACCCTTCTGTCATGGAGAAAGACATAACTTCAGCTCTCAGGAGCTTGTCAATTAACAATCACCAGCCTGCTTCCCCCATACTGGCATAAGGGACAAAGTACATAGCAGGAAAACATGCAAGGGCATTGAGTCATTTCCTTTTATCCTTGCTTTTCCAAAATGAAGTAAGGAGAAGGAGGAGAAAAGAGGAGGGAAGAAAAGAGGAGGGAAGAAAAGAGGAGGTAAGGAAAAAGGAGGGAAGAAAAGAGGAGGGAAGGAAAGAGGAGGGAAGGAAAGAGGAGAGAAGAAAAGAGGAGGGAGGAAAAGAGGAGGGAGGAAAAGAGGAGGGAGGAAAATAGGAAGGAAAAAAAAGAGGAGGGGAAAAAAAGAGGAGGGAAAAAAAGAGGAGGGAAAAAAGAGGAGGAAAAAAAGAAAAATAAGAAGAAATAAAGATGTTCAGACATCTGTGGAGACATCCAAAGTGCAATAAATTGTAATCAAGAGAAAAGAAGGTAAAACTTCTAGCTGAGGGAGAAAACCTTACCTGATGGAATATAACAGCAGAAACAGGCAACTGGCAGCATCACATAAGTACTTAGAAATTAAATTACCAACCCATAGCATAGCCAAAGCTTTGCAACAATTAAAACAACTGCTCCAAACTGAAAAAACAGTCTCTAGTTTTTCACTATTATGCATGAAATTGTTTGAGGCAAATATGTGGGGTGATCTGGGCTTCAATCTCCCACCCACTAAACACTGTGATACTGTATAATACACTCCTTGACTCAGAAGGTGAGAAGACTCAGAGAGAAGCACCAAATAAATCACAGAATCACAGGAACATTCAGGTCAGAAAAGACCCTCAGGATCACCAAGTCCAACCAATAATCCTACTCTACAAAGTTCACCCCTAAACCATATCCCAAGCACCACATCCAAATAACCTTTAAACACATCCAGGATTAGTGACTCAATCACCTCCCTGGGCAGCACATTCCAATGCCTGACCACTCTTGACGTGAATTTTTTTTTCCTAATGTCCAGTCTAAACCTGCCTGATCACAGCTTGAGGCCATTCCCTCTTGTTATATCACTAATTACTTGCAAGGAGAGATCAGCACCAACCTCTCTACAATGTCTTTCATGGAGTTGTAGAGAGCAATGAGGTCTCCCCTCAGCCACCTCTTTTTCAAACGAAACAGCCCCAGCTCCTTCAGTTGCTCTTCAGAAGATTTATTCTCCAGGCCCTTCACCAGCTTCATTGCCCTCCTCTGCAATCATTCCAGCACCTCAACAACTCTCCTGTATTGAGGTGCCCAAAACTGGACACAATGCTCAAGGTGTGACCTCACCAGAGCTGACTACAAGGGGACAATCACCTCCCTACTCCTGCTGAACACAGCATTTCCAATACAAGCCAGGATGCCATTGGCTTTCTTGCCCACCTGGGCACACTGCTTGCTCAATTCAGTTACTTGTCAATTGGAGTCCCCAGGTCCCTTTCTGCCAGACAGCTTTTCAGCCAAACTTTCCCAAACCTATAGCATTGCTTGGGGTCATTGTGACCCAAGTGCAGGACCTGGCATTTGGCCTTTTTGAAGTTCATGCTATTAATGTTGCCTAATGATTCAATCTATCCAAGCCCCCTGTAGAGGCTTGTAGAGACACACTCTAAGTCTTCATCAAGATCATCAATAAAGATGTTAAACAGAAGTGGTCCCAACATTGAGCCCTGAGGACCATCACTTGTGACTGGCTACCAGCTAGATTTAACTCCATTGACCACCACTCTCAGGGCCAGCAAAATGTGTGCTCACCCAAGCCACAAGCAGCCAGTTTGTCCATGAGACTTGTGTGAGGAACAGAGTCAAAGGCTTTATGAAAGTGCAGGTAGACAATATCCACAGCCTTTCCCTCACCAGTCAGGTCATCTGGTCATAGAAGGAGATCAGGTTGGTCAGGCAGCACCTGCCCTTCATAAACCCATGCTGACTGAGCCTGATCCCCTGGTTGTTCTCTATATGTTGTGTAATGGTGCTTGAGATGATCTGCTCCATGAGCACCTCTGGCACCGAGGTCAGACTGACAGGTCTGTAGTTTCCCAGATCCTCCTTTCTTCCTTTCTTGCAGATGAGTGTTACCTTTGCTACCCTCCAGTCCCTTGGGACCTCCCCACCTAGCCAGGATTTCGGGTAAATAATGGAAAGTGGCTTGGTGAGCACATCTGCCAACTCCTTCAGCACCCTTGGGTGTCACCCATCCAGCCCCATAGACCTGTGTCCATCTCAATGGCACAGGAGGTCACTTACCACTTCCTCATTTATTGTGATGACCTCATTCTCATTCCTCTCCCTGACTCCTAGTTCATGAGGCTGGGTGTCCAGGGAACTGCAGGTTCTAGTGCTAAAGACTGAGGTAAAGTAGGCATTGGGCACCTCAGCCTTCTCCTCATCCTTAGTCACTATGTTTCCCTCTATGTTCCCTATCTAGTCACTATGTTTCAATAAAGGATGGAGACTTTTCCTAGTCTTCCTTTTGTTGTTAATGAACTTATAGAAAGAGTTTTTATTATCCTGAACAGCTGTAGATAGCTTGAGCTGTACCTGTGCTTTGGCTCTCCTAATTTTCTTCCTGCATAGCTTCACTACATCTTTATAGTCCTGATGAGAGACCTGTCCCCACTTCCAAAGGCCATAGACTCTCCTTCTGTTCTTGAGGTCCAACCAAAAGTCCCTATTCAGCCAGGCCAGACACCTTCTTCGCTGACTTATTTTTTTGACACACAGGGACAGGCTGCACCTGAGCCTTTAAAACTTCCCTCTTGAAGCATGCCCAGCCTTCCTGGACTCCTACATCCTTCAGGGTGGCCTCTCAAGGGACCTTGTCACTCAGTCCCTGAACAGGCCAAAGTTTACCCTCTGGAAGTCCAAGATGGCAGTTTTACTAACCCCTCTCCTTGTTTCCCCAAGGGTAGAGAACTCAATCATCTCATAATTGCTGAGACCTAGATGCTCTCCAACCTTTACTTCACCCACAAGTTCTTCCCTGCTCAGAAGAAGCAGGTCCAGGAGGACACCTTCCCTGGTTGGGTCCCTTACCAGTTGTGTCAAGAAGTTATCCTGCACATACACCAGAAACCTCCAGGACTGTTGTTTCCATGCTGTATTGTATTCCCAGCAGACATCTGGGAAGCTGAGGTCTCCCACAAGACCAAGGGGAAGTAATTGTGAAACCTCTCTCAACTGCTTATAAAAATTTTCATCTAACTCTTTATCCTGGTTGGGTGGTCTACAACAGATTCCCACCACACTATCACTCTTGCTGGCCTTACTCCTGATTGTTACCCATAAGGAGAGCTATGTCCCCATTCCCCTTTAAGGGTTTAAAGCCTTGTCAATGAGCCCAGCCAACTCATGTGCAAGGATTCTTGTCCCCTTATGGGACAGATAAACTCTGCCCATCACCAGTAAACTCAATGCTAAGGAAATTTCCTTGTGGTCAAAACCCCAAAAATTCTCTTGGTGGCACCAACCTCTAAGCCACGTGCTGCTTTTCCCGGCTACAAAAAACCCTAAAGAGAGCTTTGTAATGTCTCTTTCGGCTATGGATCCCCTGCCCAGCACAGCCTTACCTGCACTGAAGCTGATCTCTGCACAAGTACACCAGAAGAGCCTGATGTGCTGCCAAAACAGCAGTGCCCCTGCAGTGTTAAAACGTGCCAACCTAGACTTACTAAAAAGAGGAATATAGGTCAGCAGTGGACAAAATGCTCTGAAAAACCCATGGTAGCAAGGCGCCATCATGGTGAACTTCATCCCATGCTAGAAAAGGCTGCCCCAAAATCTAGACTTCCGGTGCTGCCGACCATGGAGACTGTGGGTGCTCAGACTTGGTAGTCAGGAGCCCTGGCGTCCATATAATGGTCTAAGAGTGCCACCCAGAGGCTGAGTGAGACAAACAGCGGAAAGATTTGACACTACCCCGACACAACCCGGCTCTGACACACCAGCACCACGGGAAAGTTACGGGCAGGCTAAAAAAGCAAACAACTTCTGACCTCTGCCAAAGACGCAGGAAGCTAGAAAGGCTGAGATAAAGGTTTAAAGCAGTTGCAGCTGCAAGGTCTTTCCATAACTACTTTCAAACATCAAATTAGCAGGAGAAAATGTGCCAGTGCAAAATATCCAGGAGCCCCAACCAGCAGCTGCCTCGGCTCTGCTCCTTTGGGTCTCCACCACAACGCTGGGCACTAGCGCTGGCCAAGACCCACATCTGAACAGCCCCCCACCATCCAAGTCCAGGAATGTTGGTCAGAGGCAAGTTTTCCACTGCTGCCTTTGTAGATGCTGGAGCCCAAATATCTATGATTGTAAGGATGTATATGAAGGGTCTCTCTTAAATGAAGCGGACTCAGTGATAGGAGCAAATGGCCAAATAGTCACATTTTCTGTGACTAAGACTAAACCCTTGCTAAGTGTCAGAATGGTGAAACCTCGTATTCTCTTAGGTATTATGATTATCCTAGAGACGGACATCCTCAGAAGTCAGACATGAATAGACAGCAAGATAAAATAGGAAACTGAGTCACCACCTGACCATCTTAACAGCACCAAAAAGGAAGTTCATATCTGCTTGCTCCAACTTGCCCATCTCTGAAAGTAAATCAGTACATATCCCACAATGTACAGGTTACCAGCAGTATTTGTGTTGTGTCTGAAATGATCCAATAATTAGAATAACGAGGAATCATATAAAAGAGGTATTCATGAAATAATAGTCTAGTATTAGCTACTGATTGTTGTGCCAGATCTTAACCATTAACAATTCCTATAATGGGGCATGGATGTAATCCCCAAACACCTCTCAACTGTAAAGATAGAAGTTCCAGACAAAAAAAGGACAGGGTCCAAGTAAAGAAGTGTCACATAATGCTGTTCTGATGACAAGTTTTTTGCTGTTGCATTTAGTGTAAGGATTTGACATTTGCCTGTATTTGAGCCCTACCAAGGACTTTCACTGAGGATTTTGCAAACTCAAAAATAGATTATTTAAGCAACACACATTGTAGATTCAGAATTGCTGCTAATAAATTCACTTGGTGCATTGGTGCTAAATATCCCAAGACTATCCAATAACTGATTACTCTATAATAACAATCCCCCATGATATCCTCCCACAAAATAGCAGAGGAACAATTTTTTACCAAAGAGGTATCCCTGATAATGGGGAAAGGAGAATGGGGCACGCATGTCGATCCACTCAGCAGCTAATATAGTGTCCTCTCAACAAGATATTTGCAGAGGACCAGATTTATACTCCTATTGTGTGGTGAGGTAGAACAAAGTCATATATCATGTGTTAATATGCTTCTAACAAGACTTACTGTACTGTCAATCAAAGAAGCAGGGCCAGGGCCAGGGCCAGTGTATGGTGCAGAGGTGTTGGTTGCCTTTCCAGCTTCACCAAAACAGCATTGAGTTGTGAGGCTTTTGCTATACTCCAGACATCACTTAGCTGTTACAATAGCTGGGCCTTATCCAAATGTTCCACTGCAAACCCCTCTGTCTGTCCTGTGCTTTGGCCAAATAAGCACGTTTCTCAGCTGCAGCCCTTGCTTGAGTCCAGTACAAGATAAACACCTTGCTGAACTTCAGGATCTTATTCAAATCCAGACTCAGGTGCTCTCTGCTATTCCAACAGAGAAAGCCTGTCAATTTCCTTCAAGAGGTAGTGTTTATAACTGGGCATGTAGGAAGAAAAACTGAATTCCTCAACCAGTTTTGAATGAGTCAGGACCTGGCTCCACTGTGGCTTTACGCACAGTCCGTGGACAAGATTATCGTAACCTAAGAAAAGTGAAAATAAAGCACAAACCCGGCAGGTTACACAGGCCCTTTGCGGAGCACTATCAGAAGATGGCAGCATATCCTGACAAGTTATGTAAGTGGTATAGAACACGTACATCCAGCCTGGGGTTCCCGCAGCACAACTCCCAGTAACGGGACTAAATTGGCAGCTTGCTACACTCCCATTGTCTCAGGAAATACAATCTCATTTGATTTTTTAAAGTTCTATTTTTAAATTACATGAATAGTGCTCAGCAAGAGGGATTATATTTTCTCTCTTTTTCTAGAGAGCTGCTCGGGACCGGCACCAGGACCGGCACCAGGACCGGGACTGGGACCGGCACGCTCGCGCTGAGCGGCACTCCGTCCTAGTTTCCATTTCAGGCTCTTCGGGGCGGGAGGACCTCGGCAGACCGCGAGGGCCGGCAGGGTCCCCTCCCCTGCGCCTGCTCGGGAGGGTGACGTCAGCCGCGGCAAATTTAAAACGCGGCAGGGCAGAGTGGCATGATCCCCATTTTGCTGTAGAGCTGCTGGCTTCTCGCTCGATTGCAGCCAGCGGCATTGCCACGGCACTTTTCTTTTCCAGTAGGTCAGTGGCCAGGGACAGGGATGGTTGCAACTCGCTGCAAAGCTGTTTTCAAAAGATCTGTGTCGAACCAGACTGAGGTCAAACATAAGCAGGCAGGTGTGCAGGCAACTGGCTGCAGAGAGTGCTGGAGCCTGGCACTTGAAACAGAGGGCAGTGGAGATAACACCTGCACCAGGTCTGAGCAGCTCAATTATCTGCTTAACCTAGTGGCTGAACTGAAGGAGGAAGGTGCTAGACTCAGGACTGTAAGGGAATGTGAAAGGGAGTTGGATTTGAGTGACCAGGCTCTGTAGGCTCCCATAGCAGAGGGAGGTGACCCAAGATGCAGCAGGGAATGGATACAGGTCCCTGTTAGGAGACGCAAAGTAAAACCCTGACAGCTCCCCTCACCTTCCCAGATGCCCTTGCAAAACAAATATGGGCCACTGGAAGTTGAGAGTGAGGTTATTCTGATGGCAGAAGTCACACCATCTGAGGTGTTGCCCTAGGGCAAAACAGCCTGCCCCCTGCATCAGGACTTGTTCCCTCAAAAGAAAAAAAGAGGAGGGTAATTGGCCTCCTGAGCTGGCAGATGGAGTCTGGGAGCAGCATAGTTCCCCTGTGATCCAGAAGGAAGTAGTTAGAGACCTGTTTAGCTGCTTGGATCCCCACAAGTCCATGGGACCGGATGGAATCCATCCTAGGGTGCTGAGAGCTGGCAGATGAGCTGGCCAAGCCGTTCTCCACAATTTTTCAGCAGTCCTGGCTCACTGGAGAGGTCCCAGATGACTGGAAGCTGGCCAATGTGATGCCCATCCACAAGGAGGAGCCAGGGAATTCCAGACCTGTCAGCCTGACTTCAGTGCCAGGCAAGATTATCACAGTATTCACAGTATGGCCAAGGTTGGAAGAGACCTTGAAGATCATCAAGTCCAACCTGTCACCACAGACCCCATGACTAGACCATGGCACCAAGTGCCACGTCCAATCTCCCCTTGAACACCTCCAGGGACGGTGACTCCACCACCTCCCCCGGGCAGCCCATTCCAATGGCGAATGACTCTCTCGGTGAAGAACTTTCTCCTTACCTCGAGCCTAAACTTCCCCTGGCACAGCTTGAGACTGTGTCTCCTTGTTCTGGTGCTGGTTGCTAGAGAGAAGAGGCCAACCCCTTCCTGGCTACAACCACCCTTCAGGTAGTTGTAGAGAGCAATGAGGTCTCCCCTGAGCCTCCTCTTCTCCAGGCTAAACAACCCCAGCTCCCTCAGCCTCTCCTCCTAGGGTTTGTGCTCAAGGCCTCTCACCAGCCTTGTTGCTCTTCTCTGGACACATTCAAGTGTCTCAATGTCCTTCTTAAACTGAGGGGCCCAGAACTGGACACAGTACTCAAGGTGTGGCCTAACCAATGCAGAGTACAGGGGCACAATGACCTCCCTGCTCCTGCTGGCCACAATATTCCGAATGCAGGCTCATGTTCAGCCAGCTGTCAATCAGCACCTCCAGGTCCCTCTCTGTTTGGCAGCTCTCCAGCCACTCCGACCCCAGCCTGTAGCTCTGCATGGGGTTGTTGTGGCCAAAGTGCAGCACCCGGCACTTGGACTTGTTGAATGCCATCCCATTGGACTCTGCCCATCTGTCAAGTCTGTCGAGGTCCCTCTGCAGGGCCCTCCCACCCTCTAAGTGGCCAACACCTGCTCCCAACTTCATGTCATCTGCAAACTTGCTGATGACTGTCTCAATCCCCTCATCCAGATAGTCAATGAAGACATTGAAGAGGATGGGGCCCAGCACTGATCCCTGGGGGACACCACTGGTGACTGGCCTCCAGCTGGAGGTGGCACAATTCACCACCACTCTCTGGGCCCATCCCTCCAGCCAGTTCCTAACCCAGCACAGAGTGCTGCTGTCCAAGCCACGAGCTGACAGCTTAGGCAGCAGTTTGCTGTGGGGGATGGTGTCAAAGGCCTTGCTGAAGTCCAGGTAGACTACATCCACAGCCTTCCCCACATCCACCAGGCGGGTCACCTGATCATAGAAGGAGATCAGGTTGGAGAGGCAGGACCTGCCCTTCCTAAATCCATGTTGGCTGGACCTGAGCCCTTGGCCATCCTGCAGGTGCTCGGTTACTGCCACCAGGATAATCTGCTCCATCATTTTCCCTGGCACTGAGTTCAGGCTGACTGGCCTATAGTTTCCAGGTGCAGGTCATCTTGAGTGCAATCGCACAGCACTTAAAGGATGTCCAAGGGATCTCCTTCTATGACCAGGTGACCCGCCTAGTGGATGTAGTCTACCTGGACTTCAGCAAGCCTTTGACACTGTCCCCCACAGCAAACTCCTGGCCAAGCTGTCAGCCCATGGCTTGGACAGCAGCACTCTGTGCTGGGTTAGGAAGCGGCTGGAGGGCTGAGCCCAGAGAGTGGTGGTGAATGGTGCCACATCCAGCTGGCAGCCAGGCAATAGTGGTTTCCCCCAGGGATCAGTGCTGAGCCCCATCCTGTTCAATATCTTTATTGATGATCTGGACAAGGGTATTGAGTCCATCTTCACTAAGTTTGCAGATGACACCAAGCTGGGGGCAGGTGTGGATCTGTTAGAGGGTGGAAGAGCTCTGCAGAGGGACCTTGACAGGTTGGACCCATTGGCAGAGTCCAACAGCATGAGATTGAACACATCTAAGTGCCGGGTTCTGCACATTGGCCACAACAACCCCATGCAGTGCTACAGGCTGGGGTCAGAGTGGCTGGAGAGTGGCCAGGCAGAAAGGGACCTGGGGGTAGTGGTTGACAGTAGGCTGAAGATGAGCCAGCAGTGTGCCCAGGTGGCCAAGAAGGCCAATGGCATCCTGGCCTGTATCAGGAATAGCGTGGCCAGCAGGAGCAGGGAAGTCATTGTGCCCCTGTACTCTGCACTGGTTAGGTCACACCTTCCCTGAGTCCTGTGTCCAGTTCTGGGCCCCTCAGTTTAGGAAAGATGTTGAGTTGCTGGAAGATGTCCAGAGATGGGCAACAAAGCTGGGGAGGGGTTTGGAGCACAAGCCCTATGAGGAGAGGCTGAGGGAGCTGGGGTTGCTTAGCCTGGAGAAGAGAAGGCTCAGGGGAGACCATGTTGCTGTCTACAACTACTTTAAGGGAGGTTGTAGCCAGGTGGGGGTTGGTCTCTTCTACCAGGCAACCAGCACCTGAACAAGAGAACACAGTCTCAAGCTGCACCATGGGCGGTTTAGGCTGGATGTTAGGCAGAAGTTCTACACAGAAAGAGTGATTGGCCATTGGAATGGGCTGCCCCAGGAGGTGGTGGAGTCACCATCACTGGAGGTGTTTAAGAGGAGACTGAATGGGCTGCTTCTTGCTATGGTTTAGTTGATTGGATAGTGTTAGGTGATAGGTTGGACTGAGGGATCTTGGAGGTCTTTTCCAACTTGGTCTATTCTATTCTATTCTATTCTATTCTATTCTATTCTATTCTATTCTATTCTATTCTATTCTATTCTATATGAATAGTGTTTATCAAGATGCATGTGATAGATTATCCAACTACTATATCAGGTACATGGTAAATACTTGTAGAAAGTCAGAATGGTCTGTTAATTGAATAGAAGCTCAGAATTAAAAACTCCCAAGTGGGGAAATTTCTTGTGGACAATTTCATGGCATTTGAACAATCACCAAACACTTAGAGGCAGACTTCTTAATTAATCATTTGAATTGTCAGTAAGGTACCCAAGCCCATTATGCCAACCCAAATCTGTATATTTACAAATCCCACAGCTAGTAAAACTCCTCCTTCAGGAACAGAAAGTCCACCCCCCACCCCCATCTTTTGTACTCCCCCTAAATTTAGAGTGATATATAACCACTGTATGGGAAACAAATATAACTGGTATATATACCCATGGTGCAATTCAATGTTACCGTTTTGGGAAAAGAAAGACTCATTGCTACCTTGAGAACGGTTCAAGGAACTGCTGGAGCTCTTTGGGAATTAGTCTGGACAGCTGGAGCAGCCCCTGAATGCTGCAGATCAGGAAGTTGTCTGGAGTAAGTAAATTACCTAGGCTTTGACAACTTAGCAGTCAAGTCATATGAAGACTATAGACCACTAAAGCTACTTAAGAAAATGGTGTTAAAACTCTCAGAGGAACTATCCAGGCTTTGCAACAAATTAGAAATAACACAGCAGCTGCAACAAACAGCACTGCCTCTGCTGTTTCATGTACTTCAGTGCAATCCTTTTGCTTTTTAGCAATATTAATGATTGGTTTGATTGATTAAAACTGAAAGCCCTGCAGTTCCATCAAATTCGTATTCTGCATAATATTCTGAATGTGTACACCTCTTTACAAAAACTGGTTTATCTGCTACTATTCCTGTTGTGGGGACATCTGCACCCTCTCTGTACCACAAGATGCACCATACACCTTCTTTATGAATGTGTACCAGGCCCCTTAGTCTTGCTGTTGGTCCCCTCAGTGTTTAGGGACTTTCATCTTGGATCATTGACAGTACCAACAGCGGGGACAAAATTAGTAGATAGGCCCCCAGTGAAATACTGCTCTAGCCTCCTGTCAATTACACCCATTGCAGGAAAGCATATATGGGATACTGTTGCTACTAGGATTAGGACTAGTGTTGTGAAGAGGGGAAGAGCGCAGACACCAAACCAGGAAACGCATACAAATATAAATTCTGATTTATTTACAATTGAATCTGCCCTCCTTGCAATAGAATACAAATTACAGGTTCAGTTGTTTGGTTGTGAGTTTCCTTTACAATTAGTAATGGTTGCAAATTATCAGAGTCACAGAATCATAGAACATTAGAGGTTGGAAGGGACCTCCAGAGATCATCAGGTCCAACCCCCCTGCCAAAGCAGGATCACCTAGGGTGGTCCACACAGGAATACATCCAGGAGAGTTTTAAAAGTCTCTGCTCTCTAGGCATTCTGTTCCAGTGCTCTGTCACCCTCACTATAAAGTAGCTGCTGGTAAGAAACGACAGAGTGCACAAACGTTAAGTCACAGTAAAGCAAGAACGCTTAAGTTAACGACCCAGCAATGCAATAATTTGACTAGTAGCAAGGTGGAGCTAGAGAGAAGCCTAATGGAAAGACAAAGTTCTCTAAAGGCACAGACCTTGAAGAATTGACTACGTTCCAGTTCATCACCTGGTCTTTCTCATCTCTTTAATTTTGTTAGGCTTTTGATATTTTAGAATGAATAGTGAAATAAAAATATCTATGGAAATTGGGAATAAGTATACATATTATGAAGTGGCTTAGATTTTCTAGTTTAGACTTTGATTACAGGAAAGGATAGGAAGTATGACCAGAGGTTAAATAGGTCTTGAAAGAACCTTGTACTCTGATGCCCCTAATATTTACCACTATTAACATATACTGGTTGTTTAGCTTAGATAAGTACATTTTTAATAGAATTAATCACTTAGGCATATACTGTTGTGTGCTTTAATATGCTGTTTGCTGAGCTTTGCTTAGCATGATTTGCTGAAGCCTTAGGATGCAAGCTGTAAATTTCCATGAGGTTTTCCTGAACTGTAGCTACTTAGTCAAAACAGGGTCTCCAGAACCAATGTAAGTCAAAAGAAAAGGAGGATTCAAGGCTACAAGCATCTACTGCAGCTGCAACTAGTCAAAATAATGGCCTGCTGCATGGACACAGTGAAGCAATCCAAAAAGGAATCAGAAGGGGTCAGTGGGTCTCAGACTAGAATCACCATTGGATAAAAGGGTGCATGAAAGATATGTGAAGATCATGTGAAGGGTAGATGCATAGTCTTTAAAGGTATGAATGCCCCGGGATTTATTTTCTCCCACTTTGGAGACACCTAGGTTAAGATGGCCTTATGAGATTCTCTACCTGAGACTCAATTTTGGGAAGCCTAAGTTTGTGACTGCACTTCTTTAACAAACACAGCACTTGTGAAGATGATACTACTTTTCCCAGTCTGAGCACAATGAGATTGACAGACCAACGAGATATTACAGGAAAGCTTCTGCACTGAACTCCTTTCCCCGGAATTAAACAGGGCTAAAATTCCCTGATAAAATTTCAGCTTACATATGTGTCCTGGGAAACTAATAAAGCAAATTTAATGCCATGTGAGGACATGAAAGTTTGGTTGGTTTTTTTGGTTTGGTTTGGTTTTTTTGGCAACAGTGAATGTATGCATGTCGAACAGCACACACACAAAGGACACGGGAATTATAGAATCACAGAATGGCATTTTGAATTTCTCATATTTCTGGCTTTGCTTCATGTTCACTTTCGCTGATGTGTTGTCTCCAAGTTACACTTCTTCTACTGTTTCATTTAATTCCTGTCAGTACTTCCAAAATCATGGATGACATCTCCTTTTTCTTTTTCACTTTCTTTAGCTTCACAGATGCCATGCATACACATCTCTCACTGGTCTACCACACAGCAGGAAGGACAGATTGTGGATGTTGTCATCTTTGTATTTCAACCTCAGGGCTGGAAGAGTGACAACTAAGTGCAAACCTACTCCACCCATTTTGTCTCAGGATCAGCTGCCAGAAATTATCCATTAAAGGATCCATAACTGAAACACAGTCTTTGGAATTCCATGGTTGCAATAAACAAAGGATGAGTCTTTGCCAGGATGATCAGCCAAGGATCACAACCTCTCTAATCATGTCAGTTTATGAAGAACCTGTGCAGAAGTTAAAGATGAACAGACTTTTGCCAATGGCATCCTGGCCTGCATCAGAAATAGTGAGGCCAGCAGCAAGAGGGAGGTCATTCTGCCCCTGTAATCAGCACTGGTTAGGCCACACCTTCCTTGAGTACTGTGTTGAGTTCTGAGCCCCTCAATATGAGAAGGATATTGAGAGGCTTGAACATGTCCAGAGAAGGGCAACAAGGCTGGTGAGAGGTCTCAAGCACAAGCCCTGTGAGGAGAGGCTGGGGGAGCTGGGGTTGTTTAGCCTGTAGAAGAGAAGGCTCAGGGGAGACCTTGCTCTCTACAACTACCTGAAAGGAGGTTGTAGCCTATCGGAGAGCGGCGAGGGAAGACAGCAGCAATCAATGTGATTGATAAGCACGCTTCAACTTTGTTGCCTGGATACACAGCTTATATAGCATCTCAGCTAAATATGCACAAGCGTCACTATTCTATTGGTCTCTGACTGAAGGCAACATTATAATATCCAGCCCACCTGCAATTAGGTCTGTGTACAATATCAAAGGCTCTGTGTAATTCCCAGAAAACTCCCTTCTCACTAGCTCTTCCTTTCCCATCCAATTATCTTACCTAGCTCTTCCTTTCCCATCCAGTTATCTTACAAACACACAGCTGTGAGAACAGCTACGAGGCCATAGTGACCTTGCTGCTTCAGCAAGTCAGCTAACTATGAGCAGAAAACAACAAGATGGAGTAAGGCCTACACATTCTGCTCAAGCAGCTGTTCCACAGAGACATGTCCCTTAGATTTAAGCCATTCTCTGACAGTAGCCAAGTGGGGGTTGGTCTCTTCTCCCAGGCAACCAGAAGAACGGGACACAGTCTCAAGCTGCACCAGGGGAAGTTTGGGCTCGAGGTGAGGAGAAAAGTTCTTCACAGAAAGAGTCATTCACCATTGGAATGGGCTGCCCAGGGAGGTGGTGGAGTCACCATTCCTGGAGGTGTTCAAGAGGGGATTGGATGTGGCACTTGAAGGCACGGTTTAGTTAGTCATGTGGTGTTGGGTGATAGGTTGGACTTGATGATCTCTGAGGTCTTTTCCAACCTTATTGATTCTATGATTCTATGATTCTGAACTGAATTAAGTACTTTCAGCAAAGGCTTTAGTGCCTTTCCCCCCCCACCACCCCTTTCCATAGAAACCAGTTGTTAGAAGGCGCTTCCTGTTAGTGCAGCAATATACATCATTTGCTTATTTTTGAGTCAACACATCTTGTGTCTCTATCTGTGTAAGCAGTTAAAGCAGGGGAAATAAAAAACAATGAAAGAAGACACCTGGCTCCAAAGCTTACTGAATTAATTAAGAACAGTAGGATGTTCAGCTCTACTGTTACTGCTTCATGTACTGCAATGGCAATACATGCAAGAGAACAAGTACTTAATTTACACTACCTGTGACTTTTCTAATTTACATGAAATAACAACAAGATACATAACTGTTAGTGGTAACCACAAACCACCAGCATCTGTGGGGAAAACTAGGAATTTTGCTCCCTCTCTCCAAATTTCTCACTACTGTTTGAAACTTCTGTTACTAGCCCCTACTGGGTTTACAGAGGAAAGGCCTTCAGTGTGGTGCTCCAACAGGTTGAAGTTCAGCCCTGCAAATACCAGGCACACAAGAAACCACACCATTTTTTTTTCTTTCTTTCTTTTTCTTTTTTTCTTTCATATGTCAGTAAATAGGGAGGACTGCCAAACTAGCATGCAGCTATAGAATCATAGAGTCATCGAATGGTAGGGGTAGCAAGGGACCTCTGGAGATCATCTACTTCAGCCTCCATTCTAACAAAGGTATGCCTAGATCAGGTCACACAGGAACATGTCCAGGTGGGTTTGGAAACTCTCCAGAGAAGGAGACTCCACAGCCTCTCTGGCAGGATGTTTCAGTGCTACATGAACCTCAAAGTAAAGAAGTGTCTCATGATGTTCAAGTAAAATGTCATGTGTTCTAGTTTGTACCCATTGCCCCTTGTCTATCATTGGAAAGAGCCCAGCCCCATCCTCAGGACCTCCCCCCCTTCAGATATTTGTGTGCATTGAGATCCATTCTCAGTCTGCTCTTTTCCAGGCTAGAGAGCCCCAGGTCTCTCACCTTCTCCTTGTAAGAGAGATGCTCCAGTAGCTCCCTGTGTCTTTTGAACTGGAGAGCCCAGAACTGGACACAATACTCCCTGTGCAGCCTCACCAGAGCAGAGTAGAGGGACAAGAGAACCTCCCTCAACCTGCTGGCCACATTTTCTTCTTAATGCACTCCAGAATACTGTTGGCATTTTTGGCTACGAGGGCATATTGCTGGCTCCTGGTGAATCTGTTGTCCAGCAGCACCTCTAGATCCTTCTCCACAGAACTGCTTTCCAGCAGTTCATCCCAAACTTAGAAGGCTATCAGATTCTTTTCCTCCACATGCTTAGAGACGACCTCCAGAATGAGCTGTTCCATCACCTTTCCAGGGTTGGAGGAGAGACGGACTGGTCTGTAGCTTCCTAGGTCCTCCTTCTTGACCTTTTAGAAGACTGGAGAAACATTGGCTTTCCCCCAGTCCTCTGGCACCTCTACTATTCCCCATGACTTTTCAAAAGTGACAGAGAGTGGTTTGGCAATAACCTTAGCCAGCTCCTTCAGCACTTGTGGGTGCATCCCTTCAGGACCCATGGATTTGTGGGTGTCCAGTTTGTGTAAGTGATCTGTAACCCAGTCCTCCTTGGCTAAGGGAAACTCCTCCTTTCTCCAGGCTTCTCTCTTACCTCCAAGGACTGAGGGCCAGCCTTAGCCATAGAGACAGAAGCAAAGGCGGCATTCAGTAAATCTACCTTCTCTTATTCTTCTGTCATCAGGGCAGGTGCTTTATTCAGCAGTGGGCCCATATTTTGCCTGGTGTTCTTTTTCCTCTTAATGTACTTGAAGAAGCTCTTCTTGCTATATTTTACGTCCTTTGCCAGATTTAGTTCCAAGAGAGTCGTAGATTTAACATTGCTACATCCCGACACACTCTGGCAACGTTCCTTCCAAGTGGCCAGTCCCTTTTTCCACATGCTGTGGACATCTGCTTTCATTTACATTTTCCCAGAATATCTTTCCTATCCATGCAGGTCTCTTGTCTTCCTTGCTTGATTTCTTACTCATGAGGATGCATTGATCTTAAGCTTGGAGGAGGTGGTGCTTGAATTTTCACCAGCTTTCTTTGGCTCCCCTATCTTCTAGAGCCCTAGCTCATGGGATTTTTCCAAGCAGGTCTCTGAATAGGTCAATGTTGGCTCTCCTGAAGTCCAGTGTTGCAACCCTACTTACCACCCAAATTAGGAACTGCTGCCCTAGGCTCATATGGAAAAAAGTTTTACTCCATTGAAGATAATTCACCAATTACAACTGTTAGTTAGTACAACACCCCCCCAAAAATAGGACAATAAAAAAGATGAGATTTTGTCTTCAGCATTATATGGGGCTACAAGTAAAGCAACATGTGGGGGTCATTCCAAGACCAAAGTCTGCACTATGAATGCTATCAGAAATTTCCATAGGAACTCAAAGAAAGATATATTAGCATCACTGCATACATTCTGCACACTGTGTAGCATACCAAATCATTCTTTCAGAGGTCAGACATATGATATGTTGTAATATAAATGTTTAATTTACCCCAAGCACAGCTTCCAGGACAAGATGTAAGCAGGCAAAGATGTTTATTATGTTATACAGCAAGATTATATAGTCCATCAGAAGGCACATGTGTCACATCCTAATTGGTTATTTTCTACTGGCATATGTGTAATTAAGGCATACAATAGGTTAAAATAACAAAACAATATTT
Source organism: Colaptes auratus (assembly GCA_015227895.2). Classification (NCBI taxonomy): domain Eukaryota; kingdom Metazoa; phylum Chordata; class Aves; order Piciformes; family Picidae; genus Colaptes; species Colaptes auratus. The sequence goes on along the minus strand of CM026897.1, from coordinate 55,077,383 downwards.
TAACACATCCAACCAAGGACAATGAAAGCCAAACACTTTTCCCTTTGACCTCTACATTTAGACTTTGAAGGTGTAGTACTTTTTCTGCTCTCTGTGACACCTTAAAAAGTCTCCTGAAGTGAGGGAGTCAACATCTCTCCCTTAAAACTTGTCTAGGGAAAACAAAGCATCAGAGTTGCTTACAGGCTGGATTCCAAACTCACACTCAAGCCCCTGGACCACTTGTCTGTAGGCAAAGAAAAGAAGAAGCAGGCTCAAATTATTTTTTCTCACTCCCACACCAATGAAAGCAAGCAGGTGAACTACATCTGAAGACATAGTTTAGTGTATCAGTCACACTACTAAGATCTCTGCAAGTCTAGTGCCTAATGTTTTGGAGCCACTCAGAAGCAAGCAAGTAAGGCGTAGCAGCTGCTCAGGGAACAGCATATTCCAACAGATGCTTCTTTCTGGATTTCCACAGATAATTAAAGCTGTTAAAGTGCCCTGAAGATTCTGCTGGGAATCACTAAAAGTGAATAAGTGCATATTTCTCTACTGCTTGTGTCTGGGATAAAAGGCAGGGCTGTGTACTTAATACCAGGGGAAAGAAAAAATAATAAAAATGAACAATTACCTGCTAAGTGACAACTTCCCATAAACTGAATGACAGAAAGATCCTGGCAGGGGTGGGTAGGAGGAAATCAAGACTCTCTTATTTTAGCTTATTGCACAGATGAAGTATTAGCTATATTCTCATATAGACAGTACTTAACCATTCCACACTTGGAGTTGTAGTACTGAAATTCAGATGGACCCACATGTAAGAATACACAACCGGAACACAATTGTTTTAATGCACAAAAATTCTCTCCTGTAAGCAGCCCAAGTTCCCTCACCTGTGATGCATTTATTCCTTTGTTCCAGTACCTATATAACAAGAAATCGCCATTGACATCCTTCAGAATTTCTCCTGGATGGCTTGCCTCTGGACATGTTGCTCTTCCAGGAGATGTCAGGGACTCAGTTAAAGTTTCTATCACACTAAGACTTTTTATTAATTTTTCAAAGATTTAATCCTTTTCCTTACCATTATCAGCACTAACACAGTCCCACTGTGATACTACACTTAGTGGTCTCTCTGTCTCTCACCAGTAAATTCTCAGCTGTTCCATAGTGGAGTCTCAGGCAGCAGAGTTACTCCTTCAGATAGAATGTAGACTCCTTTATTATCTTTTCTGCCTGTTTCTCCTGAAGGACTTGCATCCATCTGCTACAGCTCTTAGGCAATCTGTCCCACCACATCTCAGCAATAAGCCCAGATTTTCTTATTTGGGGCACAAATGCAGTCACTATGCAAAATGTGTCTATTTCTGTTCAGTCCTCTTCTACAGAGGCCATCTATCTGGATTTCTGAATATTATTTTACATAATCTTTTACAAAATCCTTCACTCTAAATTAAAGAGATATAGACTTTATTGATAGGCTGTTCTGTGGATAAGGGATTAGCTGGATGGTTTTATCTAGAGAGTGTGGGAATCATCTTGTGAACATGATGATTACATCAGGAACATGAGAAGCGTCTCAACAACGATAAGATTGTTGTGAACAACTGGCCTGATGTGTCATCCCTGTACATTGAGATAACAACTGTCCAGGGGTTGTGGTCTGCTAAGAGGGGCAGAGGTCACTGGGTGCTGACCTCCGTGAGCCCACTGGGAGGCATCTTGGTCACATGTGCATTGTAATGTGACAAGGGTGTTGGCAAGGTGCAGCTATGACGAATGAACCAGGGACAGTATAAAAATCCTGAGCTATGCTGTCTTAGGGGAGGAATGTCATTAAGGACATCACAAGCTGGGGAACATCACAATATGGAGGAATGTCAGCAAAAGGGACAGCAGAACATCACCTTCAGCAACCAAGGAACATCTCTCTCCTTGCCCCAAAGAAGGACCCCAGGGTAGTAATTATCTATCTCTCCTTCTCTCTTTTTCTCCTTTTTCCCTCTCTTAATCTCTCCCTTTTATTTTCTTTTTTCCCCTCCTCTGTTTTGTTTGTAAGTAATAAATTGTCTTATTCTGATACATGACCTGGTTTGTGTCTTAATTTTACTCATGGGTATGTTCAAAAGAAACACGTCTCCTTCCCAACTTCTCAATCAAGACAGAGTTAGTGGTCAACAGCTCCATGTCTGGATGGGGTGTCCCTCGGGGGTTCATACTGGAACCACTAATATTTAATACCTTCATCAATGAGACACTCAGCTAGTTTGCAGATGACATTGAACTGAGTGGCTCAGTTGACACACTTGAGGGATGGGATGCCACATGGAGAGATCTGAACAAGCTTGAGAATTGGCCCCATGTTAACCTCATGATGTTCAACAAGGCAAACCACAAGGCCCTGCACCTGTATTGGAACAACTTCCAGCATCAATACAGGCTAAGGAATGAAGGGATTGAGAGCAACCCTATGGAAAAGGACTCGGGGGTACTGATGGATTAAAAGCTAAGCTTAAAGTGTTGTGGTGAATGGAGTTAAATACAGCTGATGACCAGTCACAAGTGGTGTTCCCCAGGACTCGTTTACTGGAGCCTGTTCTCTTTAATATCTTTATCAATTATTTGTGTGAGAGGATTGAGTGCATCTTCAGTAAGTTTGCAGATGAAACCAAGTTAGGTGGATGTGTTGATCTGCTTGAAGGTAGAAGCTCTGTAAAGGGATCTGGACAAGCTAGATTGATGGACCAAAGGCAATGGTATGAGATTCAACATGGTCAAGTGCTGGGTTCTACCCCATGCAAATCTACAGGCTGGGGAGAGAGTGGCTGGAAATGGATCTGGGGATGGTAGTTGATATGAGCTGAATATGAGTCAGGAGTGTGCTCAGGTGGCCAATAAGACCAACAGTGTTCTGGCTTGTATCAGAAATACCCTGGTCAGAAAGAGTAGGGAAGTGCTCATGCCCCTGCACTTGGCACTGGTGAGGATGCATGTTGAATACTGTGTTTAGTTTTGGGGCCCTCGTTACAAGAAGGACTTTGAGGTATTAAAAAGTGTCCAGAGAAGGGCAACAAAGATGGTGAAGGGAGAACAAGTCTTATGAGGAACAGCTAAGGGAACTGGGGTTGGTTAGTCTGAGGAAAAGGAGCATGAAGGGGCACCATATCACTTGCTATAACTGCCTGAAAGGAGGTAGTAGTGAGGTGTATGTCAATTTCTTCTCCCAAGTAACAATGTATAGGATAAGAGGAAATGGCTTAAATTTGTTCCAGGGGAGATTTAGACTGGAGATTAGGAAAAAATTCTTCACCAAAAGAGGCACTGGAACTGACTGTTGAAGTCACCCTCTCTGGAGATATTTTAAAGATGTGTAGATGTAGTGCTTAGGGGCCTGGTTTAACAGTGACCTAGCAAGGTTGGGTAAATGGTTGGACTCGATGATTCCATGAGCCCCCAGTAGGTACTGATAACTGAGAAGGCCAACATGCCCTGAGCTGCATCAAAACAAGTGTGTCCAACAGGTCAAGGGAAAGAATTCTGTTCCTCTGCTCTCATGAGATCCCACCTGGAGTCCTGTGTCCAGCTCGAGAGTCTTGAGCACAGGAAAAGACATAAAGCTGTTGAAGTGAACCCAGAAGGCCACAGAAATGATCAGAGAGCTGGAACAGGGGTGAAACCAGCAGCCCAGCTGAAGTGCATGTACACTAATGCATGCAGTATGGGTAACAAACAAGAGGAGCTGGAAGCCTTGTTACAGCAGGAAAGTTATGATGTAGTTGCCATCACAGAAACGTAGTGGGATGACTCACATGACTGGAGCACTGTAATGAATGGCTACAGGCTCTTCAGGAGAGACAGGTGAGGAAGAAGGGGTAGAGGGGTGGCCCTGTACATCAGGGAGGCACTAGATGCCATGGAACTAGAGATCAGGGATGATCATGTTGAGAGCCTGTGGGTGAGAATTAGAGGGAAGGCCAACAAAGGCAGACATCCTGGTTGGAGACTGTTATAGACCACCCAACCAGGATGAAGAAGTTGATGAATTACTCTATAGGCAGCTAGAGGCTGTCTCAAGATCACCAGACCTTGTTCTAATAAGCAATTTTAACCCGCCTGATATCTGCTGGGAACTTAACACAGCAGAGAGGAGGCAGACCAGGTTCTTAGAGTGTATGGAGGGCAGCTTCTTATCCCAGCTGATATGTGAGCCTACCAGGGGTAAGGCTTTGCTTGACCTCCTTTTGTACAAACAGAGAAGGGCTGGTGGGAGATGTGGTGGTTGGAGGCTGTCTGGGGTCCAGTGACCATGAGATAATTGAGTTTTCAATATGCAGTCAAGCTAAGAGGGGCAGCAACAAAACCTCCACTCTGGACTTCTGGAGGGTGGACTTCAGGTTACTCAAGGAACTAACTCATAAGGTACCTTGGGCAACAGCCCTTAAAAACAAAGGGGTCCAGGAGGGTTGGACCTACTTCAAGAAAGAATTCTTGAAGGCACAGGAACAGGCTGTGCCAATGTGCCGGAAGATGAGCTGCCAGGGCAGACAGACAGCCTGGATGGGCAATGAACTTCTGAATTAATTAAGGGAAAAAAGAGGGTGTATCATCCTTGGAAGGAAGGTGAGATAACCTGTGAAATGATTAAGGATGTTGCTAGGTCAGGCAGGAAAAAAATTAGAGAGGCAAAAGCCCATTTAGAGCTTAGACTCTGCTGTGAAGGACAACAAAAAATCCTCCTGCAGATATATTAATGGCAAGAGGAGGGGCAAGAACCACGTCCACTCCTTGGTGGACATGGAGGGCAATATAGTAACAAAAGATGAGGAAAAGGCAGAGGTGCTTAACACCTTCTTTGCCTCAATTTTTAATAGCAGGATAAGTTGTCTTCTGGACAACTGGCCTCCTGAGCTGGCAGAGTCAGGGAGCAGTATAGTTCCCCTGTGATCCAGGAGTAAATAATTAGAGACCTGCTTAGGCACTTGGATCCCCACAAGTTCATGGGACTGGATGGGATCCATCCTAGGGTGCTGAGAGAGCTGGCAGATGAGCTGGCCAAGCCACTCTCCATCATTGTTCAGCAGTCCTGGCTCACTGGAGAGGTCCCAGAAGACTGGAAGCTGGCCAATGTGATGCCCATCCACAAGAAGTGCTGGAAGGAGGAGCCAGGGAATTACAGGCCTGTCAGCCTGACCTCAGTGCCAGGCAAGATTATGGAACAGGTCATCTTGAGTGCAATCACACAGCACTTCCAGGATGGCCAAGGGATCAGGCCCAGACAGCATGGATTTAGGAAGGGCAGGTCCTGCCTGACCAACCTGACCTCCTTCTATGATCAGGTGACCTGCCTGGTGGATGTGGGGAAGGCTGTGGATGTGTCTACCTGGACTTCAGCAAGGCCTTTGACACTCCCCCACAGCAAACTCCTGGCGAAGCTGTCAGCCCATGGCTTGGACAGCAGCACTCTCTGCTGGGTTAGGAAGTGGCTGGAGGGCTGAGCCCAGAGGGTGGTGGTGAATGGTGCCACATCCAGCTGGCAGACAGGCACTAGTGGTGTCTCCCAGGGATCAGTGCTGAGACCCATCCTGTTCAATATCTTTATTGATGCTCTGGACGAGGGTATTGAGTCCATCTTCACTTAGTTTGCAGATGACACCAAGCTGGGGGCAGGTGTGGATCTGTTAGAGGGTGGGAGAGCTCTGCAGAGGGACCTTGACAGGTTGGACCCATTGGCAGAGTCCAATGGCATGCTGTGCATGCTGTGCATGCTGGGTTCTACACATTGGCCACAACAACCCCATGCAGTGCTACAGGCTGGGGTCAGAGTGGCTGGAGAGCAGCCAGGCAGAAAGGGACCTGGGGGGACTGGTTGATAGTAGGCTGAACATGAGCCAGCAGTGTGCCCAGGTGGCCAAGAAGGTCAATGGCATCCTGGCCTGTATCAGGAGTAGTGTGGCCAGCTGGAGCAGGGAAGTCATTATGCCCCTGTGCTCTGCACTGGTTAGGCCACACCTTGAGTCCTGTGTCCAGTTCTGGGCCCCTCAGTTTAGGAAGGATGTTGACTTGCTGGAAGGTGTCCAGAGATGGGCAACAAAGCTGGGGAGGGGTTTGGAGCACAAACCCTGTGAGGAGAGGTTGAGGGATCTGGGGTTGTTTAGCCTGGAGAAGAGGAGGCTCAGGGGTGACCTTCTTGCCGTCTACAACTACCTGAGGGGAGGTTGTAGCCAGGTGGGGGTTGGTCTCTTCTCCCAGGCAACCAGCACCAGAACAAGAGGACACAGTCTCAGGCTGCACCAGGGGAGATTTAGGCTGGAGGTTAGGAAGAAGTTCTTCACAGAAAGAGTGATTACCCATTGGAATGGGCTGCTCAGGAAGGTGGTGGAGTCGCCATCACTGGAAGTGTTTAAGAGGAGACTGGATGGGGTGCTTGGTGCTATGGTTTAATTGATTGGATAGTGTTAGGTGATAGGTTGGACTTGGTGATCTCGGAGGTTTTTTTCCAACCTGGTTAATTCTATTCTGTTCTATTGTATTCCAACACCTCTCCTGTGAAGAAAGGCTGAGAGTTCTGGTTGTTCAGCCTTCCAAAGAGAAGTGTCTGGGGAGACCTTACTGTGGCCTTTCAGTACATAAAGACAGTCTATATAACATAGGGGACAATCTTTTTTTTCAGGGCTTGTTGCCATTAGCTCAAAGGGTGTAGGTTTTAAACTGAAGGGGAGTAGATTTAGATTAGACATATGGAAGAAAATTTTTACAATGAGAATGATGAATCAATGTAATGAGTTATGTGGGGTTTCTGGTCTAGCTAAAGATGTCCCTGCTCACCTCAGGAGGGTTGACTAGATGACCTTTAAATATCCCTTCCAACCCAAACCATTTGTCGTGGGTTAACACCCATTCTGAAAATAAAGGGGGGAGGGCTTGTGAGTGCTTTACCCTCCCTGAAGGGCGTTTTCCCCCTGGGAAGATGAGTCTGTTCCACTCCCCACTTCCTGCCCAGCTAGGGTATAAAAAGCAGGGCATTGCAGCTATTAGCTCTCCTTTTGGCTCCTGCCTCTCCTGGATGAGAGCTACTGTGGCTGCTTTCCTGCTCCTCTGCCATGTGGTCAGGCCTGATCCTTCTCCCTGCTGCCTGCATGCCTCCTTAGAGACAGACTGGTTTTGTATTATTCTTTTCTGTCCCACTCCCATCCATCCTTGTTCCTTGCCCTTGTGAACCTTACCTGTTATTGTTATATATATTGTTTAAAGACAACTCTTTACCTCTCTACTTCCAAGCCAATTCCAAATTATTGTTTGGTGGACTTGCTCCTTCTTTTTTTTTTTCCCCTCTGTTGGGAGGGAGGAGGTGGGGAGTGGGGGAGAGATTCTCAGCCTTGCCCCCTGAGCTCTTATCTCCCAGTTAAGGCTTAAACCACCACACCATTCTATGATTCTTTGGAGTTTCCAGAGACTTGGAGTGACATGAAGCAGGTGATGAGAAAGGACCTAGATGTTTTTTTCTGTTTCCCAGATTAAGATGAAACAGAAAAAAGCTACAGAGAAAGCAATGTACAGATCCGGAACAGAGAAGTTTGAGCTCATGAGTTAGTATATTGTAATTTTACATTTTTGTGACACAAACTAACAACTTGTTTCTTTAGACCGAAAGTAGCTTTTTGTTCTGATGTGGGTTCCCCACCCCCCAAACTTAAAAAGAGCATAAGTTTGAAGGCATTGGGAATAAACATCAAAATAAACATTGCAAGGGTGCATGAAATGAAAGTAGGACTTCATTATATCCACAGCTTCTGCATGTCCTTTTTCAGGTACTCTGTTTCTCCTGTCATTGGTTATCTTTCAGATGGCTTCTAAAACTGAAGGTGTTGTTCAGATTATGAATGGAGGTCTTCTGGTTTCAGTAGCCAGGAGGAAATAAAGCCATATTACCAAAGTCCCTTATGTCTGTCCTCATTGAACTGGAACACACTTTCATTTATTGGCTCTGCAAAATAGTTTTGGAAAGTCTGTGCAGAATGGATATTGCCTTAAGATATTTTGTCTTCAGGTTTCCTACTGGTCTCATTGTGTTGAGATAAGCTTGGTGAAAATATATGGCATTCAGGGGAAGTTGGACAGTTTGCAAATCGTAATTCACACTCCAGAAAAACTTTCAGCTGCCTGTACTTTTCAATAGTTGCATGTATGCTGTTACTGCACAACTAGTGCAGGATAGGAGAGAGCAAAGAGAAAGGTCTTTAGAGTAACTGCCTACTGAGTTAAGTAAGGTAAGGTGTCCTGGGACACTGATGTAATGGGGAGTTTTGAAAAGGAGGAGAATGCCATTCTCAGCTTAGTTTGGGAGTGGAATAGGCACTACCATAGTTGAGTTGGGTAATGATCCTGTTCCCACTGCTGGTAACTCTGTTTTGCTGTTCCAGGCGAACTTATTTGTTCTGCTGTCTGTCACCTGTGGTCTGCTGAACATGACTGGATATGTATTAGGACATCAAGGCATTCAGTTTGTGGCCAGTGTACCCAGATGTGATTCGGTGAGTAGACATGTTGACTTGCGTGTATTTCCTCACAGCATGCTATGCATAAAAGTGATATAATTACAGTGTCATGGGAGAACAAAAAGAAACCTGTTTCAGGCTTTTATTCCTGTCAAACTGTGAGCAGACTCCCTGCAGTGCATGATGGTATTTTTATTGTCTGTGTTTGTAAGTACTTGGATTTTTTCAGTAGGAGTCCTTATAGGGTGTCCAGCTCCTAAAGCTGAAGACCCCAAAAGAATGTGTTTTGAAAGATTTTAGAATAGAATAGAATAAACCAGGTTGGAAGAGACCTTCAAGATCATTGCATCCAACCTATCAACTAATCCCAGCCACCTAATCAACTAAACCATGGCACCAAGCACCCCATCCAGTCTCCTCCTGAACACCTCCAACGATGGTGACTCCACCAATGGTCAATCACTCTCTCTGTGTAGAACTTCTTCCTAGCCTCCAGTCTAAACCTCCCATGGTGCAGCTTGAGACTGTGTCCTCTTGTTCTAGTGCTGGTTGCCTGGGAGAAGAGACCAACCCCCACCTGGCTACAACCTCCCTTAAAGTAGTTGTAGACAGCAAGGAGGTCACCCCTGAGCCTCCTCTTCTCCAGGCTAAGCAACCCCAGCTCCCTCAGCCTCTCCTCATAGGGCTTGTGCTCCAAACCCCTCCCCAGCTTTGTTGCCCATCTCTGGACACATTCCAGCAAGTCAACATCCTTCCTAAACTGAAGGGCCCAGAACTGGACACAGGACTCAAGGTGTGGCCTAACCAGTGCAGTGTACAGGGGCAGAATGACCTCCCTGCTCCTGCTGACCACACTGTTCCTGATGCAGGCCAGGATGCCATTGACCTTCTTGGCCACCTGGGCACACTGCTGGCTCATGTTCAGCCTACTATCAACCAGTCCCCCCAGGTCCCTTTCTGCCTGGCTGCTCTCCAGCCACTCTGACCCCAGCCTGTAGCACTGCATGGGGTTGTTGTGGCCAATGTGCAGAACCCGGCACTTGGATGTGTTCAATCTCATGCCCTTGGACTCTGCCCATCTGTCCAGCCTGTCAAGGGCCCTCTGCAATTTACTCCTCCCTCTCCCTCCTCCCTCCTCCTCCTCCCTTTGCATTTGACTCCTTTAGAAGAGTATACTTAACTCAGAAATGGTTTTGTTTGAAAGCTCTCAATGGACCTCTTAAGAACCCCTGTTTTCAGGTTCTGAAGACACAGCTGATGCAATACAAGGCTTTCTAGCCAATTTTGTGGGGCCACATGGGAGGAAATCTCAGATATCTTTAGGAAATCCCTGTTGTTATGGTCCAGTTGGCAGCTGAGGCCCAGGCAGCTACTTGCACAACTGCCTCCCTCATCCCCCACCCTTAAGCCGCTGCCCACAGTGTATTGGGGTCATAATGGTATTGAATACCCCACTGACTGTTCCAGCTGCCTGTCTTGGCTGTGGCCCATCCCAGCTTCTTGTGGGGGGAAAATAAATAATAAACAACAACCATTTGCTATCTGAACCCAGAACACCCTTTGCCAGCATTATGCACTGATTTTTCACAGTATCACAGTATCGCTAAGGTTGGAAGAGACCTCGAAGATCATCGAGTCCAACCTGTCACCACAGACCCCATGACTAGACCATGGCACCAAGTGCCATGTCCGATCCCCTCTTCAACACCTCCAGGGACGGTGACTCCACCACCTCCCCGGGCAGCACATTCCAATGGTGAATGACTCTCTCGGTGAAGAACTTTCTCCTCACCTCCAGCCTAAACTTCCTCTGGCGCAGCTTGAGACTGTGTCCTCTTGTTCTGGTGCTGCTTGCTAGAGAGAAGAGGCCAACCCCTTCCTGGCTACAACCACCTTTCGGGTAGTTGTAGAGATCAATGAGGTCGCCCCTGAGCCTCCTCTTCTCCAGGCTAAACAATCCCTGCTCCCTCAGCCTCTCCTCGTAGGGCTTGTGCTCAAGGCCTCTCACCAGCCTTGTTGCCCTTCTCTGGACACGTTCAAGTGTCTCGATGTCCTTCTTAAACTGAGGGGCCCAGAACTGGACACAGTACTCAAGGCGTGGCCTAACCAGTGCAGAATACAGGGGCACAATGACTTCCCTGCTCCTGCTGGCCACACTATTCTTGATACAGGCCAGAATGCCATTGGCCTTCTTGGCCACCTGGGCACACTGTTGGCTCATGTTCAGGCGGCTGTCAATCAGCACCCCCAGGTCCCTCTCTGTTTGTGAGCTCTCCAGCCACTCTGACCCCACCCTGTAGCTCTGCATGGGGTTGTTGTGGCCAAAGTGCAGCACCTGGCACTTGGACTTGTTGAATGTCATCCCGTTGGACTCCCCCCATCTGTCCAGTCAGTCGAGGTCCCTCTGCAGGGCCCTCCCACCCTCTAAGTGACCAACATCTGCTCCCAACTTGGTGTCATATGCAAATTTGCTGATGACTGTCTCAATCCCCTCATCCAGATCGCCAATGAAGACATTGAAGACGATGGGGCCCAGTACTGATCCCTGGGGCACACCACTAGTGACTGGCCGCCAGCTGGAGGTGGCACCATTCACCACCACTCTCTGGGCTCAGCCCTCCAGCCAGTTCCTAACCCAGCACAGAGTGCTGCTGTCCAAGCCATGAGCTGACAGCTTAGCCAGCAGTTTGCTGTGGGGGATGGTGTCAAAGGCCTTGCTGAAGTCCAGGTAGACTACATCCACAGGCCTCCCCACATCCACCAGGTGGGTCACCTGATCATAGAAGGAGATCAGGTTGGAGAGGCAGGACCTGCCCTTCCTAAATCCATGTTGACTGGACCTGAGCCCTTGGCCATCCTGCAGGTGCGCAGTTATTGCCTCCAGGATAATTTGCTCCATCATTTTCCCTGGCACTGAGGTCAGGCTGACAGGCCTGGTGTTTCCGGGTTCCTCCATCTGACCCTTCTTGTGGATGGGGACCACACTGGCCAGTTTCCAGTCATCTGGGACCTCACCGGTGAGCCAGGACTGGAGGAAAATGATGGAGAGCAGCTTGGCCAGCTCATCTGCCAGCTCTCTCAGCACCCTAGGGTGGATCCCATCCAGTCCCATGGACTTGTGAGTGTCCAAGTGGCTCAGCAGGTCCCAAACTAATTCCTCATGGATATCCAGGGCATTGCACTGCTCCCTGACCCCATCACCCAGCTCAGGAGACCACTACTCCTGAACCCCTCCTGCCTTAGTATTGAAAATTGAGCCAAAGAAAGTATTCAGGACCTCAGCCTTTTCCTCATCTTCAGTCACAGTGTTATCCTCCAGGTCCAATAAGGAGTGGAGGTTCTTCTTGCCCTTCTTTTTGGCATTAACATATTTGTAAAAATGCTTTTTTTATCCTTCACAGAGGTGGCCAGCCTCAGTTCCAACTGGGCCTTTGCCTCTCTAATTTTTTTCCTACATAATCTAACAACTTCCTTAAACATACCTCGAGAAGCCTTCCCCTCTTTCCAAGGGTGATACAGCCTCTTTTTTTCCCTTAGTTCCTCCAGGAGCTGCTTGCTCATCCAGGCCGGTCGCCTTCCCCGCCGGCTCATCTTTCAGCACATGGGAACTGCCAGTTCCTGTGCCTTCAAGAGCTCCTGTTTGAAGTAGGTCCAACCATCCTGGACCCCTCGGTTCTTGAGGGCTGCTACCCAGGGAACTTTGCAAATAATTTTTTTAAACAAGCTGAAGTTTGCCCTCTGGAAGTCCAAGGTGAAGGTTCTGTTGGTGCTCCTCCCTATCTCCCTGCATATTGAAAACTTCACCATCTCATGGTCACAGTCCACAGTCATTTAAGAACTAGCTTGAAGAATTTTTCTAGTACTGTGGCAAAGCCAAACTGGTGAAGAAAGCCCACGCTGGTATGGGTAAGGTACCTACAAAAAGCTCAGTCAGTATAATCTATGGGTGGGATTATTTTTCCTGGTGCAACTTGCTTAGCAAATGCAGTTTGTGTTGATAATTTACAGCAAAAACTGTGAAGAAAAAGTTAAGGTAGATGAAATCATAATAGCTTTTCAGAATATTTCTACTTGAGGAAGAAGCAATCTGTACAAGAAAGGACAAAATGCAAAAGATTTGTGTTAACAGGGTGTCATAAGTAGAGGAAGGCCCATTTATGAATGAATGAGAAATTGAATTTATGAATGAGTAATTAGAATTGGAGTGTGCAGGGTCACTTGGTGATAAAGCTGACTGTGTGTAAAGGCTTGAATGGCTTTAAGGGTTGATGGAAAGATTTTTTAATATTTTCATTCATTTATTACTTCAAGAAAGCTGTTAGTTCTTTTATGTGCCAGTAGTTATATTGCAGTGAGAGTCCAAGATTACAAGCATTTGGCAGTCTAGATAAACCCAGTATCAATGTACTGAAGCAGGACTGAGAACTGCTGCTGTTATTCCAGATGAGATGGATAAATGTTTCAGGATTTTCAGAAGCACTGGAAGCTGAAATGTATTCCTGAAATTGTAAATTATGCTTTAGAGTGTTTTATGTAGGTGGAAAAGCTTTGACAGCATGACTCTGGAGAGTTCACTAAAACCCCAGTTATCTCTACATACAAAATAATTGAATTTTTCCTTGAAAACAAAGATGACAGCTTTGATCTGGAAGTTACAAACAATAGTGGTGTGCAGGTGTAACTCTTATTGACATAACTGGGTTGAAATAGTTGTGGGTTTCATTCCATCCATAGAGATGCAAACTCTACTCGTGAATCAAAGAAACTTTCTACACTGTATATAGTGGCTTACACATCGCTTAAAGGAAATTTCTAGGCTACTATGCATTTGAAGGAGCGTGGATACTAAAACTGCTTACTGATCAGTGCAGCTTTGATTACAACTAAATCGTTCAAGTGTCTGGAGCTTATCAGTAATGCCTTCTTTCAAGTACAGCATATGTAATGCAGCTTTATAATGCCTGTACCACTGGTGTGCTTAGCTACAAATTTAATTTTATGAACCTGTATTTCCATTTCACTTTGCTGTCAGAGGCATAGTTTAATACATAGGCTCTTTATTATGCAGGTAAAAGTATTGTGTAAAGCATCTAATAAAAACACAAAACTCCACTTTCTAATTTAAAGGTGGATATGGGTGAAAATAAGATTTGTTTGTGCTGCAAAGAATTTCAACCCACTAAATGCAGAGAAGAGGCTGTGTTGAAGCTATACCATGTGAAGTCCTGCAGTTTTGCTTTCAGCCACCTCAAGGTACCCTGTGCTCACTGCTCTACATGCAACATGACTGCTCTGATAAAGCCCACACTTCTGCAACAGCACAGTGCTGAGGCTGCTGCTGTGTTTACTGGGGAAAAAAAGTTTTTCTGGCCATACACACTGATAAGAAGCTTTTTGTGGTTCTTTAAGCTCATCTCTGGGTTTTGACTGGAGTGTTGCAAATCCGGTACATAGTTCTTGTCCTTTCTGCAGTTTATGCAACCAAAACTACAGATTAGTTCAGACAAGAGTGTATGGTTAAGTATGGTGTCAATTTTAGCGGAAGATTCGATGCCTTCATTGGCCTTTGGATCTTTTAGACCTTTCCTGAATTGAATACTGCTAAAATACAACTTTCAAACAGCATCTTGAAATACAGAAGTGCTTATCTTGCATCTGGATTTCCAACAGAAAAGTTAGAGGATGTTTATAATTCTTGGATGAGCAGATGGACTGCAAATCACATCTCAGCAGTATTCAGCTCTTCTGGATCTGTCTGTCAGGGCATGAAAAGGGAAAATCAAACTGTTGCAAATTACTCCAGTCTTGAAGATTATCTGTCCTGAAGATGTCATCACATGTTTCTAAGCAGTAATTGCCACAGTCATTCTTGTGTTTTCTGTGTTTGGTTTTGTTTAGTTTTTTATTGTTATTTTGACATTCACATGTTACTTAAATTTTATAATTTACATAATCTTCATGTTCTTCAGAAATTACTCTTTGCTCGTTGTGCCCTGAGTGCTTTTACCACCATAGTTTGCTTGTCAGCAGCTGTCCTGCGTTACTTGCACATTTTTGCAGCCAGAGGATCCTACCTGGTAAGTCCGTGCAAGGCATTGCCTGCAGCAAACAGTGGTAACAGTGTTGCTAAATTACACAGTTCAACTATCTTTTGATAGCTCAGGAGATTTTTAACAGAAGTTTCATTTGATGAGGGTGAAACTCAGACTGAAGACCAAGCTCAAGTTTTGGATCCTGAAGATTTTATCCCACCTGTGCCACCTCCCTCCTATTTTACAACTTTTTACTCTCTTGCCCCACCAATGAGTTGCAGGTATACCTCTACACTCTCGTCCTTTCTTTTGGTGCCTTTGGGAGCACTGCATAAGCTTACTATTTCTGAAAGACCATTTACTCTGTTAGTGACTGAAAAGGGTTGGTGACTTTAAGAAAACAAAACAAATGAAAAAAAGTAAGAGGAAAAAAAAGCTTGTTTGAGTTAGGGGGCAGTGTAAATCCACTGTGGGTGAGTGGCATGGTTTTGTGCGTTCCACTTTGGAGTCTGTTGGGACGGTTTCAGGGAAACAGATGACTGAAAATATTTTCAAGTGCTCTCAAAAGCAGGTCAAAGCAGTAACACAAAGCTAGGTGCAACCTCTTGGCAAGGCTTGTGTGACAGACCCCTAAATGGTGGCCTCCCCCCCGCCAGGCCTTCCTGCCAGAGTGATTCCTCTTCTCCCTTTTGGCAATTAGGGCTAACTGAAAGGTGTATTTTGACTGTATTGCTAGGCCAGGTAATCACTACCCTTGTCTTGTTACTTGGATATGAGCAGTCAGGCAGAGTTTGTCCCTGGTGTTATGGCTGGGCTTCTCTGCAGTGGCAGCTGCAGGTAGGAGTGAGAGTAAACATGGGAGGATGAGTTTGTGTATCAGAGAGGAGGATAGTCACAAGTCACTCTAATTTCTTCCCCCTGTCCCTGGTTGAGTTCCCACTTGAAGAATAAAATACAAAGTGTTATAAGGCATGTGAATTTAAGGCAGGAGGTGATCCATATGGAGCAGCAAACCAGTTCTGGGAGGTCTAGAAATCTACCCCAGTCCAGTTTAAATGACCATTTGGGGACTAGAGGCATTTGCCAAAACGCAAATCTGCTTTTCCACGCTGTGTATTTTCAAGCATGTTTCTCAAATTAGAAACACATGCTGCTGACACTTCCTTCTTAGCCACTGAGCTCATTCCTGCCATTGAAACATGAAAGCTTCTGAGAAGCTGAAGCATAGCTCCTCTTCAACCTAGGTGCTAGTGCAGAAGGTGGGTGAAAGGTGGATGAGGATGCTCTTTTCCCTATCGATGTCTGGCTTACCAGAAATGGCTTAGAGCCTCCCCTTGGTCTGGAGCAGTCTCTTGGCAGAAGGGGTTCCCTGAAATACCTTTAATTCCTGTTCCTTACCTTCCTGTATCATCACTTCAAGAAACTGTTATCTTTTTGACTAACACAAGAATTTGCCTTTCTTACATGAAAAGAGAGTGCAGAAGTTAACAAATAAAGAGCAGATTGAGAAATGTGCACACCCAAGAAACAACTTTTGTAACAAATTTTAGTTTTCTAGTTGCATGTTCTGTAATAAGTTTAAACGTGATATAATTCTTTCATGCAACATCAGTTTTCTAGTGTGACTGATCAGGCATGTTTGAAAACAAAACTCAGGTTCAAGAAGTATATAATTTTATGGCCTACATCCAATGTATTTTTGGCATGAACATACTGGAAAAATAGGAAGAAATCATGTCAGTGGAGCTTAGTCTCCCTTGTACTTCAAAACTGTTCTGAAGCTTTTAGAGGCAGATGAATTAGGCTAAAATTCAGAACTATCTTAGTGTTATTTCCCACATTTTTCAGAATAAGAAAAGCCATGACCACCTATCAAGATATTTTCCTTCTTTTCTTCAAATTTCTCCAGACATTGTTTCTATTACCTTGGCAGGATCCTTTCACAAAAACGCTCCCCACTTCTCATTTTGGAAGTTCTGTTTTCCTCTGTAGGCAGCTGTCTGTAGGGGTTTCCATTCATTCTGCCCTTTCCTCTCATCTTCCAAGAAAGTAATTTTCAGTTATCTTTGTTCCCCCCAGCCAGTGTCAAAAGAAGCCCTGAACTTGGAAAGGAAGGACTCATTTAACTTGTCTTTGTAGAGACATCACATGCACTAGTAATAGCTGTAAACCTGACATGGGACCAGAGAAGAAAATATGTGGAGTTCTGTGTGTAGCTTGAGGCTCATACTGAGTACCATATCAGAAATTTAAAATGTAATAAAAAGCAGAGACAAATTGATACACTTTGAGTGACAGACTTCTCTGAAGATTGCATACGGAAGGCATCTCTGCTGTCAAGAATGACACTGTAGTCCAGTGTTAATGGGGTAATGTAAAATTATGCCATCAGAATATGCCAAAAGATTTTCTCCAGGTGCTGTTCTGATTACCACCCCCTCTCCCCCCACCCCATACCACCCCCCCCCCCACCCCTGGCCCCTCAGAGCTATCTACTACAAGGAAGATTATGCAGTAAAAGGTCTTTGGGGTTTCTGCTCTATTTAAGGTTTCAGAGACCTCTGAAAACTTAGAGGTGAGGTTAACCATGGGGCCTTTGTAAACTGATCAACTACAATATTCTTAGTCAAGCATCATCACAAAAATAGCCTTTAGTTTGTTTACCTTTTTCTCTGCAGCTACATCTGAATATAAAACATGAAATCAGAAGTATCTTGAATTTCAGTTATAATGAAGATTTTAGTAGCTCACAAAAATCAGAACGAGCCTTTTGCAATTTGAGTGACCACCTGTAACTGAATTTCTTGAAACAAATTGTTTATCTGCTGTGACTAAAAACTGAAAACAGCTCCTAGGTGCAGTACTGTCCAAAGACATTTCAAGCTCTGGTGAACACACTGGAGAGGCACATCCTAAGGAGAAATTTCCTGCCATCTCTGGGGAAAATGTCTTGCAGCTCTTGGCAAGTTTGCTAGCTGTGACTGAGAAAGCAAAAATCTGAGCTGGCACAGGAAAGCCAGCTTTTCTGCAGCTGGAAAGCCTTACTGACAGAGTTGCTTATTGGCTCTTGCAGGGTGTTTGGCCCTAATACAGCTTTGCTGCTCTTTATTTGTAGGGTACAAATCAGAGGTGCCGATGTGTTCTTCCCTGCAGACCTGCCTCCTCCCTATGAAGCTGTACAAAGCCAGAACAGCTGTGAGCAGGTATGGCCCACAGGAGTTTAAAGTGTGGCTTGTTTTTCCAAGATAAAGGTAAGGTTGCACAAAGGCATGGTAAGTATGTCCTATATCTTTTCATTTCAGAATAGCAGGTAACCTTTGGTCACAAATGTGGCTCACTGTAAATTTCACTGAAGATTTTAATTATCTTTAGAGTTGAAAAGTTTTCCCCAGTTGGAAAACTCTTAACTGGGCAAGGAAGAAGCAGCAAAATACACTGCAGAGCGTATGTATTGCTGGTTATTTCAGAGGACCTCTCTGCTGCCTCCTGTTTTACATCCCTCCCACATCTGTACTCCTCCCATGTGGGACTATGTCAGGGTTTTGCCATCCTCACTGCTTCTTCTTCACTGGTGTTTTCAGAAGACTGGTCCTTTTCCTCACAAAATACCCAGCAGGATAAAATTGCTGACCTCTGCGATGAACATTGATTTTAGACATTCACGAGTCTTGGTTTTGCAGTGGAATTAAAAATGTATCACATAACTCAGTGAGGACTTGAGCAAAAGTGTTCATTTTCTAAGGTGAATTTTGTTGCAGTTCTTAGTACTAGCAGAAAGAAGGTGAGTTGTAATTTTTCTACCTTTTTTGTTTTGTTTTAATTTCAGGAAGATGCAGTACAAGCAAGTGTCTTGGGAGCTGCTGGTTTGGGGGAAGAGAGTGACAGGCAGAGCTCCCAAGGTAAAAAGTACAGTTTAAAATTTGTTCTAGAACAGTTCTACCCAACCCAGATGACTTAATGTAGCAGCAGCATTATTATTTCTTAGACATCCTTCATTCATGCAAGTCTCATAGTTTATAGTTTCATAGTTTCTGTTAGGGTTGGAAGGGACCACAAGGATCATCTAGTTCCAACCCCCCTGCCATGGGCAGGGACACTACACTAGATCAGGCTGGACAGAGCCTCATCCAGCCTGGACAGAGCCTCATCCAGCCTGGTCTTAAACACTTCCAGGGACGAGGCCCCAACCACCTCCCTGGACAACTCATTGCAGGGCCTCACCACCTTCACGGTGAAGAACTTCCTCCTCACATCCAGCCTGAATCTCCCCACCTCCAGCTTCATCCCATTCCCCCTAGTCCTATCACTCCCTGATAGCCTGAGAAGTCCCTCCCCAGCCTTCTTGTAGGCCTCCTTCAGATACTGGAAGGCCACAATGAGGTCACCTCGCAGCCTTCTCTTCTCCAGACTGAACAGCCCCAACTCCTTCAGTCTGTCCTCATAGGAGAGGTGCTCCAGCCCTCTGATCATCCTCGTGGCCCTTCTCTGGACACCTTCCAGCACCTCCAGATCCCTCTTGTAATAGGGGCTCCAGACCTGGGCGTAGTACTCCAGGTGGGGTCTCAGCAGAGCTGAGTAGAGGGGGAGAATCACCTCCCTTGACCTGCTGGCCACACTTCTCCTGATGCAGCCCAGGCTCTGATTGGCTTTCTGGGCTGCAAGTGCACATTGAGAGCTCCTGTTGAGCTTCTCGTCCACCACCACCCCCAAGTCTCTCTCCTCTGGGCTGCTCCCCAGCCAGTCACTGCCCAGCCTGGATTTGTGCCTGGGATTGCCTCGAGAGATACAGAATTGAGATTGGTTTGGGCAATAGGAGCTGGGATTCATGTTTAAAATACTGAAAGTTGTTTGATCAAAAGATACCAAAAGAAAGATGTATTTCCTTCTTAGTAATCTACAAATTAGTTGTTGACTCTGCTACTATTTGTTGTAAGAAATTATGTCCAGCTCCAATGTTTCCATTTGACTTGTATAGAGGATGGTGCCTGTTGATACTTAGAAAAGGATAAAACATTCTCAAGCTATAGGAAAACTTTCATGTGTAGTTTAATCATTGTGTGAAGTTGCCCTTACTACGAGGTGGTGGGGGGAAAAAAAGGTGCTTACCTAAAACGTAGTTTAAGGTGAGGTATATATTATATATGTACACATACATTCATCTCTATGCTTTTGTGTCCAATTATTAGATTTGTAATAATCTGTGAGGGGGTCACCAAAAAGTCGGTAGTAATCTCTAGTAGTGGTTTCAACAGATTTGTGCTATTCTGATGACTTTTCTGACAATGATATTCCTTATTACCCTGGTGAAGAAGTTCCAGAGTCTTCCAGCAGAGTGAGCCTGTCACTTTCAAATGCAAGCTTGCTGCCTGCGGAAGAGGGCAGAAGATCCTTCCATCCTTTGAAGAAATAGTCTAAAAGTGACCCTGTGCTGCACTGCCAGTTTCTTCAGGGTGACTAGATTTCCCCAATCAGTTCTTATGTAACGAAGCCTTAGAAGAATATTTGTCAAAAAGTTAGTACCTTGAACCTAGTACCTGCAGAAATTGGCTACTGTATCGCTCCACAGAGTACCTACATTAGAGCTGTTGATGCTTTGCCAAATCTTTTCCACCTAACACTTTAGCCTTGCTGCTATGGACCCTTGCTGCAGGGTCCCTAGCAGGCATTGCAGGTTTGGGGAGCAGAGAGCACACAGGATTTCTCAGTGTGTTCATACACTGGCATCTTAAACCTTGCAAAGGCAATTGTTGCTGTTAGCAATCAATTGTTGGTGTCAGCAATTGGAAGCAACATTAGGTTGGGAATTTGGTATCAACCTCCAACTTTGCACCCCTTTTCCTGCTCCTCATAGCATAAAGATCCCCCACAAACAAAACCCACAGAAACTCAATACACAAACCCCACCGTGGTCTGTTGCAGTTACTCCTGTCAATGATCCAAATCAGTTTCATAGTTTCAGTTAGGGTTGGAAGGGACCACAAGGATCATCTAGTTCCAACCCCCAACTTCTGTTGACAGTTTTAAACATCCAGTAGTCAAGTCTTGCAGGTTTATTGGAGGATACTGAAATCCCCACAGTGGCTGCTGATAGACATTAGTACTCACAAAATCTGAGTGAGGAGGGAAATGTTAATAAGCATTTACTTTTAGTATTTTGAGTAGGCTTTTCTGGATTACACCTAGTATTTTGTGGGATGCTTTTCTGTTTCCACTACATGATGTTTTCTGATTTCCTCCTATCAACTTCCACTACTGCACCCCAGAGAATCTGCTGCTGAAGCAATAATTACGTGTTTGAGAGCACTTCAAATTTTGCCATAAAGCCAAACACAGAAGTGCTCCTGAGCAACCTGTAGGTGCTTTTAATTTTTAATATTATTTTTTTTAAACAAAAAATTGATGATTCTCAGATCAAATGCAGTGGATTTTCATTTGGACCAAAGGCAGTGCCGCTGATTCCCTCTTGCTCCATGTTCAGTCCTTGCAAGGTAATTCTGAATGGTGGGAAATTATTTTTTTGTGGGGGTTGTTGTTTGCTTGGGATTTTGGTGGTGGTGGTTTTGTTTTGTTTGTAATTAAATTTGTAATGTTAGATTGTAGCTTGACAAGGTGGTGTTTTGTAACTATCCCTCTTGACTGGTAATAACTGAAAGTTACAAAGTATTTAGGAGTGACCATAAAAGTCTTCAAGCTTTCCTGTTAACAGTTAACTGAACATTAACATGAGCACACAGTACTCATTTCAGGCCTGTTCAGAACAGAAGCAAAAGAAAAGAAACAATATACACAAAAGGGGAAAAACCTTTCCCAGAAGTGACCCTGCAGACCCTTTCACATGGGATATGCACTCAACCACAGGTACATACAATTCTCTTTTACAGGTACGTTCTCTAGTGTAAATCCAACACAGAGTGATCCTGACGTGCTGCCCTGACCATGCCAGGGCGAAGTTTTACATTGTTAAATGGCGTGCTGCATCATCACGGAACCAGGAATGAAATCTTGGGGGACTATTGTTGAACAACAGTACTGTGAATGAAGTGGATTGTTTGCTTTGTTTGATCTCTGTCCTCAGGGGCAGTGCCAGGCTTTGAATCTGAAACAGAATGAAGCAAATGCACAACTCTGTGCTGTCACCCAGTGCAACAGTTTGAGAAAAGCTATGAGGGGAAGATCCCAGTCTTTGATGGACCTCACAGACACTAAATGGCTTGTGGCATGGACTACAGAGCAGTCCTTCTGCAGCATGACCTCTGACATATGGATTGGTGGAAAATACCAAGTCGTTTTAAAACCAGATGGGAATCACACAGCAGAAGCTGCCACCAGTGCCACCTTCCTTGAGCAGGTAGTTCTGTTACTTGTATTTATCAGGTGATGTGGAAACCCACTGGCCTTGATTTGGCAGTATAGGCTTACATTTGCCACTGTTTTGTCATAGGTTTTCGACCTAATTATCTTCCTTCAATACTTCAGTTTTATTTCAGCAGTGGGTGAGAGGCTGTGCAATTATGATGTCTCTTGCTCTATCAGCCACCCAGCCAGGAAGGTTTTCAGAAGTCTGAATACACGTATATTTAAAAGATGAAAGAGATGGTCTTCTGTGGTAGAATCATATAAATGACTGACTTCTATACTTAGTATAGGGCAGGAGATGGGAGAGATTTTACAGAGCATTTACTACTATAAACTGGAAAGAATGGAGGCTGACCATGAAATGCTGATGTAAACCCACTAGAAACAACTTTTTTTGTGATTGGCTTCCAGGAGAAAGATCTACTAGAGGAAAAAAACAAAGCATAAAGTATAAAATGTGTCCTGACATTAATGGAATTGAATTTTCAGAAGCCTCAGGCATTACAGACTTCATCAAACAGATGTTTTGGTAGCTTCCAGATAATTTGGATAGACAAACTGATTTATGCACACTGCAAGTGGTTTGCTGAGACAACTAGTTTTGGTTGGAGTTCTCACACAACATATCAAATCTACAATTAAAGTGAGATCTCTTACTGCAGCCTACAGGGAACAGAATTCTCAACAAATCTGACAGAAACAGCTGGAAAAACAAATCCTTATGAGAATTTATCACACTTACAAAGTGTGATATTATTACAGTCCAGTGGGTTCTGAAGGAAGCACTGTACGCAGATTCCTGTTCAACATACCTGATATGCCACTGTTGTGAGCTAATCTTGTGCAGCTTTTTGGGAAGGGGAAAAAAACCCAAGACCACCACACTTATCCTTCTCCCAGCTGGGATTGCTTTTCCCATGACTTCTTGACATGTCTCTTTTTTTTTTTTTTTAATTGTTCTTTGGAAATAGCAGACAGCAATACAACTACCTGCTTCCCAGTTGAGTAAGAAAGTGTTTTGATGGGACAAGAACCAGAAAACAAAACTGCTTTACTCTCTTTCTTTTTTTTAATGCCTTTTAAAGGTGATGCCACCTCCTCAGGAAGCCATGCTATTGGATGTCCCTGTTACCTTTCAGATGGCAACCTGATTTGCTGCACCTGGAGAGCTGTGGGGACCTGAGTACTTACACCACAAATGAGGATCAGCTGTCTGAGAGGATCCAGGAAACAGAGCATGAATGACTTCAGAATCCTCTTGGTCTTGTCAGGGAAACCATGCCTTGAGCTGGTTTCTGTTTATTTAGTAGACCACTTCTGTCAGACATGCATGCTACACAGGAAGATAATTTCTGACATGTGGGTGGAAGAGTGTGTCAGTCTAAACTTTCAATGGCCTCAGACTCCTAAGGGAAACCTTGTCCTACAGAACCTATTAAGCATATTGCAAGCTGGTCTCTGTTGGGCTCTCAGGTAAAACTGGTCTGTGATATGGTACTGGCTTATAGCATCTGTGTAGTCTATCACCACGTTGGATGGGTTTGCTATTTTTACTCACAAGAGAGATGGCAGAATGGCACTAGGCTGTGGTTCACTAGGGTGAGGAAAGAACAATTAATACATGCATGCACTTTGGCTCACTGGAGAACAGGGCCAGTGTTCATCATGTCTGTCAGTGTGGGCCCAGGTTTTTTAACTTTTTCATTTTGCTGGCATGTAGCAACTTTCTTCCTTCTAGAGGTGTTTGTTGCATACCAGCTGTCATCCACACTGGAAGCACATCCTCAAATCCTCTGCACATGTGCAGGTGACTACCTAACATTGTTTTGGCAGTCTTGACTACTGGACCACAGTGACATTCACAAACTGACACTCTCTGGCTAATAAACAAATGTATACACTAGTTGGCTCAAGATGTTGACTGCAGATAGTCTAAGTGCTTTTCTATACCTATGCTGCTAATGTGGAATTCTGCTAAGTATTTCCAGAGGCTTGGATCAGGCAGACAAATTTGATTTACATGACTAATTGCAAATCCTGTGTCTCAGCAAGATGGCTAAATATTCCTCTTGCTATTTTAATGACAAATCTTCATTTAAAAATTGTTAAATACCTTTCTTGCTGAAAAACCAAAAAGGTTTCTTCAGAGCTGAAACTGTGCAATATGGCTCAAGTCACTAAAGATGGTAACTTGAATAAAATGCCTATTGCTCTACTGGAATTGGTGTTTTATTCACCCTGTCTTGTGGAGCAATACATGAGGGGTATTAAGTTTAGAGTGCTGGCATATTGGTACATTTTGCTCTTGGGAGTAAGAGTATAGCAAGTAAATAGTGAGAGGTTTGTCTTGGAGAATGAGGCAAATACAGCAAGAACATGGGCTGGTCCCTGGGCTCCAAGTCAGGACACAATCTATCTTTATGCTTTGGAAAACTTGATCACAATTCAAAAAATAGTTTATTATCCCAGGGGAACAGGACTAACCTGACCTACAGCTATCACCCATTGGATAGTGCTTCATAAGGCAAGTACATGTTTCAGATAACAGGAGAGAAAAAAATCTGATTTCAATAAATTACCTGCTTGTCATAGCTCTTTATTTCTAATTGACTAGACAACTAAGGAAGCAGCTTGCCAGGGTAACAACTTGATTGCTAGGCTTTGTAAATAATTGTGGTGTTCATCCTGGAGTATGCACAAAGCATGACCTGTTTCTTAGAAACAGTATGGCAAAAGCAGCTGTTCTACCACAGGAGAAGATACAATAAAACCAAAAACAAATAAAAAACCCCAAGCAACTGAAAAAAACCCCACAACTCCCCCCCAAAACCCCCAAACAAATTCTATTACCACAGGCATGTTTGGAAGATCTGTTTCCTGTCCCAGAGGTGCATTTCAGAGTGCTGACAGCCAGCGCTAGGCCCATGGCATACTAGGCCCATGGCATACAGTCGTGCTTCATACGTAGAGTGCCCAAGCTGAGGCACTTTGTTTCAGGAGGAGCCTCTCTCTTCTCAATATATCTCATGTAACACACCCACACATTTTGTAGCTGAATCACTGTGAAGAAAATAGTGAAATTCTTGTACTTCTTAGAGCCTGGCTTGAACACTGTGGCTGGCTAGTTTCTGTGGCTAGGCTGTGTTCTGTTCTGCACCAGCAACTTGACAATGTTACTGAGTACAGACAGCTGCTTGCTAACTGCAAGGATTATATATTGCTCAGTACTCCGTTTTGTCTACTAGCACCCAGCCCATCAGCCACTACACCCAATACCACTCTAGGACTGCCTCAAGTTTACAGGCTGCCCTATACCCCTCTGACCAGGCCTCGCCAGTTCAGAGAAGATGACATAGTTTCTAGGTAGGCAAATCTACTGTGAAAGAATGCTACTGCAATCTGCATAGTTTTCCAAGATAAAAGTTTCTCTACCAGTCTTAGAACAACGCCACTGAAGTTTAAAAGCAGTTGCCCACATACCCAAACAATATAGCAAGTTTTAATTTAATTATCTTCAGGCACCTAGAGAGACAGTGCTACAGCTAGGGGTTTTTTCCTTTGTCATAATCAGAATCTGAGCAAAAGAAAATGTAGAGATCACTTATTCCACTTAATGCTATTTTAAGAAGTCTAAAACATTCAAAGATTTCAAGAGCTACAAGGTGACTGGTGGCTTCCTTTAATCACTACGGTTCCAGTGACTGTGCAGAAGAATTTTAATTTCTTAAAGTGGATTTTTCATTCATCAGGGGAAAGTCTATGCAAGTCTGTTTCATCAGAACCAGGGTGTTTTTGTTTTTAAACTACCAGCTTTATGAGCTATCATATACTAAAAAAAAGATAAAACTTTTCATGCTCTTTCCCATTTGCAAATGCAGCCTCATTTCCAGTCCAGGCAGCCTTCATAACTCACGGAAAAGTCTCCCTTCATCCTGTACATCAAGCACACCAGTTTCCCTAATGAGCTATGCCTATTATATACACATATACATATATTTTTCTTTAAATAATGTAGCACCTTATTTGGCATTACAAAACATAGACATTTTCTTAGCTCTGAGGTCTGGTAACCTGTGCAGTTGTGCATCATTGTGGAAACCGCTGTTAAAATGGGTACGGAAGAACCTTGCAAATTATCAGTGCTACGGTTTCAATTAAAGGCTCCAGTCTTAAAAGGTGAACCTTCAGATACAAAGCAAGCTTTCAACTGAAAACTGATATTCTGAGTTCTAAAACTATCCTTTATAACACAAGGTTGTTAATTTGCAAACTAATACAAACCATGTGAAAGAAGTGCTCCTTTGGCTCAGTGACTGTCTTACCTGATGACAGGACAACACTCCAGAGAATATGTTTTGCTGGTTCGTTATCGTCTTAGACTCAGACCCTCTAAGGTCTCTTCTAAGATTTGTTAGAGCTAATGGTGTGAAGAAAGACAATAGTACAATAGTATAGCTAATTTTGTACTATTTCAGCTGCTGGGAACCCCAGGTTGGGAAGATCCTGTCCATGCAAGTGTTAACTTATTCTAGTAATTTCATAAGCTACTGCAAGAATTTTTTAGGAGGAAACAACCTCCATCACTTCTTTTGTTAAACAAAAAGGATGAGAACTTACTACTGAAATTCCAGACAAAGGCAAGGACACACAGCTGATGTTACCACCAGTACCAAGCAATGCCTGCCTGCAGGCTCCTCACCTATGTCACGGCTGAGGGATATGTTTACAGGTCATGCTGTCCAAGCAGCACAGAGCACTGCAGCACAGGCCTGGGCCTGCTCAAGTTAAATGACACATAGATCCCTGACTCCTCCAGGTACAACGTTCTTCAGGTCAGGGTTGCTAACATATGTTCTATTACTGTAACATTTATTTAAACCACAAGCTTTAACAAGAAACAGGAGGCTGGAAGATGGCACACAGGCAAACATAGAAAGCAACCTCAGTCTGCTGCACCCTTTACCAGAGATTCCACAAGTTCTCCAATCTATTATTTAGAGCAAGTACGGTGAAACGCTTCATTCTCCTATGTTGGCAATATTTGTATTTCATGTTGTGAGTAGCCACTCAGTGGCTGAAGGCACATGTTTAGTTTTCATCTGGAACAGCTACAGCTGTTTTCATTTCTATAGCTTCAAAGAACTCATGACGACCTATGAAGCACAGAAAATCCTGTGAAGCCTCATCTGAAGAAACACTTCTTTGTTGGCTTTTACCAGTTGACTTTCAAATACTATCATGTTTTTCATAATCAGTCTCTCATTATACAGCTATGTTTTAACCTCTGCACAGGGTGTTACATGGTCATTCTAAGGACAGACATACTACCGTTCTACTTTTTATTTACTCAAAGGGTATCATGTCTTCAAGCATGAACCATACTGACAATATTCGAAGAAAATCAGTAGTTTCAGAAATGATAGTTAAGTGTAAAGAATTTTTAGCAAGGCCTTGTTTATGAAAAAAAGTAATTCAGACAATGAAATAGTATCTGTGTCACATAAAAGGCATCTTGAAATAGACATAATTTTTGGAGATGCAAACATGGTGACATTTCATGTGGTAAAAAGTAGGATGCAACTTCAGATAAGAATCAGCTTCCTTTAGGAGCACTAGTGTCATTTATTACCTGAAATAACAGCATTGGTTTACATCTGCAGAAACACATAGAGTATTACTCCAGACTAAGTAGAAAAAAGAGAAATGGAGACATCTTCCAAACATTCATGCATTCAGTATTTGCAAGCAGGAGGAAATTCTCAGCCTTGTCTGAGGTACTTTTGCTTTGTATTTTATTGTTGCAAATCTTACAGACATTAGCGCTCTGTTAAATAAAGGAATGTTGCACAGTAAATACATCACAACAAAATAGCTGGCCAGGCCCACCTCCCCGACCCACTATAACCAAAAAGCCCACTCCTCTCCCCACTATCCACCCTCCTAAATCAAACCACTGCATCTTCATTACAGAGGTCAGAGACCTGTGGCAAAAAACATCAGAGGAATTACATTCAGTAGATGTGCAGTATCAACATTCCAGGCTCACATATATTTATATATATATATTTATATTTATATAGAGAGATCATTAAATGTTTACAAAGAACAATATTGTTACAAATACAATACTATACTTTTCCCAACGCTTTACAGTAATTTCTATTCACCCTCTTTACAGAACAATAGTACAACTTCATAGTCTAGGTACTGCGCTAAGTATGTACAAGAGATCTCAACCACATTGCTGTCTTCAGAAATATGTTTCATCTAGAAAACAAGGAAAGCAAGCAAACCTGAAAACCCTAACTGAGTCTCAAACTCAAACAAGGTTCAAAACAAATGTGTGAAACTTGCCAATTAAAAAAAATACACAACAAAAGTGTAAGGGATGTTTCATCCTTAATGTAAACACTGAACAGTTAATTATACTTTATGAAGCAGCAAGGATGAAAAAGAATTCAGGTCTGTCACTGAAGGAGGAATGTAAACAGGCAGTCTGTTCCCTGGAATCTGTTAAAAATTCACATACAGAATGTAACAAACTGCTGCAACAGTCTAGAGAACTGCCAACCTTTCCCTTTCAAGCTTTTCTTGAAACTCTTTCCCTTTACAAAGTAAAGTGGGATTGTTTACGAGATTATCACAAGTGTGCACAGTGTGGACCTCCCAGTTCAGAAATCTTACACACACTGTAACTGTAAAAACTGACGATTTCTTTTCCCCATAGACTGATCCTGCAAGCATTCACTTACTTAATGCTAAGCATCTGTTTACCACAAACTTAAAGCACTCAAGTGCCTGGCTGCAAGATTTTCAAAGAAACAGTTGTTTCAGTTATAAATATGTTTGCATATTCAGGTCTTCCTAATTTCTCAGTTAAGTGAGTTAACCCACCACATGAGCTGCACAGGACCACAGAAACAAGTGAAGCTGAAGGGTGTAAACATAGTAGGAACCAGAAGCATGGTAATGGGGTTTTCAAGAGGTCACAAAGTTTCCTCAGGCAATGTATGGAAAGGCTGCACTGTATGTAATCTTCTAAATTGTACATGGTTATACATCATATTTACATACACTGACATATATATATATGTGTGTGTGTGTATATATATATATATGGAAAGTTATGGGAAAAAAGTACAAATTATAAGCCAGATGTCTACAGTTAAACAATATACTCACAAGCCATTCACTATCTAGTTGCATCAGTCAGGCAGCAGTGGTAAGTACTAACCTGGAATGGCTAGCACTGCTCTCTCGTGCAATCTGCTACTCTGGAGATTTGGATTAAATTCAGTAACAAGAACTGCAGTAAAATCAAGTCATCATACGTTTATCTCAACACTAAAACATATTCACTTACTACAATAGTTTAAGCATCACTTCATTGCCTCCCTTAAATACTTACTGCCCAACAAAATACAAAGTTTATTTTCTACCTCTGATTAGCCCATGGGTATCCAGGATTTCTGAAAGTCAAACACAGACCTCTGGCTAGAACCCTCAATGGCTCTCAGCCATTTGCACACACACACACATCCACTTCCACGAATCTCTGTAGCAATGCATCACCACCAGACTGCAAACAATGCTTACATTGCAGAGTCCACCTCACAACAATTGAGAAACACGTGGCTGTGACCACCAGCATATTTGCCAGGCAGCAGTGGTGTGTGGCTGTGTGTGGCCTGCTCTTGTTTTCATCTCACTGAGCCTTTCTGTCACAGTAAAACACAGCACAAACTTTCTTTAAAAGAAATCATAAGTATTAGCCTAGACTAAATGCATGGTTCAATTTCAGCATAAAAACTCAGTATACAGTACTGGTAAAAAGTAACTACAGAGAAAGGAAAATTTTCCTCTCACTAGGATGAAAAGCCACTGTGTTTTTGTTGTTGTTGCTCTGTTCTGTTTTGTGGGTTTTTTTTCCCCCCTCTCTTAAAAAAAACAAACAACCCAACCCCTTTATCCCCTTTTGTCTCTAGCATGCAAGTTAGAAGCCCATCAAATCCTAGATTTCATACATCTCTACAGTTTATCATCTTCATATAAGTGCATATAGTACAAGCATATCCCCTTTAAATGCCATACAATATGGCAAAAAATCACAAGTTAAATTATATAACAAAATAAATAAGTTTATTCTCACCTTATCGCTTCCACTGTTAACTACATCATCAACTAAAGAGAAAGCCAATAAAATTAGACAGGTCTTTGGACAAAAATATATGTTAAAACTGGCTCAGAGAGCAAAATTACTTAGAATAGTCTGCAGATCTCTTATATTCAAACTTCATAAATAGCAAGCACAATTTAAAAAATGTCTATATACACTGGCACACATAGCTGTGTACACCAAATCGTAATTAAGAGCCTAGAAAAAGTGTGTATCTATTCAGCAAATCCCCTCACTACTTCTTGTGTAGCTATTTAAAGTTCCTCCCCCTCCTTCTTTAACCTCTAAAATAAGCAAGAGACTACAAAAGACATATTGCATTTAAAAATAAACTAGAAGAAAGCAAAGAGTTAGAAACCTGGGGGCAGAGAGGGGGAGGCAGTTGAAAAAAATAGCTCTCAAATTACTTAGTGCAAGTAATGCAAGTGTAACATGTTTCAGCAACTCACAGAGCACCTCCTGGTGTCCCACTGTCACGAAGAGCGGATTACTGAGGGAATTAAAAGGTGTGTATTGGACAGACCATTTTACAACAGCAGCATTTACTGAATCTTCATAAGAAGGTATTCTTCCTGAGGGCAAAACTATTTTTTTGGTATTCTACTGTCCCTACAGACACAAACCTTTAATACTGCACTCAGTGTCTGTGGGAAAATAGTGTGAGAAAAGCAAAATCACATGCAGGATATCCAAGAGAACACTTGGAGCTCTACACTTTTATCTGTTTGGTGAAGATACCTTTCATTCAGGAACATTTAATTTACTCAGTTTGTCAAATTATGGCCACAAAAATCAAACTGATTGTGTATCATGAAGCAAAGTCAATCTTCTTCATGAATCCTACTGTAAACAATGCTGCTGCTATTTTCCTGCTCTCCAAGTGGAATTGCATGAAGTTTCACTTCTAAAAACATGCAACCAAAATAGTCCCATAGATACATTTTGCCCCTTCCTAAAACATCAGAAAGCAGTGGAGAGAAGAGGAAAAATGGAGGGCAAAGAGAGAGAGAGAGAGGGAGAGAGAGTGTTTGGCGTTTGTGCCCATGAAGAGTAGGGGGAGAGAGAGTAAGAAATGTCTCTGCAGACACAGAAATGCAGCACTAGAGAGACAAGCACTAATGAGGAAAAAACATCCTCCATGCACATTGTGATGGTGAGGTGTTTGCTTTAGATATAAACTGGTTGCTCTTGCGCAGTCAACAGTCTGTACATGGCAGCTGGCATAGTCTTCATATGAATCTAGAGAAAATACAGCAAGTTACACAATGTTCCTGACAATCACGATATGACAGAGCATTGGCAGAGGAACTAGCTAAGGTAATGTAAGACAACAGAGAAAGGTAAAGCCTCAAGACTTTTCCATAGACTTACTAAACCATTGCAGGTGGTGATTTTATGTTTTGTATCAATGAACACCTCAAATGTTCAGACTAATGTTCTTCTAAAACACAGGTAAATAATAAAAGAAATGGTGTTCTGGATTTCTCTTGCTTCCACTTTTTAGATTTGAATAGCAACAAGCTAGGAGAGGTAGAATCACAGAATTATGGAACAGTTTCAGTTGGAAGGCACCTTCTAAGATCCTCTAGTTCTAACCTCCCTGTCACAGGGACATCTTTCATTAGTTGCTCAAAGTCCTGTCCAACCAGACTTTGAACACTTCCAGGGAAGAGGTATCCACAGCTTCTTTGGGCAAACCTGTACCAGTGTCTCACCACCCTCATCATAAAAAAATCTTCCTTATGTCTGATCTAAATCTACCCTCCTGCAGTTGTCCATTCTACTGTCACTACAAGACCTAATAAAAAGTCTATCTTTCTTACCTTTCTTATAAGCCCCTTTTCTGCAGGGCTTCAATAAAGTCTCCCTGGAGCTTTCTCTCTTCCAGGCTGAGCAACCCCAACTCTCTGCTTTTATTCATAGGAAAGGTGTTTTAGCCCTTTCATCATTTTCATGGGCCTCTTCTGGACCCATTCCAATAGCTCCATGTCTTTCTTGTCCTAAGGACCCCAGAGCTGGAGGCAATGCTACAGGTAGGGTCTCCTGAGAGTGGCATAGAGGGAGAGAATCATCTCCCTCAACCTGATGCCATGATTCTTTTTGGGAATTGTATATAAAGAATTAAGATGCCTGTGACCATGAGAGTCTTGTGCTATCTCTGGGGGTGGAGGTCCACTGCCTGGCATGCAGAACACATGAGGGAAGCAGCCTTGTTCAGAGAAGATGGTCGTGTTTTGGCTAAAATTACTGAGGTGAGTAGCTTTGACACAGATTTTGGAGGTCATACTGTCCAAGTGAAGACCTTTGCCTGAGTTTCTGTAAAATTAATATTAAAGTATACATTCCCTAATATGATAATGCTTAATGAAACACATGCTAAACATATATGACTATGTTTCTCAAGTAACCACCAAAATCATGCCTAGATATCACTCTGAGCAGAGAGCTAAGGTATAAAATCCCAAGGCAGGAGTACTTTTTCAAGAGGAAAAGACAGAAGGTCTAGCAGGAAGGGTCAATGGGTTATACACCTCTTCCTCCGCTCAAGACAGGGACACCTTCTTGGTAAGAAGTGCGCCTTCACCACAGGATGAAGAATACTCAGGATAGCTTTTGCTAGTGTTACTATTAACCATTGGTGTTATTGTGGTGAGTACATTTATCAGTGGCAATTCTGAACTTCTTGTATCTGTCACCTTAACAAATTGCTATTTTTTTCAACTTTGTGAAACTGTCTCAGTGAAAGTCCTTATTAGGGCTCTGAAACAGGCAAACATTGAGTTTGTAAAGCTGTTTCAGGGGAAATCTTTGATAGGGCTCTGAAACAGGCAATGTTAAATCCTTACACTTCTTTTGATGCCGGCCAGAATACAGCTGGCTTTCTGGACTTCAAGTGCTCACCATGAGCTTGTGTACAATTTTCATCCACCAGTACCCTGAAGTCCTTCTTTCCAGGGTTGATCTCAATCCCTTCATTCTTCAGACTGTTCTGCTAATGAAGATTGCCCAGACCTAGGTGCAGTACCTTGCCCTTGGCCTTGTTGAATTTCATGAGGGTCAGATGGGCCCACTCATCAAGCCTGTCAAGGTCCATCTAAAGGCATCCCTTTCCTTGAGCTTACCAACCACACCACTCAGCCTGGTGTCACCTGCAAACTTGCTGAAGGTGCATTTAATCCCACTGTATATGTCACTGATGAAGATATTAAAATGTACTGGTCTCTTGAGGGACATCAATTGCTGGTTTCCACTGGCTGTTACTGGTAACACTGATGGACTATGTCATAATGCTTAGATACATTGCCTGCTCTTACCTCACCAACAGCATTTGAGAGAATGTGAACAATTTTCTCGTGGGGTGTTGCTACAACACTCTGTCCATTAATTTCAATGATCCGATGGCCAACACGTACACCTCCTCTCTCTGCTATACCTCCTCTCATAAGGCTACAGATCTGGAAGGGAAAGGACAAATTTATCAGGGTCTGGATAAGGAACAGAGGCTTTAGATAACCCATTTTTGCCTTTGAACTGTAAATCACTAGTTAAACACAGAGGCGTGCAGCTGTTTCTGAAATGTTATTCATCAAAGTAAAATTTGTTAGTGACCATCACTGTCTATTCTCTTCCAAGAGCAGAACAAACTTACAGAAAGCTGTTTGCACTGTGGCTCATGTGTGCTGTGGTT
Organism: Colaptes auratus; assembly: GCA_015227895.2. Classification (NCBI taxonomy): domain Eukaryota; kingdom Metazoa; phylum Chordata; class Aves; order Piciformes; family Picidae; genus Colaptes; species Colaptes auratus. The sequence continues at coordinate 55,043,651 of CM026897.1, read as the reverse complement.
TGGAAAGTTAAGAGTGTGTGAAGGACCAGAGTTAAACAATGTTCTGCATGTAGATGCATTACATCAAAAGAAACTCAAGGAGAGTTTTTTTGTTTGTTTTGAAATCATGCAATAGCTTGGTTACAGACATGAATGATACAAACTGAAATCAGCCTCTGCTGCACATTTTCATTTCTCTAACCCAAAACCACTTTTCTGTTCTTCTGTCTGACTGTAAAGCTGTGAAGTATCAGCAAAGACAAAAACTAGTTCTGATTAACTTAGCTTCTGTATCTTAGACTTAACACACGGGCAAAGTCCTGTTTGCTGTAAGGGAGAATATAGCAGGCTTTCCTCTTCCAACACTGAAATTTAACAACAAATGGGTAAGAAGTTTCATATACATGAAAGCTTATCCAGAGAGTGTGGAAGCTACTTACAATCCCATTCTGCACACTGAAGCCCAACTGATATCTGAGGTCTGGTCTCCTGATCAAGACTGTGGTCACTGGAGGACACCTAACTATGTTCAGTTTAACCCGGGCCTGGTTTTTCAAACCCTGAAAAAAAAGAAATCATTGTGAAAAATGCTGGCAAAGACAGAGTGAAACATTTAGTATAAGCACTGTGGGAGTGGGAGAGAGGCACAGAAGCGTTAAAATTTTGAAATGGGCACACCCTGAATAAACAGATCTTTGTATGCACTTTAATGGAGTATGATCACTGAATGTCAGATACAAGCATCAGAATGTTCAATGGAATGAATGATCAAATACAAATCTTTCTTGCCAAGAACCTAACACAGCTGCTTTTAGAAAACTTCCTATTGGCAATTTCTGCATTTGACACCACAAATCACATATAAAAATAATATTAAAGTCTATGCAGCTCACAAAAAAGGTCAATAACTATGGATGGGAAATCAAATTTCAAATAAGGAGCTAAGATAGAATAGAATAGAATAGAATAGAATAGAATAGAATAGAATAGAATAGAATAGAATAGAATAGAATAGGTTGGAAGAGATCTTCAAGATCATCGCGTCCAACCTATCAACTAATCCAACCCGCCTAATCAACTAAACCATGGCACCAAGCACCCCATCAAGTCTCCTCCTGAACACCTCCAATGATGGTAACTCCACCACCTCCCTGGGCAGCCCATTCCAGAGGGCAATCACTCTCACTGTGTAGAACTTCTTCCTAACATACAGTCTAAACCCCCCCTGGCGCAGCCTGAAACTGTGTCCTCTTGTTCTGGTGCTGGTTGCCTGGGAGAAGAGACCAACATCTGCCTGTCTACAACCTCCCTTAAGGTAGTTGTAGAGAACAAGAAGGTCACCCCTGAGTCTCCTCCTCTCCAGGCTAAGCAACCCCAGCTCCCTTAGCCTCTCCTCATCCTCTCCTCATAGGGCTTTTAACTATAGATAACTACAGTATCTGTAGTATCTGTAGCTAAGATAACTACAAATAAATGGCTTCCCTTAAAGGATGTATTAAATTCTGTCAAGCACACCACATGTCCTGCTGATATCATGCTTGTACAAACAGTACTCCTAATTTCCAGTCCTTCCTTCTAAATGAACTATATCACGCTCAGCATGAAGTCTTTGCTGCCAGAAGAAAATTGAAGGAGAAAAATTTAGTTTTACTGTCAGGATGGCAAAACACTAGAACAGATTACCCAGGAGACACTGTGGAGTATCCAGAGACATCTGGAGTTACGTAAAGCCTTTTGGGCATAGTCTGAAGCAACCAGCTCAACTTCAAAGTGTCCTAGATCAGCTTTAGCAGTGACTGCCAGCCTCAGAGACTGTGTGATTGTGTGGCTTCATGAACTCATATGCAAAATTGCAATCTGACTCCTTGTACAACTTCAGAGCTCTTGGAGATTGTTAAGATATTTTGATGAAATGTTTCATTTGTACAAAGGATTAGCCATAAATAAATACATACATAAAATCCACATTAAAAAAAAAGAAGCAAGCAGCTTTACACAGAATACAGAAACTTCCACCTTACTTAATACAACACCTAACAATTCCAGTACCTAGTTCTAAATTTCTTTTGTATGTACAATCAAAATCTGGTTCCCACTGCAACTAGTAGTTGTCTGACTTCAAAAGGTTAATTCTGAAAAATAAAGTTACTATAGCTAAGGCAATACACTGAAGTCTCTTCATTCGGTTTACTGCTGCTGATTCTGTTGAGCTCAACTCCAGATTCAGCAGTGACTTGAGTAACTAGACTGGCTACCTGGCAGGATGAACTGCCTTAGAGTTTGTTTTCTTGTCAGTGCCTTAAACTGCAACCACCACATCATCAAATGCTGCCCTCACCTGCACACTGCTGAGCTCAGCTTGGCTCACTATTGACAGTGGCTCCAAGAAAATGGACACAACGTGACAAAGCACATGGTTTCTTTCTGCTCTCAGCAGAAAGAAGATCTGAATTCCATCTCCCCCATGGCACACCAAACACGCTCACGGGCCACTCATCTTTCACAAGCAAGTTTTCACAACAACACACATTGTAGAATCAGCCTGTACTAAACTGTGGTTATTACGTTTGATTAGAAGTCTAAGCATTTTTTTTCTCAGCCTGCCTCCTAGGAGGGCAGGAGTTTGAGAGTGTAATGGAGATGCTAACTTCTGTGAGGAATTCAGGTGTCTAACTTCAGCCATCTGAGTTCACTCAGGTTACATGCCATCAAAAGAGTTGATAGCATTGTGCTCTCACTTCCCTGATGAATGTTCAGGTTATCTGCATATATTCCTTTAGCGGGGCTGAGGCAGGGAAGTAATATGGTCCCCAACAAATAAGTTTTTGTGTTTTTTTTGCTGTTGTTTTTTTCATTTAATTTTATAGAAAGTGCACATGTTTAAAAACTGGATAATTTCCAGTATTATGTACATTGGTAATATATGCTGATCAGAAACAAAACAGTTGCAGCATTTGACCAACTTGTTTGTTACCCCAAGTTTGGTTTTGACAGCATCCAGCACCAGATGCTTCTGGAAAAAGATACAAGTAGCACAATACAATTAGGTAATAACTGCCACCTGTGTCAGTTTGAAATTGCTCTGTGGTCAATTGGTAGCAGAGATTACATCCATAATACTGAAAATATCTCGTTCAAAGTGCTTGCAAAATATTTTTCTTATTTACGAAATATTCTGATCTTTTTATAGGAGTCCTCATAGAATGCTACAGAAATTGGAAATTCTCACATTTTTCTGCCACACTGGAATGTACTTAGATCATTCAGGGGTATATACACCTGTTAACAGAAGTGCCATATGAAAAGCTCCAGATGTATGGTTATGGAGAGCTGCAAACATAGAGAGTGCCTTCCCTTTAGAAAGACAAAATAAATGGCTAGCAATTCCTATGGCAACAGCAGTATCAGAGAGAAAAAGAAAGGTCTGCAGAAGCTGGAAAAAGCAAAGCTATTTCTTTCTGGTTTGAGCTGAGCAGAATAAAACTCCTGAACAGGCTGTGAATCAGAAAAGTGTTACTCATCACAGTGCTAGAAATAAAACAGATGTGGGACAGGAAACAAGAATGGCTAACATAGCCTAAGCTTGTGGAGATTTCTTCCACTGAGGATGACATGAAAATATTTAATACAATTTTTTTCCTTTCCTTCACAACTGTAAGACAGTTATTGCCATGTTTTTATTATGCTACACTTCCAGGCTACCATTCTTACTGAATCTAAAATGGCTAGCTCAGTGACTTCTGCATCTATTACTCATCAGTACTCAGCACTAACATTTTTGGAAACCAGAATAGAAAGTCTCTGCAGAAAACTTCCTCATTCAAGTATTATAAATAAATAAATTAAAAAAATCTACTTTGTAAATGCAAAATAAACTTTGCAATTGGAAACATCATGAAATGCCAAAGAAACCATACATAATACAACTTGTTACCAGAAAGTTTCTTAAATAATTAAGCAGGTATTTTTAATAGGCATATTCTTAGGAAGCTGAGAAAGGGCTCTGCCTAGCACAGCATCAGCACCACATTACACATCTACCTGCTGTGATTTGCAGGAACTCAGTGGGACTATTTTGATAAAGTCCATACAGCTTTATCTCAGACATTCCATAGTGATGTACCTTTCCAGCTCTGATGTTTAAATACCTACTCCCTTGTTTGCTATAGCTACCCCAGACACTTTCCAGTTGCAGCTGGCATGCATGATTTTTGCAGTCACATACTTTTTTGATAATCACAAAAAATCTTTTCTAGTTAAAATACCCCATTAAACCAAGAGAAGCTTCGAGGAACTCAAGGAAGGTTACTATAAAGGTCAAGTATGTCCCTAATTCAAAGTCTGAGTGTTTTAAAATTAGTTGTAAACAACAAAAAAGTACCAGCTCTACTTCAGCCAGAGAGTAGGAGGCATATAAACAGCTAATATGACCTAGAACAGTATTAGGCACCTTTACCCCCATTTGTCACATAAAATTTGAATTGTATCTGTTAATGTCTTCCTTTTGAACAAAACATTCTGTTGTGAAGTTCTGCACATAGCCCTTGTCTATAAAAGTAAATGGCAAGCTCTCTTTATGCAAGTCAGAAAACCAGCAGTGAATAATTCCCACTGGAGTTTAAAGATCATGAAATGGAAAAGTGCCACACAAACATTTTATAAGAATTTCCTTAAGAGTCCCATACTTTCTACATGCCTGTTATGTAACCATTTAAAAATTTGTAACTTTGAGAAACACTCTCCATACCTTTATAATGCTCTGACACGTGGAGAGTGGTAAACCAACCAAACTCGTCCCATTGATTGACATGATCTGGTCCCCTATGTTTAGCTTCCCAGACTTCTCTGCTGGTCCTCCATGCATCATGTTGGCTATGATAACTGTAGGCAGAATGGATCCCCAGCCAGACTCCACAATCACCACACCTAGGATTTCTCCCTTTTGTTTTTCAATGTAAACCTGTGTCATAGGAGAAACTACTTCAAACAAAGATTCTTCAAAGCTATGCAAGTGACTAAAAAGCCCCCTCCCCAGCTCCAAACATTCATATAACCAATCAGCATCCATCCCTCCTTATTTACAATCTGCTTTCCTAATTCAAAGGCAAAACAAAATAGAATATACATTTTACTACTTTCCATTTGTTTTTAAACATGACACAATCAGCCCTACATAATACAGATTTTGCTTAGTGCATAACATCCCACACAACTTATTTCTTGCCTATGATCAGAGAAACTGAGAGTGGAAGAAACCCTGGTGCCATGGCCATTGGCAGAGTTAAACAGGAAGTTAAACAGGAAGATGATTGGGAAATCACTGCTTGTCTGTTCCATTGGTGCACAGAATCAGCCACTCTCACAAACATTTGTGCCTCTATAATGTAATCTGCTAAATTGTATTAAACTGCTCATCTATTTCAAATTAGTTTTCAAAGATGTCTGAATACAGTTTGGTAAAAGAACACAAAACATATACAAATTATTTCACTGATGATAAATTTCGAGTTCACTGTTTGCCTTTGAAACAGAACTCATGGTGTCCTGCTTGGGAGGATATTCTAGAGTTACTGAGGTCATTTTCAGGAATTGTTAATGGTTTTCTGGTTTCTGCCAGCATAATCCTGCAAATGCTACAGAGCAGCTTAATGCTGTTACAAAAAGAAAAAACTGAGACATACATCTTTGCAGTTTTCAGATTTGGAGAAGTGAATCAGGTCATCATTGTACATGTCCTGGGTATTAAGCAAGTCACTATACTCCTTCTGGCTAAGGTCTTCTGGGTTGATTCCATTTGCCCTCAGAAATTCTTGGTAGGCCACACTAAATGCTTGACCTATGGACTGCGCAATCAGCTGTGCCTGTAGCAGTTTCCAGAAAAGAGAAAAGACAAAAGTGAAACATACTGATGGTCTTGTTCACTGACCCTTTGTTACAATCACACTAGAAAATGGATCACCAAGTTGAGGTACAGTAATCCAGTTAAAAAATATTTGTGCATTAAAAATTAAGACCCACAGCATGCCAACACATTCACCTGTGTCACGAATTCAGCTTGATACACAATTATAAACAAGAAATACAAATGAAAGCATCCTTTCACAGGTAAGAACTGCTAATACAAATGTAGAGGTATGCCCACTGCAGTGATTGAGCTCACACAATCTTCCCACACATGCAGCTCCCTGATGGCTCTCCCTTCTAGCAGAGGCAATGACATACTCCGACAAACCAGCTGTAAAAATGAAAATGTCTACCAGAAAACACTTAATCACATTCAAGAAAGTATTTTGCCCATTTTTTACCCTCCAAATACTATCATATCTATATTGTCTGCTCCTACTTCAATTGCAGATGAAAGAGGAAATAGGCTGCAAATAATGACTGGGTCCAGGCCATCAAATGACTGGAAATAGTCACACATAGCTCTTTCTCTACCCTGCTACCTTTTAAATCTCTTCCCTAGACTTTTAGTTTCACTCCCCTTCAACTTCCATGACTACCACTTTTCTGCACTTTTCCTTCTCAGGCTGTCCTTTGTGTGCACTCTCTTGCACGTGCAGCCTCTACAGCCTTCTCTGTACCTAAAGCTACTGAATGTGCAACTCACTACACTGCATTATTCCCACTGTGAGGTGTTCTACATTTTCAACAGTGGGAGAGAAATTTGGCACAGGGCAGACACATGGAAAGCTCTGTGTCCTGCAAGGTCGGGGTTATAGCTGGTAACAGCAGACCAGAGAGATGCCTCCCTTTGAAGCAGTGACCACGTTGAGTACATATAATGGACAGGAGAGGAAAGCAGCACAGCATGGTACAATGTACTCCTGTGCATAGCTGGAACTATATGCACAATTCTCCTCCTGTATAGTGCTCACGAGTTGCCATAATGTGCACTAAAAGAGCTCCCTGCAGCACAGTGCTGTGAAAAGGGAGGGAAGAGAAGAAGATTGCTTCACAACTGACAAGGTGGACTGCTGGTGATAAATGGGAGTGGCTGAGGTGTATTTTTATTCAAACTACCAAACATATTTAAAATCCAGTTTGGTTCCTAATTAAGGAAATGTTCCTAACTCTGAAATAAAATGCTGACTGTATCTCAAAGCAACTCAAACTAGCACTAAATATGTTGATGACAATGGCATGATTGCTGGTGCTGAAAAGGCCAGTATCTAGACTGACAATATTTCAGCAGTGTTCAGCTCAAGCCAGGTTTGACAGCAAAAGCAAGATGGTGAGGAAAATGGGAAAACTATACCTCCACAGCTCAGTAACCTAAGTGAGCAGATAAATGAGGACTTTACTTTCATACAGGTGTGTTTTCTCTCCAGAAAGAGATCAAGTACCACATAGATGCTCAGCATTTGGACACATCACTAAGGCTCAGTTTATTAGATGTTCCAGTTCTAAATACAGTTGAAAACCCAGTGCTGTCCTTAGATAAGGACTTCTCCAAGCAAAGATATATTCTGGCCAATGTCTGCTTGAGATCTTACAGCTTCTCTGTTAGTTTCTGGGTAAATTCTTCTTAATACCCAGCTGTCACAGATGAAGAAATGGCTGCAATGATACATACATGAGTTTTATAATACAAACATTATTACTCCACTGGATGGCATAGGATCTTGGAGGCTGACATCTTCCTGCTGTTAGCAGGTGCTACAACATTTCCATTTTAACTCTTCCTCATTTATTTCAGAATGTGAAATTAATTTTGCAAGTTAATTGTGAACTACACCATGAGTAAGGAGATCTGATATAATACACTGACATTTCTCAGCGTATTTTCACATCACTGAACAATGCTTTTATTGGATCTACAGGCATGTACTTTCCAGACCAGTATCTAGTGGCATCTGACAGTTTGATTTCTCCTTTTCAACCAGCCAGTAAGAGAGCTAGCAGTGCTCCAACTTGTGACTAGAAATACAGTTCAAAGTGGGCAGCATCTCAAGGATATTAAGCAAAAAACCCCCATTAGCTATTCTTCTTCTTTTCATACCAGTTTCCTGAAAGTCTTTGCAAAAATGGATAAATATTATTTTGGGGCAAAAAAAAATTCCACAATTTTTTATGCCCCCTTTCAAAATTTTCATAGAAGATCACTTCTCTCAGTGCTTTGGTCCTTTTTAAACTCAGCAGTGGTTCATATATATACATATAATCTATCTGGACATGGGTTTAGAAGAGAATCATCATCACATAAAATCAGCTGCTCATTCAAGAAAACCTTCCCATCTCAAAGTCCTTGATGGTACACTGTGGAGTGGAAGCGATGTGAGTATTTTGTACGACTGGTATTTTCACCTTACTTCTCATAAGTAGTACTCTGCTATCTGGAGAGTTTAAAACTGAGATTTTTATATTTTCCCAAATTATTAGGGTTAATTTGGCTATGATCCTGACAACTACGTATTTAGCCCCTTCAATCTGCAAGTTATGCAAACGGATTGTCAAGACAGGATATCAAATTCTATATAAAGTAACTTAGTAACCTGCATGATACATTAAAACTTACTAAGCTGTGCCTCTATTTAGCATACTTTGGGATTGCTGGAATGACAAAATTCCTTTAAAAGGGAAGGGAAGGTAAGGTTTGGGAAGGTTTGGGAAGGTTTGGGAAGGGAAGGTTTGGGAAGGGAAGGTAAGGTTTGGGAAGGTTTGGGAAGGGAAGGTTTGGGAAGGTTTGGGAAGGTTTGGGAAGGTTTGGGAAGGGAAGGTTTGGGAAGGTTTGGGAAGGGAAGGTTTGGGAAGGGAAGGTTTGGAAAGGTTTGGGAAGGGAAGGTTTGGGAAGGGAAGGTTTGGGAAGGTTTGGGAAGGTTGGGAAGGGAAGGTTTGGGAAGGTTTGGGAAGGTTTGGGAAGGTTTGGGAAGGGAAGGTTTGGGAAGGTTTGGGAAGGTTTGGGAAGGTTTGGGAAGGGAAGGGAAGGGAAGGGAAGGGAAGGGAAGGGAAGGGAAGGGAAGGGAAGGGAAGGGAAGGGAAGGGAAGGGAAGGGAAGGGAAGGGAAGGGAAGGGAAGGTTTGGGAAGGGAAGGGAAGGGAAGGGAAGGGAAGGGAAGGGAAGGGAAGGGAAGGGAAGGGAAGGGAAGGGAAGGGAAGGGAAGGGGGAAGGAAGGGGAAAGGAAGGGGAAGGGGAAGGGGGAAAAGGAAGGGGAAGGGGAAAGGGAAGGGGAAGGGAAGGCAAGGAAGCTTTCTAGAATATATCAGTGATCAATCCTGGATGCAAGACTTAGGATTAGAATTTATGTAGGAGGATAAGCATTTCTGACAGACTTTCACTCTCACATACAGGATCTGAGTTGTGGCAACTGGATCCTTCTCTTATTGTTACTGGAAGGCACTGACAGAGCTTAAAAATGTCAATAATTTCTATAAACACCACTTTTGTGAGCAAAATATGGAGTCCAAACATGCAAACAGAAGGCAAGTTCCCCTGCTTAAATGAATTTTTTGGTTGCAGTTAAGTAACAAGGGCCAGCCACTGCCTACCACAACATGCTTACATTTCCACCTTTAGAAAATTACAAAATGGAGAAATTCCTTACATCCTCAGACTCAAAGACATGGCAAATCATTTTGTATTGCCTCTTTCCATCTTGGGAAGGATGAGATGCTTCCACATTATCCTGGGAGTTAGACCGTGGCATTCGTCTACGAGCCATCAAAACAACTATGTTTCCTATATCTGCTATGTAAGAAATGGTCCGCAGGGGATGATCCATCATGGTTTCCTGGGGAATACAAAAAACAACATGAGCAGCTGTTCCAACTAAGTTGTTATTCCACACCTATTATTATGGAAACAAAGAAATGGCAATATAAGAGCTCTGTTAGGTCTGTAATGCCCGTCATGCTTGAAGGTAGATACGATGTGAAAACAGAGAGTTTCACTTTCCAAAAGTGAAGCAAAGAGCTAGTTTCATAAATTAAAGCACAAAAACCTCAGTATCAGAACCCAAATTTGTTGTGCTTGCCTGTGCAAAGGACTATGAACTTAAAAGTATCACAAGCAGACATTTTGGGCTATTCTGGGCACAATGAATACTCGACGCATTATGGCTTGTAAGTAATGAGCCGACTGCAATTGCCAACCTGCAAATTCTAGTCATTTCTACACTCAGACATGACAAACAACTGCATGCATGGCATAGCTCTTGAGCACTGATTTCTTACTAGGAAATCTTGAAGGAAAATAAGATAGCCAGGACTTTCACAAGGACGAATTTTGGCAAGTTTGTGAAAGTCTGTTTCAGTAGCTTGCTCCCACAATACTTACAAGGGCATCTTTGTCTATACCTGTGTGTCTGCATTCAGTACTTTTATTCTCTGTGTAGAAATGAAGAGGTCCACTTCAGTCATAGGTTGAGATTCACCTTCTGGAGCCTACAAATCAATGGAGTAGAGTCAGAAAAACTCATTAGATAACATACTTACTAATGGTGTTAGCTCATGAACAGGGGTGTGATAAGTCACAGTTACCAGAACAGCAATGCAAGATTAAGTATTAGGCTGCAGAAGCTAAACACAAAGATGTGGAAATTATACACATACATGAGAATGTGAACTGGATATTAATTGAAAAATTTTTAACCCCATAAAAGCTTCTCTGGTATTTTTCTTGATTTACTAAAATTACACCTCATTGCAACATGAACTATATATAGGTTTCATTAAAATAAAAATTATTCTTAACCATTTTCTCCACATTATGAATCCCACTTTAAAGAAGCTTTTTCCACACAAGACATAGAAAGGCCTACCAGTATTTTGTTTGAGGAAATTCTATACAGGCTAACAGTGACTGCCGAGACCAATGGAAAAACTTGTACCATAGGCAGGTACAGTTTGGGAAATTCATAATGCAGTTCTGATAAGCAGACCCTCACAGTCACACAACATACTACTATTCAAGCACTAACCCACTGCAGAAGTTCTATGTTCTTAACAGAAAGCAAACTCTTGCATTAACAAACAAACAAACAAAATCAAAGAATATACTTAAAAATTCCATAAGCAAAACATGACTAAGTCAGTCTCAGCACAGTACTCTGTGTGTGTATATACATAAACTTTTTTCTTTTTTGCATCCAGCAATTCAACAGCTCCATGAATCAAACAAAACACTCATGTAGAAAGACAAAATTAAAACCTAACCAAAATACAATAAAAAATACTCGTTTTTAATTTATCGTTTTACAGAGTTAAAACCTTTGCCATGTCAGCCGGGTTTCCTCAGTGGGCATTTTGGGTACTGCCTGTAACCATTTGATAAATCCAATCTTTACTCTGTTTCTAATATGAAATGGCTAATGATAAGCAACAAAAAATGGCCAATCAGGCAACTGATTTCTGAGAAATGTCAACTCGAATGGTGGCTCAGAAATAAATCTAAAAAAAAACCCCTTGCTGGATGCAGAAAATAAAAACACAAAATAAAAAGAAATTAAAAAAAACCCAGAAAACAAAAGAACAAGCGTAACATCAAGCTGATGGAATTTGTACTGCACCTTCTTCCTGCTTTTGGCTAATTTCTGGGCCATCTGCTTAGCATGGAACAAACAGAGACAGGAGAATAGTTAGAGAAGAACTTACAGAGACTCCAAGTCAAGAAGGAATCTGCATGCTAATGCCAGGAATCACAGGCTATTAGCTGTTCTAAATTAGTCCCTGCTTAGATTAATTTCCTCCTTTACGTTTTGGCTCCAAAAATGTAATTAAAATGTTCATGTTTAGTATAATTACTTTTAAAAATGAAAAGAAACCATACCAGAAGAGGATTTATTTACTTATTTTTTTAATTTAAAATGCTACTTGCAACATGAGGGGTTTTGTGAGTTCATGTTTTGCATATTGAACTGTGGGGGTTTGTTTTGTTTTGGTTTTTTTGGGTTTTCTTAAGGAAAAAACATAGAGCTTCCTCTCATGTAGAGCAGCGTAATCCATAACGTCACTTTTTTTGAAGAAAACCAGTGTAAAATGTGACAGAAGAACCTTAACCATTATTATTTCAGCCTTTCAGATGCAAAAATTCAAGTTTCCTAATGATCTCATGCTCACATAGTCTCTAATAAATAACCTCCCTAAAACGATCCTATTTTTTTCCTGGAAAAACATAATGGCAGAAGGTAACTTTTGCCTCTTCCTTCTCCCATTCTGTGCAAATATACCCATACCAGTCTTAGCATTACGTATCTGGACAACAGGTCTTCCTGTGACGCCTTCACCAAGGCATGTCCATACTACCACATTTTTTCAAGAAGGCAGTGAACATGTACTTCAGTTCTACAAACACCTGAAAGCAGGTCTCTTGTCTCTAAGTAGTTTAATTAATTTACATCCAGAGACACACCAACCACTTGAAGCAAACTGATTTCTTATGTGCTTGGTACTATGCTGCCAACAATAGGAATAAAAATAAGTATGATTTTTAAGTCTTGCAATCATTAATTCAAACCCTGGTGAGCTGAACATAGGGGCCTGCTTCCTGAAGAAATGCTGTGCTCATCAGACTGGTGGGTATCTTTTTACTACTGACAATAACAACCTCCTAGGTAATTCACAGGTGTCTTTACTATTACAGGCTTCTTACAGATTTATGGCTAACTACTTTTATGAAGAACAAACAGGAAACCTGGGTCACAAGGCACATCAAATATTTTATACTGATGCTCATGACTTAAATTTACCACGTTTTGTCTAAACAAACCTGAAAGGAGCACTGAGACATAAGACTGTGCTACTTATTTACAGATATAAACATTCTCACACTGGATTTTAGACAGCTTTTTCAAAATAAGAAATATTTGACAGCCTGCTGATTGCAAACACAATAGCAAAAGCCATTAGAACTGCCTCAGGCTGCAGGCTCTTCATCGTATGAATATTAATTTACATTAGTACTCAGAAATAATATACTCATTTTGAGTAACAGCTGCCTGCCATACACTGGGCAAGGGGGAGACACTAATAACAGAGAGCGTTGAAGTTGCTTTCCAAAATCAAGCTCCCCTTCAAACAATTCCCGTCCACCCCCCACAATCCTTAAACTTCTCAGCATGATGATCTCACAAAAGAAGTAAAGCACAGGCCAAAAAGATGATAAAGGTGTGAGGGAATCCTCAAGCTGGAGGTTTGCAATGCAGAATCAAAGAATAATTGAAACATTATCATTAAATTTACTGAAAATTCTGCTCTTGCAATGGAAGCATCTAATATTTCAATTTTTTGAAGAATGACTTTCAACTATTTCATAAAACTAATGTAATGATATGGAACAGCCAATTTTCATAAGTCATTTAACACTGCAGAGAAACGCCATAAAAGAAGTTATTGCCCATGAAAAAAAAAAAAAGATAATTCTATGCAAGACATTTTATCAGATAAATTATCATCACATTATTTTTCTAACTGAAATAAAAATATTATTTATAAGACAAAACAGAAAATACCTAATCCAAACAAATACGTAAAAAGGAACAGTCCAGACATTTTATTTAAGATAACTGAAATACAACTATAAATATAGTAGCATTTTCCAAAATCACAAACTGTTAAAACCATTAAGCTTCCACATTTGCTCCAAAGATGACTTAGATATACTCAATTCATTTAACCTGTACAAAAAGTACACTGCCACTGAGTGAACATCCAGGCAGGAGTCCCCAGTATTAATACAAGCTGGGAGAGATGATGAGATAGAGAGCATCTCTGTGGAAAAGGACTTGGGAGTACTGGTAGACAAAATGCTGGGTGTGAGCCAGCAATGGGAACTTGTAGCCCAGAAGGCCAACTGCTCCCTGGGATGCATCAAAAGAAGTGTAGCTTGGTGAGTCCTCATCTGTACTGAGTACTGAGTCCAGCTCTGGGCCCCTCAACACAAGAAGACCATGGACCTGCTGGAGTGGGTGCAGAGGAGGGCCAAAAAGATGATGGGCGATCTGGACACCACTCCTACAAAGACAGGCTGAGAGAGTTGAGGTTGTTCAGACTGGGAAAGAGAAGGCTCCTGGAGACTACAAGAAAGCTGAGAAGGGACTGTTTACAAAGTCACGAAGCAGGAGAGAAGGATGGATTTAGTTGGACGTTAGGAAGAAGCTCTTTAGTATGAGAATGGTGGAACACTGGAACAGGTGGTAGAGGCCCCATCCCTGAAAACATTCAAGGCCAGACTTGATGGGGCTCTGGGCAACCTGGTCAAATTGGGGATGACCCTTTTTAGTGCAGGGGGGTTCCTCTAAAGGTCACTTCCAAACCAGTGCGTTCTATGATGACACTGCCTTAACAAAATGTGCAGGATATTAAAATTTTGGTCTGTATCTTACTCTGCATTTAGTAATTGTATCAGCTGTTATCTAAAAGTACTCAAGCCTACCACACTGCTCAAATCTGCTGATGAATAACAAAACTAAAGTTGTTAGTTCACATGCAAAATATAACAATGTAGCTCAGCATTATGGATCCACTCCAAGGAAAATGTGGGAAGATATTTCTTTCTGCACTGTCTGGAAAAAATGATACTAAAAATAGTGAAATACCTTTTCTATTATTAAAAGTACCTCCCAGTAGAAATATAAATAAGTATATATGAAGAACGCCTTCAAAGCAGTGTATCTGTTTTGGACTTCACAGAGATGAACACCAAAGCAAGAACTGCCCCCAGCTCTTGTTTGGAGTTATGTCTGAAGAGATACTTGTTTAAAGATGCAGCATGGAGAGTCGTTTTCAAAATATCTTCATATTCTAAATTAATTAATATGTGGTCAGAAGGCTCTGCTAGAAAGAAGCATTTTAGGGATTATTAAATTCAAAAGTAACATACTTGTGTAGAAGGTATGTGCACACAGGTGGCCTTAAACAAAACTCTTCCTCTCTTTTTAATGACCATAATTTCAAGTCTGCAAATTTAAAAAAGCTCATTCTTAATTCATAACCTTTGTTTTCTTTAACTGCAGAGAAATGTTTCATATGCAACACCTAACCCTCTGTAAACAAACATGAGTAGGGCACAAATATCACAGTCATTGTGAGAGCAACATTTCAAACATTCAGGCTAAAGGCTATCTCATGCAGTGATGAATCTGCAGTTCCTGGCAGCAGGAACTCAATCTGTCATCACGAATTTCTCCCTAAAAAAATTTAGCTTTAATGGCAATCAGCAAAAGCAGCCAAAACCAATCCTAATACAAAGACCCTACGGTGCAGGGTCTGAGGTACATTGCCTGAGCTTCATGTAGAAGTAGAAAGGCAGTAACTGCCGAAGAAGTGCACTATGGTATTGTGGGTCATGCAGTAAGCCAATAATTTTCTGAAATACACGTACAGTTTCAGAAGAATATGCCCAACTGCTGGTGTTTTACCGGCCAACAATGCAACTACTTGGGCCTCCATCCTAAGACAAAGCCACTACAACTAAGAATAAGCATGCCTGTTGATTTACATGGCTGTATAATTTATGGGGCTTATGAGTGAAATGAGTTAAGCTTTTTGTTTTGAGGCACAGCAGTGCTGAGGCATAACAGAATCCTCTGAAAGAACTTTATTTTGCTGATGAACTTCTAAGAAATGCATCTAGTATTAGAGAAAGATTCTATCACTTACACCTCTTCAGTCTGCTTTGAATAAATTCTCTTCCACTCTTCTCTAACACATCCCTTCAATCTTTGCCTGTTGTGGACTCCTATGCAAGCTTTCCTTCCCAGGTGCTACCTTCCTGCCCTGCCCCATGTTCAAGTTCAGCTCCTGATACTAGTTTCCTGTGACAGTTGATGCTTTTATTTCCTTTCAACATCTGCTGATGAATCCCCTCTAGATCCAGCCTCCCTGAAGCTCTTATTTCTCTACATTCTTTATCTTTACTTGTGCATTGAAATTAGACAATTTTTCTACCATGTGGCTAAAGAACAGTGAAGAACATATGAGACTGCTAAACAGAGGCACAACTTTACTTGCACTCATACCAGAAAAGAAAAAGACTCTGTAAGGGAGTCTCCACTCTTGCTTTGGGAAGAACGCATCAAAATCTGCCAGAGTTGGAAGAGCTAAGTGAAATATATTTTTTTTAAATGTCACTGAATTCAGAGTCTCCAATGAACACAGATAAATAATTATTTTTCAAAAGTCCCAGTAGTTGCTCACTTCAGATTCTGGCTTAAAGTACATGGCACAAGTATTACTATATGGAATTAAAAAGATCTGGCAACTTTTCCTTTTCAGTCCTGTTCCAAAAAAGCAGCATTAAGCATGTGATTTATTTTGCAGAAAGAAAGATGAAACAATTAAAATTTCTGAAGTCACAGATAACCCCACATGAAAAAAGTACAGTATGTACTACAAGTCTATATGTGCAACCTTAATTCCTGGTGCTTCACACAGTGGTGCCTTATTCCTCACCTTGATCCTGCTGACAGCTTCCTGAGCTTGCATCATTCTCACATTCTTGGAGGGAGTTTTGTCAGAAAGGAGCTGAGTCGAGCCAAGGTAATTGGCAGCAAAAATTATTCCATCAATTAAATCTTCAGGATCGCAGGGTCCAGGAACTGTAACACAGGAGAGTAATCACTGAAGAAAATCATACCGAACCACAGCAAACTGGCAGCACTATGACAACTTGAGCCTGCACCTGATGGCTGCAAAACCTCCTCTGAAATACTTTAGTTTAGCATGATGATATGGCAATCACTACTTTCAAAGGTACAAAACACCAGGCAAATGCTTTGACCATCTGTGGTGGATTGACCCTGAAAATGTATTATAATTTTAAGATGCACATGTGCTATGTGAAGAATTTGTTGAGATACTATGTATCTGCAAAACTCTCAAAATTAACACATAACTGTCAAGTACGTGACCAACAGAAACTGAACTTTTTCCTTATGGAAATTTTTGTTTCCAGAAAGTACTACATATTAGAACACTCTTCCAGTCCTGAATCCGTATAGCATTTCAAGCGTTGCTCTTTGTTATTCATCACGCCAAGGCCTTTTCACCACTTCCAGCACTTCATTTTCTGTTATAAATGCAATAGTGGTTTGTGATCTGTGTTACAGAATGCAGTATTCAGGGGGGGTAGTGGCAGTTGGTTTGTTTTGAGAACAGAGGGTAAATATTCAGACTGTTTTGACTTCAGACAGTAGTCTGCACCAATTTACACTGCACCAATATCTAAGAAAACTGTAGTTTATATATATATATATGGGTTTTTTAAGAAGGTGTTTTTTTTAAGAAGGAGAGGATTATTTAAGGCAGGCCTTGATACACAGGGCTACCACTACAAGATGAATTTCAGTTCTACGACAGATCCTTCATTGCTGCAAAATTCTGAAGCTCAGGTAGTTTAAAAATAGTACATGGAATTTACGTTAGTTGATATTCTGGTCACTGACTCCAAAATACATAGCCCCTACACTGAAAGCTAAACCAATCACAAATCTGTAGTCTAAGAAGAATGATGAAATAATAATTTTAACACAGCACACTGTAAAGCAATTCAGGGAGTTGCAAAATGATCTAAATGATGCATCACTCCAACTGTATTTCTGGCATTTCATCAAGCACATGCAGCAACTATTGCCAGGAGATAAAAAAACCCAACAAATGAATCTTCAAATCCTCTCCTTCTGTCATGTTCTCATAATGAAGTAACTGAGTATTACAGCATGCAGTCTTCCTGTACGTGGAAGGTGCACACTCAGCAAAAGGTAACAGCAGTTCATGTAGCAGGTAGCTTGCTTTTTCACATTGTTCTGAACAAATAGCTGAACTTACACAACCTTAAATCTATGCAGGAAGCACTATTTAATTAGAGGACAAGTCGCTGAAAAGCAGTGCAGATTTCCTCTGGCATGCCTGCTAATTAATCCAATTAATTCAATTCTGCTAATCAATCCAGCTGAGATCGGACTGAGTTTGCCAACTGAAATCAGTATTGGAGGCAGCACAACAGTTTTCTTACCTAGCCTGTTCTCCTTGTTCTCACACATTCATATGTGTTATGTAAATACCATTTAAAAAAAATCAGTAGTGTCTTAAGTGAAACTGATAAAAGCAGAACTGAAACAGAAGCTATGAAGAAACATTGCAAAAATAAAAGCTCCATGTTTCTGAATTTCCTAAAAAGCACACTAGTATTTAAGTCAGGTTCCAGATTAGAGACAGTTTAATCTAAACCAGTATCCCAAATCCTAGTAGCTTTTCTGTTCAGCAAATTAAAATAAAATTTTATACATTATAAATAGAGGATTTTGGGGGTATGAAAGAAGAAAAAAATGTGTAGAATTATCTTACCTTCGACATAGGTTGGAAATGAAGCCAAGCTTTTTCTGGACTGTAATTAAGACAAAAAGGATTTCAAACAGAACAGAGAATGCACAAATATGCATTACAAATTTCTCCATGCCAAAAAAAGAGAAAAAATTAATTAGTGATGGTTACTAGCAAAGGAAGACCATAACTAACTTATTATTAAATTTACTATTTTCAAACTCTAAGCACCTACTAAAGTCAAATTCAATGTATTATGTTCTATCAGGCAACATGCCAGGACCAGTTTTCAGTTACATGTTGATGTTCAATAGTATATTACCTGTCAGGTGCTCTACTTCTACTAATCAAGAAGAAAGCAGGAAAATACATCATATGTCAATGACACTGGATCTTCCAATTATAATCAGATGCATGCAGGAATATATAAAATTACACTATATTGTTATTATTAATGGATGAAACTATTAGCCAAGTCAGTTATTCAATAACCAAATTCCATTATTCATTAGGACTGTTCTTACCTGTATTCCTCACATTAAAGCAGCTTACAAAGAAGCTTTCTAAATTTGAACAGATTGGACAGTAACCAGTATTCTGTGGGGTAACTGGACTCAGTAACACCTCACCACCAACTATGTTTATAGTGTATCAAGCACAATATCATATCTGGTAGCTTCAATTACATAAGTGGTGAACAAGTAGAAAAAAAATCCTGACCTGCATATGTAAATACAGCATCTAAAGTAAGACCATATTTTCAACTGCATTTTTATGTGAAAGACTCAGTGGTTAACATTTCAAACACCTGAAACACAGAACTTTCAGTGAGTAAGGCTCACCATTTTGTAATAACCAGTAACATAAAGCACACAGGAAAATTTATCAAGGAAAAGTCTCTGTATTATTATACAGATGGTAATAGGTATAATGAAGTATCTGCTGGTATTATATGGGTTGCAAATATGAATTTGGGTAGTCCAAGGATTACAAAACTTTAATGGATCTACAGCTGATTGTATTAGCAGTAATTCCTGCCATGACTGCTTACTACAGTTTTATTACGGGAAAACCTACATATAGGCAGAATAATGCATAATATCTCAGAAGCACAATTTCCGGTACATTTCCAGACAGCACGCAATTGATGTAATACTTTCTAACCAAAAATGCTCATCTTGCTATACAATAAAACAACTTGTGAAACAAACCCAAAAAAAGTGTGACACAGCAGAGCCTGTGCAGCCTTTAATTACTTGCTGTTCCTTATGAGAAGGGGTGAGCTATACTAGGAAACTAAGAAAGCTCTCCATCAGAGATTGCACTGGCACAAATAAAGATGTCAAAACCCAATGATCTTCCAATGCCAAAGCATCTAAGCTGCTGTGAGGACACTAGCATGCATTTTCAGATCTGTGGCTCTTTCCTATCTTCACATGAACAGTTTTACCGGATCACCTACTCACACAGATTTAAACAATTGTGATTGCCGCTGGTGTAGCGGTAAGGGGGATATTCAACCACTGCAGAGACAGCTCAGGTATATAGATATCCTTTCTGAGGTACTTTTATGATTTTTTGTTAAACAGAGTGAGCAAAGTCTACAATTAAAGATTTAGCAACTATTCAGCAATCTGAGCAGTTCTTTCTTTTCAGGACAGCGTGATGTAATCTGTCAACATACACGCTTTTAAAACAAAATCTGACACACAAAAATAAGGTTTTTGTTAATTACTCAGGTTGAAAGGCACTCTACTAAGACCACAGGAATAGTAAAGTAACTGGTAAGGTTACCAATATGAGAAAACCTACACCTTTTTAATTTTACAAATCCATGAATAATGAAATAAGAAGGTAATTAATGTTTCATTGCTCCTGTTAGTCCTGTTAACACCTAAGATTATAAAACTTAAATCTAAAAAAAATATTTTACTAAGACCTAAAAGCCATTTCCAAAAATGCTGAGAGTTGCTTTATTGCCGTAGTGGAAGCATTACAGCAGGAATTATTGCTTGTCTGAGGTAAACAAACAGCCTGACACATCCCACTGTGAAACGTGGTTTACCACCTCTGATGCTACACAGAAGGACATCTGAAAAACTGAAATGAGTAGCATCTTGTTTGTTTTCTTCCTTTGGGGAAGTTTATCAATAACCAAAACCTGCTAGAAGTTAGTATATGTATGAAGTGACAAAATCTGTACTGAAGAAAGATAAAGGCTTTAACAACAATACAGCATATGAAAATTTAATGGCACAGTCTATGGCTGAAGTGTTTAGTATATGCAAAATTATTAATTTCTTAAATCTTCTGAAATTTTTCATTACTTTCTAAATGCACAAATACACTGGCAGAAATACTTGCATGTTACAAGATTTTGTGTTCCTTTAAAAAAACAAAAGAGAAAAAGAATTAATGGATTATTAATTAGTGTTTCATTTTTAATCAGTCTTTGCAGTTACGGTAGACCATTTTTTTCTCTGTGGAGGATAGCACATGCATTGCTATCAGTAACAACATGGTGCCTTGTTTACAGATTTTTTTAAAAGTTGTTTTCTCTGTCCAAAAAATAAATCAACTATTTCAGATTTTTTTTCTGTTTACAGAGCCAGCCATCCTACACTAATCCAAACAGTTTTAACGGTAACTCATTTTCTTTTCACTTTGTGAAAAGTTCTATTCACACTTCTCATTTTGTGTTTGTGGGCATACCACCGTGTAAAAAGCTGCAAGGTAGGGGGAAAACAAAAACAAACAAATAAAAAGTGAGGGGGAAAACATAAAAGTAGGTATTTAGCTTCATTTTCGGGAGCTTTGAGCGAGGAATTGAATTCTGACTGTGAATCACTTGCAGGTCAATTTCTATGATGACAAAGTATTAAGCAACAGAAATTACTACTTAATTTCATTTAAGCATGGTTTCTCATCTGGCTGAGACACACTCTTTTCTCTGCAGGAAGAGATTCTGCCCCTAAACAAAACAGCCTTAAGTATACTAGAAATTCAGTCAAACAGCCAGGCAAGCATAAGGGAAACGACCAACAAATCAGCTTTTCAAGTTTATTGGACTTTTGGAAGGGAAGGGATGGCACAGGTACAAGGGGGACGGGAAAATGAAAAGGCATAAGCAGTATGAACAAGACTGTAGCTTTTAAAAAGATTTCACTGTACCTCTTTGTTAGTGGAGGCTTCTGCTGTGCTGCAGACATCTTGGGGACGCTGCCTACTTGACGATTCAGCACCCCGAGGTGAAGAGGAATCTGGAGATGGAGACTGACGTGGCAAGAAATTAAACAATAATCTGAGTGACCAGCGTAGAGATTATTCTTTCTTATTTTCCTCTAACTTGGTAGAGGAAACATTTGATACAAGAGGGGAAAGGGAAGAGGAGAAAAACAAAACAACACAAAACAAAGCCAACAAGACAAACACTTTTAAAAATGTAATAACCCTCTCAGTGAACTTATTCTGAGCAGACAGATCTTTCTAAAAAGCACCTTTGTTTATTTGTCAGTAATATATGAAATTAAGCAGATGGAAAAACAAAAAGCTGTACTCTGTGGCAAGCAACATTCAGCTAAAAACTATGTTGTAAAACTGTATTTTTGCAAGGTGAATGAAAGATTGCCTGATATTGGTTCTGGGCCAACTACTTAGGCTTAATGTCAGCACTCCTCTTAGCTGCAGTTACAGGACTTTCATTGGCACAAGTACATGACTACTACATGCAGGTAAATGACTGTGACCTTACTGAAGGCTGCAGACAGTGCAGGCACATGTCCTAAATTGCGACATTCTAGGAAATAAAAGATAAAGCCACAAAGAAGTAAGCTGTCATGGGAGAGAGGTGAATTGACCATGACCATAATGAAGGGATTCAGCTAAAGATTGCCTGATTGTCATACAGGGAAAAGTGAAAAAAAAAAAAAGACTGTGAATTCCCTGTAAGCACACACGCTCTCAAGTACAATTAACCTAAAGTGTTGAACTAGTCTAATCTGAGCATAGGTAGGCTGCAGTGGTTATTAATAAATGTTATTCCATCACCTTAGAAAACAATTTTTACAAATTGGACACAGTAATATTAGTGTGTCCAAGGACTTATGAATATACTCAAGGACAATTAAATATCAGTGTTATCAGAGACTATGATTCCTCATATGAGGTACAGCATGAACTTGGAAAATATTTTACAGTTTATGCAATGATCTCAGTATTATACTTGCTCTCTAGATCAGATTTCCTAATTTTAGTCCCTTTACCCTAAACTGTCTTTCCAATCATGCCCTAGTCATTCATGATCACTGGGAATGTCATAGCAGAAACACAAAGGAGAGAGCACAGAAAAGCAGTATCATGGAATATCTACCTCTAAGTGATTCATCAGCACTTATCTTGGTAAAGGGAAAGAATATTTTAGGAAAAGTTATTCTAATTATAGGCAATTCCTAATGAATGTTGGTGACACTTAAAGACTGCAGCAAGGTATCTGAAATCCAGAGCAGGGACGACTGGTATCGGAGTAAGACACAAGAACACTGTGGAATCAGTGAAGGTGACTAAAATGAAAAAGAGTACAAAGCTTCAATCTAGCAGGTATTCTAAAAGGCAGAACACTTAAGGAAATACATGTAAAATATGTCAGTGCACACACCAAAATGTGAATCCTCAGAGAAAGGTTTAGTGTTTAGCTAGGAAAGCTGGGCATTTAACCCAGCACCCCTGGGATTCACTTTGACGTTGGGAGGCTGGCCCTAGCTTTGCCAGCTCAACAGTTCATCACTGATGGCAAAATAGTCGAATGCTATTCTTCCAGATTCATAAACAATTACATGACATGGCACTTCTCTAAGCCAATGAGTCATAGCAGAAAAGGGCTACACTTCCAACACTCTCAGCTGGCAGTGTTCCCAATATAGGAATGCCCTCCTGTTCTGCCTCCATTCCAGCTGAAACACTGAGCTCTCTGAAAAAATGTCCAAAACAATTGAAGCTTTGCAACTTTAGCTTAACAATGGAACAAAACAAGAAAATACATTCCTTTCTCCTTCTCCTTCTCTTTACCCTTGTTCCTTTAAAGAGACTGTCTTGGATAATTACTAAATATTAGAGTTATTGTTAACTAATAAAAGCTTCCAAAGAGTTAAGAAGCAATTCCTTATAAAGATATCTCCTATGTAAAAGATCAGTCCTTGCATCTCCCTATGAAATGGTTCCTGAACAGATTAATCTTTGCAACACTCCCTAGAATGCTGGCACAAGCTTGCATTGTCAGACTGAAGGACTGCATCACTGCGGGAATGATACAGGCTACTGTGAGCTCCTGTCTATCTACCAGAGTTAGAGTGACATAGACACTCAACTGAAAATGGCAACTCCTGTTAAGGAAGGATACTCATGGTGCTCATGTTCTCTAAAGCTATGTAGTATAAAAAGTGCACAATGCTGTTAAACTAATAATGACATCAGGGTATTGTAGGATTACGCTTCACACACAACAGTGAATACAATAAAATATATCACTTAAACCAGACATTAAGAAATGTTGAACCACATAAAATATATTAAGAGTTACTACAGTAGGAAAAAATACTTTTACTCAGCTATTTTCATCTGCAGAGTCTCAGAATTAAGCAACCATCTAAAAGATCAGAGATTTTCTTGTGTTTCGTTTGAACGTCTGCTCAAATTTTTCAGAGGACAAAAAACACCAGAAAAACAATAACAAAACCCCAACAAACCACCAGCCAAAAACACAGAGAAAAAGCCTCAAAAACCAAAACTACCAATCCCCAAACATCCTACAAAATTTGCTACACTACATGACGTGAGTGCTGTCCCCAAAAGCATTTGTACAAAAATGTTCCGTCTTTGAAGAATAAACACTGAGTTCTCTTCTGTGTAATAATGCACTTTTAGAGGTATATACAGCACACAAGGAAAGTATGCTTTCACAGCTATAACAAGAAATATTTTGATAATCATAGCAGACAGACAATTGCATAACAGCTCAAAACACTGCAGCTGCTGTCTAAAATAAATTCTTAGCGGCTGCTTCGTTGTCTGTTTGCAAAACAAGTTTCAGAAACTTAGCAAAAATGCTGTCAGCACAAACATACTAAGTTCACATGAGGCATGCTGTTACTACACAGAGAGTTCCACCAATGGAATAGCAAAGTGTTTTCTTGAGTGCAGCAACAGAAAATACCAGTTACCCCATTTCTCCTCTTAAATATCTACTTACATGATTTTTCTTATGATACTCCACCTGGTACATCCAGAAATTCTCCATTTCGGTCTTGCCGTTGTGTGACTCTAAGTAACGTGCAACCCAGTTAACCTGAGAAATCTTCCTTGCTATCACACATCCTTGCTTCCCATGAAGAAGGATTTAGTAACAGAACTTGTAACAGGAGAGGATTGTGTTGCATCTAAGCAATCCAGCTCAGCCCAGCTGGTTGCTGAACAGATCATGAAGACAAACATAACAGACACAACTTCAGAGACAACCACAGGCTTGTGCTTTATCAAAGCAGTGTTGTTTTACTGGCTTTCAGCAGCAACGTATTTGGAAGGAATAAAACCAAGTGGGTCATATAATCACATACAAGGCTGAGATAGGGGATGAAATAAACAAAGACTTCAGCAATCTATGATTCACTTAACAAAAGGCCATTACTTATATAACGCTAATGCCCACCTACAGGCTTCTTGGCAGAGGAATGGTAAATACACTCCTCCTGTACATTAGTTCAGAGGAGAAAAATGGATAAAGCAAGGCTTTTAAATTTATTTTATTTTAGTGATAGGAAGTCCTCTGACAGGTATCCACACACATTATGCAAAGGTCAAAGCACTGTGAAATATTTGGGTCAACCATTCAAGTAGAGTCAGATACATAATTTCACAAGCACTGCCCAGTACAGCACAACTATGGCAGTAAATCCCTTAGTTCACTAAAACATAAACAGACTGCGAATATATAGGTTTTAGACAGCCTAAATTAATGATAAAGCATGGAGTTGAAAGCTAAATTTCATTACAACTAGTCATCATTATTGTTTCAAATTTGCTTTAGCTATACTATTAAAAATTCAGGGTTTTAAAAAATAACACCAACTCAGAACTATTGCATACATAGATGCATAGTGTGGCATAATCTAGGCAATTTAATTTATGACTTTGACATAAGGATGAAATTAAAATTTGTACTGTAATCCTGGTGGTGTAATTGTAACTGTGGTCTTACTGCCTCTGCACACACCCACTGCACTAACCTATCCGTTTGCTGGGTGGGCCAGGGCCTGCCCCCTGACAGTTTGCACACAGACAGAATCATAGAATTGTTTGGGTTGGAAAATACCTTCAAGAGCATCAAGTACAATCATTATCTAACTACCAAGTCTGGTGCTAAACCATGTCCTTTAGCACCCCCTGTTAGGTGTAGGGATTCTGCCAGCACCTGGGGGAGCCTATTCCTGTGCTTAATGCCCTTTTCAGTGAAGAAGTTTCTTCTGATAGCCAAACTGAACCTACACTGGTGCGACTTGAGGCCATTTCCTCTTGTTCCATCACTTGTTACTAGGGAGAAGAGACCAACATCACAGGATCACAGAACTGTCATGGTTGGAAGTGACCTCAAAGATTATCCAGTCCCACCCCCCCTTCCATGGGCAGAACACCTCACACTAGATCAGATTGCTTAGAGCCCCATCCACCCTGGCCTTAAAAACCTCCAGGGATAGGGCCTCTACCACCTCCCTGGGCAACCTGTTCCAGTGTCTCACCACCATCATGGTGAAGAACTTTTTCCTAACATCCAATATGAATCTGGGTAAAAATTCGAGGGAAGACCAACAAGGACCACCCGACCAGGATAAAGAAGCTGATGAATTATTCTATAGGCAGCTAGAGACTGTCTCAAGATCACCAGACCTTGTTCTTATGGGCAACTTCAACCTCCCTGATACCTGCGAGGAACTTAACACAGCAGAAAGGAGGCAGTCCAGCTTTTTAGCGTATATGGAGGATAGCTTCTTATCCCAGCTGCTGTATGAGCCTACCAGGGGTAAGGCTTTGCTTGACCTTCTTTTTACCAATAGAGAAGGGCTGGTGGGAGATGTGGTGGTTGGAGGCTGTCTGGGGTCCTGTGACCATGAGAGAATTGAGTTTTCAATATGCAGTCAAGCTAAGAGGGACAGCAACAAAACCTCCACTCTGGACTTCCAGAGGGCAGACTTCAGGTTACTCAAGGAACTAACTCAGAAGGTTCCTTGGGCAAAAGCCCTTAAAAACAAAAGGGTCCAGGAGGGTTGGACCTACTTCAAGAAAGAATTCTTGAAGGCACAGGAACAGGCTGTGCCAATGTGCCGGAAGATGAGCAGCCAGGGCAGACGGCCAGCCTGGATGGGCAATGAACTTCTGAATTAATTAAGGGGGGAAAAGAGGGTGTATCATCAAAAAGAAGGTGAGGTAGCCCATGGAATGTTTAAGGATGTTGCTAGGTCATGCAGGAAAAAAATTAGAGAGGCAGAAGCCCATTTAGAGCTTAGACTGGCCTCTGCTGTGAAGGACAACAAAAAATCCTCCTACAGATATATTAATGGCAAGAGGAGGGGCAAGAACGACCTCCACTCTTTGGTGGAAATGGAGGAGAATATAGCAACTAAAGATGAAGAAAAGGCAGAAGTACTTAACACCTTCTTTGCCTCAATTTTTAATAGCAGGATAGGTTGTCTTCTGGACAACTGGCCTCCTGAGCTGAGCAGTATAGTTCCCCTGGAGTCCAGAAGAAAGTAATTAGAGATCTGCTTAGCCGCTTGGATCCCCACAAATCCATGAGAACAGATGAGGTCCATCCTAGGGTACTGAGAGAGCTGGCAGATGAGCTGGCCAAGCCGTTCTCCATCATTTTTCACGAGTCCTGGCTCACTGGAGAGGTACCAAATGACTGGAAGCTGGCCAATGTGGTGCCCATCCACAAGAAGGGCCAGAAGGAGAAGCCAGGGAATTCCAGACCTGTCAGCCTGACCTCAGTGCCAGGCAAGATTATGGAACAGGTCATCCTGGGGGCAATCATGCAGCACTTACACGATGGCCAAGGGCTCAGGCCCAGCCAGCATGGATTTAAGAAGGGCAGGTCCTGCCTGACTAACCTGATCTCCTGATCAGGTGACCCGCCTGGTGGATGTGGGGAAGGCTGTGGATGTAGTCTACCTGGACCTCAGCAAGGCCTTTGACACTGTCCCCCACAGCAAACTCCTGGCCAAGCTGTCAGCCTGTGGCTTGGACAGCAGCACTCTGTGCTGGGTTAGGAACTGGCTGGAGGGCCAAGCCCAGAGGGTGGTGGGGAATGGTGCCACATCCAGCTGGCAGCCAGGCACTAGTGGCGTCTCCCAGGGATCAGTGCTGGGCCCCATCCTGTTCAATATCTTTATTGATGATCTAGACGAGGGGATTGAGTCCATCATCAGTAAATTTGCAGATGACACCAAGCTGGGGGCAGCTGTGGATCTGTTAGAGCATAGGAGAGCTGTGCAGAGGGACCTTGACAGGCTGGACAGATGGGCAGAGTCCAAGGGCATGAGATTTAACACATCTCAGTGCTGGGTACTACACATTGGCCACAGCAACCCCATGCAGTGCTACAGGCTGGGGTCAGAGTGGCTGGAGAGCGGCCAGGCAAAAAGGGACCTGGGGGTACTGGTTGATAGTAGGCTGAACATGAGCCAGCAGTGTGCCCAGGTGGCCAAGAAGGCCAATGACATCATGGCCTGTACCAGGATTAGTGTGGCCAGCAGGAGAAGGGAAATCATTGTGCCCCTGTACTCAGCACTGGTTAGGCCACACCTTGAGTCCTGTGTCCAGTTCTGGGCCCCTTTGTTGCTGGAATGTGTCCAGAGAAGGGCAACAAAGCTGGGGAGGGGTTTGGAGCACATGCCCTATGAGGAGAGGCTGAGGGAGCTGGGGTTGCTTAGCCTGGAGAAGAGGAGGCTCAGGGGAGACCTTCTTGATGTCTACAACTACCTTAAGGGAGGCTGTAGTCAGGTGGGGATTGGTCTCTTCTCTCAGGCAACCAGCACCAGAACAAGAGGACACACTCTTAAGCTACACCAGGGGAGGTTTAGGCTGGATGTTAGGAAGAAGTTCTTCATAGAAAGAGTGATTGGCCATTGGAATGGGCTGCCCAGGGAGGTGGGGGAGTCACCATCCCTGGAAGTGTTTAGGAAGAGACTGGATGGAGCGCTTGGTGCCATGGTTTAGTTGATTGGATAGGGTTGGCTCATACGTGCTAGAGTGGCGACATCAGAAACCAGCTATATGCAAGACCTGGGAACAAATGCAGTTTGAGGAGTCTTAATTTGACGAATCTCCACTGATTCAGCTGAAAAAGCCCTGAAAAGATGGATCCTTCAGCCACTTCCCACCATCTGGGCAATGTTGAGAGATCTGACTGTCTGCACACACCTCTGTAAGAGCTCTGAATAAACTAGCTTTTAAAAACCTAACACAATGCCCACGAATGTCTCCACAACACCAATGAGTTTTAGTTCTTCAGAAAAGTTCATTGAAGTTACGAAAATACGTGTCTTGACCTACGCAATAGCTATGTACCTCTGTCAAAAGCCTCTGAAGGACAACTTACAATTCTTACTGATATAATTACCAAGTTTCAAATACAAAATAAAAAAATAAGTAAGCATCCATAGTGGTTTAGATACGACAAACAAAAGTCCAAGTGAGCAAACAATTAATATAACTGAGCCTTTCAAGGCAAGATAGCCCTTTATTTTGCCCATTTCAAAGGGCAAGATGGCCACATGAGTCACTAGCAGCTAATCATGTAGCACTATAGTCTCATTTTGCCTCTGGGAACTTTGCTTTAACAAAATCTTAGGCTGTACAGATTCTGACTACCTGTCCAGCAGTGCACATGATGGATAGAGGTCTGCCAGCATAGCTCCTGGAAGCTGAATCAGTTTTGGCAGTTTCTTTCTCAAGCACTTCCTTATCTATGCTTTCACTTACACTTGCACTTTGAACACAATTTCAGGTGTAAGTTTGAAAAAAATTAGTGTGGATCCCTCCTGTATTTCCAGAAGACCTTTAACGTACAGGTGCTGTTACAGTTTTCTCTAGCACAGAAGAATCACTTGAAATTGCTTTCATCTTTCAATAATTAAAAAATATAATAAAACAAACAGAAAAAGAAATTATAAGGGTAAATGTATCCAGTGCTCAATCCGATTTAAAAGCTTGTAACTCATCTGGAGGGTATTTATCTTCAAGCAGACTAATAAATAAATGTAAGCTTTCTTCTGTATGATTGATTAGTCAGCATAATGCTTTCTTCCCTGGATATTAAAGTGCTTTTTATTCATCTGTGTTTTTTTACTGATTTTGGGGTTGAGACTTTTGGGGTGGGTTTTTTCTGTGTAATTTTAAAGACTTATTTTAGATGACAGAAAGATGACCTGTATTCTGTGTGCTCAACCAACAGTTCTAAAAGGTCTGCTCAGAAAAAGAGAATAGAATCCTGTCAATGTAAACTCATCTTTATTTAATTTGTTTCCTCCTTTCTCTTTCCCTCTCCCCCCTCTCTGCCCCTCCCCCCTTTCCCCCCTGCTTAGTTCATCTATTACTGAAACCTGCTTAATTATTTAAAACTACCTTCTCTATTGCCTTGTTAATAATACATAACTCCTGCTGTGGAAAAAGTGAAGGAAATTCATCTCCATAAAGACACTCCACTCCACTTCTGGAGTTACTAGAATTGAAAAATCCTGCAACTGAGAAGTCAAAAGGTTGAAATAAAATATGTATTACAAAAAAGAACAGAAAAGCAAAACCATGCGAGCAGTTGTGAGACCCCACATTGGATACCGCGTCCAGTTCTGGTGTCCCCATCATAAGAAGGACACAGCGCTGTTGGAGCAAGCCCAGAGGAGGACCACAAAGATGATCCAAGGGCTGGAACACCTCTGCTATGAGGACAAGCTGAGGAAGCTGGGGTTATTCAGCCTGGAGAAGAGAAGACTCTGGAGGGAACTTCCAGCTGCCTTTCAATACCTGAAGTGATCCCATGGGAAGACTGGAGAAGGAGTGTTCATAAGTGTTGTCTAGCAATTGGACAAGAGGGAATGCTTTGAAGATGAGGGAAAGTAGGTTTAGACTGGATCTTAGGAAGAAGTTCTTCAGTATGAGGGTGGTGAGACTTAGGAATAGGTTGCCATGGGAGGTTGTGGTTGTCTCCTCCCTGGGTATGTTCAAGGCCAGGTTGAATAAGGCCTTGAGCAGCCGAGTCTAGTGGAGAGGTGCCCCTGGCCATGGTTGTGCAGTTGGAGTAGATGATATCCAAGATCCCATCTAACCTAAGCTATTCTATGATTCTACCTTAAGGGCTTGTTTTCAGCTCTGAATCTCTACCATCCATGTATACGGTTTTATGCTGTATTAGGATTTATTCTAATATTGCACCACCTCAAGTATCTGCAGGGCAACACAAACTGTGTACACTGATGAAAGGGCTTTGCAAAACTGAATCTTGGCAAGCAGCAACAAACCATGTCCTACAGTTCAACAAAACTTGTCTTTCAGATCTATAAACCTATGGATAACTACATGGACTTCACAAAAAAAGTCATGGTATTTAGTTCTAAGATGTAGAGTTTCTTCCTACCAACCACTGTTTTCTCCTGATTCTGGCAGAAGTCAAGAAGGTAGCCTGCTTCTCTTCTGTGGATATGAGAGGACAAGAAAGGTTTTTAAATCCCAGCCAAAACAAAATAATTTAGCTTTTGTGCTTTTTATCAGCAGGTCTCTACTTCCACAACTAAGCAAGTCACTATTCTCAAAGCTCTATGGTGTTTTAAAGATGCTTTTTTAGACCTTCTGCACAATTTCTACTTGTATTCTGAGATACCTACTACACAACACTATTCCTGTTTCCACTTAAACACATGGTCACCTTCAAGTGAGATCCATGCACTGCAGATGTCTTCCCTTTAGACCTTTAAACACCACTATTCCTGTGCTTGGCTAGGCATATTCACAGCAGATTTCTGGTGGAGAATCCAAAGGAGAATAACAATGGGCAAGACTGGCCTAAATGGGGTATGAGCACTTCCTTCCAGTGAGGTAACTGTGTGCATTTAGAAGAACACTTCTGCCTAAAGGGTATGCCCCTCCATCACTCTCAGACACATGCATACCATAAGCTCCATTCTGGTCTCCAGCTATGAATATTATTCACTGCAGTGTGAACAGGTTCTCTTCCATTTCACACTCAGAAAACACAACCTAACTGCAGTTCCACAGTCTTTTTTATCATGGGTCAGCATCATAGGTTCAGTTGAATCTGCTGCTGATATTCAAAACCATGCAGACATCATGCCAGCTTCAAAATTAAAGCGCTGGCTGAAGCAAAGTACCATGGGACTTGAAGTTCAGATTATGACAAAAAACTTCCTGCTCTGATTGCTGCTTTCACTTTTGGGTTTTGGGATGCTGGGTCTTTTCTGTTGGGCTGGCTGCAGCATGCCTGGGGAGGGAGAACTGGATGGCTTTTGCTGCTGCTGCTTCTGAATTTTGCTGCACGCTTTCTGCAAATAGGCTAAGGTAATTATGCACTGTATTATCTCAGTAAATTCTTTATCTCAATCCAGATGGGGTTTTTTGTGTCACTTTCCTCCTGTCTGTGTGGGGAGAGTGTGGGGCTGGTGAGAGTGGGCTGTGCTAACTCAGTACAGTCAGTTTCTTGCAGTTGCGCAGCTCTAACTGCTATTGTATTTGAAAAAGACATTCTCCCCAGGCCATACCCAAGTGATGGTATGCTGTGGTTTAAAAAAATCATCATCTGATAAACACACTTGGAAATACATTAATTGTTCAAATCTCATAGGTGTGAGAAACTTCAAAGAAAAATAAAACTTAATGCATTTACTCAAAGGACATTGAGAGAATCTTTCAGCTTTTACCAAATACACAAGCAGAACAGCTTTCCCACAAACTAGACATACAGATCACCTTACTCAAGTGAAAGCACGCATCACTAGGTCAGGCACAAGGCACAGGACAGCAAATACTCTCCATTGTTAAATGTTAAGCAAGTACTGTTGTACACTGTTTAAATATTCACATCATGACCACCATCCTATTACAGAATAGTAATGAGCAATAGTGAGCAATTTTCCCTTTTTGTTTTATATATCTTCCTAATATTCTTTTTGAGGAGGAATACATAGGAATGACTGAAATTCCTGTAAATAAAACTGGAAACAGGGCATCCTGAAAAAAAAGGATACGGTGACCTGTACCTTTCCTACTGTCATAGTCACTGCACGCCTTTTCTAACGGTCCCAAATTACATCCAGCTGAAGGCTAGCTGAACACTTCTGAGTGGTTAGCTTCTCCAGATAGTCTCTGGACACTTCCAACTGGTATTCTACCAAACATTCTGCTGTGAAAGTGTCATTCTAGCACAACACTGAGGAGTAACAGTTGCTTTCTTGTGGAAAAAACACCCAAACAAACGAGGTTGTCATAGTTAATGAATTTCAATTGCAAATCATTCTTCTGACTCCTTTGCTTCATCGCTCTCTCCTTCAGAGCTCCTAGCTAAACAAAAAGTGATTGTTGTTTATATCTAAAGCAGTCTTACCAGTTTCACTGTCATCTGATTAATGCCACAAAATTATAATAAATATTTTCAATTAAGTTCTTTCCCTAAAAACAAAATGCTGGACAATTTTCAAAGTGGAACTGCAAAATAACTGAAGAAATTAA
Source organism: Colaptes auratus (assembly GCA_015227895.2). Classification (NCBI taxonomy): domain Eukaryota; kingdom Metazoa; phylum Chordata; class Aves; order Piciformes; family Picidae; genus Colaptes; species Colaptes auratus. The sequence goes on along the minus strand of CM026897.1, from coordinate 55,010,631 downwards.
AAGCATCAAATTTGCAGCATTTATCTGCAGCACTTTGATCATTCTGGGGGAAGAAAAATGTGTCTGCCTGAAGGTAAAACACTCTACGTATTTCCCTCTATTTCAAGGCCAGTATTACAAATCAGACTGATAAACATCTCTGGCATATACCAGTTATACTGCAAAGCTCCAGTCTGAAATCTTCTTTCTTTATCAAGGCAGAAAGAAGAAAAAAATCTACATTTAGATGATTTGCCTTCAACTATATTTTCACTACAATTGATCACTTACAGTAACTTAGCCAACACAACCTAATTTTGATGAATCTACTGGTAAGAAATTCTAGGACGTATTTGTTAAACAAAGCACACTGTTCATGCTGTTCATGAGTAAAGCAAATACATAGCTCATCTCAGTGAAAACCAAAATTTCTACCCAGTCCTAAGCCCCTTCTTCTGCAACAAATATTCCTGCCATTCTGCTACAGATCTTCTAAACTATTTGCTTAATATACTTCCTCTTTCAAAGGACACAGACTGCCTGCACATTTACAAGCATTATTTACCATGACACTGAGCTATACTCTATGTCATTATACATATGTTTTGCTTACAACCAGCACTGAAAAATCTCAGTCAGGTTTTTATCTGACAAGCTATGAAAAGTATCTAACGAGAAATGAACTTCTGGTGCAAAACAGTAGCTCCTATGTACTTAAATACATTAGGCACATTCATGCTAGGAAAATACAGACCAACATAAACACCTAGAATCATAAGATCATAGAACTGTTGAGGTTGGAAGAGACCTTTGAGATCATCAAGACAAACTGTTCACCTAGAGCTTGCAATCCCACTGCTACTGCTACATCGCCACCACTAAACCACGTCCCTAAGTGCAGAATTCATGCAACTTGGCAACTCCACTGCTTCTGTGGGAAGCCTATTATAGAACCTTTTAGGTGAAGAAATTTTCTCAATATCCTTTCTCAACCTCACCTGGCATAGTTTAAGGCCATTTCTCCTCGTCTTATCACTTGTTACTTGGGAAAACAGACTGACCTGTATCTCGCTACAACTTCCTTTCAGGTAGCTGTAGAGAGGTAGGTTTCCCCTGAGTCTCCTCTTCTCCAGACTAAACAACCCCAGTTCTCTCAGCTGCTCCTCATAAGACTTACTCTCTAGACCCTTTACCAGCTCCACTGCTCTTCTTTGGACATGCTCCAGCAACTCATTTTATTGTGAGATGCCCAAAACTGAACATAGTATTCAAGGTGTGTAGCCTTGCCAGTGCCAAGTACAAGGAAACAATCACTTCCCTACCCTTGCTGGCCACACTATTCCCAATCCTGGCCAGGATGCTGTTGGCCTTCCCAGTCACTTGAGCACACTGTTGATCAACACCCTCAGGTCCTTTTGTGCTGGGCAGCTTTCCAGCCACTCTTTCTCAAGCCTATACCATCTCCTGTAGTGATCCAAGTTTTAGTAAAGTCAGGGCAGACAACATCCACATTCTTTTCCTCACCCACTAAATAGGTCACCTTTTCATAGAAGGCAATCAGGTTAATCAAGCAGGACTCACCCTTCAGGAACCCACGCTGACTGGTCCTGATCACCTGGCTGTTCTGTATGCGCTGCAAGATGGGACTCAAGATGATCTGCTCCATGACCTTCCCTGGCACCAAGGTCAGACTGAAGGACTGTACTTCCCTGAATCCTCCTTTCAGCCCTTGTTGTAGATAGAGTTTACATTTGCTAATATCCAGTCAACCAAGGCCTCCCTGGTTAGCCAGGAATGACGGTAATAGGTGGAGAGTGGTTTCGTGACCACTTCCATCAGCACCCTCACTGCCTTTGGGTAGACTCCATCTGGACCCACAGATGGAGTCTAAATGGTGTAGTCTAAATGGTACGTACCCACGTACGTGTAAATGGTGTAGTCAATTACTGACAACTTTTTCTTGGGATTATGGGGTCTTCATTCTACTCCTCATCCAGGTCTTGCAACTCAGAAGGTGGGGGGGGCTATGAGCATACCAGGCTGGGTCTTGCCAGCATACCTTACAAAGTTCAATTCTACAAGGTGCAGCAAGATTATGGAGAGCTGATGGAGCACTTTCAGGAAAGATTCACTGCCTTCAGGATTCCCAGTCTAATGTTTCTGAAACCATTATGATACTGGATGTTAAAGCCAGACAATCAGGATGCAAAAGGAAATTCTTAGATCTTCCCAGACCAAGACAGAATTTAGAAACACAGACATTCTGGTGAACACAATTTACAGCAGAAAAGTAATTTTAAAAAAAGAGAAATAAGTACAGCTCTGGGAAATTTTGGAAGATTATAAAATAATCCAGGAAGATCACTTCTGCTCTTCATGTGTCTGTTAATCAACTCTGTAACATACATACCAGGCAGAAACGGACCTGGGGGTACTGGTTGGTAGTAGGCTGAACACGAGCCAGCAGTGTGCCCAGGTGGCCAAGAAGGCCAATGACATCACAGCCTGTACCAGTATTAGTATGGCCAGCAGGAGCAGGGAAGTCATTGTGCCCCTGTACTCAGCACTGGTTAGGCCACACCTTGAGTCCTGTGTCCAGTTCTGGGCCCCTTTGTTGCTGGAATGTGTCCAGAGAAGGGCAACAAAGTTGGTGAGGGGTCTGGAACACAAGCCCTATGAAGAGAGGCTGAGGGAGCTGGGGTTGCTTATCCTGGAGAAGAGGAGGCTCAGGGATGACCTTCTTGCTGTCTACAACTAACTGAAATTGTAGCCAGGTGGGGGTTGGTCTCTTCTCCCAGGCAACCACCAAGAGAGTAAGAGGACACAGTCTCAAGCTGCACCAGGGGAGGTTTAGGCTGGATGCTAGGAAGAAGTTCTTCATAGAAAGAGTGATTGGCCATTGGAATAGGCTGCTCAGGGAGGTGGGGGAGTCACCATCCCTGGAGGTGTTTAGGAAGAGACTGGATGGGGTGCTTGGTGTCATGGTTTAGTTGATGAGATAGTGTTGGATGATAGGTTGGACACGATGATCATAAAGGTCTCTTCCAACCTGGTTAATACTATTCTATTCTATTATAAAAAAAAAAACAGTTCACAGCAATAAAGGGGATGGAGCAGCTGTTTGTAGTGCAGTTATCTTTGAAGTAATACCACAGGCCCACATGATGGCCTATTTTTGTCCAATAAATTAATCTCTCAGGTCTTTTTGTACCAGGCATAAATGTAATGCGGTTAATAGTGATCTGTGATTTTATTTTATTAGAAATGCACAAACCCCATAAAACTTCATGTAAAGATTATCACACAGGCACCTGGAACCACTAACCAGGAACTGATTCTGATGCAAGTTGAGCCTCATGCTAGAAGCACAGAATTTTAGAAAAGCTGATGCTTTAATGTGATGGTCTTCAATACTTAGAGAAGGAATACACTTTACAGGGATAATGTAATATCCCTAGGTTCATAAAACATTTCCAGAGCCTGCAAATGGATAAAATCAGCAACTTTTCTGGAATATGAATCTGCTCTATGATATCACCGTAAAGACTATTAACAGACTTCTGATGGAACTGTCAGAACTGTTACATGACAGAAAATGAACTTAGAAACCTAGAATTAACAGAAACATTCAGGGACAGATCCTAGAAGACAAAGTGTTTGTCATATTTTTAAATATATCCTATAGCACTGAAAATTTTAACAGCTTTTGTTTCAGAAAAAACAAGTATAGAGCTTCATGTGACAAATTCTTCTACAGCATAACCTTAGTGCTTCATAACAGCAGTGCTTCATAAAGAAAAAACTGGCCCACTGGTAATGCACATGTTTATCTCTTATGTGCTCTCCAGACTACAAATTTAAACTAGATAAAGCACTACATACTTTGCTGAAGGATGAGTCACAGAGCAAGAACACAATGCACCACATATGTCACAATTAAAAGAACACAAAACCTCAGCTGAAAGCTCTGTATACTCACATCTCCCTCTAGTGGCCTCTGGTCATCGGAGTCCCTGGTTGGACTGATGTCCTGCCTCATCACCCAGATAGGCTCCTTAGGTTCATCAGGGGTATAAGGAGAGCGGATGGTCCTTGTCTTCACCTCCTCAATAGCCTCTTTAATATCTTTGATGGCCAGTGAAATTGCATCTCTCTTTTCCTTGCTGTACCTCTGTACAGATTCTCCTGAACTGGATGTAACTCGAGAACCAGCTGGGAGCTGACCGTTACTTTCATGCCCACCACTGGGAAGAGCATGGCCATGCTCCAAACTCTGCTCTGCCTCTGGCATGTCTTCAGCAGCCTTATCCAAGCTCTGGGAGCTCATGCTCTGCTTCACCTCTGCTACAATTTGATCAATGTCCTCCTCTTGTTCATAACTATCCATTCTTGGGTAGGGTGCAAACTCTGCTTCCTTCTCAGGGCTGTCAGACTCTCCATCAGATCGTTCATCATAATGGTGAAGGCGGGCACCAAGTGCTTCCTTGCGGTAATTGTCAACTTCCTCTCTTTCCCGCTCATATTGTTGGATCCCCTCCCTAACATCGATGTCTGGTGTATCTCCTATCTCCTCATACACATGCTCCTGCAGTCCATAGTCAGCATAAGGCTCAGCATACTGCTCATCCTCTCCTCGGTGGAAGAGCCTGTGTGTATAGACATACCCCGAGTATGCTGCATTCATGGCTTCCTCATGTTCAATGGAATGGAAATGCAAGTGATTGGGCAATGTTCGATTGTGAATGGCCTCACCATGCTCAGCCTCAGCATTCTCTGTGTACTCCTCAGACTCAGGCCTGTACTGTACCGCGTACGCGCTCTCATCTTCATTTTCCTGGACCCTCTCTGTGTCATAATTGTCCTCCACTGTGGCTATCACATCCCCTTCTGCAGTATCTGTGTGATTGTGGAAACCACTCTCAGTGCTGGCTGACCGAGCTAACATCCCTTCTTCCTCCTGCCCAGACAGGCCCCCTTGGCTGCTGTTTGTATGCCTTGGGTAGCGAGTTGCATACCGCTGCTCCTCCTCCACTTCTGGGTGCTGTAGGTCAGCCTCCACTGACTCATTCACTGCTCCATTTGCTGGCTCTTCACTTACCTCCCCCTCAGGTGGTCCAACCAAATGGTTCATGGCAAGTTCTGGTGGGTAGGTCACTTACTCTATTGACATTTTGTCTATCACAGCTGGAAAGAAATAAAAAACAACAAAAAACAAACCTCTGATGTTACTCTGAAAAAAAATAAGAGTAGTTAATAAACAGAAGCAACAAAAGGCACTCTTCCTACCCCAGCAGAATAATGCATGACTTCATCTGCTCTGAAGTCAGATGACAGCCAGCACAACAGTATGACCAGCCATGAAAATTATCTTCAACAGTAGCAACCAAAACCAATCACCTTGGGGACTTTACTTCTCACTTCTATGGACAAATTCTTTGTATAAGAATTATTTCCAAGCAAAACCTTGGAGATGCTGTGGACTGCTGTGGCACTTCGATGACACTGGCAAGCACCTGTTAGGAAAGTTAACTTTTGCCAGGGGTTCAGCCACAGCAGAGATATGAAAGAAATACTCCACCTTTGCTACAACGGTATCCCCACAGCTCAGAAACTCAGTGCAAAGCAAGGATGCTGTAACGTAAAATGACAGATTTAATCCCATTGCAGGAGTCTGCAGCTGCTCAGATACATGACAGCTATGTATACTACACTACTGCAGCGGAGCAAGTCATCCTATGCACTCTCAAACGATCACTAGAAACAAAAATACACTCTCAGGGTATCTGAAGCACTTGTTCCTTCTCCCTAGAGGAGCACATGACTGCTAAATACAATGCAGTCACCTCTGTGGAATGTATTTATAATCATGTAAGATGACTTCAGCACCAAACATTTTTCCTAAAACACGGTGAAGGTCTAACTAGTATTCATAACAATGAATATGAAACTAGTAAGGTATCTCAGCCTTCCCAGATGAATAAAAACATCAAAGGATGATACTAAAGAGGTCTGACAATAATAATAAATACGGAGGCCACAGAAATGAGGAAACTCCTTAAGAATACATATTAGCTTCTACATGTTTCATAGATCAGTCAGGACTATCTGGATCATCAGGTTTCATTTTCATGTAAAAGCTCCCCTTGTGTTTTCAAAATGCAGTGTCATAGAAAGGACATTTTATATCTTTTTTTGGCCCCCCAGTCAAACGGTATGTGCATAAGGACAATATGGCTCTAGACTTTGAATTACTGATACATACTAAAGAAAAGGTTCCTGTTGGAAGACTTCTAACTTGATGGATGTATAAAACCATGTGTCAACAACCAATCAGAAAAAATAATGAGAATGTAAAATAGAACTTAAACTAAATCTACCGAACTGGGGCAAGACAGTTCAAATGACACGTTGCTGACTAAATGAGCTCTGTACAAAAAAGCAACAGGAATAAGGTCCTGCAAAAGAAACCAATAGTAATTTCAGTTGCCTTCTATTAGAAAAGTTGATAGGCAGGCAAGGCTATGTGAGAGTTACTTGTGCTATACCTCCACAGAAAATCCAGTGGCTGCAGCTTTCAGCTCAGCAAAAAACTTCTTGGTGGAAGCAAAAACCTTCTTGGCCCTTGTTCCAAACAGATCTTTTCATTTTCAGAAACAGCAGATACATAGCCTTTGCAAATCTAGCATGCTGTCTTTACCCTCTAAGACTTGCCTCTCCCATCCTCATCACAAGGGAAAAAAATGCATAGTATACCATACAGTTTATAAGAAAATGCAGTTGTAAAATAATAGCTAATAAATCACCTTAACTGAACAGATAGAAGTATTCTACAAAAATGAATCCCTTTCCAAAATAACTATGAAAAAATTCAGTTTGTTTTTTTCAGCCAAAGGAGGAAAGGAGGCATATTAGTAAGAAACCTTCAGTGACAAGGTAAGGCATTTTCCAGCTACGACTTCAACAACACCAGGGAAGAATGTGCAGCATACAGGTGTGCATGCAAGTGTGTACCAGAGGTAACAAACTAAACATTCTCCTCCTTGCAGTATGAGATGTAATATTTAAGTAACCAAAAACAACCATATTGGAGCGCTTTCTATTTTAAGCTCACAAAAAGAAAGGTGAAGATAGCTAGACATAATAGCCCTTTGAAAAGTCCATCCAACACTGGATTTCCTGATTCCATTGAAGACAGTTATAAAATTTCCACTGCTTTGCACGTAGACAGAATTAGGCTAAAATAGAGGATGGTTTAAAAATCCTTCATTAAAACAGTTGCATTCAAAGCAGTCCTTGTTGTTATAAGTGTGTCCTTATTTTATAATTGTGGCTTTCCACTGTTCCACACACTACTGTGAAGAGCCTGACTGCATATCCTCCTGTTGTGTATGAAGCCATCTCTCCTCCCAGCTATTCCAGACTGGGTTTTACAGTCTCTACTTTCAGTGCAAAGGCTGGAGTTTCAAAAACCACCTATGTTTTTCCATACTCCAGCACACACACTACTCTTATTTGTACAGATAAACTCACAAGAGACAGGACCACATGCTACCTCAAAAAAACCAACATAATGTTTTAGCAAATCTTGTCTTAGAGATTCACATTAAAAATATCTTTTATTAGGTTTTGGGTTTTGCTTTTTGTTTTGTTTTGTTGGTTTTTTTAAAGACAACCTGGGGTATAAAATGGATGTGAATTTAATTGCATATGCAACGCTCCCTTAGAGAGAACTGTCATGGTAGGGCACGAACCCAGACAGGCCCTGATGTGTCTAGACATGGTCCACCTCTCCCCTGCTCCTTCCTGCAGAAAGTCAGGGTAACGTGGGAAAAGGAACAAAGGGACAGGACCCAAAGTGTCTGGTAAACAAGTTTCCTTCTGGGGTTAAGAGCAGGTGCTCTGGCCACTGCTTCTCCCAGACCAGGCCTATGGTTCTGCCTTTTATGGCCACAGCCTGGTGGAATTCCCTTTCAGTGGGTAACTGTTTGCTGGCTTCAGTTGCCCTATTGGCCCAACTGAATCTTGGGCAAGATTTATATACAGGCTGATTTCTAGTTGCCTTTGCCTTCCCTTGCTTGAACCTGCACTGCCTGCTTGAATCTGCCTTGCTTGAAGCTGCCTCAAGTTGTCTTGCTTCGAGTTGCCCGGTCCAGAGCCTGGGATTAAAGTCATAAGCCTACTCACTGCAAGCTAGAAAAGCCACAAGCCTTGGAGCCAAGCCTTGCTTCCCCTTGCAACAAGAATTTTGCTGCGCCTCAGCATACCCAGGACAATGCAAGAGCCCATTGTGAGAAGCATCATAAACTGCCTGCTGTTCTACTGGAGCCAGACCAACCCTGAGACCCTGTGACCTTCCCGCCGGCCAGCAGCCATGCCTGGTGCACGAGAGTGCCCCAAAAAGCCTCAATGTACAGCAGCAGCACTCCCCTCTTGGGTGGAATAAGCTGTGAGTAATTAGTTCATTGCCTCTTTGGCTTAACAGTTCCTGTTGAGTCTCCCCAACCTGTGGTTGAGAGTCATTTCACTCCTGAGGATTCTCTCTGTTACTCCTACTGGTTTGCTTAAATTGTTAAAATTGTTATATTTGCCTACACACTGTACATTCCCATTGTAAATATATATATTCTAACCATACATCTAACCTATTTGACACATTCTGGCAAGTTTTCATATTAATAAAGATTTATTAATATTTTTATTAATATCTATATTTGACCTATCTTAATTATAAATTCAATAAATTCCTTAACTAGAACTCACCACCTCTCCTGTGTCAGACAGCTCTCACTTTTGTGATTTGTAGCCTGCCTGGGGAACCCAACTGCTTGTGCTGTCATGTGCTAACTAAAGGAATCTAAAACAGCTTTAAGCAAAAAAAGCTGTGAAAAGTATGTTTCTTGCCAATCTGCAAAAGCAGCACCTAGAAAGTGACACTAACACCCCATCAAATGCACATACATACAAACATACTGATAAGGCTGAACAACTATGAGTACTCATAATATCATAGCTGTGAAACAGAAAATCTGCACACAAATTATTTCTCTGCACACACAATTTCATACAGATGCTGGTGTGGAATCCTTGTATCACTAATATTTTAAATAAGTTAAACAAGCACATTAATTTCTACACCGTAAGTTGCCTTTAATATTTTCTGCAAAGCCTTTTACTCCAATTGTGTTCATAAGAACCTTGGAAGCTTCCATTTCTAAGTACCAGGTCTGCTTCCAAACTCAGTAGGAGCAAAGTTTAAATCACACATTATCCCTGTGCACAATAGAAAAGCTTTTTGTGTTCTTGTGATTTATGTAAATTTCAAAAGGAGGTAGCTTCAACCCTCATCAGTCTTTTCTGACCACAGACCCCTAACAAAAAGTAAGGAAAAACTTTTATTAATATAAAAGAGAGCTGTACATGCTGGCCCACGCTTACAACATCAGCTTGGCCACAATGCCTAGAAGAAGTCTTGTGCCTAACAAGAGAACAAGTAGCCAAATATCAAGCACTGTGACACAGAATTCAGTGGCTTACCATTCAGATTTCCTCACACCTTAAAGTAAGATAGTCAAACCTGGGGCAGAACAGAATTAAAAAGAAAAGGAAAAAAAAAGTCAAAATCATGACAACATTAATAGATGAGGGGCGAGCAACTGATGTCGTTTACCTGGACCTGAGCAAAGCCTTCAACACTGTCCTGCACCACATCCTGGTCTCCAAACTGGTGAAGCATGGGTTTGATGGGTGGACCACTAGATGGATAAAGAACTGGCTTGATGGCCACACCCAAAGAGTGGCTGTCAATGGGTCCATGTCCCAGTGGAGGCCAGTGACAAGCGGAGTCCCTCAGGGATCAGTCCTGGGACCAGTCTTTGTTCAACATCTTTGTGGGTGCCATGGACAGTGGCATTGAGTGCACCCTCAGCAAGTTGGCTGATGACACCAAGCTGTGTGGTGCAGCAGGCATGCTGGAGGGAAGGGATGCACAAGCCAACCTCATGAGCTTCAACAAGACCAAGTGCAGGGTCGAGGCAATCCCAGGCACAAACACAGGCTGGGCAGTGACTGGCTAGAAAGCAGCCCTGAGGAGAGAGACGTAGGTGTGATGGTGGACAAGAAGCTCAACATGAGCTCTCAATGTGCACTTGCAGCCCAGAAGGCCAATCAGATCCTGGGCTGCATCAGGAGATGTGTGGCCAACAGGTCAAGGGAGGTGATTCTCCCCCTCTACTCAGCCCTGGTGAGACCCCACTTGGAGTACTGCCTCCAGTTCTGGAGCCCCTATCACAAGAGGGATCTGGAGGTGCTGGAAGGTGTCCAGAGAAGGGCCATGAGGATGATCAGAGGGCTGGAGCACCTCTCCTATGAGGACAGACTGAAGGAGTTGGGGCTGTTCAGTCTGGAGAAGAGAAGGCTCAGAGGTGACCTCATTGTGGCCTTCCAGTATCTGAAGGGGGCCTCCAAGAAGGCTGGGGAGGGACTTCTCAGGCTATCAGGTAGTGATAGGACTAGGGGGAATGGAATGAAGCTGGAGGTGGGGAGATTCAGGCTGGACGTGAGGAGGAAGTTCTTCTCCATCAGAGTGGTGAAGCTCTGGAATGGGTTGTCCAGGGAAGTGGTTGGGGCCCCATCCCTGGAGGTGTTTAAGACCAGGCTGGATGAGGCTCTGGCCAGCCTGACCTAGTGTGGGGTGTCCCTGCCCATGGCAGGGGGGTTGGAACTAGATGATCCTTGTGGTCCCTTCCTACCCTGACTGATACTATGATACTATGAACTTACAGCCACAGAGCCACTGAATTACTAGAACAGGAATGCCATGGGATTTAGGTAGACAGAAGATAGATAAAACCCACAAATTCAGTAGCAGACATAATTATATCTGTTCTTTAGATATGTGTACTTATAAACTTACCCATTCATAGCACAATTTTAAATTCTGTTATTATTACCAGAGATCCATGTGGAACATACACAAGCCACACTTGAATTGAAATTAATGGAATTAAACTCCAGTGTGTACCTGAGCAATGCAAAGGCTCGTATGTCAGATTCAGTCTCTCACTGTTTCTAAATCTACTTTCTCACCAGTTCTGTGGTAGAAAGGACAGACATGTAACCATCAGGCTTCCTAAACCACATCATCTCAGACTAACCCTGTGATTACTGGGAATTAATTTGAATTTCTGCTTCCAATTTAAAAATTGTCTATATCAGCTCCCAAGTATCTCTTTAAATTGAATTGACATCATAACTAAATGAACTTGAACAAGTCCCAGCTCTCTTGAGGAGTGTAGAAATGTCAACATTCCCTGGACAACAGGTAACAAGAGCACTAGGACAATACCATTTCTTTTTCTCAACAGCATTTTTAACTCTCCATTTTTTAATTCTATGCATTTTTTTGGATAACACAACTTCACCCTTGCTGTAAGTTTTCAACAGCACATTTCCATTTCACCTACTGCAACACATAAACTGGTGAAACTACAGAAGATCAGTTTCCTGATAAACACCTTTACAACTTTTCATAATACTTGTAAAGTAGGAATAAAAAGATAAAGTATTAAGTTTACAAATTTAACTTTAGCTCATTGAAAACAGCAATTGTTTACTGCCTGTGCACATCACTTCTGTTTTTAGTATGGGGTCAAAACAGGTCAGAAGCAGCACTTTGCAAGGCTTCAGTTAATAATATTTTTAAGAAAAGTAATAATTAGCTTTAGGCATCCTGATTAGGAAAATTTACCATTTGAAAAAAAAATCAAAATCAGTTTCCAGTTCCATTGAACCTGAGCACAATGAAAAGACGATGACCAATATGAAGTCACCAATGAACAGGATATTTTCATGAATAGTCAACATTAATAGACATAGCATAAAAATCAAACAGCTCCCTAACTTCCGCCCCACAGGCCTCCTTTTTTCTAAGTCCATTCTTGTCTCTCTGAAAAGAAAAGGGAGCTGAGAGAAACCTGCACTGGACATAAAAGAATCTTGAACTTTTGTAAATAGAAAACCGATCTAGAATTATTTGAGTTAATGAGTTCTAAAAACATATTTTACTTTCCCTCCCTCCCCTTCCAATTCCCATCTTACTCATAAATAAAATTTAAACTTGAGCAAGAAACATTATTTAGTTATCTTCAGTACAGACGGGACAGATCTTCTAATGCTTCAGGGCACTGGAGAGAGAGAGACCCCTCTGATCAAAAAAGAAACAGACCCTTCCCACTACCTTTTAACATCAAAGTCTTGCCTACACAAGAAACAGAAGCAGTGGAGTATCTGAAGCCATCCACCTGCTGCCAGAAGGTTAGCTGCTTTTTTGGCTCACACAGATGAATTGATCCAAAAGCAGAAGAGAAAAAATCTTAACAAGGATCCACAGGCAACCTCTGCAGTAAAATAAAACAATTAGACATACTAGGCCAAAAATACTTAAAAAGAAAAATCATAAATCCCAGATAGGTTGAGGGAATAAATCTGACTGTTCTCATCAGCCAGAACAATTAAGCATTATAAGTAAAAGTCCAATAATAGCTAAAGTAAGAAAACTTGTGTTTCACTCTGTTATGTTTCTCTAGGAGGTAACTGATTGTTTCATTTCTATGTGTGTTATGGATTGCATCTTTAATAAGCAGATGGAAAATCAAAGATTTTAACCACTAGAATTGAATCAGTTTGAATCAATAGGAATCAGTTACTAATAAAAGCCATTTCCAGTGAAGAAAGAGAAACTGAAATAGTACGTTGTGTCAAGGGTTAGGGCTGAACCAGTTGCTGAATGAGTGACAGCCTCTCTCTATCAGCCACTCTCCTTTCCCTAAGGGCAAGAGAAAGGTAATAAGGGAGAGTGACTTAGGGATTGGAGAAAAAAACTGTAGCAGCTTTAAGGAAAACACTATCAATGCAATTAAATATATACAGATGTATACAAAACTAACATGGAAAGCAAGTCCTCTGATGGCAATTACAACACTACTACCACTGATGCCGTGGGCAGGTAATGAGGAAGTCCCAGACTAGACTAAGTAGCTGGCAGGAGCTGGATTCAGAAGCTAGATTTGGGAATTGGATTTTGGAACTGGATTCAGGAACTCACGGATGAGAATTTGAAGGCAGATCTGAGTCCCTCTCAGACAATGCCTACTGAAGAAGAGAGATTGACTCTTGTGACCCATCAGCTTTGCACTGAGTATGACATACTTGAATGAATACCTTGTTGGTCAGTTTAGGGTCACATGTCCTGTTCGCTCCTCCCCACAGTGGTGACCTTTTACTTTCTGCACCTGCAACAGGATAAAAATAACATTTAGCAGAGACCCTGGTTTCTACAGGAGCAAGGATAAGCAAGAGCATTTATGCAGACCAGTCCTTGGTATTAACTATAAACATCATGTGTTATCACTTCTAGAAGCAGACACTGTCGGCAAAAATATGCTGTTAAATTCAGAAAGTGCAGAAGAGACTTAGTCGTAAAGTAAAATCACTGAACAGAAATAGTCTGCTAGAGCTCAAACCAGGGGAATGTCAAAGCACAACAATATGTAAGCTCAATAAGACACTGTAAGACTAGCTTCAGTCTGTTACAGGTACAGTTACTAAAAATTAATCATTACTAAATTTCAGAATATGTTGTTCATAATTTACTGTTTGTTTCTCCTGTATATAAACTGGCAGAACAGCCTCAAAGATCACAGTGGGAAATACTGATTCTCCAGTGATGAATTCTGAGTGGAAAGGGAGTTACAATTACACTAATGACATTTTTATAGCAATAAAAATAATGTATTTATCCTTATGTAAACAATGTATGTTCCCTGTGCTAGGGAAAAATTAAACAAAACAAAACAAACACAAAACCAAAAAACAAACACCAAAACACAACAAAAAAAACCCAGACTGACCCTGCAAGCACAATACCTTTCTACCTCCTTTCAGATGCCATTAATAGTGTAATACAGAAGAATCACAGAATCATAGAAACACTAAAGTTGGAAAAGACCTCAGAGATCATCAAGTCCAACCTATCACCCAACACCTCATGACTATCTAAATCATGGCTTCAAGTGACATGTCTAATCCTTTTTTGAACACCTCCAGAGACGGTGACTCCAGCACCTCCCCAGGCAGCCCATTCCAATGGCCAATTATCCTTTCTGTGAAGAACTTTCACCTAACATCTAGCCTAAACCTCCCCTGGCACAGCTTGAGACTGTGTCCTCTTAATCTGGTGCTGGTTGCCTGGGAGAAGAGACCAACCCCCACCTAGCTATAACCTCCTTTCAGGTAGTTGTAGACAGCAAGAAGGTCTCCCCCGAGCCTCCTCTTCTCCAGGCTAAGCAACCCCAGCTTCCTCAGCCCCTCTTCATAGGGCTTGTGCTCCAAACCCCTCCCCAGCTTTGTTGCCCTTCTCTGGACACATTCCAGCAACTCAACATCTTTCCTAAACTGAGGGGCCCAGAACTGGACACAGGACTCAAGGTGTGGCCTAACCAGTGCTGAGTACAGGGGCACAATGACTTCCCTGCTCCTGCTGGCCACACTATTTCCGATGCAGGCCAGGATGCCATTGGCCTTCTTGCCCACCTGGGCACACTGCTGGCTCATCTTCAGCTGGCTGTCAACCAGTCCCCCCACGTCCCTTTCTGCCTGGCTGCTCTCCAGCTACTCTGACCCCAGCCTGTAGCACTGCATGGGGTTGCTGTGGCCAATGTATAGAACCCAGCACTTACATGTGTTAAATCTCATGCCCTTGGACTCTGCCAATGTGTCCAGCCTGTCAAGGTCCCTCTGCAGAGCTCTCCTACTCTCTAACAGATCCACAGCTGCCCCCAGCTTGGTGTCATCTGCAGATTTACTAATGGTGGACTAGCCTCACCATTCCTATCTGCCTATTCCAGGCTCCCTAACAGCAAAGTTACTTCTAGTCCAATGCATTAAAAATTTCTGTACCTTCAGTGAATTTGGAAGCAAGATATACTCTGTGCTCCTCCCCAGAGCTGATGAGAGAAAAGTTACTTACTCAGATGGAGAACATGAGCAGCACTTTCTGCTCTCTGTACTGAGTTAAGGTCCTGACTGAGACCGACTTTTCATCACAAGCACATCTTTTTTAGTGGAACTTACCGCTCCAAGGAAAATTACATATGAAATCTGTTCCCCAGACAATTAAGCCCTAATGTAGGCTGGCATTTTTCCACATCTGCAGCTCAGAAGAGAACTTGAGGAGTATTACTGATTGAATTGTACACAGCTCAGGGTGCTCAGATCTGTCTCTCAAATGGCACCTTGCTTAGAAATTACAGTCTGACCAAGAGAGATGGGAGTGATGCCTTCCTACAGCCACAGGGGTCACATTAGGGCAAGAAAAAAATCTGTTGATGCTAATCAAGTTAACCAGATGACACACTACTGCCAGATCACAAAAATCAAAGGCAGATGTATTCTGTCAAAACCACAAAGCTCTCCATATACTTGCCAGGCTTTACCCACTACGAGAACAAACTTAACCATAATACAATTGCACAGGAAGAAAACAGAAAATTGAAGGGAGTTATCCAAACACACTTTTCACATTCCCGTGCAACATTTATGGCTAGAATCTCCATGAAAAAAGTCCAAATCAAGTAATAAATACAGATAATGGGAAAACAGAATCTAGTGTACAGTATTTAAAGTCATAAGCAAAACAGAATATAAATAAATAAAATATTTCCTAAACATATGTAGGGTGACATTGTCATCTTTTAGTATTATTTCTGACTCTTTGGCAGTGGTTTTATCTTCCTTCCAAACAGAATGTACTTAAAAAAATCTTAGAATGCTCACAGGTCTGTACAAGTAGGTTACATGTTCAAGTATCTCAATGACCTTCTTAAACTGAGGGGCCCAGAAATGGACACAGGACTCAAGGTGTGGCCTAACCAGTGCTGAGTACAGGGGCACAATGACTTCCCTGCTCCTGCTGGTCAAGAGCCAGGCCAGGAAGCCATTTGCCTTCTTGGCTACCTGGGCACACTGCTGGCTCATGCTCAGCCTACTGTCAACTAGTACCCCCAGGTCCCTTTCTGCCTGGCTGCTCTCCAGCCACTCTGTCCCCAGCCTGTAGTGCTGCATGGGATTGTTGTGGCCAAAGTGCAGCACCTGGCACTTGGACTTGTTAAATGCCATCCTGTTGACTCTGCCCATCTGTCCAGCCTGTCAAGGTCCCACTGCAGAGCCCTCCTACCCTCTAACAGATCGACTCCTGCCCCCAGCTTGGTGTCGTCTGCAAACTTACTAACAGTGGACTCTATCTCCTCATCCAGATCATCAACAAAGTTATTCAACACATTCCTTATTTGTGCACATAATATGCCTGTTTGTAAGTCAATATGACCCTGAAAAAAAGACATCTAGAGGACCAAGAGACAGAATAGCTTAAGACAAAAAAAGGAGGGTGGAGAGAGAGCAGGAAAGGAGTGGAATACAATATACAAGATGCATTAACAAGGTAGAATTTCTCATAATAGTACCTTCTGCCACTCTCATTCCAGCAGTTCTAGTAATCCAGCCAAAGATCTGACATTCATTTTTAAAATCTTGCCTGACCTTTCTTGTTCATTTTTTTGTTTTTTTGCTTAATTTAAATTCTTCTTTACTTTTCATGTGAGTGTATGGACTCCTCACTCTTGCAAAAATAAGTAACACATGCAAGTCAATGACATTTCCTTATTATTAAAACCATAGTCATGTTTTGCTTCAATTCCTTTCTATGTGTCCTGCTATTTTTTGTCTCTAAAAATATTCTTTAAAAATTGCATTAAGAATCGTAACAAAACTACCTAAGCTACAAAGACAAATAACAAGTCCTGGAGGAAACACAAGGAGAGAAAATTAGCATCTAACTTCCGTTTTTTCACTCCTGACTATATTGTGACTTTCACTGTGTAGGATCATTAAATATTGTCTAAGTTTTATTTAGTGGAACTGAGATTTTGGAGAGAATAACATTAACCTAATTAATTTAAAAACTGAAATATTAATTATTATTATTATTTCAGACTATAATTGTTAAATGTATCTTTGGAAGAACACACTATCTCCTAATAAAAAGACTGTAACTTTCATGTAAATGCATTTGAAGATGCTACTTACAGATTCTTTTGTGTACTAGGGTGGGTTGTATTGATCTTGGCTGGATGACAGGTGCCTACCCAGACACTCTCACTACCCCTCCTCAATGCAACAGGAGGAAGAACACAACTGTGACCGTTTTAGGCTGTGCCTTTAAGAAAGGGACAGTTGCTGGAACACTCTGGCTGAATGTTTTGGTGAAATAATTGAAAACAAAGATAAAGTCTACACGAATTTCATTGGTAGATTGGTAGAACGCAACTTTAAGTTTTAGTTCTATTTGAATTTCAGTTCAGTTCTGTCTGTTCCAGTCTGCCTGTCTGTTTTCAGTCTCTCTCTGAGCAACAGCTGCTGGACGGAGTTAACTTTGAACTAACAGATAAGAATAATTCTCTCTCTCTATCCCTTTTTGGGAAAAAAGGGAGGTAGGAGGAGAGAGGGAATACGGGGAGAGGACCCTCCTGGCTGGAGGAGGGAGTTTTGTTCTGTATTACGTTCTTTGCTGTATATTTCTGTATATATTGTAAATACTGTATATTGTGTATATATTCATTGCATTTCATCCTGCTTGTAAATACAGCTTATATTAATTTGCTTCTCCAACTGAGTTAGCTGCGGTTTCTTTGTGTGTGGGGGGAGAACTTTCTCTCACCGCCACAACAACAAAAGGCTCATGGGTCAAGAAAAGGACAGGGAGGCCAAGATAAGGATAGGGAGAGATCACTTACCATCATGCGCAAAATAGGGTCAGCTTGGGAAAATTAATAGATTTACTGCCAATAAAAAGACAATAGGATAACAGGAAATAAACTCAAATATTATAAAAACTTTACCACTGCCCTTCTTTTTCCTGGGCTTAACTTCCTTCTTGGTTTCTCTATGTCCTCCCCAACAACAGCACAGGGGCACAGGAAATGGAAGTTCATCACATGTTGTTTCTGCCACTCCTTCCTCCTCACTCTCTTCCACTACTCCAGCGTGGAGCCCTTCCTAGTGGAGACAATCCTCCACAAACTTCTCTAGTCTGGGTCCAGTTCTTCATGAACTCCTCCAGCGCTGGGCCCTTCCACAGGGTGCAGTACTTTAGGAAGTTTATCCAACAGTCATGAGTCCTGCCAGAAAACCTACACCATCATGTGTTCTCCCTGGGGTCACAGCTTCCTTCAGGGTATATTCATCTGCTCCTGCATGGGGTCCTTCACATGCTGCAACTGGATGTTGTACCATGAACCTTCATGGGCTGCAGGGAGACAGACTCACTACAGCCTTCACCACAGGCTTCAGAAGGACCTCTGCCCTAGCATCTGAAGCATCTCCTCCCCCTCCTTCTTTACTGATCTTCACACCTGCAGAGCTGTTTCTTTCACGTATTTTCACTTGTCTCTTCAGACTGCTGCTCTGCAGCAGATTTTTTTTTCCTTCTTAAATATGTTAGCACAGAGGTCCTACCACCATCAATAATGGACCAGGCCTTGGCCAGCACTGGCCACATCGTGGAGCCAGCTAGCATTGACTCTGTCACACACTGTAGGAGCCTCTGGCATTTTCTCACAAAAATCTGTAGGCTCTCCACTACCAAAACCTTACCACAACACACAGGGTACAACAGTACAGTGTAACAGCTGCACCAATGTAACATTTAAATTATGGTTAAGAAGGCACTTTCCACTATTTGAATACAATAGATTTCTGAGTTAATTTTCTTGTGCTGTCATTTCTGAAAAGTAAGGACTAGTCTACATGCATGCACATAGATTTTTTTCTTAGGATCAAGTGGACGAATAACCCACTTCATCTCTTATCTATTACAGGCAAATAATAATAATTTTAAAAAATCCCATAATTATAGAGCAGCTCTGTCTACACACTGTTTTGTTCACAGACTCCTAAGCATGCACACACTATTCCCTAAAATGAGTAATGGTGTTGGCAAGATGAGGCTGCAGCACAGTTTAATGGCTTTTCCACTTGTACAAGCACAAAATTACAGCCTTCAGAGCAGCCTTGGGGCAGCTCTCAAATAAAACCCCCAAACACCTACAAATGGTCTGATCTAGCACCTCTCAACATTGCATTTCTGTAAGTAATCTGAACCACTGAAGATAAATGCTTCAAGGAACCATAAAAATAAGGAAATGCAGTAATGTTCAATGGACAAAATTCTCCTCTGAACCAGCTGCATTGATTGCTCTGTTACCCTCTCACAAATACACCTCTTTAGGTAGACTGAAGCATGGCTCGCTCACTGTACAGAAATGAACACAATTTATGAAACTTTGCCATGAGATGAAACTATGCTACTGAGAACTCCTTCTCAAAACTATTTCCTTTCTCTGCCAGAGCTATTCTTAACAGTCACTGATGGACACCGGAGGGTTTTCAAACACTTTTCATCGTCAAAAATGTTTTCCTATGGGTTTCAAGTTTTGCATCTGTTATTCTTATTGTGCTACTTCTTGCATGAAGATGAAGTCAGAAATTCCACTTCAGGTCCTAACAAAATAATCTAACAGGGTATCAAAACATGGGCTGCACCTTTCCAAAAGAAAAACATCCATCACTAGATGAATGTTTAAAAACAAAACACTTTTACATGCAATTATCCCAAGTAACCTTTCAGGAAAACCAAACATTTAAGAAGAGAAAAAGAAACCAAAACAAACAAACCCAAGCAACACACAGAAAGGTCTTAAGTAGAAAAGGCTTGTCCATGAAGCAGATGAGGACTAACAACAGTGTTTTCTTTCAGTATCACTTAAGATTTGACAAAGATGCGTGTCTCTTTAAATAGAACTTAAGTTTTCAAACTAGTGTTTAAATGCTTTGTCTTTTCTGTGTGTGGTTTTGAGCTAAGAAACATACATGGATAGTTGCTTCAAGCTAAGCAGATAGCATCTGGCAATACAAACAAGGTTAAACTGACCACAGGTCAAGTCCCTAGGTTATACAATTCCTGTGACAACATGCATGCAGACTGGGAACAGGTAACACAAGATTTGCCTGCAACTTCTGCTGATATGTAGGGATGACCCTTGCAAACACAGATATTTCTTATGCAGTTTGTTTGTAAAATAATATTTATCAAAAGAAAAAACTAAATTCTAAAACTTCAGTGACCTACTCCCTTCCAAGTCTTATTTTCAGAATTATCTCCAGAACAAAGAAAATATTCCAGGTAAAACTTTTTTTTTTTTCTTTTACTCTTTTGGTTTGCTAATATTTAGCTATTGTAAAGCTTAGCATGAAATTTGATTAAAATACCTATATACTAACCCCTTCACAGAATGACAGAACCAACCAGGTTAGAAAACACCTCAGAGATCATCCAGTTCAACCTATTACCTAATACCTAACACCTCCTGGCAACTAAACCACAGCTCCGAGTGCCACATCCAACCTTTTTTTTGAACACCACCAGGGACAGTGACTCCACCATCTCCCTGGGCAGCACATTCCAATGGCCAATTACTCTTTCTGTGAAGAACCTTCTCCTCACCTCGAATCTAAACTTCCCCTGGCGCAGCTTGAGACTGTGGAGATTAGCAGCATTGTGGAGATTAGCAGCAGGTTCAATCTACATGAATCAAAGCATGCACATGCAAACCTCAGATCAACCTGGAAAGTAAATTTACAAAACAAAAGACAACAAATGTATAACAGGCATTAGAAGGCACTGGTCAAACCGTCTGATATTATAAGGTTGTTTTAATCCAATGGAACAGGCATTCCAGTATGTGCAGGAAAATTGCATGACACTGTGGATCAGAGAGTGGAAATGGATCAAAAATGTCATGTCCTGACTCCCTGAAAGTAATCCCACTGACATGGAACAGACTGTTCAGATTCTCCTGCAAACTATGCAACTAGGGATTTCACAGGCAAACAGAGGGACAAGCTTCAACACCAGAAATCTTCTAACATTCACACAGAAAGGAATCTCCTAATGCCCTGCCCAGCTGCTCTCTGGGCACATCTTTGAGTACCCAGCATATTTAACTGTAAGCTAGTCACAAACATCAGAAACACTACAGAAACACACACACACACACACTGAGTTCTAAGGCAGATGCAAGCGTTCAAAACCTTCCTCTTAAAAGCAGGTTACAAAAAAACCCAAAGGGTAAAAGTAACTTTTCCTTGTATAGCTCAAACTGGACTGGAGAGTCTGGCAAGAGGTTTTTGTACTCCCAGGCATGATATAAAACAAATACTAGCTACTTAAATCAGACAGTCTGAAAGCAAGCAGCAAGCATTCTGCATCAGTTACACTGGAGGGCAAAGTCATCAAGGAGAACACAAATTAGCATATATTGGGCTGATTATTCTCTCAAGGGGACAGTGTGTAGCCATAAATGAAAATACTGCAAGGTAGAAAAAGCTCATCAATAGAAAACTATGCAGCTAAACTATGACCTCAATTCTTTTACCATGTATAGAAAATGAACCCAAATAAAAACAGCAAAGCAAGATTCCCAACTCTGTATATGATTTCAAACATATCAGAACAAATATAAATACTGTGCTGCATGTCAAATCAAGATAGGCCTTATTCAAATGCCTGCTCTAGCAATATTGAGAGAAAATACAAAATAGATCAACCTAACAGAAAAAGAAACCACTGCAGTGACAGAAAACCTGATACATTATAAAAAAGAACAAAGAAAAATGCCTGCCTTCCTCAAGGTTCAAGCAAACCTCAATCAATTCTTCACAGCAGAATATTTAGTTCTGTGTGGGAATAATAATGCCAACCGTAATTTAGGTAACCAAATAGACTGAGAAGTTGAAATACAGTTATATTTTTCAGCATGCAGAAAAATGTGACATATATGAAGACGAAAGTTTTAAAGGGCTCATCCAGGAAACAGGAATATTACAAAAATTAAGAAAAAAAAAATCATCACCAAACCCACCAGTTCAATTCAAGGCACAACAACACAGAGTCAACTGCAGAGTCAACAAGCTCCAGAATAATAATCCAGACCTATTGCAAAGAACTAAACCACCAGAAAATAATAAAGCAAAATAAGCAAGAGAGCTACTGTTTGGGACCACACATCTGAGTGACTACAAAACACAGCAGCCAAAGGCTGTTGAGTAGTGACAATACAGAATAGAAAAGAATAAACCAGGTTGGAAGAGAACTTCAAGATCATCGCATCCAACCTATCATCCAACACCACCTAAACAACTAGATCATGGCACCAAGCACCCCATCAAGTCTCCTCCTAAACACCTCCAATGATGGTGACTCCACCACCTCCCCAGGCAGCCCATTCCAATGGGCAATCACTCTCTCTGGGTAGAACTTCTTCCTAACCTCCAGCCTAAACCTCCCCTGGCGCAGCCTGAGACTGTGTCCTCTTGTTCTGGTGTTGCCTGCCTGGGAGAAGAGACCAACCTCTGCCTGTCTACAATCTCCCTTCAGGTAGTTGTAGACAGCAAGAAGGTCACACCTGAGTCTCCTCCTCTCCAGGCTAAGCAACCCCAGCTCCCTCAGCCTCTCCTCATTGGGCTTGTGTTCCAAACCCCTCACCAACCTTGCTGCCCTTCTCTGGACACGCTCCAGCAAGTCAACATCCTTCCTAAACTGAGGGGCCCAGAACCGGACACAGGACTTAAGGTGCGGCCTAACCAGTGCAGTGTGCAGGGCCAGAATGACCTCCCTGCTCCTGCTGGCCACACTGTTCCTGATGTAGGCCAGGATGCCATTGGCCTTCTTGGCTGCCTGGGCACACTGCAGGCTCATGTTCAACCTACCATCGACCAGTACCCCCAGGTCCTTCTCTGCCTGGCTGCTCTCCAGCCACTCTGACCCCAGCCTGTAGCACTGCATGGGGTTGCTGTGGCCAATGTGCAGAACCCGGCACTTGGATGTGTTCAATCTCATGCCGTTGGATTCTGCCCATCTGTCCAGCCTGTCGAGGTCCCTCTGCAAAGCCTCTCTACCCTCCAGCAGATCAACTCCTGCCCCCAGCTTGGTGTCGTCTGCAAATTTACTGATGATGGACTCAATGCCCTCATCCAGATCATCAATAAAGATGTTAAAGAGCATGGGGCCCAGCACTGATCCCTGGGGCACACCACTAGTGACTGGCTGCCCGCTGGATGTGGCACCATTCACCACCACTCTCTGGGCTTGGCCCTCCAGCCAGTTCCTAACCCAACGCAGTGTGCTCCTGTCCAAGCCATGGGCTGCCAGCTTGGTCAGGAGTTTGCTGTGGGGGACAGTGTTAAAAGCCTTGCTGATGTCCAGGTAGACTACATCCACAGCCTTCCCCACATCCACCAGGCGGGTCACCTGATCATAGAAGGAGATCAGGTTGGTCAGGCAGGACCTGCCCTTCCTAAATCCATGCTGGCTAGGCCTGATCCCTTGGCCATCCTGTAAGTGCTGTGTGATTGCACTCAAGATGACCTGTTCCATAATCTTGCCTGGCACTGAGGTCAGGCTGACACGCTTGTAGTCTGCAGGTTCATCCTTGTGGTCCTTCTTGTGGATGAGCATCACGTTGGCCAGCTTCCAGTCTTCTGGGACCTCCCCAGTAAAGCCAGGACTGCTGAAAAATGATGGAGAGTGGCCTGGCCAGTGACACCCTGGCTTTCAGCTATAGCAACAACAGCTATATCCCATCCCCACACACTCCCCATAAGTTCTACAGGGGTCAGCTTTGCTGGCACCTGGCTCAGTAGCATCACTGCCCACATTTTTCTCACCTTAGACCTGTTCCTGCATTTGAGAAAATCCAGCTGGGGCTACTTGTTTTGCCCAGAGTAAAAGGAACCTCTCAAAATAACAATATTTTTAGGAATGTGGAAACAAATTATTTCTACTCTCTCACTCCTCCAAAATTAGTTATTTCTGTCATATGCAAGGCATGCCTTTTTATGCATGTACATTGTATGGGAAAAGATGGGCTCCTTCTGCAGGAGTTTAGCTGAGCAGCAGGGGCATGAGAAGTTCATGTCCAGACTAACACCTGCAGCACCATCTGGCATAGGGGCATTGCCAACCACAAACCTAAGCACTCTGATGATGGTATTGAATGACTATCTACAAGTACATTAACTTCCCTAGATTTCCTACAAAGCTGGGTGTTTTGTTGTATATTTCCCAGTAAATAATACTTCATAACCTTTTTGTCCCAAAGTTTGCATTTCTCTTGTCACAGCACAGAAAGGCCCCACTCAAATTCCCAGGAAGCTGCACTGTTCCTTCCTGGCAAAACCCTAAAATACTCCACATCTTAAGCAAACACATGGCTGCCCACAACTGATTCACAGATTGCATTCAGTTAGAAGGGACCCTGAAAAGCCCTCTTATCCAAAGCCCCCTGCAGTGAGCAGGGATACTTCCAATTAGACCAGGCTGGCCAGGGCCACAGCAAATCCAGTCTTGAAAGTTTCCAGGTATGAGGCCTCAACCACATCCCTGGGCAACCTGTTCCAGTATTTTGCTACTCCCATTGTAAAGAACTTTCTCCCTGTGTCTAACCTAAATCTCCACTGCTCCAATTTAAAATCACTGCCCCTTGTCCTATTGCTGCATGTTTTCCCAGATAGTCCATCCCCACCCTTCCTGCAGGTTCCCTTCAGATATTGAGAAGTAGTTGTAAAGTCTCCCCAGAGCTTTCTCTTCTCCAAGATGAACAGTCACAACAGTCTTCACAGGAGAGGTGCTCCATCCCTCTGACCATCTTTGTGGGCATCCTCTGGACTTACTCTAGCATGGCCATGTCTCTTTTGAATGGGGGGTCCCATATGGGACCATACTCCAGGTGAGGTCTCACAGGAGCAGAGTAGAGCAGCAGAATCACTTCTCTTGGCCATGTTTCTGTTGATACAGCCCAGGATGCAACTGGCCTTGGGGGCTGCAAGCACAGGCTGTCTGTTCATGTCCAGCTTCTTGTCCATGTCCAGCTTCTTGTCCATTAGCACTCCCAAGTCCTTCTCTGCAGGGCTGCTCTCAATCTCATCATCCCCAGCCTCTATTGATAGAGAAGACTGCCTTGACCTGGGTGTAGGACCTTGCACTTTGCCTTGTTGAACCTCCCAAGATTCTACTAAGCCCACTTCTCCAGCCTGTTCAAGTCCCTCTGGAGGGCATCCTGTCCTTCAGTTTTATCAACTGCACCACTCAGCTTGGCATCATTTTCAAATTTGCTATGGGTTCACTCAATCTCATTGTCTATACCATTTAATGAAGTCCAGACAGACAACATCTACTGGTCTTCCCTTGTCTAGTGATATAGCTACACCATCATAGGAAGCCACTAGGTTGGTCATGCAGAACTTGCATTTGGTGAAGCCATGCTGGCTGCCTCAGATAATCTCCCTGTCCTCCATATGCTTTAATACAGCTTTTAGAAGGATCTGTTCTGTCATCTTCCCATGCACAGAAGGTCTGACAGGACAGTAATTTCCAGGGTTCTCTTTTTCACCCTTTTAAAAATGGACACATTTCTCTTCTTCTAGTTGCTAGGGATTTCACCTGACTTCTCCAGCTACACACTGCCAGAGCTGTTTCTAGGCTCCAAGCTGCCCAGTATAAACATTTGCCAAATCTGAGTAATGAATTACAAAGAAGAAACCACTTCACTTCCCCCTCACTGGAGGTTAACTACCACAATTGCTCTGTATGAGGTGCAGCACCTGGTGCTGGCAGCAGGGGCTGCTGGATCTGCACCTGTGAGCATAGGCTGGGACACAAGTTCCAGCTGGCTCCAACCTATCCATTGAAGCTGAGATGGTGGTGCCTCTGGAAAGTGTATTTAGGAAAGGCACTGCACAGCAGAGTGGAGGGAGATAAAATCGGTGAGAGAGTGCCCTGCACATACCAGGGTGGTGGAGAAGGAGAGGAGATGCTCTAGGCACTGAAGCAGACACTCCTTTGCAGTCAATGGAGCAGAGTCCATGCTGGTTCATTTTTTCTGGCAGTTGTAGCTTTTGGGAGACCCATGCTGGAACAGTCCATTCCTGAAAAACTGTATCCTATGAGACAGACCCATGCTGGAGGAGCTCATGAAGGTCTGCAGTCTGTGGGAGTAACAGCATGCTGGAGCAGGAGTGGCAGAAGGGCTGGTATAGACTGACTACAACCCTCATTCCCCATGCCCCTGAACAGCCCATCAGGAAGGTGGCAGGAAAGTCAGGAACAAAGGAATGAAGTTGAGTCTGGGAAGAAACAAGGCAGGGAAAGTGAATTCCATTTTTGTGGTAGTTTCTCACCACACAACTCTACTGTAATTGGCAATAAATTAGTTTTCCCCAAGTCAAGTCTGGCCTACGACAGCAACTGCCAACTGATCTTTTTAACTTGACCTACAAGGTTCCTCATCTTCTTCTCTCCCCACTGTTCCGCTGAGGAGGAGGCATGAGAGAGTTTGGAGGAGGGTCTGTAGGATAGCTGTCCAGCTTGCTGTGTTACAGAATGCAGGCTCATTTAGTACACTTTGGGAGAAAAGTGAAGAGTCTTGTAGACCATCAGACCATGCTGTCTCACCGGAGGTGGAGATCCACTGAGCTGGCATGTTGAACAGCTGAAGAAAGGAGCCTTGTGAAGATAAGATGGTGCTGTTTCAGCTATAGCAACAGAAGTAAGGAGCTTTGACACAGATCTTGAAGGGTATAGTGCCCAAGTGAAGAATTTTTCTTGAGTATCTGCAAAATGACTACTAAAGCATATACCTCTGAATATGATAGTGAGCTTTATGAAGAACATGCTAAACACACATGACTACCACCTGATCTAGTGTGAGGTGTCCCTGTCCATGGCAGGACAGTTGGAACTGGATTGTCTTTTAGGTCCCTCCTAACCCTGACAATTCTGTGATGTTAGTCAACTCTCCAACTAAATCATGCTCAGATGCTACTCTGGGAGCCGGGGATGTAGAGCTAAGGTATGAGCATGATTTTTGCCAACTTTACTGCTACTACCAATGAATGTGGTATGAGGAATAAATAGGAAGAATTAGAGATCTCTGTGTGTCATTGAGAAGCCAACAAGTAAAGGACCTCTCCAGTGAGCCAGGAATAGTCAAAAATGATGGAGAGTGGCTTGGACAGCTCATCTGCTAGTTCTCTCAGCACCCTAGAATGGATCCCATGGACTTGTGAGTATCCAAGTGGCTCAGCAACTCCCTAACTACTTTGTCATGGATTTTAGGGGGACTATACTGCTCCCTGTCCCCATCTACCAGTTCAGGAGGCCAATTATCCTGAAGCCCTCCTGTCTTACTGTTGAAAATTGAGGCAAAGAAGGTACTTAGTACCTCACCTTTTTCCTCATCTTTAGTTACAACATTTCCCTCCAAGTCCAATAAAGAGTGGAGGTTCCTCTTGCCACTCTTTTTAGCATTACTATATTTACAAAAAATATTTTTATTATCTTTCACAGAGGTGGCCAGCTTGAGTTCTAACTGGGCTTTTGCCTCCCTAATTTTTCTCCTACATGACCTAAAAATACCCTTAAATGTATCACTAGTTGCCTCCCCCCCTTTCCAAAGGTGATACAGCCTCTTTTTTTCCCTTAATTCCTCCAGGAGCTGCTTGCTCATCCAGGCCGTTCACCTTCCCCGCCGGCTCATCTTTCAGCACATGGGAACTGCCAGTTCCTGTGCCTTCAAGAGTTCCTGTTTGAAGTAGATACACCCATCCTGGATCCCTTTGCTCTTAAGGGCTGCTTCCAAAACTACTCTCCAGGTTAGTTACTTAAATAAGATGAACTCTGCCCTCCAGAAGTCCAAGGTAAGGGTTTCGTTGTTGTTCCTCCTTGTTTCCCTGTATATAAAAAATTCCACCATTTCATGCTAGCGGCACCCTAGACAGCTTCCTACCATCACATCACCCACAAGCCCTTCTCTATTTGAGAACAGCAGGTCAAGCAGGGTCTCACCCCTGGTAGGCTCACATAACAGCTGTGTCAGGAAGCCATCCTCCATAACTCTAGGAACCGTCTGGACTGCCTCCTTTCTGCTGCGCTAAGTTCCCAGCAGATATCTGGCAGGTTAAAGTCACCCACAAGAACAAGAGCTGGAGATCTTGAGACGACCTCCATCTGCTTGTAGAATACTTCATCTACCTCTTCATCCTGGTTGGATAGTCTGTAACAGACTCCAAACAGGATGTCAGCTTTGTTAGCCTTTCCTCTGGTTTTAACCCATAGGCACTCAATCCATTCATCCTTAACCTCAAATTCTGAGGTGTTGATATTCCCTAACATACAGGGCCACCTCTCTTCTCCCTCCCGCCTCTCCCAAAGAGCTTATAACCATCCAGTGCAGTGCTCCAGTCGTGTGAGTCATCCCACTATGCCCCTCTAATGGTGACTACATTGTAGCTTTCCTGGCGTACCAAGGCCTCCACCTCCTTGTTTGTTACCCATACTGTGTGCATTAGTGTACATGCACTTCAGCTGGGCTGCTGATTTCACCACTGACTCTAGTTTACCTCCCTCTGTCTCCTCACTGGAAAGACTGTTTTCATCACCCACCTAAACCTTCAAACCTAGTTTAAAACCCTCTGTGGTGAATGGTGCTTATGTCCAGGATTGTGCCCCAAATATTACCAGAACTTGCTTTTGTGTGTTCAACTGCTGCATGACCTCATTGTGGACTTCCAGTATCTGAAGGGGGCCTACAAGAGGGCTGGGGAGGGACTTCTCAGGCTATCAGGGAGTGATAGGACTAGGGGGAATGGAATGAAGCTGGAGGTGGGGAGATTCAGGCTGGACGTGAGGAGGAAGTTCTTCACCATGAGAGTGGTGAAGCCCTGGAATGGGTTGTCCAGGGAGGTGGTTGAGGCCCCGTCCCTGGAGGTGTTTAAGACCAGGCTGGATGAGGCTCTGGCCAGCCTGACCTAGTGTAGGGAGTTCCTGCCCATGGCAGGGGGTTTGGAACTAGATGATCCTTGTGGTCCCTTCCAACCCTGACTGACTGATACTATGACCCATTGCCGCGGGAGGAAACCGTGGTAGCCTGCGTGCACCACCGATCCTGAAAAGCTACAGCCCCCACAGTGGGGAACCCTTGCCAGGCAAAGTGCTTCACCGATCAAGGTGCAAAAACCTCATAAGTTTCCTCTGGGAGGCTTCTGGACCTTTGTACTCTGGGAGAAGCAGCAACCACGCGGCACAGCACCACATGGTCAACACCATTTTCTATTTCCTTATTACAGCATATCCATGCCACATTTTCTGGACTACAAACACATTATCAGTGAAAGATTCCTCAAAGTTTTCAGTTTGTGAGTAAGCCAAGCATTTTCTTTATAGAATTTTGGTTAAGGTGGTGCCAAACCGTTCTGGGTTGTGGGTTTGCCGGCCACCGACAAACCCCTCCCCAACGCTTTTCGAATCAGTTTCAATTCTAAATTCTATAAATACTTTGCTTTGTTTGAAGTGCCCATGCATAGTCATTCTGTAGAGGTAGTTCCACCAACTGAATACTGATACCTGTAAATAGTGACTGTAAATAACCCATTGCATAGTTTGTACATAAATAAACTACTAACACATATTCATTAATATCTTTGCCGCTCTCAATGAGCCCTGCCAACTCTTGAGCCAGAACCCTTTTGCCCTTTCTAGACAGATTCAGTCCATCTGGGTCCAGCAGGTCAGGAGCAATGAAAGTTGCCCCTTGATCAAAGGATCCAAAATTCCGCTGCTGGCACGAGCCCTTGAGCCATTTGTTGATGGCATGGGTTCTCCTGTTCCCTTCAGTGTACACTCCTGCCACTGAGGGAACTGAGCAGAACAACACTTGTGCTTCTGCCCCATCAATCAACTGACTGAGAGCCTTGAATTCCTTTTTGATTGTCCTGGTGCCTTTCTTATCAAGCTCATCACTGCCAGCTTGGATTATCAGCAATGGGTAATAGTCAGAGGGCTGGATTAGTTCCAGTAGTCTCCTTGTGATGTCCCACACCTGGGCCCCAGGTAGGCAGCAGACTTCCCTGTGGGATGGGTCAGGACAACACATAGGTCCCTCTGCTCCCCTCAGGAGAGAGTCACCAATAACAATTACCCTTCTCTCTTTCTTTGTGGTAGGAGTCCTGATGCAAGGTGGGGACTGATTTGCTTTAGGCATCCCCTCAGATGGTACCTCTTCAGCCTTCTCATTAACACTGCCCTCAACTTGCAGTGCCTCATACTTGTTGTGCAAAGGGAAACGGACGAGGCAAAGAAGGCCAGAACGGTTTCACCATTCCTATCCTAACAGAGACCTGTATCCAGTCCCCATTGCTTCCTGGGTTGCCTCCCTCAACTAGGGAGGTCTGCAAAGCCTGCTCCCACATGTCTAACTCCCTTTCAAATTTCCTTATAGTCCTGACTCTTACCACTTCTTCCTTTAGTTCAGTCACCAGGTTAAACAGATAATTCACCTCACACAGGTGGTGTCTCCATCACCCTCCATTTCAAGTGCTAGACTCCAGCGCTCTCTGCAGCTAGCAGCCTGGATACTTGCATGCTTGCACATGGGGTCTGTCTGGGTACCCATTGTTTTTATGGTAGCCTTTGGCTGAGTTGTAACCATGGCTGGATCTCTTCAGGTTAGTGGGTTTTTGCTTTGGTCTGGGTTTTTTTGTGGGTTGTTTTGGTTTTTTCAATATATATTCCACCTGACTACTATATTTTACCCAAGCTACTGCAGAGGCTTCTGCACTCTGTCACTTGACCCAGCACACGCCGCTTGCTGCAATCCAGTCAGACAGCAGCTCTCTTGCCAAAAGGCAGTTGTGTGGCTTTGTTCTCCCAGCGTTTAAATTTCCTGCAGCCGACATCACCTCCCAAGCAGGCACATGAGAAGATGACCCTGCTGGTCCTTGCTGTCTGTCAAGGTCCTCTCTCACAGAAAAGCCCCAAGAAAAAACCAAAATGAAGCACCTCTCAGTTCCTCTCAGCTCAAGCATGCCGGTCCCAATGCTGGTCCCGAGCCGCTCTCTTGCCAAATGGCAGCAATGTGCACTAGGCCTAGAACAACGAGAGGGATCACAGCCCTGGACTTCAGAAGGGCTCACTCTGGCCTTTTCAAGAAAATTCTTGGAGAAATCACATGGGATAGGGCACTATAAGGTAGGGGGTCCCTAAGACAGTTGGTTAATACTCAATCACCATTTCCTCCAAGCTCAGGAGTGGAGCATCTCAAGACTTAGAAATCAGTTAAGGGAGGCAGGATACCTGCATGGTTGAGCAGAGAGCTACTGAACAAACTCAAGTGAAAGAAGGAGGTTTATAGAATATGGAAGATAAGGCTGACCACTTTGAAGGAATACAAGAATGTTGTCAGAGTATCTAGAGATGCAATGAGGAAAGTTAAGGATTCCTTAGAATTAATCCTGTCAAGGTAGATCAACAAAAATTGCTTCTGAAGTACATTGGAGGCAAAAAGAAGACCAGGGGAAATATGGGCTTGCTGCCGAATGAAGTGGGTGTCCTGGTGACAGAGGAAACAGTGAAGGCAGAGCTCCTAAATGCCGTCTTTGCCTTGGTTTTCACTGTTAAGGCCAGTTGTCATGAGTTCCAGACCTTTGAGACCACACAGAAAATCAGCAAAAAGGAAGACTTTGCTTCAGTCAAAGAGAACTGGGTTAGAGGCTAATCAACTAAACTGAACATCTACAGATCCGTGGGCCCTCAGGGGACGCACTCATGAATTGTGAGGGAGCTGGCAGAAGTCCTTGCTAGGCCACTCTCAATCATCTTTGGAAAGTCCTGGAGAATGGAAGAGGGGCCTGAGGATTGGAGAAAAGCCACTGTCACTCCAGTCTTCACAAAGGACAGGAAGGAGGACCTGTGTAACTACAGGCTGGTCAGCCTCACCTCTATCCCTGGAAATGTGATGGAACAATTTCTGTTTGATGTCATCTCAAAGCATATCAAGGAAAAGATGGTTGTCAGGGATAGTCAAAATGGATTCACCAAGTGGACATCATGTGTGACCAATTGTTGCAGTTTAGGCTGGGTGCCTCATGTTACTGCCACATCAGTTACATCTCTGGTGTCCTGAGTGTCCAACCCAGTGGGTGGACACAGGAAACAGCATATCTCATACCCATAAATCCTGTGCCCTACAAATTCATCTGCAAAGTCATTCTCTTCCTCTTTCTTCCCTCTCTGCTCCCGTGGGAGACGCTCCCTATTGGGTAATGACAGGTGCATTATCTCAAGGCCTCTTAGGTCTGGCTAGGCCTAATGCCAGGAGGAGAAGGAGCGGGGTGGGGGGCAGTCTCAGACCTGGCCAGCCTGAGACTAGCCTAGCGGGGTGGGGGGGTGGGGGTGGAAGAAAGAGCCCTGGGTTTTTTGGGTAAACCCTCAGGTGGGGAGAAAGGAAGTGTTGTGAGGCCTTTGACTATGCTATAAGGGACTCTGTATGCTTTGGGATATCATTGCCACCATGCTTTGCAGCTTCTGTAGAACACTTACTGCTTTTCCATTTAAACTTTTTATCACTTTTGCAATTCATTTGTGAGTGTCATTCTTTTGCCGCTCTCAGGGGCAAGAGAGAACCTGTCCAGCCTCAATCCAGGACAGATTATTGGTAGCAGGGGATGGTTGCTGCAGTAATTCTGCAAGCTGGACTGGAGAAGTGCAGAGGTGGAAATGTTAAAATGGAAATCTGGGGATTGTTGGGTTTGGTGGCTAGGCTCAAGTTTTGTTTTGTTGGGGTGACTGTGTGGGTGTTATATAAGTTCCGAGGGGACACTTGGGTGTGTAGCTGTGGTGTGGAATCTGTCCTGCTGTTTCAAGGTGGCAGTGATGATTCTGTAGCCAGTGGCACCAAGGAAAAGCTTAAGAATGTGTTTACTGCCTTTCCCCTTTGTTCTGTGCAGCATGAGCAGTGAGTGGCATGGAGTGGGGGAAGCAGCAATTGTAAGCAGACCAGAGTCAGCTTGTCCCACAGCACGGGGAGCTAGCCACAGTGGGAGGCAAGCAGTAGCTCCTGGAACCCAAGGAGGTGAGCAGTGGCCTTAGCTCCAAAGCTGCTCCTGAGACCCAGGGAGCAAGTAATGGCTTTGGCTGGACAAGCCGCTTTTGTGGCCCAAGTGGTGGCAGCGGCTTTGATCTTTACCGCAGCGGTAGAGGTGACGGCGGCTCAGTCATTTTGTATGTTGGGCAGTGGCAGCAGTTGTTACCTCTCCTTACATTACTGCTTTTCCATTTAAACTTTCCATCACTTTTGCAATCCATTTGTGAGTGTCATTCTTTTGCCCCTCTTAAGGGCAACAGATGATCTGTCCAGCCACAAACCAGGACACCAATGCGATAGCTTTTTACAATGTCATAACTGGATGAACTGGCAAGTGCAGGGCAGTGGATGTGGTTTACCTTGACTTCAGCAAGGCTTTTGACACTGTCTCCCACAGCATTCTCACAGCCAAGCTTAAGAAATGCAGATTAGATGACTAGACAGTGGGACAGACTGAGAATTGGTTGAAGGACTGAGTTCAGAGGGATGTGGTCAGTGGGGCAGAGTCTAATTGGAGGCCCATGACTCGTGGTGTTCCCTAGGGACCAGTACTTGGGTCCGTTCTTACTTAACACCTTCATCAATGACCTGTATGAAAGCACAAAGTGTTCCCTCAGCAAGTCTGCTGGCAATACAAAACTGGGAGGAGTGGCTGACACACAAGAAGGCTGTGCTTCCATTGAGCATGATCTAGGCAGGCTGGAGAGTCAGGCAGGGTGAAACTGAATGAAATTCAACAAGTGTGGAGTATGCCATCTGGGGAAGAACAGCCCTATGCATTAGGTTGGCAACTCACCAGCAGAGAGCATCTCTGCAGAAAAGGATGTGGCAGTCATGGTGGACAAAAGGCTGACCATGACCCAACAATGTGTTTTTACAGCCAAGAAGGCAAACAGCATTGTGGGATGCATTAAGAAGAGTGTGGCCAACAGGTTGAGGGAGGTTCTCCTTCCCTTCTACTCTGCCTTGGTGAGGCCTCATCTGGATACTGCATTGAGTTCTGGCCTCCCCAGTTCAAGAAGGCCAAGGAACTACTGGACAGAGTCCAGTGTAGAGCCACTAAGATGATATGAGGACTGCAACATCTGCCTTACAAAGAAAGGCTGAGGGAGCTGGCTCTGTTCAGCCTGGAGACTGAGGGGGAAAGTTCTTTAATGCTTATAAATATCTAACCAGCAAATGTCAGGAAGATGGAGTTAGACTCTAAGGGTGGTAGAGCACTGGAACAGGCTGCCCAGAGAGGTTGTGGAGTCTCTGTCTCTAGAGGCATTCAAAACCTGCCTGGATATGTTCCTGTGTGACTTACTCTAAAATAATCCTGCTCTAGCAGAGAGGTTAGTCTAGATTATCTTCAGTGGTCCACTCCAGCCCCTACCATTCTGTGATTCTATTATATATAAGCTCTATTGCAAAGACTTGCACCTCCAATTTTGCTGAATGTTACCTGGGAATTGCTTATACTTTTGTACACTTCAAGCTCTAAGGACAGTTACTGTCATCACAAGACTCTCAAACACAAAGTGTGACACCTTTCTACCCCATGTAGGACTATTAAAAAGGTAAAGTAAAGCCACTGTTCCTTCTTACTATAATATATGCCAAAGCACCATAGATAACCAGCCACAAACTACTCTGGTTCTTGCGAGTTTCATCACCATTCTCTCCTCCAGGCCATTCCATCATAGATGTGAGTACTTCCATGAAGAATTCCTTTATAATTTTTTTAACAGAAAGTTTCTCTAGCTTTTTTTTTTTATGCAGCAAAACACAAATACCATTATTTTTACTACTCTCAAAATCTTTTGGGGCTACTCTGTAGTACTAGTGAACTTCAGCTACCTCTGATGGCAAAATACAGTGTTACCTTAATACAGCTGCAAAGAGCTGAAAGACCAGAAAGAACTTTCGGAATGCAAAATAAAATAACTTTAAGCTTAGATTTACCCTTTCCTGCTATGAGAACTACAATGTTTTATAACACTTAAGCAAACTTCTAAACTGCAGGCATCATACACTGTGCTAAAAACAGGTATCAGCATCACAGATGCTAGTTTCTCACATGACTTTTTAAAAATAGACTGCATTACTGAAAATACCTAAGATGTTACTTTTGTCCCAGGAAGTTAATAATGATCAAACTAACAGCTTACACTTAAGACAGAATTAACATATTGACTACTGAGTAAAAGTTTCTTGACATCCTCTGGAGCTAGGCATAGAATTCCACAGAAGTCCAAAACCCTAATTTTACCTGTTTTTCTTGTAAGGAACATTACATTATGCAGAATCCAAGCTGTCGCCCAAATCTGACTGAATAGTCTGAATTAGACTGAATTCAGCAATATCTCAACTGAACTAAATAATCACAGAATCATAGAATGATTGGGTTGCAAGAGACCTGAATGACCACCTAACCCCAACCCACCCCAGTCTGCCATGGGCAGAGACACCTTTCTGGGGTCTTCCCTTCTTTCCCCCCTTTTCCAGTCAGCAGGGACTTCACCAGGTTGCCATGACTTTTCAAATGACACACAGTGGTTTGGCAATTTCATCCACCAGTTCCCTCAGGACCTGTGGGTGATCTCGTCAGGTCCCATGGACTTGTGCACCTTCAGATTCTTTAGATGGTCTTAAACCCGATCTTCAATTACAGTGGGCAGATCTTCCTTTTCCCACTCCCTACCTTTGTCTTCTGGAGCTTGGGCAGTGAGTGCAGCTAGAGCCCTTGCCAGTAAGCACTGAAAAAAAGGAGTCATTGAGTACCTCAGCCTTGTCTGTATCACTCATGACCAGGTCTCCATTTTCCTTTTGTAGAGTTCCCACATCTTCCCTAGCCATTCTTTTGTCACTGATACATCTGAAGAAATGCTTCTTATTCCCTTCGATGTCTCTAGCTAAGTTTAATTCTATCTGTTCTTTTGCTTTCCTAACATGATCCCTGGCTGCTCAGACAACTTCTTTGCAGTCCTCCTGCATAGCCCATTGTTGCTTCTCTTCCTTAATAGACTTTACTTTATTACTCAAGTGCCCAGGAGCACCTTTTCCACCCATGCCAGCCTCCTGGCATTCTTGCCTACCTTCCTATTTCTTGGGATGCACTGCTCCTGGGATTAGAGGAGATGATCCTGGACTAGTGACCAGATTTCTTAGGCCCCTCTTCCTTCCAGGGCTTTATCCCACAGAACCATAGAATCAGTCAGGGTTGGAAGGGACCACAAGGATCATCTAGTTCCAACCCCCCTGCCACGGGCACTCTGCTAAGCAGATCCCAGAAGAGGATGAAGTCTGCTTTCTTGAAGTCCAGAATAGTGTGCTTTCTTTGCAACCTCTTTGAGGATTTAAAACTCTGCTGCTGCAGCAAAGGCTCCTGTAAGTTTCACATCGCCCACCAGCCCCTCCTTGTTGGTGACGACAAGATCCAGCATAGCACCTTCTTTTGTGGGTTCCACTTGGAGGAGGAAACTATCATCAATGCACTCCAGGAGCCTCTGTCATAGATTTAGTTTAACCTGCTGCTGTTGTTCATACTATGCTTCAGTCACACTAGCTTCAAAAGTGAAAGAACTGGCTAGAACAAAGTATTATGGTGCTTGAAGCTCAGATTGTAACATGGGAGGACTCTTGTTCTGGTTGCTGCTTCTGGGTTCCAGGTTCTTGGGTGTTGATCTTTTCTGCTGGGATGGCAGCAGGACAAGGAGGAATGGGGGAGTAGTTTTCTGGCTTGGGCTTTTTAGCTTGCTTGCTGCTGCTTTGTGCTGTGCTTTTCCTGCAAACAGGCTAAGGTAATTATGCATTTTGTACCATGTTTATCTGATTTTGAGCAGTAAACTCTATTTTTTTATCTCACTTTTTTGTGTTGTTTCAATCCCAAGTTTTTCTGTGTTACTCTCCCCTCAATTCTGTGTTGGGAAAATAGCTAGGTTAACCCACTGGTTCGGTTTGACCTGTTTTGCTCTGATTCAAACTGCTACAGCCTCCGAGCTTGCTGCTGCCCTCCTGTGTTGTCCTTCCAACATGTCCTATCAAGGTGGATGATATCTCCCTGAGAACCAGAGCAGCCTCATGTTCCTCTGTCTGTTTATAGAGGGTCTTATCCACTTAGTCTTCTTGGCAGAGCCCCACTATGATGTCTCCTTCCCTTGACTTCCCTTTAATCGTTACCCATAAGCTCTCTGTCACCTCTTCACTTATCCCTAGGTGGAGCTCCATGGACTCCAGTTTATCCTTGAAGTAGAGGGCAACACCCCTTTCCCTCTCCCCAGCCTGTCTTTCTTGAAGGGCTTGTACCCATCTAATCCTATCCTCCAGTCCTGAAAGCCATCCCACCATGTCTCTGTGATACCTGTGATATCATAGCCCTGCCCCGTAACAAGTGATATTGTATCTGACCTCCATTTCAGCAATATTTTGTTTTACAAGCCAATCTGCTGTCTGCAAAGGCCAACATGTTTGTTAAGAATTATTTCTATGTAAGCTGTTACATTGCTATGAGTGTCTTCATTAACAGTGTAATGAATAGTTGGTGCAACTTGAAAATGATTGATAAATTCATGCAACTGGAGCAAATCAACAACCTCGACTAAAACACGTATAGACATCCTTATTCCGATATGTAATATCTGGAGTACCGATGTTAAGTCAGTATAAAAGATTTTCAGAAACAAAGACTAGCCAATTTGCAAGAGGACACTACCTCCTCCTACAAATCCCTCCCTACACAGTTCTGTTTCTGCATTTCTTTAAACAGGAGGTCATTATTCGGTGATGATACACTATTTCAGCAAGAAGAAAAACAAACAATAAAAACAAACAACTGAACAAACAAAAAAAACCCTTCCATAAAGCTTTTGGTAAAATATGGCCTGTAGGACAACTGAGAGTAACATGCAAGTACCTCCTGCACCAAATAAATTGACAAATTCCTGCATGTGATTGTCTGCAAATATCTTATTGCAGAAACATGTCTCAAGCCTCTGCAATTAAAGCAGGTGGGGAAAAAAAGAGAAACTGCAGTGAGCACCCGTCTGCAGAGCACAGACTGAGAACATAAAAGTAATAGAATTTCCTCTGCACTCTTGCTCTGAAATATGGCTCAAGACCACAGACATATTCAGAAGCATCCATGTGAATGTTAGTGCCTAAGGCTCATTTTCAAAAGCAATTTAGGAAGCTTAAATGCTGCATGACTCCAGGATAGCACAGGCTTCCAAACAAACCTATAGCATTCTATTCCATAATATTAAAAGACTACTTGCCTCAAAGAGTTTAATTACTTCTCTTGTGTCCCCTCTGGGGACCCTTCTGCCCTATGCTAACTAGTCACTTGATACTACTAACATTGCCAAATATGGCTGGAACAGATCAGAAAGATTTAGTTTCTAGGAGACTGCTGAAGCAGTCAGAGACTTAAGTGACTCTCTCTTCAATCCCCCAGTCAGATGTACATACCCAGGTAGGGGCAGATGCCTAATTAGAAATTAACACATGGCTGCACAAAAAGCACCAGCAGAAAGGTTTTAATTTTCTCAACTGAAAGACTCCAGCAAGTGAAGGACTGCCCAAAAAAACAGAGATGTAGAAACAGTTCAGAACACTAGCAGCCTTTTCCAGTGCTCCATCACCACTCATTAGGGTGGTGAAGCCCTGGAATGGGTTGTCCGGGGAGGTGGTTGAGGCCCCGTCCCTGGAGGTGTTTAAGACCAGGCTGGATGAGGCTCTGGCCAGTCTGATGTAGTGTAGAGTGTCCCTGCCCATGGCAGGGGGGTTGGAACTAGATGATCCTTGTGGTCCCTTCCAACCCTAACTGAAACTATTAAACTATGAAACTAAAGAAGCTTATCCTCAGGTTGAGGCAGAACTTCCTGTGTTTCAGTTTCTGTCCACTGCCCCTAATGCTATCACATGGCACCACTGAAAAGAGACCGACCCCTTCTTAACATCCACCCTTCAGATACTTGTAAACATTAGTAAGATCCCCACTCAGCCTTCTCAAATCATCTAAGAAGTTGTGCAGAGTGTCCTACCCAGCACCACTAGATTCCGTGAGACAATTACAAAAAGCTGGAATATAGAAGGGGAATCTTATCCATGAAGGACAACCATAGCAAGAGAAAAAAAGTAACAAGTATTGTACTTCATGAATAATGCATTTATTCTGAAATTCAAGAAAAGACATATGAGTGCACTGACAATTAAAGACAGGGAAGAAAACACCAAATATTATAGGTACAAGAAATTATGAAATGTCAAAGAAAATACAATTATTATTGTATTACAATTACTAGAATTGTGCAAGTATCTCTATTGATTAAGAAAGTTTAGATGGTTATCAGGAAAGGACATTTTATTCTGACTAAATATGGAGGAATTAGTGTTGCAAAATCAGAATGTGATAGAAAATTGTGTCACAAACAAGAAACATTGAAGTTGAGCATTGTAAGAACAGCAGGATTCTGAGCGTGACAGGATGAGGACAATGGACATGGAAAAGGCATCAGAAGAGAAAAAATAATTAAGATAAGCTTAGAATACACGATCTCTGAGAAAAGAGTGAAGGAAATTAGTTTCTTTAGTCCCCTGGGAAAAAGAAAGAGAGAGAGAAAAGAAAAGGCCAGCCTACTAAGGCAATTATGAAAACTGAGAACAGAGTTTAGGGAACAAAAAATCCAAATGAAAACAAGGAAAAGCAAACAAACAAACCAAACATAAAACTATAACTTAAAGGATTGTGGGGGGGAGAATGGAACTTTTCTCATTACCACATAAATATTTGAAGTTTTAGAACTGATTACTTTTGGAGGCTGTGGAATCTCTTGTCTCTTTATCCAGAGATCTAAGAACAGAGGAAATTATCTAAACAAAGATAATTTAAGTGATTAATCATATTTACATAGAGAGGAATGAATTAGAATCATACCTGGAAAAACCTCCTGGCTCATAAGCAGTCAGCTTCTCTTGCTTACTAAGACACTTACAGGCTTCTTTACAGCAAGTAAATCAAGATATTCAGCTCTGTGTCTTTTATCAAGGTACTCATTTACTTCCAAGTAAATTAAACAGAAAGACTTCAGTAAGAAATGGACTGCATGTAAATGAAATTGTGAAGCAGAAGTCAAACTGGAGCACAATGCCTCACAATGGCTAAGGCCCTAGTAAGATACCATGATAGACCACAGCAGAAGCGTGAAAAACAAGCTACCCTGCTGCTCTTGCACATGCTCAGCACATACAGTAAGAAGATGGTCATGGTATGTTTGATCTAGATAGAGATTTAGGACTAAAATAATCTATTGAAAAATGTAAACTAAATCCAAATGCTCTCACCTGGTAACAATTGGTGAATGTGGGGCTGTCAAGCCACTCATACTGAAGCAATCCTGTGGATGACACTAAGTAAGGCTAATCTGGATATAGATGTAGACAACAGGGACCAATGACACAAAGTAAGTATGAGAGGGCAGTTTACTTGGGCAGAATTGTGATAGAGAGAAGGAGGTGCAAGACTAATCAAATGCTGGCCACAAACTCAGGAAAAAATGTTGTATCAAATACAAAATAGAGAATAAAATGCCAAATCAAGTAGAGAAAAAAGAAAGGTGGGCCTTTCAATGGTAGTAATACTGACATGTGGATTTAAGTTTATAAGGATGCTGGAGGAAATCCCCTTGTATGACATGCCAGACACTCCATCAGGTTTATTTTCTTAAGATCTGGGGTGAGGTGTGTAGGATGCAAGCAGGAAACAGAGTATCAGTACTCTTAAAAATATAGTTTAGTAGTAACCACATACGGGATTCCTCAGAATTTGCATTGTGTATTATCCTGAAATTGTAAATTGGTTAATTTTATTGCATAAAGATTACTTTTGCTCTACCTATTTCCTCTTAGAGTGTTCATTAATCAAAAAACACGTCAGTGGTTCACATCATCTAAGTTTGGTGTCTCCATTCTACACAGGGCATGTGTTGAACCCTCATAACAGAAATGTATCTGCAGCAATTATTTCTGACATTCTTATAGAGAGTGTGAGTGAGGCTACATGATAAAATGTCATCCATGAAGTAGCACAGAGAGACAATGGCAGGAATGAAGATCAAGTAATGCTCTGCCCCAGATACCCCCCAGGCCCATCTGTCTCAGTCCAGAAGTTGGGAGAGAGACTCAGTTGCTTTCAAAAGTGAGGTAATTTATTAAAGGATAAATTAAACAGAGGAAGGGAGAAAAGGGAGAGAGAGAGAGGGAAAATGGAGTGAAGAGAGCAGGAAAGGAATTACATTATCACTCTCAAGATGCTTTTCTGTCTTTGTCCAGAGGAGGTCCAATGAGGGTTCTGCCGAGTCACTTCTTCGGCTTGGAGGAGAGAAGGGAGAGAGAGACACATCTCAGGGCCCAAGTCCTTTTCAGCTTGTGTTGTTGATCAGTACAGAGGAGATGGAGAGAGGTCTGAACAACTTCTGTGATGTTTTTCCCTCCTCTGAGCAGCCTCTGGCATGTAGTGTTTTTTTTGGTGGAGTCCTTCTTCACAGCTGGCAAACTTAGGGCTTTTATAGAGTTTAATTTTTTTTGCAGCTTCTCTGGCCCCTCACCACAGTCACATTGTCTTCCAGGTGTTACCTACAGGGGGTCTTAATGCACATTCCTGTGTGCTTGCAGGAGTCCAGTGCCAGAGTGGGCCTTCACCCTGCACTTTGCTTCCCACTTGTTCACACACCATTACACATCCATGGGCTTATCAGGCCAGGAGGTGCTCTGTTGCAAGTTCCAGGAGGCATTTCCACCAAACACCCCTGTCCCAGTGCAGCTACTGTCTGGTGGGCAGAAATGGTCTTAGCTTTCTTGAGACATTCCTCAGTTATTGATGTAATCACAAGGTGATTTGCATCCAAACACCATCCCAGGAGCCAAAAGACCAACAAAAGCCCATCTCCACATAACCAGAGGCTGGACAGCCAAGCCCAGAGAGTTGTGGTGAATGAAGTCCAATCCAGTGGGCAGTCATAAGTGGTGTTCCTCAGGGCTCAGTTTTGCAAACAGTCTTGTTTAATAGTTTTATCAATGATATGTATGAGGGGATTGAGTGCATCCTCAGTAAGTTTGCAGACACCACCACACTGTGTGGGAGTACTGATCCGCTTGCAGTTAAGAAGGCTTTATAGAGGCACCTGGACAGGCTGGATTGTTGGAACAAGGCCCAATTGTATGAGATTCAACAAGACCAAATGACAGGTCCTGTACTTGGGTCACAATGGCCCCATGCAATACTACAGATATTGGGAAGAGTGGCTGGAAAGCTGGCTGGCAGAAAAGGGCAGTGGTGACAATGCTGGCTGACAGGTGTCTGAACATAAGCCAGCACTGTGCTCAGGTGGCCAAGAATGCCAACAGCATCCTGGCCTGTATCAAAAATAGCGTGCCCAGCAGAACCAGGGAAGTACTATGCCCCTGTACTCCGCACTGGTGAGGGTACACCTTGAGTACTGTGTTCAGTTTTGGGCCCCTGACTACAAGACAGACATTAGGTTGTTGAAGCATGTCCAGAGAAGAACAAGAAAGCTGGTAAAGGGTCTTGAGAACAAGTCTCAGAAGGAGTGGCTCAGGGAACTGGGATTGTTTAGTCTGAGGAAGAGGAGGCTCAGGGGAGACCTCATTGCTCTCTATAATTACCTGA
This sequence comes from Colaptes auratus, assembly GCA_015227895.2. Lineage (NCBI taxonomy): Eukaryota > Metazoa > Chordata > Aves > Piciformes > Picidae > Colaptes > Colaptes auratus. The sequence goes on along the minus strand of CM026897.1, from coordinate 54,967,899 downwards.
AAGGAGTTTGTAGCATGGTGGGGGATCAGTTTCTTCTCCTAAGTAACTAGTAATAGGACAACAGGAAATGGACTCAAGTTGCACCACAGGAGTATTATCTTGGGTATCAGGAAAAATTCTTTACTGAAAAAGTGGTCAGGCATTGGAACAGGCTGCTTAGGTAAGTAGTGGAGCCACCATCCCTGAAGATGTTCAAAAACATGTATATGTGTCACTTTAGGACACAGTTTAGTGGGCATAGTAGTGCTGGTTTGTCAGCTGGACTTGATGATCTTAGTGGTCTTGTTACATGCCTAACTTGTTTCTGTGCAAATGACTGTCTACTGGAAGGGTGCATGTGTACGGGAGTCTAGGTGCAGCACATGAGTCAGAGAACGAGCTAGAGGGCCTGTGCATTCATGGCACCAACACAGCAGGAAGTGAAAGTGAGCATGTGATCACAAGCCAAGAAGCAGCCAGACTAGCTGGTGAGCAGAGTGATATTCAAAATGAGGCTCACAGGGCTCTGGGCAATCTGATCTAGTTGAGCATGTCCCTACCTACTGCAGGGTCCGCTGGACTAGATGGCCTTTATAGGTTCTTTCCAACCCAAACCATTCTATAATTCTATGATTGCAACAGTCCATTTTTCTCAATTAACAAAAAAATCAGTAGCTGCAGTGCTTAAACATCTTCTATGACAAACCTTGTGCCACTGTTTTGTGATCTTTTGATGATTTCTGTACCGAGACTGAAAAGAATGCTCCAAGAATATAGCTAGCAATCAGAAATTTTTTACTTCAGTCTAACCCATGCCTGACAGTGGGCGATTCACAGAAAAATTGTTCCTTTTGTTTCCTTGTCTGCAACAACCAAAGAGCATGATAAAAAATTATCACCCTACTAGACTACAGTAAAAATTGATTAATGAGTGAGGAGTCCTTAAATGACACCGAACTGGCAACTTCAAATACAGTCAAGAAGCAGAAGAGAAACAATTTTTCAAAAATTTGATTTCTCATCTATTTTATTCATGTAGCAGGACAAAAATAAAGCTTAAAGCGAAGCCAGTCTACTCAAACACTCATTTTATAAATACAGAAACTAAGTCATCCTGAAACAAATCTCCTGAAGGTAATAATCTGCAAGAATTTATGAGAAATGTGTACTCGATACATAACTGCATGCAGCAGCAGCAATTAAATCAAACATCTCTCAAGCACATCAATTACATGTGGTATGAATTTTTCACTGCAAGTTAAATCAGGTGTATTGCAGCTGAGATTTAAATATTTATAGAGACGGTGACTTTAACTGCAAAATGTAGCACTGAATTCTCGGTGTACCCTGACAGAAAAGAAGTAGTTTATGAATAGGGATATTTTAATTTTTTTTAAATCTAAGTGGAGAGTAGTTGAAATCAAATATGCTTATAAATCAGTGAAGAGGTGCCACAAATGGAGTGAGCCGAGTTACTCTCTGTGATGCAAAACCATAAAGTCCTGCAAGTATTAACTAGCTTAAGCAGCAAACTGAAGTGGTTTCATAGTTTCAGTTAGGGTTGGAAGGGACCACAAGGATCATCTAGTTCCAACCCCCCTGCCATGGGCAGGGACACCCTACACTAGATCAGGCTGGCCAGAGCCTCATCCAGCCTGGTCTTAAACACTTCCAGGGATGGGGCCTCAACCACCTCCCCAGACAACCCATTCCAGGGCTTGACCACTCTCATGGTGAAGAACCTCCTCCTCACATCCAGCCTGAATGGTACTGCTTTTTGTTTGAAACTGATGCTAAGTTTCTCACCTGAAGTTCAGGACTTCTTGGCTTGTATAGTTAAGGACTGATTTGGCAGTCCTATTTGCTGTAGTTGGGCATCAGAATGAGGTCAGATTCCCTAAATATAAATGTTTCTACACACTATGGAAAGCACTCCTAAGGACAGAGATCACTTCAGCAGTTTCACAGCAGGGTAGTTCCACTTCCACTGCAGGGCAGACCCAGATTCTCTTCAGCAGCTCGTAGGCTAAAACACAGACTGATCCCCTTAATCCGTGTATGCTGCGTACCTAATCATGAAACTGTTTTGCAAGGAAAACTGCCAGTGGCTCCCATGAGAACTCCATGAGTGGCTGCAGGCCTTGTCACCTGCTACAACAAAATAATTTAAGTCCCAGTTCCCTTTTGTTAAAAAGGTTGCTTGACAAAACGAAAATGGCAGACTCTTCTTCTGATAGAATTCACTGGCATTTTATTAAGCCCACTAAACACAGCATAACAGTGTGGCAAAAAGGCTGAAAACCCTTCCTAACAAAAGTTTTGCATTATTAATGCCACCTTACAACCTATTAAAGGAAACTGCATAGTTTTCAAAACACAGTATTTAAAAATTTATAATCTCATAGTCACAGAATGGCCCACAACACAGGTTTTAACTACTCAGGATCAGAAGTTGCAGGTACACCAGCAGCCTGAATGAATAGAGTATATAGACAACCATGCTGTACGGAAAAAAAAAAAGTAATTTCAGCTTTCTTAAAGGCAGCTGAGTGACAAAGTAACGTCAATCTGCAAACTCCACCCCCAGTGACACCACCTATTGCAAACAGACAAGGAAATCTTCCTACATGCACAGAAAGACCTTTTCTTCTAGTTCTCTGTTTGATTCAACAGTCCAAAGTATGAACCTTACACTGCACAGTGTCTGGCTCTACATGAGACAAACACAGTGACCAAAACATCCTATTTTATTTTTCCAAATAATTTTAAGTATGACTCCAAAACATGCTTTTCAGAGGTGTCCTAGGAAGACTGAAAAGGCATTTTTAACACCAGGCTTAGTCTGAAATATTTTAATGTGAAGCAGCTTAAACATAGCATTGTGAAAAATGCCGACAAAGCTTCTTATGTTCTCTTCCTTGATTCTAACTTCAGAAATACCTTTAGGATCAAAGTTTGTATTTCAGATAAGGGTTATGAGGCACAAAGAGGAGTACAGAATTTGAAGGAAAACAAAACAAAACAAAACAGTGAAATGTGAAAACCTCTATGGATCTATAAAGCCAAGATGTTCAAGGTAAAGCTATGTTTAGAGGAATTAAATATCTAACTGCATTGACTTCATCATTAAGACTGCTTGCTCTCTGCATATTTTAAAATACTGCTAATGCCCTTAAGATGGGAAGTAGCCATGACTGGCTGTATTGTCCTAATGTGGCAAGGTTTTTGATAATAGTGAGGCTGCAGCGCTGGCCTCTATGAGAAGAGACCAGTGGCTGCACCATGCTGTGTAACACAGCAATTCTTGAAGGATGGCATCCCATGGAAGAGACCACATGCTGGAGCAGGGGAACAGTGTGACAAAGGAAGAGCAGCAGAGAGGCGATATCATGGATTGACAGTAAGCCCTCCCCCACCTCCCCCCCTACATTCTTCATCACCCTGCACTGCAAAGGATGGGGAAAAGGTAGAGGAATCATGACTGAAGAAGTGAAATTGAACTAGGAAGAAGAGAGGGCAAAAATTATTGCATTTTCTCTGTCACCATCCTACTCTGTTTTAACTTGGTAATAATTAAACTAATTTTCCCCAGGTGAAGCTAGTTTTTCCCATGACAGCAACTGGTAGGTGATTTTCCTACTCTTTACGAGATTTTTACTCTTACGCAAAAGCAGCTGGGTGTGCAGCTGGCAGCCAGCCAAACTCAAAGCCACCACAGGGGTACAGAGCAGTTTATGATCTCTGCACAGCTGCTCTCCATGTTGTTTTGTCCAATTTTGCATCATTGCCAGGAGCTCTGCCACTCCCAGAGAAGGGCTTGCCCTTTGTCTTGATAAAACACCATCAGGTCCCAGTTGTTCAGTTCTTCTGAACAGGAGCCCTGCCCTTCAACATATCAAATGGTTACTCTTGAATAGTGTATGGACCAATTAACCATGACCTCTGAGCCAAAAAACCCAAACAAGTTTTAACCATCTGGTTGTCCTCCCTCCTAGACTGTAATATCCCAGCTGAATACAAGAATATTGTAGTAGATAAGGTCAAAACCTTGCTAGAGTAAAGGTAAGCAACATACTTGTGTCTGCAAACCTGGTCATTTTATCATACCAAACCAAGAGGTGGATCAGGCATGAGGTACCTTTGGTCAATCCATGATGATGACCGCCTCCTCCCTCATGCGCCCAGAAAAGTACTCCAGGAGGACTCATTCCAATATTTTGCCAAGGACAGAAGTGAGGCTAGACAGACTGTAGTTTACATTCAACAACATCAGCTTGGGAAAGAGTGGCTGGAAAGCTGCCCAATAAAGAAAGACCTGGGGTGCTGATTGACAGACAGCTGAATACGAGCCAGTGGAATCACAGAATTGTGAGGGTTGGAAGGGACCTCAAGGACCATCTAGTTCCAACTTCCCTGCCATGGGCAAAGACGCTTTCCACTAGATCAAACTGTCCAGAGCCACGTACAGCCTGGCCTTAAAAACTTCCAGGTATGGGACCTCCACCACCTCCCTGGGCAACCTGTTCCAGTGTGTCACCACCCTCATGGGGAAGAACTTCTTCCTAATATCTAATCTAAATCCACCCTCCTCTAGCTTGGATCCATTTCCCCTAGTCCTTTCACTACCTGATACCCTAAAAAGTCCGTCACCAGTTTTCTTGCAGGCCCCCTTCAGATACTGGAAGATCACAATTAGGTCTCCTCGGAGCCTTCTCTTCTCCAAACTGAACAACCCCAACTCTCTCTGCCTGTCCTTATAGGAGAGGAGCTCCAGTCCTCTGATAATCCTTGTGGGCCTTCTCTGGACACACTGCAGCACATCCATGTTTCCTGTAATAGGGGCTCCAGAACTGGACACAGTACTCCTGGTGGGGTATCACCAGTGCAGTGTAGAGGAGAACTGCCTCTCTTGACCTGCTGGCCACACTTCTCTTGATGCAGCCCAGGATACAATAGGCTTTCTGGGCTGCAAGTGTATGCTTGTGGTTCATGTTTTGCTTCTCATCCACCAGCACCCCAAAGTTCTTTTCTTCAGGGCTGCTCTCAAGCCAGTTACTGCCCAGCCTATATTGGTGCCTGGGACTGCCCTGACCCAAATGCAGGACCTTGCATTTGGTCTTGTTGAATTTCATGAGGTTGGCTTGAGCCCACCTCTCCAGCCTGTCGACATCCCTCAGCAGTGTGCTCAGATGGCCAGGAACATCAACATCATCCTGGTCTGTATCAGGAAGAGTGTGATAAGCACTGGTAAGGCCACACCTTGAGTACTCTCTTCAGTTTTGGGGCCTTCACTACAAAGACAGGCTGGAGTAGGTCTAAAGAAAGGCAACAAAGCTGGGGGAAAAGCCTAGAGAACAAATCTTACAAGGACCAGCAGAAGGAACTGGGATTGTTTAATGTGGCAGTTTTAGGCTATGCAGATTTTGAGCAGAAAAGCAGAAAAAATATAAATAATTCACTATTGGGTGTAAAAAGGAAACCAAAAGATTATTCTAAACAAATTCATTGGGCAGTTGTTCCATAAACATCTTTCACATTTCACTTCTATTCCCATTCCTTTACTTTTCTGCTGTGGTTTTAGCTGCTTTCTGCTTCACCTGGGAGAGATAATCTGCTTCTGGCTGACCTTGCAGATAAGACTAACATTCCTTTCTCTTGGCTTTCCTCTTTTCTTCTGTTACAGAAGGGGGGAGGAGGTTGGGGGGAGGCGGTGGAGCAGCTTCCCTGCTTCTCTGGGAACCCAGAGAGGGGGTTTCCGTGCTATTTTCTAATTGTAAGTACCTGCATAATATTGTAAATGCTGTCTATTTTGTACATATTCATTGCTTCCATTGTAGAGTGTAGTTTTTGCTTGTAAATACAGCTTCCATTTGCTTCCAACTGAGATAGTCATGTTCAGTTAATGTGACTGGGAAACTTCAACCCACCACATTAAGTCTGAAGAAAAGCAGGCTGAGGGGAAACCTTATGAGTTTCTACAGCCACCTGAAAAGAGGTGGTAATGAGGTGGGAGTTGGTCTGTTCTCCCTAGTAACAAGTTGCAGGACAAGCAAAAATGGCCTCAAGTTGTACCAGATGAGGTTAGATTGGATATTAGAAGAAACTTCCTTCACTGGAAGGGTTATTAAACACTGGAACAGAATCCCCAGGAAGGTCATTGAATCACCATCCCTGAAGGTGTTAAAGATTCATAGATGTGGTGCTGAGCGACATGGTTTAACACCAGCCTTGGTAGAGTGAGATAATGGTTGAACTCAATAACTTTAGAGTTCTTTTCCAATGAAAATGATTCTATGATTCTATGACCAATGTTCTCCTTTGAAGTTGGGTGCATTGTTCGGCCTTCTCAAGTTGAAGAAGACCCTTCTCTATTCACAGGACCTTTCAAAAAGACAAAGCAGCTTTCAGATTAAAACTTGATTTCTGGAAAACAGACAGTATAAATTACTTCCATGAAGTCATTAACTACCCAAAACTGAAAAAAAGTTAGAAAACAGTTGTACTGGAAGCAGGACAATCCCCCAGTTTTAGCAACCATTTACTTTGTTTTGATTTGACATGTAATTGTTTTGCTTTTGCAATGTGAAAACCCTCTTAATTGTAATTTGAAACACTGTCATAAATTTACCTATACCATTCATCTGAAAGCTCTAGAAAATTTATATCACAGTAGACAGCAAGCTGTGCCAAAGTACAGCTTGGATTGATAGTCAACATACAGAAATGCTGAGATAAAATAATTATGCTACCCAGTCATTTATACTGAGGCCCTCTGTAAAACCACAGCATAAAAATTTGAGCAGAATGGATTTGTCCATTGTATTTGCAAAGTAATACCCAGACTACTGCAGTTCACTCTTCCTTCCTGCATGAGTAATTTCCATTTGTGTTCTCTCAGGCATAATGTTCTATTTGTGACATGAACTGGATTATATTGCTATTCTCAATTAGAGATATGACAACATTTCACACCAAGCCAATCTTCTCCAAATTTCTTCATTTCCCCTAGGAATTATCTTGGATATTTTCCCTAATGTAGAATCAAGTCAGTAAGTAAAAAAAGACAGCAAAGAGGTTTTAGAGACAACACTCAGGAAAACTGAGGAACAGCCACATCAGCCTGCAGAACCGATTAATTCAGGCTTCAGTTGTGGCTTAAACATTATTAATATGCAAACATTTACTCTCCTTTTAAACTGTATCACAGAACTTGCATTCAGAGAAAATAAGCCACTTCCACAACTCACCAAATAAATGTCTCATAACCCAATACATTTTCCACCATAAATCAAATCTTCCAGCCACACAGTTTCTGTGTCAGATGAAAATACTTCATATATATAGGCAAGTGTAGAGGCTTCATGTTCTGACAGAGAGGCTCAGCCAGTCTGAGCTTTTCAACTTAAAAAGCAAGAAAGCCAGACTCCTTCCACTCCACCTACAGATTACCTGAAGAGGATGCTCAGATAGATGTGTTACAATTTCTAACCAACATGGGACACAGCTAGCATTCAATATCACAGAACAGTCTAGGTTGGAAGGGAGCTTAGAGATCATCTATACCAACCTCACTGCCACTGGCAGGGACACCTCTCAACTAGACTCAGCTACTCAAGGCCTCATCCAACCTGTCCTTGAGCACCCCCAGGGAGGAGGTATCCACAACCTCCCTGGGCAACCTATTCCAGAGTTGCACCGCCCTTGTACTGAAGAACTTTTTCGTAAAATCCACCCTAAACCTACTCTCCCTCATCTTAAAACCATTCCTCCTTGTCCCATTCCTAGATACCCTTATGGAAAGTCCCTCTCCAGCTTTCCTGTAGGATGCCTTCAGGTATTAGAAGGCAGGTATAAGGTCCCGCAGAACTCTTCTCTAGGCTGAACAGCCCAGCTCCTCCAGCCTATCTTCATAGTAGAAATGTTCCAGTCATTGGATTATCTTCATAGTCCTTCTCTGGACTCACTCTAACAGCTCTGTGTCCTTCTTATGATAGAGACACCAGAACTGGATCAGTATTTGAGATGGCATCTCACAAGAGCAGAGCAAAGGGGAAGAATCACCTCTCTTGACCTGATGGCCACACTCCTCTTCATGCTGCCTTAGGATATGATTTGCCTTCTGTGCAATACAGAATACAAATCAGCAGGTCTAAAACACTAGTAGGCAAATGGCTGCTACAATGGATTTACAACCCTTACTTAGAACCAGGGACTGTAAACAGCCCCCTTTTCAGATGCCTCCTGTATATATGTTGTAAGATTTTTAGCTCAGCATCTAAATTACATATTGGAGATCACCAGGTAGAATTTTGACAAAGCCACTGGTATTCTCTCAGACACATACATGGTTCTACACATGGTTCTTATCTTGTCTGCTACAGATTACATATGAAATCTGATTAGTACAAAGGAAAAAAATACGGATGAAGTTAAGAGCTATTCAGGTAGTCTGAAAATGTTTTATATACACACATACACACACACACATATATTCTGCCTCTGTACACTGCACTGGTTAGGCCGCACCTTGAGTACTGTGTCCAGTTCTGGGCCCCTCAGTTTAGGAAAGATGTTGTCTTACTGGAGCATGTCCAGAGAAGGGCAACAAAGTTGGTGAGGGGTTTGGAAGACAAGCCCTATGAGGAGAGGCTGAGGGAGCTGGGGTTGCTTAGCCTGGAGAAGAGGAGACTGAGGGGTGACCTTATTGCTCTCTACAACTACCTGAAGGGAGGTTGTAGCCAGGCAGAGGTTGGTCTCTTCTCCCAGGCAGCCAGTACCAGAACAAGAGGACACAGTCTCAGGCTGCGCCAGGGCAGGTTTAGACTGGATCTTAGGAAGAAGTTCTATACAGAGAGAGTGATTGCCCACTGGAATCAGCTGCCTGTGGAAGTGGTGGAGTCACCTTCATTGGAGGTGTTCAAGAAGAGGCTTGATGGGGTGCTTGGTGCCAGGGTTTAGTTTTTTAGTTGTTTAGGTGGGTTGTATTGTACTGTATTGTACTGTATTGTACTGTATTGTATTTAGGTGGGTTGGATTGGTTGATGGGTTGGACGTGATGATCTTGAAGGTCTCTTCCAACCTATTGTATTGTATTGTACATTTATGTCATGATGAAGGCATTCTTTCCATGAACATTTGGGATTACTGCTTCATAAGTAAAAACAACCCTGCTGATCAGATAGCTCAGAAGAAGCTCAAATCACTATGGCTTTCTGTTCTTTGTCTTCTAAACCATCTTCATTATTATGATAGAGGAGTCAATTCTAACACCTGAAGAAATCTTGATCAGACAAGAATTAAAACCATCTATGAACCCAGAGACACAGAAGTAATGGTTGTCCAATACACACCGCTGCCTAGTCAAATGACAACTGCCAAGTTTATACATAAAGTTTAGCTTGTCTTCTTCTCAAAGGAGGACATCAATGCATTTCCCATTATCAGATCTTCACTTTCATTAAAAAATATTTGTTGTTTACTTCAGAGGTCTGAACTCCAGATCTATCTGGAATTAACCAACAAAACTACTGCTGGGGAGGGAAAAAAAAAACAAAAAAGAAAATTGAGGCTTCTGCCCCAATTGATGCTTCTGCCTTAAGTGAGAGAGTGAAAGGGGGCATGCTTAAGTCCCCTCCACTGGATCAGTTTCACTTTGTGTCTGCAAAAGCAATCAAACCGCACAGTTATTTGACAGCATACCAAAAATTCTGTAATCACCGAGTCCTATCTTGAGATGCCATCTGACACAATCATAGCAATACCTCTGTCCCTGAAATCAGCATCAGTGACATTCTCAAATGCCTCAGATTTGAGTGTTTCAATATTCTTACTGTTGGAGACTGTATAAAGTTAGGCTGAAATTGCTTACCTTAGGATAAGATGATCTTAGAAAGAAGAATTAATGAAGTTACACTAATACCGTCTACCTTAAGGCAAGAGTGTACTGAGATAGCTGGTTCCTAGGGAACTTTACTACAGGTGTAAGGTCAGAGATCCACAAAACGTCTGACATACAGCATTGAGGATTAACATCATTTGGTAAAGTCAGCAATATCCCCCAAACTGGTGCCCTGATGCTGAACCTATTTCATCATAATGTGAAAAAACACACCTCTCAGCTAGAGAAGCCCCGTACCCAGACAAACCCCTTGCTCTCTGAGCATATACAGTGAATTTAGAAAGAGATGTATCTTTAAGATGAGGCAAGAAAGAAACTAACCAACGACCAGTTAGCAGGCACTGACATTAGGTGTAGCTAACACATTTTACTGTGCAAGTATCTGCTGCAAAATTCAGCTGGTGTGGTGTGGAATTATCACCTAGCACACAACTGGTATAAAACAAATATTTTGACTCTAGTGTGTCAATTGGATTTTTAACACTGGGTAAAGAACCCAGATTTGGTACAACACTGCTGGTAATTTTTTCCCAAGATCTCACCTGACTGTTCATTATTTCAGTGGAAGCTGGTTAGTTATATCCAGTTCTGTCAAACCAAGCAGAGACTGCCTACCACCATTTTACTTCAACTATTTTCAGTGCCCTGTACAGACCCTCTCTTCTTTGGCCTAAATAATCCCCACTTGATAGTGGAGATGCACTCTTCATAGTCTTGCCTGTCCACCTATAGACTTCCAGTACTCTCTTTCAAATCCTCCCCAGCTCTCTCCAACACAGCATGATAAAAAGGATACATCATCTGAACCCTCAAGGAACATCCCTTTTTCCTCACCTAAAGCTGCATTTCTGTTGTCTCAGTACAGCAACTGCCTTTCAGTAAAAACATGTTACTAACAACCCATCTTACACCGCCAGCCACAGAGAAGTTTCTTAAGCCCTGCTACTTCAGCAGCTGCTCCCTCACTGCAGTACCATACACTTCCTTCTGGTCCATGACGACAGCAGTAGCCTCCTCCCCTCTCCCTCTCAAGACTCAAACCCATCGATTTGCTGTCTGCCAGCACCCTGGTGGGTCCTGTCAGACTGCTGTCTCTCTACTCAAGTTTTCACACCTCTAACAAAAATGTTAAATACTGCTGACAAAATCCTACAAAAACCTGGATGCAGGTTTTCACTTCACCTGCATGACTCTAGATTCCTCTCTACAGTCTGCATGTCGTACAGCCAAGGTTAAAATGAATCTCACAGGAAGCACAAAGTGGAATTCACCCAGCCTCATTCCACTGCTACTGAAATAAATAAATAAATCCAGACCAGAAGTGCATCAGGAAACTTTCTGCAAGGAGAAGAAAAATACTGCATTTGAAATAATTTTTAAAACAAAATTACCCCAAAAAAAAGTTGACTCAACTTGTCGTACAAAGATGTATTTGTACCTCACATTTACCAGGGGAAAAAAATCTAAAACATTGCAAAGCAATCAGTCATCAAAACAGTCATAGCCTTGGAACAATTCTCCCTCAGGAAGTGGAATTACAAACGTAGAAGGCAACAGATTAATAAAATCATACACTGATAAAATAAAAATCAATCTTTAAAATTCTTCAAAAAGGAAAAAAAAGGTAACTTGCTCTGTTTAGAGTCCTTCTTACACTGTTAACATGGTTTTCAAAGTAAATCTCTTGCACTGACAAAGAATACACACATCTCCTTAAGCTACTTAACCTTGCTCCACAGTTCACAACCTCTGAAAGCACTGTGATGTACCAACAGAAGGCCCATGTAGCCTTGCACAACACTAAGCATGACAAATTCATGCATCTTTCAAATCTGCTACAGACTGATTTGCTCTTTCACCCTAAGAACACAGAGCTCCCATTACTTTAGTGCATAGGCAGAAGAACACAGAAGAACAAACATTGATTTATAGCAAGCAGTAGCAGGCTAAAAATCCCTTCTTACACCACTAACCAACACGTTTTTAACTACAAAAGATGTAAGGAAACAGGGACAAAATGCCTCAGTTCACATTCAGCCAGTAAACTTGCCATAGCACATATACCTGTTTCTGCTCCAGAAGTAAAAATGCTTGTACTCGGAGAGTGCCAGTGTGTGATACCACCAAAGGGCATTTGTGACTTTGGTCACCTCCTACATGAATTAATAAGTGGTGTGATTAGTAAGTGGCTCAGAGGCTGGCACCACCAGCAGAATTTTGGGTGTTTTGATCTTGGGAAACTTTACATGGCACTGTGGTGAAGGCACTATATGTCCAGAATTATGCCCCAAATACTGTAAACTTGTCCCAACATTTGGCCACGTTTCCCCTTCCACCCTCCTTTCTGGAGTGGGTACTCAGCCCAGAGCTGAGGGGAATAAAGATATCATGTCCCATTCAGATGGGGTAAACAGCAACACGCACCCATCATATAGGATGCTCATGCCCCTTCCAAGTAAGGGCATAACTTTGGTCTCACACTTCCTATCGGCTGAAGCCATCTGTTTACAAGATTGTCCATTGGCCAAACTCAGCCTTGAGAAACTTAAAAGTACTACCCCAAGTTGTACACAAGCCACTCTTTGCCCTCTTTCTTCTCTCAGCCATTAAGCTCTTTGCTTTGTCTTTGCTACTGAGCTCCAGGCCTAAGCTCCATAGCTATTGCTAGTAAGCCTTCTCACTCCACACGCAAGCAAACTTATATGCCTCTTCAGTCCAGAGAAAAGCCAGCATCCTGAAAGCCTGTAAAAGGTCCTTTGTGGAAGCTCCAGATGGCCAGCGTTGTATCTGCTAGTCCCACCACATCTTGAAAGGGACTGACCCCCGAGGGTAAGCTTTAGCCCAGCTGGGGAGGGGACTAGCCAGAATCTCAGTGGTCCAAATGTCTGCCACAGCCATAAAGCAGCAATGAGCCACAAAGCCTGTGCACTAGCTTGCAAAAGCAGGAACAGCTGCACCCAGCCTGACTCCGCCATTTGTGGGAGAGAAAGGAAGCTGCTACCTTCACCACTCTGCTTGTCCTGTAAATCCCAGGGTAACTGAAAGTTGGGACCCACAAGAGAGTCCTTCCAGCTCCTTTGAGCCAAGCAAGGGGAAGCCACAGCCACTCCGCACAGCCACACCCCTCCCTGGGGCTGCCTCGCCAGCCCTGACCACCTCGCAGCACAGGCCGACCCTAGAAGAGCCCGCCCCACTGCCACAGCAAAAGCCAACTCTGCAGGACCACTCCAGTGGCCTGCTGGCCCAAACCCATCCAGGAAGCCACTCCAAAGGAGCCACCTGATCCCTACAGACGAATCTGCTGACCGGCAGAAGTCTACGTCTCATGCCCACTCTGCCACCATGGGAAGAGAAGGCTGCCCTTCCCCCTTCCCCGAATCTGGAGTGAAGCCCCCAGCGCAGGCCTGCCAGCAGCTCTGGCCACAGCCCCTGCCTGGAACAGAACAACCCTGGAGCCAGCCCTGGAGCAAGCTAGGCAGGCAACAACCAGCTGCAGCCTAACTAGCTAAAAAGACAGAGTGTATCTTTTCTGGTGCTCTCCACCAGCTAAGGTTCAGTTTAAAGCCCCTGTGCCTAGTCATGTGATGATTTCTAGTTTAAGCCTCTGCCACTGTAACATTTCCCATATATCGCTAAAGCTGCAAGCATCTTGTCAAGCCACCATCTGGTGGACAAGTGGCAGAATTGCAGCTTCATTCTTTAATCAAAATTTATTCTGTAAATAAATATCTGGGCTCAGATTGTGCATGAGACCAGTTATGGGATATACCTCACAACTGTGCACTAGCATCTGTATATAAAAGAGTGATAATGGATTATTAATAATTTGTAACATTACTTTAAAAATTAATTTTCATATTTTGAATTTCATAATTAATACATTAATAACCTCTTCATCACAGGCACCAGATCTGCCAGTTGCAGATGGAATAGATCTGTCTCAGAGTGGGGAAAAAGATCCTGGCACTTGAGTTGGCTGGGCTCATTGAAGGGGCTTTAAACTAGGCTTGAAGGGTCAGGGCGTTAAAACCAGGTGCACTAGAGATGAGCCTAAGGACAGCCTTCAGACTGCCATTTCACTTGAGGTGGGAGACAACGATAATATCAAAATTGCCTGTGACAAGTGGCAGGGACACACCAGATGATTCCACTACCTCTCTGGGGAACCACTGGAACAGGCTCCCCAAAGAGGTAGTGGAGTCCCCTTGTCTGGAGACTTTCAAGGCCCATCTGGATACATTCTTCTGTAACCTGAGCTAGATTGTATGGTTCTGCTCTGGCAGAGGGGTTGGATCTCTTTGGATTCCTTCCAAGCCCTCACATCCTGTGAATGATTCTGTGATCAGAAGGATAGGGTGATAGTAAGGGCCTTCAACCTGCTGGCCTGAAGTATGCTGTGAACACAGCAGCAAAAGCAAGGTTTTGCAGAGATGAGCCAGGGGCCCCTAAGGTAGTAGGAGACAGGAGGGTAGCTACCATGAAACACCTTGGGGGAACAGTGGGGTATCCCTCTAAGAAGGTGACATGGCCAGCAGCATGGCTGAAGTGCCTCTACACCAATGCATGCACTATGGGCAATAAACAGGAGGAGCTAGAAGCTGTCCTGCTACATGAAAGCTATGACATAGTGGCTATGACAGAGACTTGGTGGGATGAATCCTGTGACTGGAGTGTAGCTATCGATGGCTACAAGCTGTTCAGAAGGGACAGGAGAAGAAGCGGTGGAGGTGTTGCCCTCTATGTAAAGAAGTGAATAGAGGGTGAAGAGTTGCCATGACCAGGTTGAAAGCTTATGCGTAGGTATTAGGGATCAGGGCAACAAAGGGAGCCTTGTGGTGGGAGCCTGCTACAGGCCAACTGATCAAGTGCAGCCGATTGATGAAGCCTTCTTACTCCAGCTCAAGGAGACATAGTGATCACAGGCTCTCATCCTTCTTTTCAAAATTCCCAAAGATCTGCAATCCTGGGATCTCCAGCAATAAAATTCCATTTAGGGATGATACAGCTAAACTCAAAAAGAATGCTGCTGATAAAACCCTTCACTTTCACAATTTCCACCTCAGAAATTCTGGATGTTGTGGCTCAAAGGCATAGTCTCAGCTGCTATCCAGAGCTTCAACAACACCACACTCTGCTAATCTCTTTATTGTTCAGAAAAACCCAGCATGCTCATCTCCATGGGGCATTTCTAGGTGCTATTACAGAGCAAGCTGTCAGTGAGAATGTAAATAGAAGCACATTAGGTAGTAACTACTGTCAAAATAAACTAAGAGCTACTTTCAATTAAAAAAAAAAGTCATCTCCCACACATAGAGAGGATTATCAATTCATTACTTCTGCCCTTATCACTCAACACTGAAGCAGCAAAGTCACCTTAATTCTGAGCAGGTGGCTCTACACAGAAAGAAGCAGGTAGAAGGGCTTTTCCATTTTTCATTTCCAGCTATCTGTAGTGATCTGGACACACAACACAGACAAGTTACAGCTCTACACAAATTTCAGTGAATTTTGCCGAAACTCATAGAAGACACTGAATTGTGTTAATAGCAAGCCCCAGGCATCAGGCAGTAGTTATTCAATTACATCCTTTGTATTTATTTAAAAGAGAATGATTTTTTAAGCCTTAGTAGGGTCCTGGAGGTCACAAACTGCACCTCAGCTTCCCTACCATTCTGCCATATCACAACGACCGCAGATGTGGTTTACATAGGCAGCAAGCACAGCAGCAGCAGCAATTCATTATCAAACTTAGAAACAAAAAATAGAAACAAATGTTGCCAGGTGACTTCCAACTCCTCCAAGCTACAATGTGTCTTCAGACTCCTCAAACTACTAACATAACACAGGAGTACACCAGTCAAGCACAACAGGCAGACCTTCAGTACACTAACTTCTGTTTCAGGGAACTGGCTTTCACAACAGAAGCTATTGCTACAGCAGTCTTTGGGGTCACCTCATCAGAGTGAGCAACCCATGTGCAGCACATGGCTATGAGGACTACACTACCTTCTACATCCAATTTCACCATTGTTTCACTTTTAAAGAGCTGGAAAGGTCTGACAGATTAATGCATTCCACACAGCTTTCAAACGCAAGAAAAATAGCCTAAAGCTGTAAAGTTTATCACACTCTGCTGTGTACCTCTTATAGAAGCTCCTTTATTGGAGAGTGTATAATTTTTCAGCTCTAACTCAAAATCTATCTGCTTCTTTGGAAAAAAAAAAAAAAAAAAGTTGAGGGAGGGAAAGAAGAAACAGTATGTGCAACCTAATACATGATAAAATACTCTCAAGCAAAATGCATCCAAGGAATCAGCTAAATCAATTATATGCTGCACGACGATTTTCTCAGTTCTGAGTAGCACTGAAGACACACCACCAGCCGACACAGCTACAATCACACCATTAGCAGTTAGAACCTCACCACTCACTGGAGTCAGGCTTGATGACTAATTAGGTCTTCTGGGTCTGTGCAGCCTCAGGTTGTGAATGTTCAGCAGGCAGCACTGCCTGCTTTGCACTCTGAAAGTATTACAGCTATGTGAAAATGCAGGTATATAATAAAGAACATTGTGAAATTCAAGATAATTACAGAGACAGTAAGAGCCTACAGAAACAATGTTAATCAGTATTCAATTACTAACAACCATTAGCCACAATGCCAGTTTTCAAGAGCACGGTAAACAAGATTTGGGGAGAATCAACAATGAGAATCCCCAGGGCTATGGTGGCACTGCTTGAATCACCTGTGGGGAAGCGAGGACAGATATTCTGAAATAGCTCACAGAACCTTGCAATCATAGTATCTACTTCATCTTTCCAGACAAAATAAGAAAAAAGAGAAAGAAAAAATAATTTTAAAAGAAAAGAGAAAAAAGAGGAGAGGGAGAGGGAGAGGGAGAGGGAGAGGGAGAGGGAGAGGGAGAGGGAGAGGGAGAGGGAGAGGGAGAGGGAGAGGGAGAGGGAGAGGGAGAGGGAGAGGGAGAGGGAGAGGGAGAGGGAGAGGGAGAGGGAGAGGGAGAGGGAGAGGGAGAGGGAGAGGGAGAGGGAGAGGGAGAGGGAGAGGGAGAGGGAGAGGGAGACAAACATCCTTCTTTGTTTTACCACTTTAAAAAAAACCCAAAAGCCCAACATCCTCCGGTTTTCTTTCCCCCTCCCCCCCTCCAAAAAACCCAAAAACCCAACCAACCAAAGACAAAAACCCCAACATAAACCCCCAGTCCATGCTAGACATAATTTCATTACAGTTACTTGTACGGTATTACCATTTCTCTTTTAAAATCCTTTTACCCAGTATTAAATGCATTTTACCCTGCACTGTTCTCCCTCTGCCACTCACTGCGCATGTGTCTGATCCTTATAATTTTGTTGTTAGATAGAGGTTTTAATCACCCAGAGCAATGCTTGCAGGACAAGATGTAAGCAGTCGAAGATGTTTATTACATTATACAGCAAGGTTATATAGCCTTTTTGAAACCATAAGTGTCATATCTTAACTGGCTATTTTCTACTGACATGCGTGTAATTAAGGCACATAATAGGCCAAAGTAACAAAACAACATCTTAGCCCATCCAACCAAATTCTGCCCAGTTTCTCTCCTTTCATTACAAAGTGTTTACATTCCTCTCTGAGCCATAGACTAAACATAGCTTTCTCTAATTCGAACAAAGGCAAATCTTCCCCTACATAATTTAAGTTCATTTTTCTACAGATTTTACTTTCCCTGTATTTTCTAAAGAGGAAGGGTAAGTAAATTGTGGCAATGTACAATACAATAAACCAGGTTGGAAGAGACCTTCAAGATCATTGCGTCCAACCCATCAACCAATCCAACCCACCTAAACAAGTAAACCATGGCACCAAGCACCCCATCAAGTCTCCCCCTGAACACCCCCAATGAAGGTGACTCCACCACCTCCACGGGTAGCCGATTCCAATGGGCAATCACTCTCTCTGGGTAGAACTTCTTCCTAACATCCAGCCTAAACCTCCCCTGGCATAGCCTGAGACACTGTCCTCTTGTTCTGGTACTGACTGCCTGGGAGAAGAGACCATCCTCTGCCTGGCTACAACCTCCCTTCAGGTAGTTGTAGAGAGCAGTAAGGTCACCCCTCAGTCTCCTCCTCTCAGGCGAAGCAACCCCAGCTCCCTCAGCCTCTCTTCATAGGGCTTGTTTGGAATTACATGAAAGATTGCCCCATTGGCGAAGGCAACGTTTCTTATAAGCATTGCACTCACTTCCAGAGGAATAAAATAAACTACGATCACTTGTGAGAGAGGTGATACTGACTCACCAACTTTTGGTCTTCTCTTGCAAGAATTAAACATACCAGTGTTAATTCCTAAACATTACAATATTTAAACAAATATAAACAAAGAGTCTTCAAATGCTGCTTCAAGGACAAAACAAAAATGGAAAATAATTTACTGGGTTACCAAACAGTTGTCCTCATGAAAACACAGCAAAACAAAACAAAAATATCAGAAAACTACATCAGGTGGCAAGCAAACAAAAGTATCAAAATCTGCTTATATCAGTTTCAAGGATGAAGTCATCCCAGACTATGAAAAGCAAAGCCACATCAAAATCCATCAGAAACCAATTATTCAAGTTGAGCATTACTCCCTACAGGATTGTTGAAATCCTTGCACCACTGAGTTTTCAATTCTTGAAACGTGCATCTTCCCTCACTCTCTGAGAGACTATGTCACAGTCTGGTACACCTCAGTTTTGAGATGTTTTTTCCAACTCCTATTTCTCCTTTCTGTATCTCACCCCATCATTCAGAGCTAAGTCCAAGCTACATAGCTTTGTTTTCTGCTGCTTCTGCCCAGTCTTTTTAGTTACAAGGAAGGGTTATTCCCCTTCATTAACAAAAGATAGATAATATTTCAGTCTTAACCAGCTATTAAGAATCATTCCTACTCTTTTAACATCCTTGTGTGGTTTAATTCAAGACAATTAACCCGTGTTGTAAGAGACGTTCTTTGTTTCATCTGCAGAGATACAATCTGTTTTCTGTTTTCTTGTTTCCTGGTTTTTGAACTTAGTTATTACCAACATTAGGATTACACACAGCAAATCAATCACTTTGGAATCCCATCTGCTACTGCGGACAACACTTTCACCCACAGGAATACTGAATTTGTAAACTCAGTAAATTCAGCACAGGCAAAGTGCTCACTGTCACATTGCCATATCTCTTAAACAAAAAACAACAACAACAAAAAATCAACACCACCACCAAAAACCCTAAAAATCAATCGTGTAAGAGCTGGAGCTTATACTTAAACCAAAGGTACAACTTATATATCCAATATCCCCCCAGCTTATCAAACATTAAACCAATAATGTATTTGTAAATGACCACGGTCAGAGCAGAATCTATCAAATGCCACAGAATCCAAAACAGCTTGATTTTGCTTCCTTAGTCTAAGCAGAATCATCCCACGTTGAATAGGTGCCAATTATTTTGTGTAATGTGGTGGTTTGGAATTTCCCACTACATTAACTACAGCATGGCTCACTCAGTCAGGAAGCAAATGGGAGCTATATTTACACAGCAAAAACTGCACTCTACAATGGAATGCAATGAATATGTACAAATATACAGTATTTGGAATATTATACAGGTATTTACAATCAGAAAAACAGCATGGAAACCCCCCTGAACCCCTTCTGGCATCCCCAAAGGAGCAGGGAAACTGCTCCACTCTCCCCTAACCATCCTTTCCCTCTATAATTAGATGAAAAGAGAAAAAGATGTTAGGAGAAATGTTAGCTCAAAGCATTGTTAGTGTCCTTATCTGCAAGGTCAGTAGTGACAAGATTCTCTCCAGACCAGCAGACCAGCCAGCCAGGGAAGAAGGAAAGGAATTAAGTGGAATGTGTGAGATTGCTAGGGTACCTCTCGCATATCTGGCCAATGAAATTCAATTAGAATAATCTCTTGTTTTCCTTTTTACATCCAATTGTGAATTGTTTATATTTTCCCACTTCTTCTGCTCAAAATCTGCAGCTAACTTTTAAAGGCATAGTCTAAAACTGCCACAGAGACACACCACTAAGGCAGAGATCAAACCTCTAAATTCTTCTAACACAAAGAGCTTTAATGGCATGTCCAACTCCAGCACTGGAAACTTGCTATTAAGACTAATATTACCCTTAACTGAGTCCCTGCATTCTTCTCTCTCTCTTTTCAATAGGCGGAAAAATCATCAGCAGAAATGTCTCTTGTGAGACATTTCTAAAACACTAACCTTGGACTTCCCACATATTTCAATTCAGAGTTGAGAAAAAAAGCTAATTTGTTTAATAGATGTAGAAACAAAATAATTTTTACAGGCTAGACCAATGATCTATATTTTATTTTGCTCAAAAATACTGTCATTCTTTTCTTGACAGCATAAGGTCTACCAAGTGAAATGGAGAAAGTTTGCTCCTGCAACGCAGGAATGGATTTGTCTCTAATGAATTGATAGAACCACACAAACTGTTGTAAGCAGCAATTCACAATCACAGTAGCAACAACAGGGTAACTTCATTTGCTAACTGGTCACTATAGAAGTACCATGTGCTTGATATGCAGATAACTCTGTCCATGCCTAGCCCAACAATCTCTTATATTCCTGCAATTCACTGAGCATCTTTAGAATCATAGAATCAAACAGGTTGGAAAATACCTCAGAGATGATTCAGTCCAACCTATTATCTAACACCTCATGACTAACTAAACCATGGCTTCAAGTGCCACATCCAATCCTTTTTTGACCACCTCCAGGGATGGTGACTCCACCACCTCCCCGGGCAGCCCATTCCAATGGCAAATCACTCTATCTGTGAAGAACTTTCTCCTCACCTCGAGCCTAAACTTCCCCTGGTGCAGCTTGAGACTTCATCGTCTTGTTCTATTTATTAGTGTGGCAGAAGAAAACGACATGCCATCTTATTCATGTACACAAAGAAACAAATGTAAAATTCAGAAAAAATTACTTCTTTGACTATAATTTACTAAGCCATCTGAGCCATGGCAAGCCGAGTGTTTAGCATGAAGAGACAAAGATTCAGTCAGACACTGTTGGACACAGGCTCAAAACTGTGGACTCTGAATCTGTTTCTAGCACAATGACAAAACATTCACTGATTTTTAAGCTGTAAGGTTTTCCCATTAAATCAGTTCATGATTGTCCTGTAATTTCCAAGAGAAACATATGCTTCAGGAAAAAATTGTTTTATCTAGATTAAATCCACATCCAGGCACGAACTCACTACTTTCTTCCCCTGTGACCTCCACAGGTTCATCAGATCATTTGTGGTTACTCTTCAGATTAAAAATCCACTATTACATCATTACTTTTTCGTGAGGGAATATGTCACACAAACCGGGTACTCATGAATGGGGCTACATTTAGAAGCAGAAGAATTAGCCTCTTATGGACAAAGAACGAGTGGAAAACATCATGACGTAACTTACAAACCAGACACAGATGGGGAGGGAAGAGAAAAAAAAGAAGAGGATTAAATCCTCACCACACATGATTGAATGGCATTTAAAATACAAAGTAAGTACCCACAGCAAAACTGGAACAGATACAGAGCAGATGCAAAATAAAACGTGTATGTGAGATTACCTTCCAGACCTTGTCACAAGCCCTGTGCACATGTGTAATGGTGATGAAGATGGCAATGCTATGCCTTAGAAGGAGGAATTCAATTCTCATTTGCATGAACTCAATGCTGCAATTAGGGTCAGGAAAAATAAAATTATAACTAGGTGTCTAGGGCTGAGATCTGCAATTACAAAGATAATCATGGAATACAACCAGAAGCATTATTACCATCCTAAGGCCCTAGACAAAAAGTGGCAACCATAGCACTGCTAATACGCCAATTGAAATTGGTGTATTTTCACTTCTTCTGAATTCAAATACCTCTTTCACAAGTTAAGGTGTCAAAAATCCCATCAGCTCTCTCTGTCAGTGCTTAGTAAGCCGCAAACATGAGCAAGAACAGATCTGGGAGCCCACTAAAAGAGAATTTAGAATGTACTGTCTGTGGGGAAAGTTATCACAGCTGATGAGCAACACAACAAAAGACTACAGTTCCAAGGCTTCCAGATCTGCGCCCTTGACACGTAGCATGTTGATCCACACATCTCTTTATGCAGGACTGCAGTCAGAAGATTTGCTCTTTGAATAATAAAAACATGGTGGAGACCTTTGGGTGATTCCTTCCTATTAGTAAAATAATTTGAGTTTTATGAACACTGTCATTAGCCAGCTGTGGTCATGAGATCTTAGGGTGTCTTCAAAATATTTGGCATACAAGAATAAACAGACTTTAGAAATTCAGAAACATCCTAAATATATAAAACCAAGTACAAAACAGGTGCTTTTTATACTTTATGCTGAGCCCTTGTTATGAATTTGGCATTGCCTTGTTACAGCAAGTGTGAGATAACTCAAGTCGCTAACATGCTGTGTCATCAAAACACACTAGATGGATTCTCCAGTTACAGAGAGTCTTTTCCCTCCTTCACACAGAGCATAACTTTTAAAGAACATCAATATCAAAAACCTTATTTTGATACTTAGTTCCCTACCAAAGTGCAGACATTGCTTCAACTAATTCAGTCAAAACTAATAGCAAAATTTGGTGCCAATCATGAAACCACTTACAAAATTGTACTGCTGCAGCTGTACCCCTGTACTCTGCTTTGGTTAGGCCACACCATGAGTACTGTGTCCACCTTACTGCTTTTTGTGCTATTCTGCTACCCGGAATGTATCTAATCTATACACACAAACCTGAACTACAGGGCTTGGGGATCCCGCCGCTTACAAGCTGTGGTGGTTTTAGGCTATGCCTTTAAAATTTAGCTACAGATTTCAAGCAGAAAAGTAGAAAAATATAAATAAATCACTACGGGGTGTAAAAAGGAAAACAAAAGATTATTCTAAACAAATTCATTAGGTAAACATCTACAATTAGAGGAGCTGTGCCATAACAATTCTTCCCTTTTCTCTTATCTTCTGATCTCTGGCTGTTTTGCTTCACTCAGGAGA
This sequence comes from Colaptes auratus, assembly GCA_015227895.2. NCBI lineage: Eukaryota > Metazoa > Chordata > Aves > Piciformes > Picidae > Colaptes > Colaptes auratus. The sequence goes on along the minus strand of CM026897.1, from coordinate 54,944,957 downwards.
AATAACCTGCTTATCAACTGGCTTTGGCTAAGTCTAACTTCTCTGCTCCTTTCTCTTGTCCCTTTTGTACAGGGGGGTAAGGGGAGCAGGGAGGGAGAAGCTAGTAGCTTCCCCTGGTCCTTGGCCAGGGGGGCCCTTGTGCTGTTTATTAATTGTAAACATCTGTATAATATTGTAAATACTGTATATTTTGTATATATTCATTGCATTCCATTGTAGAGTGTAGTTTTTGCTTGTAAATACAGCTTCATTTGCTTCTGCAACGTGATGTGTTGGATTCCACACTGCAGACTTCCTTCCACCTTTGCTTGTTTCCAACAAGGTGACAGGAACTGTCTGTGAACAAAGCATTTTTTTTTTCATCATCAGAAAGGTCACTGTAAGGAGTAGCTTCCTCAGCACGAGTTACTCTCTTCTCTGGAGGTTTAGTGCAGTTGGTGCCTTCAGGACAGTTTGTGATCACCACCACACCAGGTCTTTCAAGATTTGCTATTCAAGCTCTCTGTGTTTTCAGAGCCATCCACTTACACCATGTGGCAGCTGTGGCATGATGTGGTGTGGAACCTTTGCCTTTGAACATCCAATTCAAAACTGGCAATCGAGGAGTTAGAAGAAGCTGTGACTCAGTTCCAATCACTTCAGAAGCTGCTTTTACTCCTTCATAGGAAGCTAGAATATCTTTCTCTGTTGGAGTATAATTTGCCTCTGAACCTCTGTAGCCACAACTCCAGAAACCAAGAGGACATCCACGTGTCTCACCTGGAGCTCTTTGCCACAAGCACCAGGTTGGACCATCGTCACTTGCAGCCGTGTACAAAATGTTCTTAATGTCTGGACCAGTTCGGACAGGTCCCAGACCCATTGCTTGGACTACTTCTTGTTTTAGCTGGTCAAAGGTTGCTTGTTGTTCAGGTCCCCAGTGGAAACTGTTTCTCTTTCAAGTCACATCATACAGAGGTTTCACAATCTGACTGTATCCAGGAATGTGCAGTCTCCAAAATCCCACTATCCCCAAGAAACGTAGAGTTTCTTGCTTGTTCATGGGATTTGCCATGGTAGAGACTCTATTTACCACATCCACTGGAATGTGTCGGCGTCCATCCTGCCACCGCACTCCCACAAACTGGATCTCTCTGGTAGGTCCTTTCACCTTGTCTCGCTTGATAGCGACACCTGCGCTCAGAAGAATGTCAATGATTTTGTTACCTTTCTCGAAGACTTCTTCTGCAGTTTTACCCCAGACAATGATATCATCGATGAACTGGATGTGTTCTGGAGCACCACCTTTCTCCAGAGCATCATGGATCACTGCATGACAGATGCTTGAGCTGTGGATCCAGCCCACTGGCAATCTGTTGAAAGTGTACTGGATTCCTCTCCAGGTGAAAGCAAACTGAGGCCTGCATTCCTCTGCTATGGGAATAGAGAAGAAGACATTAGCAATGTCTATGGTAGCATACCATTTGGCCTCTTTGGATTCCAGCTCATATTGGAGTTCCATCAGGTCTGGTACTGCTGCACTCATAGGTGGAGTTACTTTATTCAGGGCTCAGTAGTCGACTGTCAGATGCCAGTCTCCATTCTGCTCTCGCACAGGCCACACTGGGCTGTTGAAAGGTGAATGAGTTTTGCTGATGACTTTCTGACCTTCCAATTAACAAATCAGATTCTGAATAGGCACCAAAGAGTCATGGTTGGTTCTGTATTGTCTGTGACGCACAGTCTGAGAAGCAACCGGCAACTTCACATCCTCTATCTCATATTGTCCCTGAACTACAGTGCTGAACTACAGTGCTTGGGGATGCCACTGCTTACAAGTCCATAACACAGAGTTTAACACTCCAAATACTGCCTTTGCTCCATGCACAAAAAGGCTGTTCATTGAAGTTTTAATTCCTAGAGATTCACCAAAATGAAATAATTTTTGGAGTGGAGAACCTATTACTTTGTATAGTTGATTTCTGAAAATTGACTATACAAATACTAACTGCACAAAAGCTGGGGCTGTGCTTTTAACATTTACTTTTCATGCAGCTGTCACTTCTGTCGGTTCTCAGGGAGTAATTCATACCGAAGGGGGGCCTGCCATAGAACCAACCTCCTCTAGGAAATGTTCTCTTATTCTTGGTCAGTGACAGCTAACATCTGGATCCCAGTGACACTCATAACAAGTGCAGCAGAACACAGTAGGTGACGCTCACCTGCAATAACCAACATAACCAGTTACGTGATACATTACTGAGACTACTGTTTAAAGTAAGCAGTGATATATTACGTTTACAGACACGTTGATCTATTTATTTTTCTCTTCTCCTTCTAGCTTACTTATTTGGTGTTCCTCAAGACAATTTTTGTTCCAAGAGGATAGCATATGTTGGCTCCAAAACAGAAATAATCAAGTCAATAGCTAACTAAAAATACTAGCTCTTGTTAGTGAAGTAGCTGGATTTGAATCCAGAATATTTCAATGTATCATATATCAAAGCATTAAACGTGTGCAACTCCTCAAAAATATATCTTTCTGTAACCTTAATTACTTCTAAAATTGCATCCAAAACCAGTTTGACATAAGCTGAAATAAAGACAATCAGTATGTAGTTTCCTCAGACTAAGAAATAAAAAGATGTGTGAGATTGTGTTAAGTCCCTAACTCAACTTCAACTAAAACTGGTTGATTCCAAAATCAGCATAGCCCAAAGGGTACCACACTCAGAATGCAATGCAGTAACACTGCCTGGCTTAGACAAGACTTTAAGTTAGGGCTAAGCAATCAGCCTAATTACTGTAAGGCTGTAGCTGGGAGCCTAAAGTCTGCATGCCGAAGTTAACATAGAGCCAACGTTACAAAATACAGTGCTGTTCCCTCAAACTGACACCCAACAGATGGACTCCTTGTCAAGAAGGCATCAAACTCAAACATCTCTACCATGGTCCTCACAGCCCTGCACAAAGAAGTTTCCAAGGCCTCTGGGATCTTCTCATTGTTATGAAATAAAACTAAGCATGCCAATATGTGAATGATGTCACGGCAATCTCGTAAGTGGATTAGATTAATCATTTATCAGCAAAGGAAGATAATTCTTGAACAAGACTTCACCTTCATCACTCTAAGACAAAAAGTACAATAGCTCTGGCTATCAGAAGTACACGTGGATTTCATGCAGAGAGGATGTGAAATGTTCAGTGAAAACGCAGAATTATGAAGCTACAGATGAGTTTTACACATATTCTTTTATTTAATACATGTTTCTGTCAGATCAACACACAGATACTAGGGGAGCTTTTCTTCATTGGCTAAAAGGCAACTGCATAGCAATAGTTGGTAGGAAAGCTTGTAAGTCTTTCACTGAAAATAAAAAAAAAAGGCAGCTCCAATTTTTGAAGTGTTGCAACACATACACTTTAAAAACAAAAAAATGCTTTCTAAACTTCTGGATGTCACTCTTCACTGTTTTGCTCATCTTAAATATTCAGCCCTTTCTTGAGTGGAATGACTACGGTGAGATGGACTTACATGATAGCCCTCGTTAGCACGTAATCACTGTTTCCTTTCACCCCAACAGCTGCAGCAGAGGCAGCAGCTCTGTGCAATGAGGCTTGGCTAGCCAAGAAGGAGGGCAATTAGGAGGAAGGATTGTCTCCAGCAGCCAGCCTCATCCCACCAGGGCGATAAGCAACAAATTTGGCATGCTCTTGTGTTTGAAGCCCATGAGAGGTGTAGTGCTTTGGCTTTAGAGCTTTATGCTTTAGTTAAGCCAAGAGCTACAAACATGGCATATGCAGCCCTCATCTTAGTCACTCAACTTGAGCAGAGCTGAGATCAGATGGCACTCAGGGATCCTCTCCAACTCAAATTACTCAGTGGTTATAAAAAAAAGCTGGTTTGAGAAAGCTGTTAAGAAAAGAAAAGAAAAAACACACACCACACAAAACATAGCAATTTCCTCTTCTAACAGTGCAGGCAGTACCCACCCTCCTAAAACGCACCTTGGACAGCAAACAGAGAGAAAAATACTGGGTTTGCCTGCTTTTTGGATTTGAAAAGTATTAGTTATAGAATTCTGATTACATTAGCCTGGGGAAGACCCAGAGCAAGAGCTTCTCTCCTCCAGTTCTGATGAGAGCTTTTTTAGGTATTACTCTCAGTTGTTCTTTTAAAAATATTTTTCTGCTTTATTTATCCTAAAGCAGAGTCGTATTTAAGATTTCCAAAGCACCGAGATTTCCAAGCACCATGATCGAGTTCTTTCCAAATGTGCACTATATAAATACTTGGCAAAAACAATCTTGTCAAGAATTACAACTAATATATAAAAAAACCAACAAAAAACAAACACAACAAAACCAAAAAACCCAACACCCACACAAATTAAATCTAAATATGTTAGCAAAAAAACCCCAAACAACAACAACACAGAATCGTGTTTTCAATCTTCCATTATTCCTCCACTTTCTTACTACAAATACTTTTTAACCCAGCCCCTAAACTCATGTTCACCTGGATACACACCCGTTTTTGTGCATGTTTATGTTTCTTGTTATAAAAACCCAAACATTTAAATTACTCCCAGAAAAGGAACAATCAGAAACCTTTTCTACTATGCATAAATATGAAAACTGCAGAGAAACTAAATTGTTTATCCAGATGAATATAGGGCATCAAGCCTGTATGTCCTAGATCTCAAACCAGTAACTCAACCACACATACACAGAAAGGCAGCTCTTCCCCTGACATACATGCACGGCATGGGGAACAAAAACCAAACCAAACCATCAAACAAACAAACAAAAAAAAACAAACCAAAAAAACAAACAACCACCAACAGTGAGTTACTGTACAGTAGCTGCTCAGTTGATCTTGGTAGCAGATGGCCAAGTTTTGTAGATGCCCTGGCTCTGCTGTCCTGGTGTTTTTCTGATCCATGCTCCTCTATTACTGTTGAAAGTCTGAATATCAAACTCAGCAGGGATGCTCTTGATGCATATAAGGTGCACCAAGAACAAAGGTTCAGAAGAGTTTAATTAGATGAAAAAAGAAATTACTACTCTAAGAATTCACCCCAAATTCTAAGTATGTGCTGCTCATCTGTCACATTCATCCACAGACTTTTAATAAAGTCTCTCACTTCCTACTCTTACATTTTCCTCAGATGGGTGACAAAGTGGTCACCTTCTTACAAAGAACATTCTTTAGTGAAGTGCTCATTAAAAAGAAAGAAGCAAGTACTGCTTAATTGCTGGTGGCAAGAAAGATCTCATAGATGAACTAGATAATCTAACAACATGCATAGGGGGAGGAAATAAGCCTCAAAAGAAAATAAATTAAAGCACCCCATTTTTTTTAAACATTCTGAAATAACTGGTGAAGTGTCACAGAACATCTCCTTTTGCTAGGCAACGGGAAAAACAGAGGCTCACAATGTGGTCTACCTCATCTAGATTATTTATTGTTTTAAATATTTCTAATAATTTCTTTCACTATCTTTTTTCAAACCCCAGTGCTTATCCACTAGCAGTTGTTTATATAGACTTATTGGATAAGGGAAACTTCCTCCAGTGTTTGCAATTAGAACACAGCAAGAGAAACACTTTGGAGGACATGATCCTGTAAGGACAACAGAACAGACTGGATGAATCATAGAAACAGTAAGGTTGGAAAAGACCTCAGAGATCATCAAGTCCAACCTGTCACCCAACAACTCATGACTAAATCATGGCTTCAAGTGCCACGTCCAATCCTTTTATGAACACCCCCAGGGACAGTGACTCCACCACCTTCCTGGGCAGCACATTCCAATGGCAAAGAACTTTTGGTGAACAACTTTCTCCTCACCTCAAGCATAAACCTCCCCTGGTGCAGCTTGAGACTGTGTCCTCTTGATCTGGTGCTGGTTGCCTGGGAGAAGAGACCAATCCCCACCTGGATACAACCTACTTTCAGGTAGCTGTAGAGAGCAATAAGGTCTCCCCTGAGCCCCTTCTTCTCCAGGCCAAAAAACCCCAGCTCCCTCAGCCTCTCCTCATAGGGCTTGTGTTCCAGACCTCTCACCAGCCTCATTGCCCTTCTCTGGACACATTCAAGTATCTCAGTGACCTTCTTAAACTGAGGGGCCCAGAACTGGACACAGGACTCAAGGTGTGGCTTAACCAGTGTTGAGTACAGGGGCACAATGACTTCCATGCTTCTGCTGGCCACACTATTTCTGATGCAGGCCAGGATGCCATTGGCCTTCTTGGCCACCTGGGCACACTGCTGGCTCATGTTCAGCTTACCATCAACCAGTACCCCCAGGTCCCTTTCTGCCTAGCTGCTCTCCAGCCACTCTGACCCCAGCCTGTAGTGCTGCATGGGGTTGTTGTGGCCAAAGTGCAGCACCCTGCACTTGGGACTTGTTGAATGCCATCATGTTGGACTATTGCCTATGTGTCCAGCCTGTCAAGGTCCCTCTGCAGAGCTCTACCACCCTCTAATAGATCCACACCTGCCCCCAGCTTGGTGTCATCTGCAAACTTACTAATGGTGAATGCAATCCCCTTGTCCAGATCATCAATAAAGACATTGAACAGGATGGGGCCCAGCACAGAGTGCTGCTGTCCAAGCCATGGGCTGACAGCTTGGCCAGGAGTTTGCTGTGGGGGACAGTGTCAAAGGCCTTGCTGATGTCCAGGTAGACTACATCCACAGCCTTCCCCACATCCACCAGGCAGGTCACCTGATCATAGGAGATCAGGTTGGTCAGGCAGGACCTGCCCTTCTTAAATCCATGCTGGCTGGGCCTGATACCTTGGCCATCCTGGAAGTGCTGTGTGATTGCACTCAAGATGACCTGTTCCTTAATCTTGCCTGGCACTGAGGTCAGGCTGACAGGCTCGTAGTTTGCAGGTTCATCCTCGTGGCCCTTCTTGTGGATGGGCATCACACACTGGCCAGCTTCCAGTCATCTGGTACCTCTCTGGTGAGCTACCAGTCCAGTGCATCTCTCTGGTGGCTCTTTGGAAACATCTGCACTCCCATTCCCACTCCTCCTTCCATATCAGGATGGACCCTCTCTCCAGAGGAAAGTCTAGTGGAACATCATTCTACAGTATCCTCATATAAGTGCTCTGCCATCCAGAGCCATCATGTACCTACTGTGCTGCTCCTTCAGAATTAGAGCAGGTATTATCTTACTTGCCCCTATAAGTGAAAGCAGCAAATAAAAATGTTTCCCTAGGTCCCTTCAGTAAAGCAACAAACATAAACCCTTTTCAGTCTCATCCTGCAGAAACAAAAAATCACTATCACACTGCTCTGAGCAGCTAGTTTATCAAATCAATCAATGTTATGAAGTAAAATCTATCAACTTGTTTTTTCAGAAACCTTTAAACCCTATTGTATCAGATGCAAACTATTAGAAATAAATGAGCAGAGGGTTGTCTGCTAGCTCTCTTGTTAAGCAGGAATCTTCGCCTTCTGTGAAACCAGAAGAGAACATGTAATGGATTGCTGGAACATCAGGGCTTGACTTAAACCTACAGTAACACGGTCTTGTTCAAAGTTACGATTCCATTAAGCAACCTGAGCTGCTTACAGACAACTTGTATTAAACTATCTGAAGCACCTTTTCTTTTTCTTATTACCTTTTTTTTTTTGAGCATAAGATGATTCTTCTAATTCTTAATCTCATGTTAATCCAGAGCAGACAATTAGTGGGTGTGCCAAGGGGGAAAAATGCTGAATCTAGTCTGAAGTATCTGGGTCATGAGATGCAAGTTACAAGTTTTAACTGTCTGATTATTCCTTCTTTTTGTCTTCTTGACAACTGAAGTATTTTTTCCTTTGTTGGATTTTGTTTGTGGGTTTTTTTAACATGATTGATAGTTTTGGATACTAACCCTTCACTCACACACATGTAGTAACACCACAGAGCCAATGCAGCATCCATTCTCCCAGCTATCTTTTGTAGATTTACCATCCATTTTTAAACTTGGTTTGTCATAAACACCAACTCACAGTGACATAACCTAAAGCCAAATAAAACCACTGCAAATGGTAACCCCCACTGGCCTGTTATAAATATGAAACAAGCAACTGAACAGGAGATTCAATTTCTTTGCACCCACAAATCTTTCATGTCAGCGTTAGCATCAGTAGGCACTCCTTGTAAAAAAGAAAAGGTTGAGTATATTCCAAAGATGCACATAATCACCATATTGCAGTCTTGTTACATTTGAGAACACAAACATTGTAGATGATTGTGGTTTAATACGGTATCAAAAAGTCAGAAGACAACTCCTGGTGCAATTAAATTCCATTCAAATCTCATATGAAAAGAATTCAGGTTTCTGTTTTTTGTTGCTTATTAGCCAGATGACACAAAATTCAGCCTCAAATCAGTAGTCCCTGGTTGCAAAGCATTATAGAGTATTTACTTTTGTGTGAAGCACACAAAATGTTCAGACTTATATGCCCACTTCCCCTATCCCACAAGAGTAAGGGCACAATTTTTAGCTTTGGCAACCTACCACATCACAAAACTTCGTCTCAAGCATTAAGCATTCCATGTAAAGAATTGCAAATTCATGATAAACAAATGATTGAGAATTACATTATTAACTCAAGAAATTCTAAAAAGGCTTTTATATTAAGCATCCAAAAAGGGTTACATAAAGAAGCTTTAATGTCTCTCCCTCCTCTTCAAACCATGAAAATCATCTTCTCTGCATACCTAGCCACACTAAATCATCTTCCCAGCATTTTTGTATTTCATATCTAAAGGGCTAATCTGTGACTACCTTTATTTTAATAGCCTTCCCAAAGGCTGGCCTTGCATCTGTTAGCAGACAATACAGCAGCCAGAAAATTTGCTCCTTTAAGCAAGGACAATGCATTAATGTAAGACATGAGTATCACTTCAAACTGCCAAGAAACCTCTAAGAAAATTTAGACCAATTGATTCTATGATTCACACTACATGACCAACCTTGAACTGCCATTACTTTGTAGAAAGCAGTTTGGCCTAAAAAGCTCATAGATCTCTCAATCTGAGATCACATTTTCTAAGGAAGTCAAGATGTCTTTCACTCAGGTTTACATTTCACTTGTTAGACATCCATAATGTCACTCCCAAAGTGCATCACAATGATATATTTCTGCTTTTCCAGTTTCCTGGGGTCTTCCATTACTATTTACAGGGCACATAATTTTTCATTATAAATACACAACTGAACACAATTCACTCCCAAAGAGCTTTTTTGGGCAGTCTGCCCCTCCTGATCCCCCATTAGAAGAAAATATGAACGCGTACATCACTTTTGCTTATCTGCATACCATTAAAATGTAGCACCTTAAGAATAAAGACATTCTATATCACCATGGGTGTTTGGAAAAATCAGGCATCACGTGCTTGTTCCAGTCACAGGCTGCAAAGGCAGGTGCAGCTGGTCCAGGTTTTAACAGCAATGCAGCAGAACCTGGAGTACTATGACTGGAGTATTTTTCAGGGCAAGTTGGTTTGGACTGTGGGCTACAGCCACAGAAGAGATGGAAAACTGCAGCTACCTGGGTGTACTCTTATCAGGTGGTGTAACATGAGGTACGTCAAAGACAAGAAAAATGCTGTATGCCCAATCTGCCCTACACCCACATTAGCTCACTCTTAATATATGCAGAGGCAGGCAAACATCTCTGCCTTTCAGTTCCTCAGCAGCTATGAAAACAGCGGGATCTGCAACACACTCTCTAGAGCAAACTGCAATTTCACAGCCCTAAAAAGCTACCAGAGGGGAAAGCAAAAAGATACTGTGGTTTTCCAGCCTAGGCCCAAGTTCCTGCCTCTCTTAAAAGGCAGATTTATAGAAGATGGCAATAAAACAAGTCTTCGTAAATTGCTCCTGTTAACACTGATCTTTCCAGAAAGCAAATGCAGCACATATGGCTGCACTGGCCACGACTGTGGTTTAGGCTGTGGTATCACGCTGCTTTTCCGGGAAGAAAAGATCAAGATGCCTTCTCTTTCCTGAAACCAGTACGCGATGGTAGCAGATGTCACCTCCTGCCCAGCCCAGGGATGAAGAGCAGAACAAGCAGGTAGCTGCACCCCACAGAGAGATTGGGAAGATCCAGGCCCTGTTGGGTTCCCTTCTGCAAACCGGAACGCGGCCAGAGACCTCGACAGCATCTCCTGCAGGAGAGGGCTTGGCTCCCCGTACTGTTGTGACCGTGGTCGCTCCACTGGCGACTGCATCCCCCCACATTTCTCCTTTCCTTTCTCACCACAGAAAAGATGCGGTGAGAAAAAATAAAATAAAAAAAATCAAAAGCGGCAAACCGGTGCAACAGGGTTGGCACGGTTCCGCGCAGTATGACCCCATACATACCCCACCTACATTAAACGGCACAGATAGCCATCAGCGCAGGCACGCCATAGCCCGGCGGGGGCTAGCACAGCGGCACCACGTAAGCGGTGGCGCGGACGCCCGCAGCAGGGCAGGTGCCGAGCCGCCCCTGCCGCAGGCCCATGGAGGCGCACACGCAGCGTCGCCGCCCGCCGCAGCCCCCCGACACCGAGAGGCACCGCAAGGGCGGGAGCACAGCTGTGGGCTGCGGGCTGCCCGGCGCCTCCCTTCCCGAGGGCCGGCACCCACCCCGCGGCACCCGCCCGCGGGCCCCCCAGCCGCCCAGGCACCCAACCGTGCCGGCTCCCGGCCCCTCCGCACCTGATGCGGGTCCGCGCCGCCTCCTCAGAACTCAGGGCAGCTCCGGCGGCGGTGGCAGTGGAGCACAGGGCGAAAAGCCCGGCAGCCAGCCGCTCCCCCCTCTGCCACCATCTTCCTCCTGCCGCCGCCAGCACCGCCCGGCCCGGCCCCTCCTGCCGCGCAGCACCGCCCTGCTCGCGTCAGCGCGCCTGCCCCGCGCTGCGCCCCCAGCTCCGCAGGCCTGCGAGGGCTGGGAATGGAGTTAGCGGGTACAGGGGTGCTGAGGTCGCAGCCCCGCGGAGGCAGGGGATTCCTGAGCTATCCTGGCCGGCCTTATGGGGAGCCAGAGCAGTGCGGCCGAGAGAGTGCAAGGGACCCGGCACCCAGGGCCACCGCTTTTCGGGCGGTGCAGGAGTGGACCCCGATAAAACGTTCAGCGCTCCCTGGCACACCGGCTTTTGAGTGGGTGGTAGAGCGCAAGAGAGGCCCAGCAAGGCACGACCCTTTGCTTCTCGCCTCCCTCCCACAGCCGTGAGTGGCCAGAGGAGAAAGGAGCAGGCTTCCGCTTTGGAGCTGCAAGGCGTAAAGGTGCACGTACCCAGGCAGTGCCACTGGCAGCCCGCCTTAGGCATTTGCCATGGCTGGAAAGAACTTAGAAAGTGCGCCAGCAGCCTGTCGAGGCTAAATTCCCTGCTATAATGTTCTTACCCTGCGCCTCTTTTCCTGAAATACGACCGTTAGTCCCATGTGCACGTATGGTCTGTGTTTTGTGCTTCTCCAAGCAGCTGCTCCCTGTACTTTGCTGCCTCAGTCATTCCACATGCACGGATAAAATCCTAAATTCCTCAAGACAGTTTCCAGTGTTTCATAGTATTTAATTCAATATGTCTGGACAGTCATAACAAAACAAAAAACCCCAACCAAACAAAAAAGAAAGGCAAAACACAAACACCACCAACCCACACCAAAAACCTATCATAAAAAATACACTTTTTTTCACTGCCAGACTTTTACATTTTAAAAATTGACAGACTTTATGATGCCTAATAGCTAAAGAAAAATTATAGCATTTGCCACCAAAGTTGGGACCTTTGGCAGTATCGTGTATTTGTCTCTTCAGAGAATGTGGTGGGCATACCCCACTGCAAACTATCATATGGTGTACATAAAAAGGTTTGTGATTAATTACGAAGATAACATGGTGTTGATATGGAATATAATTCTGTTTTTCCCATTCCAAAATACACCTCTCCCAGGTTTTGGTAACAGGGTAGTGCCTCTTCCACCAGTATGATGTGGTTCAGTCACTGTGTAAGTCCAGCTGTACTTTTATATTCCAGTTAAAGTGCTGCAGGACTCTGCAAATGAAGACTTTGAAAATGAGAGCATGAAAAAGATTTTAAAAAGAAGAAAAAAATGAAGAAAATAGGAGTGACCTTTGTTGCTTAGATAATTGCTACAATAATCCTTTCCTCTTTGTAACACATTGCACCATTTCATCTTTTTTCCTCCTTTGCTAATTGGTATTATTCATTGATGTTTTTCTCTCCTGTCATGAAGACATCTTCTAACTTGATAACTTCTATAGTGAAAATAACAAAACCTGTAAGAAATCTCTGTTCCCTTCTTTTCTATGGCCTGAATATATGGCCCTGGTACAGCCCCAGGTTACCACAATTTAAGGTGTATAGAATGTACATTGACAGAATGTCTAAGCTATTGATTCTTGGGCAGTTACACAGGTAAAATACTTTACGTGTGATTACATTCTTTCTTTCTGTCCTTACCCTCAAAATAATAACACAGTTGTGCCTGACTGTGGTATAAATTTGCCCTGCTTTAAGAGGGAGATTTGAACAGATGACCTCTAGAGGTCCCTCCCGACCTACCTTATTCTCTTACATTCATACAATGTCAAAAGATTTAATGATAGCAGTCTTTATGACTGCTAAATTATACTGAAGGTCCATATCCTAAATGCATTTTTCTTCCAGAGCTCCACTTTACCTCATTTGTTTTACAACTCATAATGACAAATCTTCTAGCGCACAAGCCGAAGAGATGCTATTGCTCATGTAACAGAATAAGTATGCTATGTTAACACTGACCTTCAGGGTCATACATGTTTTCAATCTGATCATCATTATTTAGTATTTTTCTTTCTTTCTTTCTTTCTTTCTTTCTTTCTTTCTTTCTTTCTTTCTTTCTTTCTTTCTTTCTTTTCTTTCTTTCTTTCTTTCTTTCTTTCTTTCTTTCTTTCTTTCTTTCTTTTTTTTTTTTTTCCTTCTCCTGTCTTTCATTAGCATTTCATTTCATGGAGAAGAGGAGACTCAGGGGTGACCTTATTGCTCTCTACAACTACCTGAAGGGAGGTTGTAGCCAGGCAGAGGTTGGTCTCTTCTCCCAGGCAGGCAACACCAGAACAAGAGGACACAGTCTCAGGCTGCGCCAGGGGAGGTTTAGACTGGATGTTAGGAGGAAGTTCTATACAGAGAGAGTGATTGCCCATTGGAATGGTCTGCCCAGGGAGGTGGTGGAGTCACCTTCATTGGAGGTGTTCAGGAAGAGGCTTGATGGGGTACTGGGTGCCATGATCTAGTTGTTTGGGTGGGTTGGATTGGTTGATAGGGTTGGACACGATGATCTTGAAGGTCTCTTCCAACCTGGATTTATTGTATTGTATTATTGTATTGTATTATTTTATTGTATTGTATTATTTGCAATTAAAATGATGGAAACTGCAGTCTGGTTCTTTTCCCAGTAAAGCTTTCTATTTTTGCAACACAATTCTGTGTTAGTTCTTTCTGAAAATGTAGAAACAATTTTGAGTTTTGCAAAAAGACACTCTTACATGAAATTCACCTCCTGGACTGATGTAAACTGCTTTTTTAAAAAACTGACCCATTCACATTTAAATATAGTCAATAAAAACTGAGTGAACAATGAGTACCAGAAACTCCAAGACTAAACTGTAGTATTTACAAACTAAAGTAAAGGTGTGGATGAATCTATAGAATCTGCTTGACAGTAAAGTATAACCTTGTGGGGGTAATGGTGTAATGAGTCATTATGGCAATCTGTAACAAATGCAAACCAACTTCTGGCATATTCAGACACTCTTGCTATGTATAGCAATAAGTAGTGCTACATAAATAGCGCTATGTACACTGAACCATTTTTTCATTGTACATACTTTCCCACACACACCATCGCATATTTCGTTTTAAAGACAAGCATTTGCATCACTCCATGTGCGTGCTAAAGCTCAGCACCCCTGAAATGATCAAAACATACTTACCTTGGGGTGAATTAGTGTAAGTGAGCCTTTCTTCCCAGATGCCCTGCACCAGCTGAGACCAGCGTTGCTGATTACATACAGCTTGTTGCTAAGTGTTGCTGTCAAGGTAGAAAGGCACACAGAAATTGTCAAATTTTGGAGAGCACTCCTCCTCCTCATTTCCACCACATGCACAGAGCTACTCTGAGCTTTGTGGACAGGGTTACACGGGATTTTTAACTCTTCTCTGCAATGCCATAGTACACCTTTGTTCTTGGAATACTTCAGGGTCATTTATCACAAGCTGCTGTGTAAGTATCCACAAAAAAATCTATCCTACAGGGAAGAGACAGACATCTCACTACCTGGGCCTCGATAAACATCAAAGAGGAAGATGTTTGGATGAAGGTTTCTCTTTTCAGGAAAAAAATCCTATGCTTTGTGAAGTACATTAGATAAAATGTACTTAGCCACGACATCTCAGACACTTTTTGCTACATTAGTTTGTATGTATTTTCAAGGACTGGACATTGCAATCATCTGTGACTTGTTACTTTCAGCCTTGGGCCAATGGCAGAGCAGCTCTCACAGGCTGAAAAGACAAGTACAAGCTTGATGTAGCTTTAAGGTTAGGCAGCTCAGGATCCATGAGGGACAGAATGAATGCTTTTTACTGTCTGAAAGCTTGAGATTAAGGCTTCCAAAGGTCAAAAAGATTGTGGGCTGTTCCAGAGGTGCTTCCTGGTACTGAAGTAGATGGCATTCAGAAATTGAATTGGTTTTGAATTCTGATCCTGGCACAATGAACTGAAGGAAAGCAGTGTGATGAATAAAGTATTCTAGACTCAACCACCTTACAGTTAAGTTAGGAGGACAGAGTCAGATCTGTGTTTTTCAAGCCTAGAAATCACCAATATTGTCCACTATTCTGAATTTGCATATAACATACCTGTAAAATTTCACCATATCTCTCTGCATCCAGCCTGCAGCTCATTAGCAGCACAATAGACACGAAGGCTACACAGATATTTTCCTTCATAAAGTGATTTCCCCGTCAGGGAATGACACCTTAAGACAATTGCAAGCATTCCACCACACTAGAGAAGTGCACAAAGAAGATGGCTTGCATTTTCTTTGTCACTTGAATAGGTGTAGTAAAGACTATAGCAGATAGTACTGGAAGGTATCAAAGGCTTTCATCTGTAAATGCTTATTCTTTCTTTTCTTTGATCATATATTATGATGCAACAGCAAGACAGCCTGCTTCTAATTAATTGTGATTCAACACCCCTTGAAGTCTCCTACAGCTGCTTCGAGCACTGGTCGTTGCTTCCAAAAGGCTCAGTGCAGATTTCAACAAATCTTATGTTCTAATGAAGGCCAAGCTTTGGAGCAGGCCTGTATTACAATAGAAAATTTCACAGCTTGTGGGTTGCAATTATTGTAGCCTGCCCACCACAACCTGTAAAATCAGGTTGTCCCTTTTCTAACGTTATAGCCATTTGAGGGGACAGTATATCACTAGCTATGCTTTGAAGAGTTTATTCTCCTTAAGGGACCATATACTAAATATTTAAGTAATTTAAATTATAAAGATTCCAGCCTCATCTATGAAGAGATCTTAATTAGAGAGCTGGCAAAGAGAAAGCTCTTCAGGGTATAATAAAGTAAAACTGTGGTGCCCTCCAGAATGCTAAGTAATAGACTTAATCATAAAATTAATAAAATCCCAAAGATATATATGTGTGTATATATATATAAACTAAATTAAAGCTTGAAGTATAATAAAAATGGGAAAATAATCAGTTAGGAATCAGCCATGTGGATAATATAATGATATAGGGTATTTGAGGAATTCAGCAATGACACATTGAGTAGGCAATTTTGACAGTTTGGAAATATGGTAAGAGTGTAATCTGCTTGAAGGTCACTCTCAATTTACTGTCTCCTTTTTTTACACACTGGAGGATTTTGCTTCACGCTTCTTCTTCACTAGTGAATGCTTCATACTTTAATACTGTTTTTAGATTTTTGAGACATAAGCATAGGTAAGCAATAACGCTGATAGTGGTTCTGGTTCTTTATGCTGATAGTGGTTCTTCAGATAGAGATTTTGAATAAACCAAAACTGTCATTTTTTTTTTAAGCTGTAAGAGTTTAAAGATGATTTGCGAAAACTTCTTTTGTATTATGGATTACAATATACATTCAGACTGTGACGTGAACACCCTAGGATTTTCAGTGATCAGAGTGATGGAAAAGAAAATGTATTTTCCAAGTATAACAGTCAGAATACTTATTTGTGTAGTGAGTACAAAGGACCTTACTTTATAGTCATATTGAAGAATTTACCTATGTGAAATAGCTGGCTTCATACTTCTTTAGCTGGGGTGTTTGGGGGTTTTGTGTGTTTGGGTTTTTTTGTGGTTTTGGTGATGGTGGTTGGTTATTGGTGTGGTGTTTGGGGTTTTTTTGTTTGTTTGTTTTTCCCTACACACAGGAGTCTTGGTATTTACCAAAGCAAATTAATTCAGAAAGAGTATCTTGCACTTAGTCCACCCAGCTTTTCTCACATTTTTCTCAGAGGTGCACGAGGGAAATCTCTAGCAAATTTCACACATCAGAAACCTCTAACAAATTAAAAAACAAACACACAAACAAACAAACAAAAAACCCCAGAAACTAATTAAATGTGCTATCTGCCCTTGTAGTTTTACCCTGATAGCTCATTAGATTCAGCAGCCAGCTCTACACAATGGGAAAGGGAGCACAAGGAGACAGAACAGTACTGCCTTGATTTACCTTACCTTAATACTCCTCCTCAGCTACTTTCATACATGGAGATTTTGAGGACCTGACCTGTTGGCAGCATCCTGGTCATTCACAGCTACTGGAACCAAGAGTGGAGGTTTGGGACGCTGGTGACAAGTACAGGCATTGATATTGTCTCCCTGTGGCGGTGTGCTGAAAAGGCATTTTTCAGGCAAGAGATAAAGAAGTAGCATCTTGTTGAAAATGACATCTCTTTCTCCTCACCAAAAACTGCTACGACACAAACATCTTCCCTCTGATTATGTTTTATATTAAGCTTATTAGCCAAGATGCTTCAATATCACTTGTATTTAGCTTCCCATTTCCCATGCCTTTTCAGACCAGAATTATTTCCCTTGTCAATCTCTGCCAGTACACTGCCAAAGTGCAACAAATCGTTTCACTGCTGGTTTTGTCTAGTTATTTATCTGCTTGTGAGATCTACACATCAGATGGTACAATTCAACACTACTTCGCCCTTCATTATCTAAGAGCTAGCAGCAGATGGAGATAAAACAGTGAGTCCACCCACATTACTTTCTCTAACAATGACTCTGCAGAGTCACAACAGCCAACTCTATGTCGGGGGCGGGGGGCAAGAAAGAAAATAAAAAAGAGGCAAACCGGATATTCTGGACTGTGTGCTCTCTCACAGAGTAATTTTGCTGATAGCTTCGCCTTAGTTTCATCTTTCCAAGTCGGAAAAGGCAGCAGTGCTGTATAGTTTGCAAGGCTGAAAGAAAAGTATGACCAGGCAGGGCCAGTGCCCATTCCGTTAATTAGTGAGGTAGGGGAAACTCTTTGCCGAAGACACTTTTGGGGAGCATGGACAGCAAGAGTGTTATGCTAGAGAGTGTAAAAAATCCTAAATGACTCTGTTGTAGATCATATAAGTAGATTTTTTTTCTAAATGGGGATTCTTTCCTTTGGTTTTTTTTTTTTTTTCTCTCTTCACGTTAGCAACAAGCCAAACAGTACCCTGGTGGGCTGGTTTCTGGAGTCAGGTACTCATAGCACTCTATGAGATGCCACAGAAACTAGTCATTAATACACAACCAGTCATGTTGTGTATTATTCTGTATGCTGAAAATAGAGCACCCTCTGTGTCAGCCTAAGAGGTGGCCTGCTGGTTTAGATCAAGGTCAGATACATCTCCTATATTCAATACAGAAAGATCCTTTTATACCATCCGTTTGGAGAAGTTTCACTTGAGAGGCTACGCATAAAAGCTAGCCACTAAATGGTAGATAGCAGCAACAAATGAGATGCAAATTCTGGTAGATCTGCAGGATGATCTATTTAATGCACAGTTCCTCCACAATGACACCTTTTCCTCTTGCAAAGATTGCTAGGCCTGGTTTAAGGATGACTGTCATTTGGAGAGGTAAAAAGAGTAGGCACTAGAAGTGAGTGAAAGTGGTCAGTGGATGGCTAGTTTGAGATACATTCTGGCATTAGTATATAAACCAAGTTAAGGTGAAAGGCAGGCTTACGGATTGTGCTAAAGAAATCAGATCTTTGGTTACTTCAGTGAGGCAATTTCATGTATGTTCACATATAACCTTCCCCCCCGCCAAAGAAGGGAAACAGGAGAAAGGGAAAAGCCTAGACATACATTTTTGTTCCTCTTAGCAGAGTTACAGGAGACAGATGTGCTTCGGAAGCACAGACAAATTACAAGTAGACAATTCCTTTTAAAAAAAGTCTTGCTGTAAGGATGTAGCCAACTATTACTGTTGCATGTACTCTTCTCATTTTACTACAGCTTAATTTTAGCTGAAGGTAGTCTGGTATTTCAGACTTCTTGTGAGTGTTTTGTTGTCATGGTTTTATAATAAGTCACCATAAGAATAAATTAAAGGATATTAAAATAGTGAAGAAAGAAGAAAGCTTTTTTTTCTTTTTAAATTTTTATTAAAATTAAACTTGGTTTTATTGACTTATGATATTATTACTTTACATTAATCTACAATGAAAAGAATATGCTTCACGGACAATTAATGCGTACCAAGTTATTTGTAAACTGTTTGCTGCTACGATGCAACTAATGACACTGAAAAGGAAATATGTTTGCAAGCAGAATTTCAGGTGTTAGAGACCTTCCCCAGTGAAGGCTGCTGTGAAAACAGTATGTGTAGAAATTAATTTCACTAGCACTTTTTGAAGCAAAGTGTGGTAGGTAGACATTTAAACAGTTAACCTATTACAAGTTTGTTGGTTTTTTTTCCCTGTATGCAATATGGTCACACAAAAATATCAATACTAAGCATGAATACTATGGTTAAGATGTGGTATATCACAAAAATGACATGGATTCCTTGTCGCAGTTACAACACTGCAGTCTTAGTGATTATGTCTGTTATTCATTAACCTAAGTGCTTTCCATCTACTGTTTTTGTAGAATTTAGAAACTGAAATCACAAAATGTATATATACATGCACACATATACTTGCATTATTATTGGAAAACATAGGAATACAAAGATCAGACTGTAATAAAAACATTTGTATACACACTGCATTTATCCCCTTTAGGTGCATGAACAATGACCTATGGTAGCTAAGTGCCAAACCAGAGACCTGTGTCCCAGATGCTTTTTCCACAGGATTCTTGTTTGACAGCGCATTAACCAACTTGCATTTTGTAAATATAAGCACACTGAATAGTCCTTGGGTTTTGGGTACCTGGTAAGAGCTGTGGTGTGCCACGCAATGCATAGCACTACCACTGCAAAGCAATTTTGTGCTGAACGTTAGAAGGCCTACGTAAAATGTGATGTCTGTCATTAAGTACAAAAAAGCCTCAGGCTTTTAAGAGCAGGATCAAATTTAATAGTTATTTTTCTCAGCTTTAGTTTTTAGCTTTACGGTGTTAACAACCCATGTCCAAAGCACAGACAGTATTGCTTTATTTCACAGGAAAACTGAGAAAAATACAAAAGAGGGATTTAAGCACTAATATCTAGGTTCATTGTCCTTAAACAAAATATCAAATTCTGTATATCAAATATCAGTATCAAAATACCATTCATTCCAATATGAAGTAGACTCCCTGAGGAGAGACGTGCCAACCATAGTAACTCTGATTATCAAATTGTTCAAGGGTCAACACCTGTAAGACTCTATTTCCTATCACTCTGCTTTAGTGTAACTAACAAGCCCTTTCACAACACACGACTTAAACTCTTCAGAAGTCACAGCAGCCAGCTGCTAAAAACAAATGCACAGATGAAGTCCTGTACTTCTCCTACAGAATCATAGAAACAGAAACATGAATGACAATAAATCACTCCCGTTTTGTTCTGCAACGTACTACTTATCACATTTAACTACCATGTATCAAACACTGCTACCTTCTTTGCTTCAATGGGGGCATATTCCTTATTCTTCCTATTGAACCTCTGTCACTACAGAGGAAAAAACATAGAAAACATTCACTGTGCCAGAACACAACAGAGAGAAAGGGAAGTATGACAATATCTTGTAAACTAGTTAGCATACAAGGATGTAAAGAAGGCTCAATTTCACTGACATAGTCAGACTCGCAGAAACATTCAACATAAAAGTAGCTTTTAGCCTTCACAAAACAGATTGATTAGGCTCAAGATCTTCAACACAAAGGTCAGTTGGCCTGCTCCCTATGGTGTAAAGCAGGTTTCTCATGCAGTGATTCCTGTTCTCTAGGGTAGCAAGCCCATCTTACAAAAGTGTGACAAAACCCTAAAGAATTCAGTAGGCTTCTCCCCCTTGCCCTCAGGTTTAAGGATTAATATGCTTTATGTTTCTGCTTCCCTTAATGAAATCTCTGATTAGAGAGGCATGAAGATGCATACTTACCTTTCTTTCCCAACTCTGGATTCATCAACAGGTTATTACAGTGCTACTTTCTGCCAGCTCCCAGAGGTGATCTAATAGTTCACCTACTTACTAACAAGTTTGCAGTGATTAGCACTGTTATAGCACAGAGAGCAAAGAACTGACATTTTCCAAGTTAATTTCCAGTTTCTAGACATGACTCTGTTGAGCCAGCTTTGCCCTATCGTGTACCAGTAAGTTGGCATCCCTATTTTTAACCAGGTGGCATCCATTTCCTTAATGCAAGCATATTCTCTTTCTCACAGAGTATTTGGGCTGTTATAATTGAAAACCTACTGCTGATCGAGAAACCCCAAATTCTTGTAAGACAGAAAAGGAACTGATCTATTTATATTTCAGGTCGTTCCTTTTCCATATTCATTCTAGCCTGTAGGAAACTACTTCTCACCTCTACTACCTACTTTCCCCTCTGATTCCTTAATTAGAGCACAGTTGCAGTTTCCCTGTGAGATGGTGCCATCACAAATGGAACATACTTTAATTTCTGTATTAATTCATGTCAAGCACTGCTGAACAGAATAGGCTGTTTTTGCTGGGACTGTAGAAAGAAATCTATCTACAACTTTTTAAGGCTTTTTAAAAGTTTTTAAATTACCAAACTAAAGGGTTTCAGAAAGTAAAGATCAGATAAATTCACAGAAGGCAGGCTTTCAAGAGTATGTAACATGGGACAGCCTCTTCTTCCTTATCTGGTCAAAGCCCTTTTCGACACTTATGGGGGTAATAAGTAAAGGGGAAGCCATTAACAAGGCCACATAAAGACACAAACCCCACATATGAACTAGCAGAAACAAAGGCAAGAAACAGACCTTGTCAGTCATATTAATCAACAGGTTATTACAAAACCAGAGGCAAATCAGAACCTGCAGCTGATGAGGAAAATCTGAAGATTTGTGACACCTGAGGTCAGTGGAGCTGCGCAGACTGATGAAGAAATGTGCAGGAGTGAGAAGGCGATGGTGTACAGCACATGGTGCAAAAGGGATCAGTCACCTGCAAAATGGGGCCAGACACTACCTTGTAAATACAGCAGTTATTCGTGGAGGAAGATCCCTATTTTCCTGTGCTGCAAAAAAAGCCGTATTGCCTTCCAGTAGTGAGGCCACTCCAACAATGAAAGAAATTAAGGCCCATGGATTATCAGTGGCTACTAAACTTTCAAGGCTCTGCTGCTTTGTTTGCAGCTCTGATAAATCCCCTTGTCTAAAAAGTCATCTACTCTACAGCTAAACATGCATATATGGATACACTAGCTGAAGTGACACTCGATAACTGGGATGCCTTGCAGGTGTGCTTTGCTTGCCTGTACATGCTTAAAGACAGATGCTTTTAGCTTTAGGGTGGATAATGATAATAAACGGCTGGACTGATCTTTCTCTTCCTGCCTTCTATTTGACTCCATTTGGTCATCAATGATTGCCATGGAAACCACTAAGTGCACCTTCAATGACATCACCTTTTTCACTCAGAGAATGCCAGGCAGATTAGTATGTCCATTTAAATAAGCAAGCTTGTATGGAGAAAGAAAGCAAGACCTTTGAAACTCCATGGGTTTTGCAGATAAAAATTTGTTATATACCTTGCCTTTTGAGCTGCATGCCACAGGAAATGTTACTTTGGCAAAAGAAATAGATAATACAGGGCACACTACAGTTGAGAATACATGTTAAGAGAAATTTAAAAAAAGCTTTTCTATAGTGAATGAGAAAACTTTCCTTGCAAATTATCCACTTTGAATGTTGTAATACACCTGTGTTGTTAGCCCATTACTTTGCCTGTGTGATGAATGAGCTAATAGGGTCACAACACAATCCAAGAAATATTTCAGTAAACTGAAATCTGAGCTACAATTCCAGTCATGCTTTGTAAAAAAGCTAAGATACACAACTCTCTTACTTTATTGAATAATTTTCACATGCAGTTACACTATAGCAACATAGCCATTGTATAGATATGAAAAAAAAAAAGAGACCAATCACACATTGTTAGAAATGCAGTATTATTTTATATTAATATTAATTAGTTTGATAAATTATTATCTACTTAATTTCCGTAAGGCTCAGAACTATTTAGGTAACAGCCTGAAATGAGAACTCTTTAGACAGCTATTGCTTGCCCTGAAACAGAAGGCTAGAAACAGATTTACTGCAGCACTAATTCAAGTCTATGAAAGACAACATGCAAGTCAGTTTCGGCAAACAAGGAATAATTTTTGATTGCTGAAAACACAAAACAACTACACATGAAGAGCTTAACTGCAGCTCTAAAACTTCAATACCATGGATCCAGGTGTTAATGCACATGTATTTGAATAATCAGAAAGGTTACAAAACCAGTGAGCTTACCTCAAGCAGCTTTTCATTGAGTTCATATTAGGGGTCACCTGATGATTCTTCTCCAGGTTTAAAGCCAGTAAACTGGGATGAAAGTACCATGCTTATATAGTATATCTATCTTTAGTATGAATCAAACCAAGGGGGGGTTGGCTTTTGGTTTGGGTGTTTGGGTGGGTTAGTTTGTTTGTTTTGACCTGCTTTGAAGACCTGTAAAAATGTTTTTCCCTTCAGTTACAACAGAACTGAAATGGTATAGAACCTGGAAGAACTGGTGTAAACTCTTCTAGTTGATTCCAGATTTTTTGAAAAGGCAGGCAGATCACTCAACATCCTGCTGAAGCTTCAGGAAGTTACAGAAACATGAGCTTTACTTAGCTGTCCAAGTTCTGCGACTCTAGACAGTACAGACAGCAGTCTATAGCCATGAGAGAAATTTCTTCTAGGGAAGAGATGCTGTCCATCTCCATCCTTTCATAAACTAAGTTTGAACAAAGAAGTAGAAATGCATTTGGAAAAATCTTAACTGTTGGTGTTTACATAGACCAAATACACACTACCTTTTCCTGCCATCACCTACATTCAGAAGAGAACATGCAGTTCCTGTTAGAAGCTTATAACTGAAAAGAGAGTAGCAGTAACTGGAAATGGTATCTGTTGGTAAGCAAGGAAACTGGAGTCCAGGGTAGTATGTTGTCACATAAACCAGAGGGCTTTTTTAGGAGATGAAAGGTTTATTTAAAAACTGCCAACATTTAACAAAACCAATTTTACACTATTTCCCATTTTCTACAGAAATACAGTAACTTACAGCTGTGCTTAATCCATCCTGTCACTAATACATATAAAAACAGGTCAGCTAATAAATAAAGGAAAAAAAATAAATAATCTATTTATGAACCACCACCACCACTAAAATTGTACCTGTAAATTCTGGAAGACATCTGAGTAGAAGGGTTAGGACTGACAGGGTGTTCTTTTTTGTTTTGTTATTTTGTAGCACTAGGTATGCAAAAATTTAATTCACATGCCGTACAAAGTATTTGCTATGAACAAGGTAAAACTCAGTGTGGACAACTGGAAAGCAGCATTGCAATGCTCTCCTACATTTCTAACTAGACATCAGAAAACCAAATAGTTTTACGTGATGGAGTTTCAACTTCCCTTCAGAATAAAACCAGATTTACAACCATGAAAATCTCTACGTGACTAGGTTCCACTGAAAATTAATTAGAAGTGTGAAGAAGATTATCTAGTACTAGACAACAACAAATACTTGTAGAACATGTCAAATTAAGTGTATGCCACTTCCTTTAAAAAGGAAATTAGCTGTTACCTAGTTTTAAGTGTTTGTGAGAGAAGGTGACAAATGTGCAGTTTCTTGTTGCACCATAAACGTTCATCCCTAAATATTTTGCATAAGACTCGGGCATTAACTTGTATGCTATTCATATGCAATACTTCCCAAACTGTGACCCTGGTTTGCACACAGGTGTATTTTATGAAACTTCTCTACTACAAGAGACAAGACAAAAAAAAAAACACCAAACAAAACAAACAAACAAGAAAACCCCCAAATACACAAGGGATGGGTGAAATAGTGAGAAGAACATAGGGGGGGAAGGGAGGAAGAAGAGAGGGGGGAAAAAAGTTTTCCTAGTTATTTATAAGCGTAGTACCCCCATTTCTCTCTTAGCTGCCCTTTTAAACCTGTAATACTCCATGACCTTAACAGTTTCTCCTCAGCCACAGTGCTAATGAGAATCTGCTAGCACAACTGCTTTTTTTCCTTGAAGCCTTAAACATGACCAGACATGAAAGACAAAGAAATTGCTTATGATCCATGACATTAAATATGTCAAAGCTGCTACGCAGTGACCAATCACGCTTTCTGCTACATGGCCAACCCTAGTCAGTGCAGCCAGTGGGAATTTTGTCACCTGTTTTAACACACATAAAAATCAAGCACTCAGATCGGAAACAAACTAATGACCAGATTATGGAAAATACTCCCGTACGAGGATCCTGGAGCATTTATTACTTGTTCATACTAAGCTTCCTGTTTTATTGAGTCCCCAAATTAAGTAAACCAACATCAACTCGAGGTTTCCTTTCATATTCCTGTATGAGAAGAACATGCCCTTGCTTTTTTAAGTTTTGTATTTAAGATAAGCAGTATTTTCATTAATGCCCTGATTTTAAGTGTTCGTTTTAGAACACTTGGAATTAGTCACACTGTCTAGGAGGATAGAGAAAAGGTGTTAGCACCTTCCCATAAAACTGAGTCCTGTAGGGAAACCTCTCAAATCCAAGCATTCACAGTCAGAAGGCATTCAAAATGACAATTAACTTTGAAAAATATGTTTTTTAATGTGATTAAATTTTGTAAATGAAAGAAAAATATAAAAAAATAGAGTACTACAAGGACTACTTCTTATCTTCAAACACCAGTTTCAGTAGCTTGCTTCTGTATGCCATACTTTTCTCAGTCTCCTGTGATGCTAAAACACTACATCTTTTAAAACACACCTGTCTGTTCCTTCCTGGAGGACTCCTGGAAGGCATATTCCAGGTAGGATGCTGTCTGAGCACTTTCCAGTTCTACCAGCCTGCAAGACCTTACAAACTCTTTCACAGTCTGAAACATCCCCTACAAGCACTTGGAAAAAACATCTAATGATTTGGATTGTGTATGCACACATTTAGCCAAGTATCATGAAGCAGACTGAGAGAGAGAAAGCAAGAGATCTTGCTGCTTTGAGCAAAAACCCTCACACCAGCAATGATGCTGCAGGTCTTCCACAAAAGAGAGTTCTAGTCCCAACCACTGTGGGAGACTTTTTCCCTTTTTCACAGGACACTCCATAAATACAGTTCTGCCATCCATCCATCTACTCACACATACACACACACACACTTATTGTGGGAGAATAAATATAGATAATTTAGGCATATCTCTACCAACAACGAAAAGAAAGAAAACAATCCCCTTCTGAAATTAACTCATCCTACGACAAAGTAAGACCAGAGATAAAGCAACATAATGCCTTACATTCACTGTTCTGTAACACACTAGTCATTTACCAGATTACTTGCCAGTGTTTAACTGTCCTCACATCAGTTCACTATTTCTGACACCAAAATTGCTATTTATCTATCTGCATTGGAAATCTACACAAAATTTACAATGGTCACAGCTGTTTATCTAATTCTTCATAGAAAAAAGGTATTGAATACTATGTTTAAAACCAAATGTAGTTCCCTGTAATATGACAGCTGTGAGAATTAACTATATATTACATATCTTGGTATAGAATAGTACTCTAATGGACATGACCGTGCTACAAAATCAGTTTTTAATGGCTCATTTCTATACTGCAGTGCTGTCACTACCTTGGATCTTAATGCTACTTAAAAAAACCCTGAACTTAAGACATCTACTAACTCTGCTACACAAAAATAGAGATGATGTTTCCAAGCATACTTTTCAAGATTACTATCCAGTTTTATGTGTAGCCACTTGAAAAACTGGAACAAAGTGGAATGCACACAGTAGGTAAAAATATACTGTGCCTCGTAAAAAAGGAATTCTGGTACCTTGTATCATTTATGTGCTTCTCCAATCACAGATCACAGTATCACCAAGGTTGGAAGAGACCTCGAAGATCATCGAGTCCAACCTGTCACCACAGACCTCATGACTAGACCATGGCACCAAGTGCCACATCCAATCCCCTCATCAACACCTCCAGGGATGTTGACTCTCCACCACCTCCCCAGGCAGCCCATTCCAATAGCGAATGACTCTCTCAGTGAAGAACTTTCTCCTCACCTTGAGCCTAAACTTCCCCTGGTGCAGCTTGAGACTGTGTCCTCTTGTTCTGGTGCTGGTTGCCAGAGAGAAGAGGCCAACCCCTTCCTGGCTACAACCACCCTTCAGGTAGTTGTAGAGAGCAATGAGATTGCCCCTGAGCCTCCTCTTCTCCAGGCTAAACAATCCCAGCTCCCTCAGCCTCTCCTCATAGGGCTTGTGCTCAAGGCCTCTCACCAGCCTTGTTGCCCTTCTCTGGACACATTTGAGTGGATAACACTCTGTAGGAGAAAACATTTATCTACTTGTTCTGTGCAGTCTTTCAGGATATCTTACTTGTATTAATGACATATCAATTTCGTAACTTCATTCACAATGAACATACAGGAATACCTCATCCAAGAAAAGCTGTCTCACCATAATTGTATTCTGTTCAGGAAGTGTCCCATGAAGAAAATGTGTGCCTCACTATGGGCTCTCGCCAACTCCACCTTATACAGCAGGGTTAACAGCAGGTTTCAGGTGGTGCAGATAAAGATGCTTAAGTAAGACTTCAGTTAAGGGTTCTACTCTTCAGAACCACTGTTATCATACAAAAACATCCGCCAGCTAACAACTAGAAGGTTCTGCAATTCTAGTATTGAGACTCCTAACTATTTAAAACAAAACAAAAAAAAACACACCTAAAATACATAGTGCATCAACATAGAATCTGTAAAACACTTCCCCATCATTACAATGTACATCACTGTACATGTGGTAAGTGGTTTTTCGCCTGTTTAGTTAGGGTTTTTTGCCTGTTTGGGTGGTGGTTTTTTGGGGGGGTGTTATTTGTGATATTTTGTTGTTGGTTGGTTGGGGTTTTTTGGGTTTGTTTTGTTTTTTTAAAAATCAATAAACTGTAAAAACATATCCTAATCTACTACAATAGACTGTGCCCTGAGAAACAGCATTACATGTTAAGTAAAAGCCATCAGAAAGCATTGGGTCTGTAATTCAGAAACAAACTGCCTACAAGGAATTTCTTGGAAGCGCATGTACTGGCCACAACAACCCTATGCAGTGCTACAGGCTGGGGTCAGAGTGGCTGGAGAGCAGCCAGGCAGAAAGGGACCTCGGGGTGCTGGTTGATGGTAAGCTGAACATGAGCCAGCAGTGTGCCCGGATGGCCAAGAAGGCCAATGGCATCCTGGCCTGTATCAGCAATAGTGTGGCCAGCAGGGGCAGGGAGGTCATCCTTCCCCTGTACTCAGCACTGGTTAGGCCACACCTTCCTTGACTACTGTGTCCAGTTCTAGGCCCCTCAATTCAAGAAAGATGTTGAGTTGCTGGAACATGTCCGGTGAAGGGCAAAAAAGCTGGTGAGGGGTTTGGAGCACAAGCCCTATGAGGAGAGGCTGAGGAAGCTGGGGTTGTTTGGCCTGGAGAAAAGGCGGCTCAGGGAGACCTTATTGCTGTCTCCATCTACCTGTAGGGTGGCTGTAGCCAAGTGGAGGTTGGTCTCTTCTCCCAGGCAACCAGCACCAGAGTAAGAGGACACAGTCTCAAGCTGCACCGAGGGAAGTTTAGGCTGGATGTTAGAAAGATGCTCTTCACAGAAAGTGATTTGCCATTCAAATGGGCTGCCCAGGGAGGTGCTGGTGGAGTAAACATCTCTGGAGGTGTTTAAGACTGGATGAGGCTGAATGAGACATTTAGTGCCATGGTCTAGTTGATTAGTGGGGGTTAGGTGATTGGTTGGACTTGATGATCTTGGAGGCCTCTTCCAACCTGGTTGATCCTGTGATATCATCCACTTTTCAGCAAAATATTGCTTCTTCGGAGGAAAAGACTAATGAAAAATTATGCTAATTCTAGTTTCCCCAACTTTCTCTAAACATTTTTGGGGTTTGTTTATTTTTTGTCTCTCCTTCAAACTCTCCTGGGGAAACCAGATGGCTTATAGATAAAGCTCTTGTTTTTACCTCTAAAAGAGAATATAGGCCTAGCATGAGGTCCTGAAAAAAATGAACCTGATGAGCTCCACATAAGGACATCAATCAGAGCAGTCTTGGGGAGCTAGTCAGACTTATCTAAACATGAAATGAGGCCACCTCACCAATGCTTTGCTACATTCTTCTTTGTCAGTTGGAAGAGCAGAGAAGTTGGAAAAGCAACACACCTCTGAGCACAAGAGAAAAAAACGAAGCAAAATTATCTTAAACAGGGACACTAAACTTCCTTTGAAACTAACTTGAATATTAAGTGTGTTTGAGAATAGGTGAGTTACTCTCCTGATGTTAATGAAACAAGTTCTAATTATAAAGACTTCTCATCACCACAAAACACAAGACAAACAAGCATTTAAGTCACACCTATGTTTCATTTAACTGCTTCTTTTTCCAAAACTGCTCACTAAGATAAAAGTCAGGAGTACTGGGGTTTTGTGATTTTGGTTTGTTGGGGTTTTTTGTGGGTTTTTTTTTGGTTGGTTGGTTGTTGTTTTTTTCCCCTTCACATTGTAAATGCAATGGTTCATACTGAATTTAAGAAATCCTAAGGAGCATTCTTCCCCCACAGAAGGCAAAACAAGACCAAATAACCTTGTCGAAATTCAATCAGCAAGTCCCTGAAGACTTACCATCCCATTTATTCTTGGGTAGTTACATTTTCCTCATTGTATTATACACTATTCTGAAAAACTGTGTTTGTTGAGTCTGGCTATGCAGACAAGTCCCTCCAAAATCCTTTGTTTCTGATAATAAATATTATAAGAGTAAAGGTTTAAAAACTCATTAATTTCCTGCTCAGGAAAAACATCACTCCTGTCCAAGAAGACTAGCTAAATATTATAATTAAACACTAACACATAACTGTAAATGCCAGAAATTTTGATTGTAAAACAGAAACTAGGTTTTCTCACTAAAAAAGCACTTTGCTTATTTGCCTTAGAACAAGTTCTGTAGAAGGTAATTAAATAGTAAAAAAAGAAAGTTTACTTTTCTCCCTATTTACATGACACAAGGATCTGACTGCATAAAGAATATGTAAGAAGTCAACAAAACAGTAATATGCAGGCATGAATAGATTAACAAATATTAATCAGAGCAGCTATGGCAATGCACCCCAATAACTTCATACAAGCTTCTAATTTTAGCTGTCTTTAGTGCTGCACACATAACTCAGTGATTAACACAAAAGATAAACCAAATGCCAAGGATATAATAAAATACATAGCAGCAGGGAATTCAACCCCTTAAAAATGTGATTCCAACTAATTTCCGCAGTTGCACATTACATTTGTTCCTCAAAACCCTTTGTGTCTAGCACAATTAATTTTTACAAAGACTGATGCAGTGAACAAAAAGAACTTACCTCAATTCAAATGGGATACTGCAGCAGAAGATAAAATCAGTAGAGATGCTGAACTTTATATTAAAATATTTAAAAGTGCACAACATTTGATTTTATATTTCAAGAAACTTCAGAGAGTGAGAGCCTAGTATTTTGCAGCTTCTGTTGGGCATTTTCTCTGCAAGAACATTTGACGACCTTGTAATTCTCTGACCTCTGAAACACAAAGCAGCTAAATACTTTCACCTAAAGTTGCTGTACTCTGTAAATTTAATGCATGTTAAATACCAGTGGCCAGAACACAGCTGTAGTATGCAGTATGTTGGAATCATCTCTTCAATCATTTCATGTAAGAGGCTTCAGGACACTGACAACTTAATTTGTCAAGTATTTTCTTCTTTTGTCTAATTTATACTCTCACCATTAAAAAAATAGAGGTCAATAGTGACTGTTTATTGTTTACACTTTTTTCAAAAGGGAAGATATGATTTCATTTGGCTTCACTTTTCTTGATTATTTTTCTTGGTTAACGCCTGAATTCAGCCTGCAAACATTTCTAAACATAACTATTCTCATTGGATTTAAAAAGAAAGAAAAAAAAAGTTGAACAAAAAGCTGGTGGGGGGCAGCATTTCCATCAGGTACAGACTTTTGAATCTCACAGCTGATACTGTATTACAGCCATCAGTGTTCTGTAAAAGCAATCAAAATATCAGAACCCTTTTAAATCAAAGCTCTCAGAACATCTTACAATTATGAAAAAAGAATACAACTCTGTTTAGTTACACAGGACCAAATCTTGTCTTCCTGAAAGGAGGCATAACTTGTGCCGACATGAATGAGGACAGCACGCGTGTATGTGAGGTTGTCTGTTTGCTCTTGAGTATTTATGATGGAAAGATTGTCAAAACCAATAGCACAGTACTGCCAAAACACATCTAAAAAGACAGTTAAGACTACAGATTATAGTCTGGAGAAAATATATAGTGGATTTCAAGTGAGCTTCTAACACAAATCTTCTTCTCTGAAAACCTAAATCATTCTAGTGCTAAAGGCCACTTCTTCTCTTGCAGAGCTCAGTAAATACTCCTTACCATGTTGCCACTTCACAGTCTGTTCCTGCCATTAATATTTTTTTCATGAACAGTTAATTTTTGTCAAGGCAAACAGAACACACAACTACATTACTGTCTAAACAATCTAGGACCAAGATTCTGATCCTCAATACACTGTCAGTTGACTTCACACTTTTCCAGGTTTATAGTCATTAAAAGGGTAGTTATTCAAGCTGATCCAGGCTATTACCCATGCTGTAATGTATGTTTCATACTCAAAAACATCAGATGATGAGGGATTGATAAAAGTTATTCCTCAAATTCTTAAACTCAGTCTCTAGTTTGTACCTGAACCATGTGTCAATGCTCTTAGAAAGAGCATTGTGTGATGAAATTATCCTCTGAAGCCACACTCACACCTCCCTCACACAGCAGCTACATTCTGCAACTAAAACCATCTATCAAAACAGCATCCCAGAGCATCTCAAAAGACACTGCTGAAGAGAGCTGGTTAATATTCAAGCACCACCTCCTCCAAGCTCAAATTTGGTGCATCCCCAAGAGCAAGGAATCAAGCAAGGGAGGCAGTACACCTGCATGGATGACTAAAGATCTTCTGGAAAAATGCAAATGAAAGAAGAAAGTTCACAGTACGTGGAAAAAGGGACTGGCCACTTGGAAAGAAAACAGGAATATTGCCAGAGTGTGTACGGATGCTGCAATGAAATTGAGGGCTCTCTTTGAATTAAATCTGGCAAAGGATGTGAAAAATAAGAAGGGCTTCCTCAAGTACATTAACAGGAAAAGAAACACCAGGCAAAATGTGGGCCCGCTGCTGATTGAGGTGGATGTCCTAGCGAAACAAGATAGAGAGAAAGCAGATTTACTGAATGCTGCCTTTGCTTCTATCTCTACTACTAAGGCTGGCCCTCAGTCCATGGAGGTAAGAAAGTCTGGAGGAATGAAGACTCTCCCTTGAAGTCAAGAAGGACTGGTTTAGAGATCATCTACACAATCTGGACATCCACAAATTCATGGGCCTTGATGTGCTGAGGGAGCTGGCTAAAATTATTGCTAAGCCACTCTCCATCATGTTTAGAAGTTCATGAAGAATAGCAGACGTGCCTGAGGACTGAAAGCAAGCCAGTGTCTGTCTAGTGTTCTAAAGGACCAAGAAGGACCCAGGAAACCACAGGCCAGTCAGCCTGGAAAGGTGATAGAACAGCTCATTCTTGAGGTCATCTCTAAGCATATAGAGGAAAAGATTATCAGGAACAGTAGGCATAGATTCAGAGTGGAAGTCATACTTGTTTCTTGATCTCTTCACCTTCTAAGATGGTATGACCAGCTTTGTAAGTGAGGGGAGAGCAGTGGACTTTGTCTACCTCAGCTTTCTCAATAATTTTGTCATTGTCTCCCACTACATCCTGACAGGTTAAGCTCAGAAAGTGTGGGTTAGATGACTGGACAGTGAGGTGGATTGAGAACTGGCTGAATGACAGAGCTCATGATTGTGATGAACAGTGGAGGACCTAGTTGGAGGCCTGTGGCTAGTGGTGTTCTGCAAGGGTTAATGATGGGTCCAGTCTTGTTCAACACCGTCATCAACAACCTGGATGAAGGGACAGAGTGTACTCTCAGCAGGTTTGCTGATGATACAAAACTGGGAGGAGTGGCTGACACACCAGAAGGCTGTGCTGCTATTCAGCAAGAACTGGACAAGCTGAAGGGCTTGGTAGAGGTAAACCTTGTGAAGTTCAACAAGGGCAAGTGCAGAGTCCTGCATCTGGGGAGGAATAACTACATGAATCAGTACAGCTGCTGGAAAGCAACTCTGCAGGTCAACTCTCCTCCCCCCTCTACTCTGCCTTGGTGAGACTGCACTTGGGAGTATTGTGTCCAGTTCCAGGCTCTACTTTTCAAGAGTGGCAAGGAACTGCTATAGAGAGTCCAACACAGGGCCACAAAGATGATTAAGGGACTGGAGTATCTTTCATATATGGAAAGGCTGAGAGACCTGGGGATCTTAAGCCTGGAAAAAGAGAAAACTGAGAGGGGATCTTATTAATGCATGTAAATATCTAAAGGGTGGAAATCATGAGGATGGGGCTGGGCTCTTTTCAGTGGTGCCCAGTGATAGGGCAAGGGGCATCAGGTACAAGTGTAAACACAAGAGGTTTCATTTCTAAGGAGAAACTTCTCTGAGGGTGAGGCAGCACTGGAACAGGATGCGCATAGTGTTTGTGGAGTCTTGTTCTCTGGACACGTTCCAAACCTGCCTGGACACATACCTGTGCAACCGGATCTAGGTGTCCATGCATTACCAGGGAGATTGGACTAGATGATCTCCAGACATCCTATCCAACCCCTACCATTCTATGATTCTAGTATGGCCCTAGCTATAACAGAGGCAGGTGTCGATGCCCTGCAAAACAAAGCTTTGCCACGGAGATGCTAGGCCTAGGTCAATCTTACCTAGGTACTGTAAGCAGAAGAATGTACATCTAGAAATGTCTCTGTTAGCTATTCTGTGGCTGAAATGAGTTATGAACACACTTTCTAAGATCAGATGTGGTCTACTTTCATTCTGAAATGCAGGAGTAATCCCCATCCATGAAATCATTTAGAACTACTGGTATTCCACATTTCAAGTGTTTTTTTCCTTCCAAATGATACCTTTTGAGCAGGCTACCTGTTTTTCCCCCTCTTCATTGTTGCTCTCTATTGAACAGAAATAGAGTTTTAAACTTATCACAGTCAGGAGGCACTTCAGGCAGGAGAAATATACGGCAATTTTGGTAAAGGCTCTAGCTTGAACATCTAATCCCCTCAGTGAATAGTCTGTTTGAAACAGAGGCAATGTTGCCATCGTACAAACTCCTACAGTTGTGCAATGTTTCTCTCCTGTGTCTTTGGACCAGCACAATTCCATTAGTGTAAAAAATCCCTTATATAGATAAATTCTAAGTATGTGGCAAAATAAACTATTCACACTTAATTTCACTGAAATATAAATATGTTTCAAATTCCCTTACAATTTACAGTTATGTAAACAGAGATACATGGCTGGAGAAGTGCTCTTAAGGAATAGTTAAAAAACCCACAGACTGGTACACTGCAAAACAGCAGAAGTGAAGAGAGAGTTCCCTCCTGCTGTCTTTTTGTTTGTTTAAATTGTATCATCTCAGTGACCACTCAGAAGCATTACTTTTTACTCCATCATCTACTGGACTTGCGTGGTCTTGGTTAAATACAAGTTATCAATGTGTGATTTAGCAGGTTGAGATTCTGTAGTGTACATATTACATTCAAAGATGTGTATCAAGTATCATTAGTTCTGGACCACTGAGGAAAAAAAAAAGAAAAGTATTTCCAAATATAGATGTAACTGTAGGCATGAGTGTGAGCATGTGTTTTAACTATTTTCTGTCACATTTTCCTGCATCTCCTTTTTCAGAGTTTCTACTTCATCAACTCTTCTAACAAACTTCTACGACAACTAATAACAAAAAAACCCCAGCTAGTTAACATAGTAAGAGGCATGGCTCCAATACTGTTACTGGAGCTTTGGGAAAGAAACACTGCAGTCTGGTGTTGCTAATACGAAAGTCATAGCACTCACTGAATATAGTCAGAATTCAATGAAGTACATTAGCAAAATTCCACTACAGTAAAGAGGAACAGACTGGAAATAGTTTTAGCTGATACTGATATATCTTTCTATTCTATTCCGTAGACTCTGTTTCAAAAGCATTTCAGGTTTTTTTTTAAAGCCGAGTGACTTAGAGCCCATCTTATTGCAGAAGTTAAAAAGTAAGAAAGAGGCATGGTAGGAAGCTGACAGAGATTTCTTTTAAAAAATTGAAGAAAGAACTGCATTTGCTTAATAACAAGGTATGTCAGTTCTTTCATAAAGTGAGTATGAACTTTAGGACTGACCATTAAAGACTGAGAGACACATGGTTAGCTAACACTTGCAACCAAGACATGCATCTGTGTCTGAAAAGAGAATATTGCACTAAAAGAACAACCTTAAAGGCTTTAAACTCTTCTTCACTGATCTAAAAAGGTAACTAACCATTTCCTATAAGCAGCGGCAAACCTGGCTTGGTCCACATCCCTACAAGTTGATAATACATTATCAATGAACTGGTATTCCATTTCTAGACCAAGAGAGTCCTGCATAGGCGCACGCTTCAGGCGTTTTGTTTCTTGGGTATAACCTTGTTTGGCGCTGGATTCATTCAAACCATCAACATCCATAGCTTGTGCCGTGTGGCTTGTCACAGGACTGTGGTGGGAGTTACTCAGAGTTTCATCACTGCTATCCACAGATGGTACCATCGTGCTCAGCAGAGGAAGTTTGTTGCTTAAGCGGTGCTGAAGGTAGAATACATGCCTTCTTCAGTGGAAAAGGAAGGAAGAAAAGAGGGGGAAAACAAAGTCATGCACGGAAATGAATCTGCTGTTGCTGCTGAACTGCTTCAGTTAATTTTCCATCCCAACAGACTCCCCCATAAAGAGACACATAATCTGCTGTCACTGCTCACACCCTACAATAACAGGCTCCTTGTCACTTAGGGAAATCTACTGTTACCTAGCTAGGAACATACACCCAGCTGGCAAAGCAAAAGCTTTCTGCAGCTGATCTAGCTTCCACCTATCTTTCATTCATCTTTTGCCCTTTAAAGTGTGAGGAGGATGGTAACAGTATCTTCTGCTTCTTGTACAAACTATAGGGACAAGTGGAGCTTACATCAACAATATATTTAAGCTCAATCAATTTTCCATTCAGCAACCCTGATGGTGCTCTTGAATGTTTTCCAAAGGCTGCAGACTTAGCTTAGATATCTTTTATTGAGAGCTACCCTTTAAAATCAGAACAACTTATCTTGAAAAAGCAGGCAAAAAACAATCCACACATCAGAAAGACACTCTTTGTACCAAGTCCTCTTACCTATGACACCACAAGGTTTCATGTCCTGGGTAAGTATCAATCAGTTCAGTGCACAGCTCCAACTCTTTTTCTAAATGATGGCAGAGATCCACACTCTGCTCTTCTGTGCACGCAGCTTCTGCCCCTGCACTCCCCTCCTTCTTTTGCTCATTTACCATTTGATTTTGAACCAGTGTATTATTGTCAGTCACAGTTCTGCCTATCAAGCACTTGAGTAGAAACTGGCGGTAATGAAATCCACTGTGGTCTGAGACATGCATGGATACCCAATATTTAGTGGATGAAAGTTCATCAAGGAGAATCTGAAAAAAAAAAAAAAAAGCAGTGACAGTTATCAAATGGTACAAAGTAGGAACTGACCACGACCATTTCTGTATTAAGGTCACCTCTCCTGGGGATTTCAGCCACTATGGGAATGGTTGAACACACAGAGAAAAACAAAATCACCAAGCTTCTTCCACTGTGTGCTAATACGTATCCTGGCATCCTTGCACAAAAGAAATCATACTTCTTCCAAACTCTAAAAAGGTAGGAGTCTCAGAAGCCTTCCCACAGACTTGAGGTGTTGGAACAGGCTGCCCAGGAAGGTGGTGGATTCACCATCCCTGGAGGTGTTCAAAATGCATGTAGATACGGCGCTTCAGGACATAGTTTAGTGGTCACGGTAGTTGGGTTACAATTGTACTCAATGATCTTAAAGGTCTTATCCAGCCTTAATGATTCTATGATTAAGGGGAAAAAAACTCCAAACCACTTAGGATGAGAAGTGGTTTAAAATAAAGACTGTTTCGAGGATGTAGAGGGTAGGCGACATGGCTATAGTTAGGAGCATTTTAAGTTTTGCCCAGGGCATTACCAACGTCAGAGTGGGTGAGTTCCTTAAAAAAAAAAAAAAGGTCAACCACTAAATACTGTGTTCCAATTCCTAGAGCCTGGGGCATACAAACCTATTTGTCCATAACAAAGTTCCTAGATTTGGTAATTGTTGAACTCCCAGGAAGGGAGTGGAAGATGCTTCAAACTACTGGAGGCAAAACAAAAAGCCAGCTGATGTCTGAATTCCAACAGATCTTAGCAAATCAGTTTTGTCCATTTCCCTATCAAGCAGCACAAGGCCTTTGCCATTCTTTCCTGAAGCAGGGGAAACTATCTGTAAACACTCTTCCTTGACAACCTAACACAAAGGGCCCTCTTCTGTCTTGGATGCTAAGATGGTCATCATGGAACTGGTATGCTGCTCCAGAATAGGACATAGGCACTTTGTGACCTTTGCCTCAACTTCTGGGTCAGCACTTCCTCTCACCGTCTCCCTTGACCACATGCTTGTTTTTTTAAAACTGCTTACCCATCATAAAATGCAGCCCACTGTCCCCAGATCTGGGACACCTGGAAAATGAAAAGGAACTGTATCTGGGGAACAAAGATAAGTGAATAAACATGGCCATTTCCATTCACACTGAAGACAGGTATTTTTGAAGTTCCAGTCATCTAAGAGAAAGTAAAGGCCTTGCTGCAGATGACGCCTGGGAAAATTACTTTGTGTCTTACAAACCTACTTCTGTCTTCTGGGCATCACACAAGAGGTTTTGCCTCATAACAATCACCCCATCACTTGTTCCTTTGCTTGTTTTTTGTTTGGTTGGTTGATTGGTTGGGAGGTTTTCTGTTTGTTTATTTTCGTTTTCATTGTAGGGCCTGATAACTTCATAATTACAAGATAGAGAGTGACTTGAGTATTCCTGTCTGAAGAAAAACACTTTTGCTGGATTACATCCTATTTTTCACATGCAGAATTTTGTGTGGAGCACCATGATGTGTATGACATTTAACAGTATTGCTTGCTTACTCCAGTTTTCTAATTACACATCCACCTACTAGTAGGTACCTAGAGCTCATGTTTTTGCCCCATTAACTAACCCTAAGAAAGCTGAAGAAGTCACATAAGAAAGCTGAAGTCAAGATTTCTTGTCCTTAACTGAGGCAAGTACTCCATTATCAGAAAGATTAAATTGGTTTGGAATAACCTGTTCTTGATAAATCCTTAATTCACATTAATGAACACTATTCAAGTACTAATGTAAACTTGCTAATGTATTTCAGATTCTGCAGGAAAAACTACCCTGAATTTTCTATATTCAAAAAAGATAATGGTTTTTTACTGTAAGAAAGAACATCCATATTCTGTGAGAAAATCTTCCTAAGGCCAAAACATTCTCCTCTAGTATTTTCTATTTTATATTTTTTCCCCCCGCAGTTTGAACCAAGATTCAGCACACAGAAGCATGAAGTTACCAAACCAAAAGAAAGAAAAACCCAAAGTCTCCCAAACAAAATAAACCCTCAAATCTTCCAAGGCAGGCCAACAGTTTCATAATTGATCAACCTGTATAGAGAAGTTTTAGTTCAACAGTACAATACATACATTATGCTTCTGGGATTACAGTAAAAACTGTCTCAAACTACAGGCAAAGTCTGCATGTGGCCCTAAATAATACAAGATACTCCAATTTGAGACAAACTTGGAAGAACTAAATGACTGTTCTATCTGCTAATTTTTATAGCATGATCCCAATCATACATCTCAGTTAAATTTAACATTGTTTTCAAATATTCAAACCCACAAATGGCTGAAGGTACAGAATGAGACATCAAACAACCTGCATATTTTTGTGAAAATCTGTAATGATTACTTTTTACCTTTTTCTGTGTGTGTGTTGGGTTGTTTTTTAGTTGGTTTTGGTTGGGTTTTTTTCCTATTTGCTTTTATCCTTGCATCACAACTTGTAAAAGAACACTTTCTAATTCTGTCTTTTTACATTATCTAGACACAGATTTTATCTCAAGATTCTTGGTATCTTCTATGTTCCACAGTTTCTCCTAATTTCCCTGAATCCCAAACACCTTCAGATAGGCCATCTGAAGAAATATGTTGGTGGTGTCATGGAAAAAACCCTTAAGTCAACATGGAGATTTCCTAATGGGTTAAGGAATTTCCTAATGCTTGAGGAACAGCAGAACCAATGACATTTAGCCAGAGGTAATGAAAAGCAGCTGGACAGTCAATTCCGCAGTAATCAGTCTGAAAAGAAGACCAAGAGGGGAACTGAGATGGTGGGCAAGGCAAACGGAATTGGCAGTTTTAAATACAACAAATTTAAAGTACTTCCCTCACAGGCATACTAGTCCCTTGTAACACAAAACACTGAAAGCTGCCAGTGAATAAACCCCACAAAATAATTTCAGCTTTAAGTTGTTTCTATCACAATGTATTTCCTTCTGTTTATCTAAATTAGTAAATGCACTAAGAACTGTAAGTGCAAAAAAAAAAATTGCTTGAGTGCTCCTCTAACCTTCTAAGTACTACTAACTAAAGCATTAAATTACCGGAGTTTTAATTAACAGTACTTTTTTTTCCTCCTCTTTTTAGTAAAACTATGACAAAAATATGGGAAAGTCCTTGTTTCTTATTAATACAGACCTCTAACCCCAAGGCGTAACCTTCAATCTAACCCAAGCTGGCAATTCTTCTGAGTTTTCTCTAACCGCCTTTTCATACAAACTTGCTGGGCAGATGAGTCCAAATTCTGGGTTGTCTCCCTCATGGAGTTGGGAACATACTTGCTATTTACTACCAATCTGACTAAGCTGTTTTAAAAGTTTCTCAGGTGACATCAGGAAACATCAGCAAAACATCATCCATTGCTAGCAGTAGGTCACCCACAGGCCATAAAAACAGCTATACTAACTTTACCTCACTACATTCTCCCCTCACTCCCTTAGGTATTTAGATGATGGTAAGATGCAGCTGCTGTTAAAAGTGTGACAGAGATGCCACTGTGTTAGCCTCATATTCACAGGGTATTCACCTACAGCTTAGAAACAACAATATGAAATTGTCTATGTAATTTTAGACCACGTCACATTAATTCAACTTCCTGCAGGTCGTGATGCTTCAGATACTACCATGTAATCACAGATATTCATCACTGCGTAAGACATCCTTGCTGGAGCTGAAATAGCTTGATGAGCCCTCCATTTAAATGCTGTCACAGTGCTCAAGAAACTAGTTTAAAACATGTGGCAGTTTTAGTCTATGCCTTTAAAAGTTAGCTGCAGATTTCAAGCAGAAAAGTAGAGCAATATAAATAATTCATTATTGGGTGTAAAAAGGAAAACAAAAGATTACTCTAAATGAATTTCATTGGTCAGAATGTGTGGGATGGACGCAGTTGTACCATAATATCTCACACATTTTACTTTCACCCCCATTCCTTCTTTTTTCTCTGGTCTGGCTGTTCTGCTGGGAGCATAATGCCTTTGACCTAGAGGTAAGACTAACACT
This sequence comes from Colaptes auratus, assembly GCA_015227895.2. Taxonomy (NCBI): domain Eukaryota; kingdom Metazoa; phylum Chordata; class Aves; order Piciformes; family Picidae; genus Colaptes; species Colaptes auratus. Next base: position 54,904,485 of record CM026897.1, on the reverse strand, counting down.
GCTTTCTTCCAGCTTCTCTCTTCTTCTATTACAGGGGGAAGGAGGGGAGGCTTGGGGCCAAGTGGAGGAGCTTCCGTGCTTCTCTGTGAAAGCCAGAGGGGAACTGGGGGGTGTCCATGCTATTTTCTGATTGTAAATACCTGTATAATATTGTATATACTGTCTATTTTGTACATATTCATTGCTTCCATTGTAGAGTGTAGTTTTGCTTGTAAATACAGCTCCCATTTGCTTCCAACTGAGCTGGTCATGCTTAGTTAATGTGCAGGGGAAACTTTAACCCACCACAAAACACCACTATGCTTTCTCTGAAATTCCTGCTATCTTGACTTAATCCAATTAATTGACTTAATTCAATATTCTGAAAACACAGATAAACTAAGGTTATCAAAACCAGACACTGAATGTGTGATTGGACACAATGATCTTTAAGGTCTTCTCCAATCTAGGCAGTCCTGTAACTACATTATCAAAATACTATCACGTATTACATGTATCTCTTAGGAATTTCAAGATTAGAGCTAGAATAATTGCTTTCAAGTGCCCATTCTTTACTTCAGCTCACACAGTCCCTTCTATCCTTTTACCACAACTTCACTAACACCAAGTACCAACAGACAAACAGGACTTTGTACATGCACAAGAAACAGCTGTTCTTTCTGCTGAGCAGAGTCTGCCTACATTGACAAGAAAAATGGACAATGTATGCAGTGCGGTATTTTGCCTGTCTTTAAAACATTTTTAGCTACCTTAGCTACCTGTGCTCACTTCACATGATACTCTCAGTCCAAGCCATAGGATCTGCTTGGCACACCAGTATTTATATTTACTTTTTTCAGACACGGAAATGTAAGATTTTATTTGCTACCATATTATACCTTGACAGTCAGCTTTCCCAAATGCTGTATAACCCAGATGCGATGGGACCAGGCATTGTAATTGCTTGGATATCTCCCAGCAGCTTCAGAGCAGACATTCATTTCCTCCTGTACTAGTTGGTGAATTCTCTCCACAGGTACTGCTCCCAAGTTTCCTTTAATCAGAAGACTAGGCAGGGAGTTTTCCTGAATTAGTTGTTGCAGCACCCATCGTCTGGTTAAACAAGGTACAGTGTTAACAGTGAGAGAACAATTTTAAGAGACAAAAATACTTTTTTATCTTTATACAAGGAAATAAACCCCTGTTGGTATTTTAATTATCTATACCATACTAATTAGACAATAAGCAGTAAACACAGCCATCTGAACTCTTCCCATATTGAAAGCTATGACTTCATGATCACAGCCCAAAATAATTTTAACTCTAGCTGTATTTGTTTGTTCATGCACTCTAAGTGATAATGGCTGCTTAGAGCATACTAAAAGAAAACAGAAGGAAACAACAAAATAAATGGGAAAAAAAGGGCAAAAACTGTCTGCATTGTCTTTCAGATAACTGTATGGTACTAAAATAAAGTATCCAAAATGAGACAGATGATAATTTAAACAAAAATTTAACTCTTGTTTGTGACTATTTTTCACATTTGACAGTACTGTACGCAGCAAGTCAAATTAGTTTCTGTACATCACCAGCAGAAAAAAGCATGAAAGGGTTATGGTTTCAAGGGTTCTGAGAATAACCAAAACAAATGTTTATGTTTTATGATTTGGAGTCACTGAGATAAGTGAAGATTCCTACACAGCTTTTTAACTTTACAAAGAGGCCCTACAAAAGGGATCACAGATCTGTCAACTTGCACACAAGAGCATACATCAACAGAATTGCAATAGGTGCACGCAGAATGCTGTAGAAATCTGGACATTCTCTGGACTGCAACACAGAGGTTTTTCTGCCTTGTACTGGCTTGCATTGGTTCCAAAACCAATTTATTGCTATTTTCAGAAAGGTATCATTCCTGGTTAAAAGAAATTAACAAATACAATAATAATACATTAAATTTCTTTTTAAAAGAACTACTTTGCAATCTATATATACAATTGTATAGACATACAAAAACTAAAAACATGACTGCTAAAAAAGAAGTTTAGAATCCATCTGCTTTTTCCCTCATTTGAAAACGTTTATAATATTCTTGTTCATTGGTATTTTTTCAATTACAGTGTCTTTGTCTCTTAGTTATTAAAAAATGTACAGCTAAGCAAATCATGCTCTTTGGACTGTTGTGCAATTTTATTTCACGCAATCTAGCCATTTTGAAGACTTAATTTTTGCTTCTAAAAAAAAAAAGACTGGCTCAGTCTTACTGTATTTTATAATTGCCCCATTCTAATTTTCTGCACTTGTGCCTGAAATTTGTTATCATGGGTGTGGAGAAAACAGAAGATTAATCACTATGCTGATGTAGAAATTTGTTTCAAACACATATCAATCACAGTCACCACATCCCAGTTCAGGTCAAACATTTGTATAGTTATGCTCAAATATATTTTTTCTGGTTTAGGCAAATACAAGTAATAATGACAAATTATAACACCACTAAAATAGTCATAATTTAAGATTGCATGAAGTTACAAACAGATTTTAAAGTTATTTTAAATTATTTCTAATAAATCAATAAATAATGAATCATCCATTTTGCCTAATTTAATAAAAATATATTGTTTATCATAATGATATGTATGGCATCAAGCTCAGCATTAGTTACGTGCAAAAAAGTCATACCTCTCCAGTGTTAGCTTACTTATTCCTACTAACTGCAGGAAAAGCTATTTCCCCAGTATTTCTAAATACACGTTCTGCTTCAAAGCAATCAAGCAGCATGAGTCAGTAGCATGGAGATGATGATGACTAACAGCTCAAGAACAACAAAACCGAAAGCAAACATTCCAGAAATTCATCAGTGTTGTTGCTATATCAACACTACTTAGAAATACATTGACAAAAATTAAGTAGATGTTTGTAAGTTAAGAAATGCTGAGAATATTCCACGCATGCCATTCTGAGTTAATTTTGAGAATGTTAAGCTCATGCACTTAAAGACTTTAACAACTTCCTCTTCCAAAAATTTGTGTTACTAGTACAACTGAAAGTTTCTTTATGTTTTTGATAGAATATGACTCCTCAAATGGGTTATCAGCTTCATGGTTGTCCTAATGATGGACATGTGAAATGCAAACATTGCAAATTGCTTTCAAATGCATTCCATTAAGGCTGTCTACAAAAGAGTAAGTAACCCTGTGAAAAATATACCGTGGGGGTATGAAATCACACATATCAAGTGGGGTGTTTCTAACAAGGAAGTTGAGCACTGGATCAGTTCTTCAATTGGCTGTGCTACAGGCATTTTATGTACAATCAGTCATTACTGAGATGGTCAGCTTTGGATGTTTGATCAATTTTCAAAGAAATACACTCTGCAACTTTAGCATTTAGTAGCAGTGACTTAATGACACTGCTTAAGTTACAAACAATAAAAATAAATTCACTAATTCAAAAAGACCAGTATTGGAATGGGGAAAATAATCTTCATAACCAAAGTTGTTTTGTTTTAGATTTTACAGATTCTTGCCTTTCCCGAATACCTGTAGACAAGCAATATAATAGTAGTAAGTTGGAGAAGGGAAAAATGTAGAAATCTACAATGCTCAAATACTTACTATTGATGGAGTCAGATTTCTCTGGCTGAGAACTTGAGGTGTTCCAAGACATGATAAACCTTTAGGAAAATTTATCCCACCTCCAAAGTTCATTAAAAATATTTACAAAAAAAAAAAAAAAGGTACATATGACTTTAATGTAAGTGTAAAACATAGGCAAATACCTTCAAGAGCCAAAGCACAGTACTTTGCATTGTCTGGCTCAAAGAATCTGCTGTATGGCTGTCCTTAACCCAAGAACAGGGAAAAAATTAAAAAGCAAACAGGAAAAACATTTAAGTTCAGGGAGGTAACAGAAGACAAGAGAAACAAACCTATGAATCCATGTTTCTGGACTCTTTGGAAACTTGGTTAATGCCAGTTTTCCAAGATGCAAGTCTTTAAGTGGATTTAACGTGCCAGACAGCATTAATTCTTTCCTATAAAAGATAAAATAAATTTGTATGAATAAAAGAAGTAACCCAAAACCAAAACACAAATTCCAATAACAAATCATGTGGCATTACCTTTGTGTCATAGTAACACTTCACTGTCAAGCTACAAGAGCTTAAAAAGCCTCTGGTGGATTAACCCATTCCACTCTGCTATGTATGTTTCAATACTATTCAACCAGGCCAAATAAAATAAATCCAGCTCAAAGAACTTAATCTGAATACACAACTAATTGGTTCCAAAATCTACCCAAAACCACTAAGTCATGGAACAAAGTGAACATCTGTAATCACCTTTCTTGTCTTCTTTGCACAAAATTCTCTGACCCACACTCTTATTATTTTACTGACTGTCCTGGCCATGTTTGTAGACATCACTTCAGCACTGGTTACTCACAGGACATTAGACTCCATGACATATTCTCCAATATAGTATATAGCAGCTTTGAAGTCATGATACAGTAAGTCCCAAAGTCACCATTTGTAGACAAAAAACGTGCATTTCACAGAAATTCCAGAAGCCATAGTTCAAAACTGTGAGTGCAAGAACTAGAAGCAACTTTGGCATGAGTTTGGAGGTTGTTCTTTGGGGAGGTGAGTGGCATGGGATTTTCTGTTTCTTTGATGTTCTAGGAATTTATATTACTGGGACATCCACCTCCCAAACCCTAAACTCTTGGTGAAGAAACTTTTCTTTCTATATTACAGCATTAAAATAACATTAAAAATATAAACCATAAAATATAAACCTATGCAGGCATGTGTCCTGGAAAAGGCATTAACAAATCAGCTAAACCGTTTGGCCACTGTCCTTTCTCTTCCCTCCCCGTTGCAGGGTCCAGGTTTGAGGTCGAGTAGCCAATAGACAGGCACCATTGAGGCAGCCTGGGGGTGTGGAAGCTGGACACTGTGCCTCACATTTCAGAGAAGCATCTGCACGTATCAGAGGCTATTTGAGAAGGCCTGTGCAGTTTGCCTGCCATACAACATTTTGAACTGATTTGAATAGACAATCTGCCATTGGGCCATTCAGTTTTCATAAAGAAGATTTATAGGGGATGATTAGAGCACCCACATTTTTTTCCTCCCCTGTTCACTAATGCTATTCAAGTCAGCGACAAGCACTGTCTTCACAGCAATTAGCTTCTTTTGTTCTAGCAGCATCGTGTTTGAGTCACAGATCTCCACCTCAGCAGAGTCCTCTCCCTCTCTCTCACTTCCTCTGATTTTGTATTCTACCATTTGGATTATTCCGGCCTTTTGGATTACCAATTGCAACTCAGAGCATCGCTTCATTCAGCAAATGTTTTGGTGATTAACAGCTCAGTGGTTCATGAGTAACTTACACTAATTCACCTGGTTATTTCTAAGGTTTATAGCCTGTTTACCTGTTGCTTAACTCCGTTGTGGTCGATCTTGCCACCTGAAGCGGCATTGTCATATGTTTTCAAGTTTATAAGAGTTTCCATTTTGTGCCTCTATATTCCAAGTTTCTGATTTTCCTAGACTGTTTTTCCACTGTTTGTTAACATCCTGTCATGTGTAATCAACCTATCATCGACCAGGCAGATGAACCTGGAGCAAACTGGCTTGGAAAAGTGATTTTTGATGTCTAATAAATCAAATTCATATTTTATCATATTTCTGGCTTATCAATTTGATCAAAACTATATCAGCATGTTAGACTTGTTTAGAACAGCTATAAAGTCAAGACATTATCTGTCTCTTCCAAGCAGGTAACACATTGTGGCAGTTTTATGCTGTGTCTTTAAAATTTAGCTGCAGATTTTGAGCAGAAAAGTAGAAAAATATAAATAATTCACTATTGGGTGTATAAAGGAAAACAAAAGATTATTCTAAATAAATTCATTGGGCAAAGTCTGGGGTATAGAAGCAGTTGTTCCATAACATCTCTCATATTTCACTTCCATTCTCGTTCCTTTTCTTTTCTCCTGTGGTGTTAGCTGTTCTGCTTCACTCAGGGAGATAATAACCACTTCTGGCTGGCCTTGAGAAAAGATAAGAACACTGCTTCTCTAACTAGTATTCCTTCTTTTTTCCCCCCCCTCTTTGGTACAAAGGGAATCATAGAATCAACCAGGTTGGGAAAGACGTCATAGATCATCAGGTCCAACCTATTACCTAATACCTAACACCTCATGACAACTAAACCATGGCTCCAACTGCTACATCCAACCTTTTCTTGAACACCTCCAGGTATGGTGACTCCACCACCTCCCTGGGCAGCCCACTCCAATGGCCAACTACTCTCTCTGTGAAAATCTTTCTCATCACCTCAAGCCTAAACTTCCCCTGGTGCAGCTTGAGACTGTGCCCTCTTGTTCTGGCACTGGTTGTCCGGGAGAAGAGACTAACCCCCACCTGGCTACAACCTCCCTTCAGGTAGTTGTAGACAGCAAGAAGGTCACCTCTGAGCCTCCTCTTCTCCAGGCTAAGCAACCCCAGCTCCCTCAGCCTCTCCTCACAGGGCTTGTGCTCCAAACCCCTTAACAGCTTTGTTGCCCTTCCCTAGACACATTCCAGCAACTCAACATCTTTCCTAAACTGAGGGGTCCACAACTGGAGACACTACACAAGGTGTGGCCTAACCAGTGCTGGGTACAGGGGCACAATGACCTCCCTGCTCCTGCTGGCCACACTGTTCTTGATGCATGCCAGGATGCCATTGGCCTTCTTGGCCACCTGGGCACACTGCTGGCTCATGTTCAGCCTACTATCAACCAGTACCCCCTGGTCCCTTTCTGTTTGGGAGCTCTCCAGCCACTCTGACCCCAGCCTGTAGTGCTGCATGGGGTTGTTGTGGCCAAAAGTGCAGCACGTGGCACTTGGACTTGTTGAATGCCATCATGCTGGACTCTGCCCATCTGTCCAGCCTGTCAAGGTCCCTCTGCAGAGTTGTCCTACCCTCTAACAGATCAACATCTGCTCCCAATTCAGTTTCATCTGCAAATTTACTGATGATGGACTCAACCCCCTCATCCAGATCATCAATGAAGATGTTAAAGAGCATGGGGCCCAGCACTGATCCCTGGGGGACACCACTAGTGACTGGCTGCCAGATGGATGTCGCACCAGTCACCACCACCCTCTGGGCTTGGCCCTCCAGCCACTTCCTAACCCAGCACAGAGTGCGGCTGTCCAAACCATGAGCTGACAGCTTGGCCAGGAGTTTGCTGTGGGAGATGGTGTCAAAGGCCTCGCTGGAGTCCAGGCAGACTACATCCACAGCCTTCCCCACATCCACCAGGCAGTCACCTGATCATAGAAGGACACCAGGTTGGAGAGGCAGGATCTGCCCTTCCTAAATCCATGCTGGCTGGACCTGAGCCCTTGGCCATCCCACAGTCCTGTGCCTCCCTGTGTAAGGACACCTCTCAGGCAGCTGCTGCTCCTCTCTCTCTCCTCCCTCTTCCGGGCGTGCAGCGACTGCTACTGTCTCTCCAGTTGGTGTGGGAGTGCAGCCTTGCTCCCAAGATATTTTCTAGCTCAGGCCTAGTAGGCCCATCTTAGGAAGGGCATTGAGGCCTAACACAAGGCCTGCCTTGGAAGGGGGGCAGTAAGGCCTAATGAGGCCTAGTGTTGGAAGTGGAGGTGGTTTGACTGCTTGAGGCCTGGTAGGCCCAGCTGGAGAACAAAGCCTGAACTGATTTTGATTGAGTATATCTATATCTATCTATCTATATCCTTTTCCCTGAATGCCTTTTATACACTTGTTTACTTTTGTAAATAGTATTTTTATTTAATGTCTGATTGGGTGTGAGTGTTTATTTACTTCTTCAGGGTACAATATTTTCTGTCTGGAGCTGCTTCCAGCTCAAACTAAGACGCAGATCTATCAAGTTCTGCAAGCAGAATTCAAGCCCCACACAATGAGGTCCCAGCTTATGCCAGCTCAGATCCCTCCAGCATCAGTGCAGGACACAGCCTGCCCTCTGCTCTCTGACTGTGTACAATGTACAAATGGCTAGCTTGGCTGGTAATTCATTGAAGCAGGAATTTCACAGAATAGAAGCTGAAATGTGTCAACTAAGAATCTAAAGAGCATGCTTTCAGCAGCATCCTAAAACAACAGAGTCAGATTCTTCAGGCTCTTGGCTACAGTAAGCTCAGTACACTCAGCAGCTACCAACAGCTTCCCTCCACATGCAAAATGGAGCATCAAAGACAGATGGCTAACCAGACCACTGGCCAAGAAACTGGGAAGTAAAGCCACCTTCTGTAGCAGTTTGTATATTTGGGTAAACCGTAAACGTGATTAAAAAAAAAATCCTCATCCATATTTCTTTTTTTTCCTATGTCTTACTTAATTATTAACAACTTTGAACTACTCTTGTGTACATACGCACGAACACTTTCAGCTGTCAAACAGGGAAAGAAGCCAGACAGTTAAAGATGGATCTGTTTGCATTAAAAAAGAGAATATCAGAATAGCTGATAAAACCCAAAATAAAAGCCTGAAGTCAGTTTTAAGTAACAAAAGATTGCATTGTTTGTGACCATTTTAGGCTGTGCCTTTAAGAAAGGGACAGTTACTGGAACACTCTGGCTGAATGCTTTGATAAAAAAATGAAAACAAAGATATTCTAAACGAATTTCATTGGTAGATTGGTAGAATGCAACTTTAGATTTTTAGCTTTAGTTCAGTTTCAATCTCAGTCAGTTCAGTCTGTTCTGTTTCAGTCCCTCTGAACAGCTGCTCTCTTTCCTCTGTGCTGGACGGAGGTGACCTTGAACTAACTGAGCTAACCAGATAAGAAACTAATTCTTGCATACGCTTTGAGCTAACAGAATTTCCTCCTTAATAATTACCTTTTCTCTCTCTAACTCTTTTTGGGAAAAAAGAAGGGAAGGGGGAGAAGGGGGATTCTGGGCACCCTCCTTCCTGGAGGAGGGAAAGGTCTTTCTGTGTTACCTTTTTTGCTGTATATTTCTGTATATGTTGTAAATACTGCATATTATGTATATATTCATCTGCATTTCATCCTGCTTGTAAATATAGCTTATTCATTTTTGCTTCTCCGACTGAGTTAACCATGGTTTCTTTGTGTGTGTGTGGGGAGAACTGAACCTCTCATCGCCATATTGTTAGTAGGTCTAGTATTTATACATGCTCCAAATTACACTTAAAATTTCTCAAGCTATACATTTTCATGACAGTTAACATGTTTCTTAAACTTGAAAATGCTAGAAACATACAATCATAGAATCAACCAGGTTGGGAAATACCTGAGAGATCATCAAGTCCAACCTAATACCTAACACCTCACAACAACTAAACCGTGGCTCCAACTGCCACATCCAATCCTCTCTTGAACACCTCCAGGGACAGTGACTCCACCACCTCCAGAATCTTCCAGGACTACACCAGCAGTGAAAGAGAAGGGAAAAATGTCCAAACCAACAAAACACACAGAAATAAACAAACCCCACAAGAGCTGAATTTGCCATATCTAGGGCTGACAGCTACCCACAGCCACCATCTTTCTGAAACTAATTTTATTCTACTGCAATAAAGTATCTTATCTACAAAAATAGATAATGAAAGCCCTCCCAGATGCTAACACAATTTTCTGTCAGCTCTCCAACCTTTCTTGCATTGAGGTCTATTCAGCTTTGACAAGGTGCACAGGTCATGGCAGCAAATTGAACTACTGTCTCAAAAGGACTCAAGTATAATATTCAAAGACAACATGAGAACAGTGAAAAGACAGCATACATCAGTTGGGCATTACATGATTCAGAGAAAAGGATATGCCCATCTTAAGGTTGCCAACAGCCTTCTTTAGCTGATAGAAGGAAAGAGGGGTAGCAGTTCAGTGGGACTTGTATCCCCCCAAATATGTGAGCCAAGTACGTGCTTTCACATGCAACAGTATACTCTTTAACATATAGTAAAACATTAATAATAAATTTTTAAAAATAGTCTGAAACTATCTGCAAGGCATACAGGACAGAGAGATTTGTAATAATTCTTCAGTACTCCTTAGCTGAAAAGCTCTTACAGTGTCACTAAGTACTACTGACAGCTTACAGCCGACTTATACTTATGGCTCAGGTCTTTCTGATGTGATTTGCCGAGTGCTACATACCTCACATTCCAAGCAGTGGTGAAGTCTGGGTTCAGCAGCAGCAGTGTACATGTGATATCTATCAGCTCTAAAACAATTAGCAAGAGACACAAAGATTAGTAACGTTCACACACAGTGGTGTTCCCTCTGTAGGCCCTTACTCCCCATCCTTCCTCAGTGTCTGCTGTATGGACAAGTTGTACCATGGATGCCTACCTTTCCAAAACACTGTGCCACTTTATTGCAGAAGAAATGCCAGCTTAGTTCAATAGGGACCAAAATTTGGCATATCTTCCCTTTTCATTACTTAAATAATGGACTTCTATCTTCCTAACAACTTGCATCTAAGAAGTTTACAGATCGAAATTTCTGATCTCTACCTGTACTGCTATAATCAACTATACACCATGACCCCAGTGAGAAAGAGCCTTTCCATATCATTCTTGAGTACTTAGTGATCTAAAACTGCAGACACATTCGATATATCTTACATAGATATGATAGGACTAAACAGGTCCAGCACTGATGTGTCTAGACATGGTCCCCCTCTTCCCCCTGCCTTTGCAGGAGTTGGGGTAACGCAGGAAAAGGGACAAAAGAGAGGCCCCAACATGTCTGGGTGAATAAGTCTACTTCTGGGGTTAAGAGCACATGTACTGGCCACTGCTTCTCCCAGACCATGCCTATGTTTCTGTCTTTTATGGCCACAGCCTGGCAGAATCCCTTTTCATTGGGTAATTGTGCTGGCTTCAGTTGCCCTATTGGCCTGATTGAATCTTGGGCAAGATTTATATACAGGCTGATTTCTAGGCACCTTTGTCTTGCCTTGCTTGAACCTGCCCTGCCTGCTTGGATCTGTCTTGCTTGAAGTTGCCTGGAGGTGCCTCCCCAAGAGTTGCCCAGTCCAGACCTAGGATAAAAGCCATGAACCTACTCACTACAAGCCAGAGAAGCCACAAGCCTTGGAGCCAAGCCCTGCTTCCCCTTGCAACTAGAATTTTGCTATGCTGCAGTTTACCCAGGACAAAGCGAGCATCCATCACAAGAAGTATCGTAAATGGCCCACCATCCTGCTGGAGCCAGACCAGCCCTGAGACTGGTGGACGAGAGTGCCCCAAAAAGCCTCAACAGCTATACACAGCAGCAGCACTCCCCACTTGGGTGGAATCCGCTGTGAGTAATTAATTCATTGCCTCTCTGACTTAACGGTTCTTGTCTAGTCTCCCCTCTCTGTGGTCAAGAGCCATTTCACTCCCAGGGATTCTCTCTTTATGTTATTCCTACTGGTTTGCTTAAATTGGTAAAAATTGTTAAATTGCCTAAATACTGTACATTCCCACTGTAAATACATATCCTAACCATACATTGAACCTATTTAATATGTCTTTGGCAATTTTTTCATAATAATGTTAATATTTTTATTACTACCCATTTGCCATATCTTAATTAATTATTCAATAAATTCCTTAACAGACAGTACCACTGAAAACCACACCCTACTATTTTGGCCTAAGTCTGAGCTGCAGAAGGTTGCCTATATCACCCTTATAAAAAAATACATGCACTACAAAAAACCCTGTAGCTAGGAAAATCAAACACCACAACAATGAATTAGGACCCCAAAATAACTCTGCTAATTGCACAGAGAAGACTTCACATGGAGGGACAGCCTTGCTTCAGACTGAAGTTTTTAAGACTAAATCACTTAAAGAATAAACAGTATATTTATTTGCAACTACACAAAGCATACTACACATATTACACTTACTTTGAAACAATGTCAAAAAAACAAGACTGAGGTATGTGCCCACTGAGAATGTGACTCCGGCCCATTCCCTTTGCACTCCACTGCACCAAGCAAGCAGTTTTGAGCCCCACCACAATAACAGTGGGGATTCATGAGGCATCTCTACTTAGGCTTAAGATAAGGACAGTTACTGCCTTAGAGTCCTTTAACCTCCAGTCTTGGGAGGCATAACATCAGATTAGTTAATTTGGTCTGTAAGTAATATATGATTTTGCAATTGACAATTGCTTCAAAACTATCTAGGCTTTTGGAGACAAGGAGGTTTGGCTACACTCTCTCCTAATCACTCTGAACTTAACATACTAAACAGAGCATCGTACTCCAGGTGATTTCCATCAAAAAGAGGCATTCTTAACTTCTTAAGGGTAAAACCTTAAATGAAAAAGAGGGTATCCTCTCATGAACCTAGATCTAACACTGTAAAACAAAATTTTAAGCAATACCTGATTAAATGCAACAGTAACTCAATAAATAATATGCAAGTATATTAATTAAATATTCAGAAGAATGTGGCTTCATATATTTTTGAACCAAGTCTCCGACAGAAGTGGAGCACCTTTGTGTATTACCGTGTAACTGCTGGATCATTTATGTCCAACAAAATTCTTCCGTGTACTTGAGCAACTTTGTACTAAACTGTTAAAGTGATATTTTTTTAAATTACCTCAAGGAAATAATTTAACTTCCTATTTTCACAACTTTTAGTTCAGGTGTTCTTTTCCCCTCCCTTTAAAGAAAGGCTTTTGTGACCAAGGAATGAATATTTCTCATACGTGCAAAGCTTCTTCACAAATTTGCTGCTGGTGTTTAAGACCAGGCTGGACGAGGCTCTGTCCAGCCTGATCTAGGGTAGAGTGTCCCTGCCCATGGCAGGGGGGTTGGAACTAGATGATCCTTGTGGTCCCTTCCAACCCTAACTGAAACTATGAAACTATAAATGTACAAATCCTTTTCTTTGATTTACCCAATCCATGAACCAGGAACGTACTTCAAGACCTATTTAATTTTAGATAGAGGAATTGCCCAGTTGAAATATTCAGTACTACACATCTGCATTTCAAACGAAACAGAGTGTTTGGCTCACTACTGTTTCAATTTTACATTTAAAAATTTTTATTAGCAACATTTAATGAAGTGTTAGTTTCATAAGGATCTATAGCTAAAATTGCGAGCTGCCATTGTTACACAAGTCTGCACCAACCTCATGAAGCTCAAGAAGGCCAAGTGCAAGATCATGCACATGGGTCCAAGCAACCCCAAGCACAAATGTGAGCTGGGTGATAAGTGGATTGAGAGCAGCCCTGAAGAGGAGTTGAGGGCACTGGACAAGAGTCCACAACAAGCACCTGCAGCCCAGAAAGCCAACTGTACCCTGGTCTGAATCAAAAGAAGTGTGATCAGCACATTAGTGGAAGTGATTCTCCTCTTTTGATCTCAAGATACTCCATCTCAAGTATTGTGTGCAGCTCTCTGGCCCTCAGTACAATACAGACATGGACCAACTTGAGCAGGTCCAGAGGAGGCGATAAATATGATCATAGGGCTGGAACATCTCCAATCTGAGAAATGGCTGAGAAAGTGGGGAATGTTCAGCCTGGAGAGAAGGCTCCAGGGAGATCTTAGTGGCTTTCTAGCATCTAAAGGGGGCCTACAAAAATGATAGAGAACTCTTCACTGGCAAGTACAGTGATAGGATATGGGATACCAGATTCAAACTGAAAGAGAGAAGATTTAAATTAGATGCAAGAAAGAAATTCTTTACTGTGACAGTGATGAGGCACTAAGATCAGTTGTCCAGAGAAGTTGTGGATGCCCCCTCCCTGCAAGTGTTCAAGACCCAGATGGTCAGAGATTTTTGATGGGGTGCTTGGTGCTGTGGTTTAGTTGTTTAGGTGGGTTGGATTGGTTGATGGGTTGGACGCGATGATCTTGAAGGTCTCTTCCAACCTGGTTTATTGTATTATTGTATTTGAGCAACCTTATCTAATAGGAAGTGTCCCTGCCCATGAGACACAGGATGATCTTTAAGATCCCTTCCAACCCAAACCATTCTAGGGAAAAAAAATTAAAAAGAGAGAAGATAATAGCAATTGCAGAAAACCATAATGTGGTAATAAAATAATGTGCACACATAAATTGGGGGGGCAGTACTGGAGAAAGATAAAAGCATATGGAACAATAGCAATAAAAAGTAGTAGTCATGATTCTGGATTCCAAGTATCCAAAAGAAACCATAGCTAAATGAAATGTCTGTCACAGTAATTTATCAATGGCTGATCATAAAGGATCCTTCAGGATCCCATCAGAAAAATATTACACTATGTCACTATTACATTATGAAAGCAGACACTGGAACCAGCACTGTTTTTCCTCCTTGTTCTATTAAATATGACTTACAGTAATCCAAACAATGCAAGAGAGGTAATAAGAGACTACATTTACAATCACCATTTACTGTAAGCATCATCAAAACACACAGTTTAGTTTCCTTGCAGTCAAACATTAATCTCTTCACTACATTCAGAAGAAAACAATTACACTGCAAAATTCCAAGCACATACTTTTGTGCACAAAGAGGAAGCTGGAGGAAAACATGTGAGCATGTTTCATACACACAGAAAATGTAACATCTCTTGATAGAGTACGCTCACCTATGTCACACTAAAGACAACTCTGTAAGTCCACCTGAGAAAGACTTCCACCTTCATTCCCTCCACCACTGCACTTCATTTTCCTCTAAATTTCCCCATCAGATGTGAAACTCGATTATGGTAAGACATACTAAACTCTATAAGCTGAACCTTGTGTTACAAACAGGTTATTAACATGGAGGTCCTGGATCATGTTTTTGGATCATAGTGACACAAAACCTCAAAAGACATGAAAACATAGCAAATCACATTTTTCCACACATTTTAAACTTACTTTGGTAATTGAAGAAACAAAGGGGAATAGAATTTTATTTTCAAAAAAGAAAAAAACAATCAAGGCTTGATAAAAAGGCTGTAATCCAAACTTTATGCCATTCCAGTATTTACCACCATAGTTTTATGATCTGCATCTTGAGTGAAAGAAGGTTTCATCTGGAAGCAGAGACTCTTCAAGGAGTTGGGACACTTTGCTATCATACCACTGCATACCATAGCATACACTATGGTATCACCACAACAAAAACTACCAGCACATTAGCACCCAGATGCCCTTTAACAGCTACCAGTGGTCTCCAGCCTTCAAGTGCAAGAGCAAAACTAATCTCAGTGGTTTGTATTTTGACTTGAAACAGGGTTTTTTTTTGTGTCGTAGTTTCTAGGGGAGGACTTTTCTTAACACTTGAAACAGAAATGAAAAGCCTCCATGCAGAAAATAGAATAGAATTAACCAGGTTGCAAAAGACCTTCAAGATCATCAAGTCCAACCTACCACCCAATACCATCTAAGGTTTGGAGCACAAGCCCTATAAGGAGAGGCTGAGGGAGCTGGGGTTGCTTAGCCTGGAGAAGAGGAGGCTCAGGGGAGACCTTATTGCTCTCTACAATTACCTGAAGGGAGGTTGTAGACAGGTGGGGGTTGGTCTCCTCTCCCAGGCAACCAGCACTAGAACAAGAGGATACAGTCTCAAGGTGCGCCAGGGGAGGTTCAGACTGGATGTTAGAAGGAAATTCTACACAGAGCGAGTGATTGCCCATTGGAATGGGCTGCCCAGGGAGGTGGTGAAGTCACCATCATTGGAGGTGTTTAGGAGGAGACTGGATGCGGTACATGGTTGCATGGTTTAATTGATTAGGTGGTGTTGGATGATAGGTTGGATGCGATGATCTTGAAGGTCTATTCTATTCTATTCTATTCTATTCTATTCTATTCATCCACTCTCTTCTTAAACACCACCAATGATGGTGACTCCCCCACCTTCCTGGGCAGCCCATTCCAATGGCCAATCACTCTGTGAAGAACTTCTTCCAACACCCAGCCTAAACATCCCCTGGCACAGCTTGAGACTGTGTCCTTTTGTTCTGTTGGTGGTTGCCTGGGGGAAGAGATCAACCCCACCTGGCTACAAATTCACCTCACAAACTGCTGCCTCAGACCTGTAAAAAAACCACTGTAATGAGAACCACTGGTCTTGTTAAGATGGCTGTGCCAGCAGGTTCATCTCTTTAAATAATACAGTTTGTTTGTAGCTACATGTCAGAGTCAGCACAATTTCTTATATTATAAGCTACTTTTATTGAATTTTATAATCCTTTGCATTATACATTCCAAATTTGCAATTAGATCACAAACACAGGTTTCTAATAGAACTGAATCTACCACCAGCAACTTGGTAGCAGCCATCTAAAAGATCCAGGTGTTACTAGGTCCAACCCATAAACCAGAGACAGAAATGAAAGTTACATACATATTCCCTAGGAATAAAAGTCTTTTAAAAATGTCTGTAATGAGAAACAATATTAAAAAAAAAGCGATGTGAAAATACAAAATAAAGGACAATGTGAAATTTTAGAAGTCCACAAACCACTTTTTCTAGATAATCATGCACCAATATGACATTAGTCTTCTGCTGGGAGGGGGGAAACACACAAACAAATCTGTTTGACAAAAATAAAATACAGACAATAGACAGGTTAGTCATGCCCAGTATATGAGAACTCCACAACTTTAAGTTGTTCTTTTGAACGGAGAATTAACTATAAGTACTAAGCCAGTGCTATGTTACTCATATACCACCCAAGATACAGAGCCAGGACTGAAAAACTATGTTGCCAATGGAATGGATTCCTCTGTATCACAATCTGGCTCACAGATAAAAAGTTCCTATCCATGACCTCTCACCATCCACTGAAAGGCAAGCACACCATGAGCTTTCTCTGCTATTTAATGCTACTCTGCACAAAATGCTTGCATTACATATCCATGTGTTTACAGTAAGGAATTATAGTCTCTTTAAAACAGTAGACCCTGCCCTCAGGCAAACAAAGGCAACATTCATTGCTTTAAGAAAATTCCCTTGCCAAGGCCTACTGAAGATCTCAGTCTTCTTTCACCATATCATCCCTGAATGCAAAAGAAGCTCAAGTGCACATTTACAGACTCAGCTAACATCATCTGACTGTCCCTTAATTTGCACTTTAATAAGGTTAAGTGCACAGATGACTTCATCCACTTAAAGTGAAACAGAGTACAGTAATATAAAAAAAGAAAAAAAGAAAAAGAGAAATGCAAATTACAGTTTTGCCAAGAAAGATACATTACTAAACAGATTTGTTTTATTGATCTGCACAGACCTAGCCTCAAAATACATTCAAGACAATAAAGCATGTTATAGGATAATTAGATGTTAGTGCCTGCATGAGATGCCTGCTAGCATCCCACTATTGGAAACAATTCCTTAACTCACTAGCTCATCAAGCAACCAGGGAGGCTGTCTTTGCTGTAGCTGAAATCAGTGCAACCTAATGGATGGTAGCTGTTGGGTATTCTCCAGGAAGGAAAGACACCCTGACACAGTGGACACAGCTAGAGCTTTATGGATGTCACAACCAGGCTTCCTGAGCCAACTCTGGGCAACTGGGGCAGGGTCATGCTAAGATTCAAAAACTCCCTTGGAGTAAATTAAGGCGAACTGGCTCCAAATGTTAGTTAGGTTTGGTTGATCAAATGAAAGCTCCTGGTCACTGGCACCTTAACAATGCCTAGTTGGACCAGAGGAAATGGAAAATGGGAAGAAAAAGGAGAGCCATGGTAGGGGGCAGAGGCAGCAAGGGAGGGGGAGGGACAGTGAGAAAGTAAAAGAGATATAACCACCCTTGGGCAGGTACAGTGTTCAAGTTCTCAGTGGTGGATGTACACCCAGCAAGACCTATGGTAGATGCGACATGTGGTCCCTAGAAGTTGCAGTCTCTTTACACCCTTCTGGCAGCTGGGGCAGCATCTCCAGATCACAGAGGGAGTTGCACCCCAGGTCTGTAGAGTCTGCCACTAGCCTTCTTATGGTGCCCCTCAGGTGATTTAAAATCAAGAAAGTGGAAATTTCTGCTGCGAAAGGCCAGGCCAGCAGCTCTCCTGTTAAAGACCATCAAAAGGCCATCTATCTATTCAGAACAGGTACATCACACCTTGTTTGAAACAATAAACAAAACCAGCAGTTTTTTAAACTAGTCACCCTTTCTCATTCTTAATCTGAATAGAACAGGACACTTTGTAAGCAAGTATCTCCTATACTACACCTGTTTATAAATCTTGTTAAAGACTGAAAATCGACAACCTATACCAAAGTATTTTTCATTAAAGTAAACCAAATCAAATAAAAACGATGAAAAAGGAAACAAAGCTTTGCAATTGGCAAAGATGTATGGCTGTAGCAGTTTAAGCTTTTCCTGAAGCCCAAAAGCCCAATGGAACAACAGATTTAGTTGGAGTCCCTCCCCCCTTTCCCAGTAGAAAAAAAAATACTAGGCAGGGGAAGAAGAGAGAGGTAAAACAACAAAAGAACAGTCTTGCATCAATTTGGAAGTAAAAAGCTAAGTTTAGCACAAAAAAATAAAAGGTATTTAAGTAAAAGGAAGGTTACTGAGGTGTAAGGAAAAAGGATAAATGAAAATGTATACAAAACCAGGTGCAACTGGCCAAGGATTCTATGGATGGAAGATGGATTCTCTTTGAAAGTAAGTCCCCTTAGGTGTCTGGGATTGACAATTTCAACTCAGCAACCCTACAGCTTGATTTGGTTGCCAAGGTACACAATCCAAAGCCTACTCTCACCCCTTGTTATACTCCTGTCTTTCAGAACAGGTTAAACTGCCGTTAAGAAAGGCCATTGTGATATCAAGAGAGGTGTATTATCTGAACAAAAATATTAGGCTCACCCTCAGTAAGTTTGCAGGTGACACCAAGAAGGCCCTACAGAGTGATCTGGACAGGCTGGATCAACGGGCCAAGGCTAACAGCATGATGTTCAACAAGGCCAAGAGGCAGGTCCTGCACATGCATCACAACAACCCCATGCAATATGACAGACTTGGGGCAGAGTGGCTGGAAAGCTGTCCAGTAGATACGGACCTGGAGGTTCTGTTCAACAGCTGGCTGAATACAAGCCATCAATGTACCCAGGTGGCCAAGGCCGCAAACAGCATCCTGGCCTGCATCAGGAACAGTATGACAAATCGGATCAGAGAAGTGATTGTCCCCCTGCACTTGGCACTGATGAGGCCCCAACTTGATTACTCTGCTTGGTTTGGGCCCTTCAGAAGGGGCTCCTCAGAAGAAAGACACAGAGGCACTGAAGCGGGTCCAAAGGGCAGCAATGAAGCTTCTGAGTGGTCTAGAGCACAAGTCTTATGAGGGAACCAGGGTTGTTTAGCCTGGGGAAAAGAAGGCTAAGAAGAGACCTTATCACTCTCTACACTACCTGAAAGTAGGTTGTAGTGAGCTGGGGGTCAGTCTCTTCTCCCAAATAACACGTGACAGGACAAGAGGAAACAGCCTCAAGCTACACCAGGGAAGGTTTAGATTGGGTGTTAGGAAAAACTTCTTCAGTCAAAGTGGTCAAGCTGCAACAGGCTGCCCAAGGAAGGGAATACCTGCAGGTATTTTAAAAGATTTGTTGATGTGGCACTTAGGGACATGTATTAGTGGTGGACTTCAGTGTTACAGATTTACATCTGAGCTCAATCTTAAGGGTCTTTTCCAACCTAGATGATAAACAAAAAATGTGCACTACCAACCACATAAAATACTACTGTCCATCTGGGTAACTTACCATCTTTGTTCAGCCATTGCTTTCTTTGTTTGTAGAGAAGAAGTTTATTGTGGACATATGGCAACAGAAACTTGACACACCAGCTCTCCACACCAAGCTTGTTTTCTACCAGGACAATAGGGCTCCGGTTATACCTGGCTTCAGGGCAGGGTATTAATCCAATTTCATCTCTTGAAACAAAACAAAACAAAAAGAAATAAAATTAAATGTATTTCCACTTATTTTTCTCAACATAGCAGACTGGCAATGCTTCTCATCCAGTCAGTCCATCTTTCTCCCTGTTTTTGTCTAAATCTATAGTCGCTATTCTCAATTCACCCTCCTGATTCTTGCCAGATTGCAGATATGATAAACACATTTTCAGGAAGCCATCCTCTGCAAAACCCATGCAGTATATTAACTTGGTAAATAAATGATTCAGACATGTTTTAAGACACAAATAAAGACTTATGATAGCAAAAGAATAAAATGTATTTTACCTCTGTATGTTTTACTGTGACATAGTATTGTAGTTTTGAGTTAAGGGCCACTAAGAAAGTTGGTTATGTTCCCCAATGCTGCAGTGATCAAAAACTAGAAATATTTTAAGGCTTGCTGAAGACCCTGAAGTTAATAGCCATCATTAGATGCATTAGAATGAATTTTAAAATCCCTTAAATGTTCTCTAGGAAGACTCCTTTTGGTGATTTTAGCTCTTCTCACTTTAAGATAATTGGAAAAGTTTTATTAGATTTCCCCAAATATCATAAGTGAGGAAGGTCCCTTTCTTGTATTTTTAGATTATCCACTTCACAGTTTAACTCAGCTTAATTAACACAAGCACACAGATTGTTCACATGTTGCATCAGGTTGGAAGGGACCTTCAAAGGTCATCTTGTCCAACCAGGCTACAGTGAGCAGGGACACCTCCAACTAGATCACACTGCCTGAGGCCACATCAAGCCTGATCCTGAATGTCTCCAGGGACAGGGCCTGAACCACATCCCTGGGCAGCCTGTTTCAGCCTTTTAACGCTCTGACTGTAAAGAGCTTCTTCCTTCTGTCCAACCAAAATCTACCCTGCTCCAGTTTAAAAGCTTTGCCCCTTGCCGTATCTCTACAAGCCCTTGTAAACAGTCCTTCCCCAGCCTTCCTGCAGGTCCTATTCAGATACTGAATAATAGTCATAAGGTGTCCCTAAAGCCTTCTCATTTAACAGCCACAATTCTTTCAGCCA
The DNA here is from genome assembly GCA_015227895.2 of Colaptes auratus. Lineage (NCBI taxonomy): Eukaryota > Metazoa > Chordata > Aves > Piciformes > Picidae > Colaptes > Colaptes auratus. Next base: position 54,883,590 of record CM026897.1, on the reverse strand, counting down.
CTCTTCACAGCAGAGCTGCTCCAGCCCTCTCCTCATCTTGGTGGCCCTCCTCTGGACCTGATTCAGCAGGTCTGTATCCTTCTTGTGGTGGGGGGTCCCCTAGCTGGACACCGTACTCCAAGTAAGGGTCTCACCAGAGCCAAGTAGAGTGGCAAAATCAACTCTCTTGATTTGCTGGCCAGGCTTCTTTTGATGCAGCTCAGGATGCCACTGGCCTTCAAGTGTGCGTTGCTGGTTCATGTCCAGCTTCTTATCCACCCAGTACCCCCAAGTCATTTTCTGCAGGGCTGCTCTAAATTTCACCATCCCCCAGCCTGTACTGATATCAAGGATTGCCCCAACTTACATGCAGGACCTTGCACTTTGCCTTATTGAACCTCATGAGATGCTCCTCAGCCCACTTCTCCAGCCTGTCCAGATCCCTCTGGATGGCATCCCATCCTTCAGTCTTATCAACCACAATACTCTACTTAGTATAATCTGCAAATTTGCAGAGGGTGCACTCAAGCTCGCTCTCTATATCATTGATGAAGATACTGAACAGCACTGGTTCCAGTACAGACCCTGGAGGAAAAGCACTTGCCAGCTGTCTCCATCTGGACATTGAACCGTTGACCACTACGCTTTCTATGCTATAATCCAACCAATTCCTTAGCCACTGAGCAGTCCACCCAACAAATCCACCTCTCTCCTGCAGGATGTTGTGGGGGACTGTGCCAAACATTATAATGAAGCCCAGATAGATGACATCTGTTGGTCTTCCCTTATCCACTGATGAAGTCACATCATCATTACACCACCAGACTGGTCAGAGCAGGACTCGCCCTTGGTGAAGCTATACTGGCTATCTTGAATCAACTCCCTGTCCTCCATGTGCTTTAGCATAGCTTCTCAGAGGATCTGTTCCATGATCTTCTCAGACACAGTTGTGGCAGTTTTAGGCTATGCCTTTAAGTTTTTGTTACAGATTTCAAGCAGAAAAGTAGAAAAAAGCACCACCTACTATCAAAGTAAAATTTATAACTCAGTTTTCTGATACAGTCTCTTGAATTTGAGGAGTTATTTGGTGATTTTATTTTCCACAGACATGTTTCAAAAACCGCATGAATTATCCCTATACTTACAGCATACTACACTAGCTCACAATCCTGAAATATACACATTGTGGAAGCAGCCAGAACTTAGTGACAGATTTTGGATGGGTTGCCATGAAGTCTGCAGCCATCACAAAGCTTCTTCAGCCTATGCCAAGTCCACGAAAGGTGTGCAAGGTGACACCCTGGAGACTGTAGATCTGTACAATCCATACCTGGTCCATAGCGCAAACTTCAGCTGTGGCACAGCAGTAATGACAAACCATTGCAGAACATCTTTCAAGAGCCTCAATCTGCTGATTCACATGCCCAGTGGCCCTCCCTAAAACAAGTCCTAGAAAACATATTCAAACACATGATGATACAAAAAGTTTCTTCTTTCACAAAATCACAACAGTACTGCACTGTTAGGGAAGGAGGTATTTCTTGTGATGGTACTGTGACAGGTCTTGAGCTTTAGGTATCCCATGGTATCTCCTTTTCTAAAATATGAACATTTGAAAGGTGTGTATTTTTACATTCAAATTAAGTCTTGTGAAATAACTACATTGCTGATCAATTTACAGTATATGAAAGGTAGGGAAAAGTGGGACTAAATTCAAGAATTGAAACATCCCCCCCCCCTTACTGTGAAGAGTGCATCACATATATGACTCTCTTTTAGAATTTCAGAATAAATTAACTTGAATGTAACAATTAGTAGGTACCTTAGTGATACAAGCAAAATCTTAAGAGAGTCAAAGGTATCTTGGGGTCCATCAAGAAAAGTGTGTCCAGCAGGTCAAGGGAAGTTCTTCCACTCCTCTACTCTGCCCTCCTGAGACCACACCTAGAATACTGCATCTAGTTTTGGGCTACCCAGCTCAAGAAAGACAGAGAACTGCTAGAGAGAATCCAATGGAGAGCCACAAGGATGATTAGGGAACTTGAGCATCTCCCCTATGAAGAGAGAGTGAGATCCCTGGGGCTGTTCAGGCTTGAGAAGACTGAGAGGGGATCTCATCAATGTGTATAAATACCTGAAGGATGAGTGTCAAGTGGATGGGGCCAAGCTCTTTTTGATGGTGCACAGTAATAAGACAAAAAAACAACAGGTTCAAACTTGAACGTAGAAGATTTCAACTCAACATGAGGAGAAACTTCTTTACAGTGAGAGTGACAGAGCACTGGAACAGGCTGCCCTGGGGGGTTGTGAAGTCTCCTTCTCTGGAGACTTTCAAAACACTTCTGGATGCATTCCTGTGCTGACTACCGTAAGTGATCCTGTTTTGGCAGGGGGGCTGGACCCGATGATCTCTTGAGGTCCCTTCCAACTTCTAATGTACTGTGATACTGTGATCTTTCATTAATGAAAGAAATGCTAATATATTACTTAAATACCAGGCACTTCTAACCAATACTTGCTCTAAGAGGAAGCTCTAAATATGACAGATGCGCTATCTAGGAGTTTCCCTTTGTTCACATTAACATGCACTTGAATAGAAACTTCTGCAGCAGTAACCAAGTTCAGCACTGATGACACTCTCACTAACTATTACAAGCAAATTATTTTACTTTCTAATGGTGTGTTTGGAAGTATCAATGCTGCACAAACGCGTTAAACAATCTAACAAAAAGGACATTGGCAAGACAAATTTAATACTCAGCTACAGTAAAGACCTAAGAAGTATCTCTCTCTCTGAATGCACCACAGAGAAATTTTCAATCACTCCAGTAAAAACCTTGACTTAGTTTTGTAAAAGAGTCTTGTCAAACACCAAACAGTACCCTCAGATTTTGCACACAAATACTAGGTTACCACCTAAGAGTTCATCTTTCCAATTACACCCATCAAATTAACATACTTTTTTGTGCAAGTGAATCCATTTCTGATTTCATGTGCAAAATAACAGCAAAGTTCAAAAATAAAGTATATGTTGATCTGCTCAGTGTTGGTGAATTATTCAGGTCCAAGGGAATAGCAGGCATATAAGAATTTATCAGGATTTATGCATATAGGTAAAAACATCTTCCAGTAAATGTCACAGCATTACAAAATTGAAAAGTATCATGTTGACACACCACAGCCAGAAGAAAATGGAGCTATTAGGGAGATACAACAAAAATAATCGTGTTGCACATTTAGTTAGAAGTAAGCTTGTCATGGAAAGATGCAGCCTTGCACAAGCATAATTTAAAGCAAAAAATCCCCAACAATCCAATATTTTATTAGGTCAGAAATTTTATTTTCAGATAATTTTTAAGTGTGGACCAGGCTCAACACCCACCTTAACAGTTGCAAAACTATGAACCTCCCAGAGGAAAACACCCTTTCTGACACATGCAAAGGGGGCAAGTGAAAGAAGACAAGGGACAACAAAGGGTTGAAGAAACACAAGTCAGAGACAAAAATATGACATGTCAGTAGGAACATCATGCACATAGCAGATTCCTCTTTTTCAGTAGAGCCAGGCAGATGCTACATGAAAGAATCCAAATCTGGATCTACAACATGAACAGACTGCTTAATTAATGAGGATAAAATCTGTCAGGGGCTGCAATTGGTTACAATTGTTCTGGCCACCAGCATAAAAGACAAGATGTCTCTGAGACATCTTGAAAACATCTGGCCAGCATGGATACAACCCAGTGCTCTATAGGTTGAGAGGCATGAGAGCAAAAGACCTACAGTCCACACCAGCTATGCACAGTCCCAATTTCATGTACTGCACTTCAGACATCTACCAGATAGAACTGTTGCTTTTTTCACTTTTAATGGGTAAGCTAGAAGTAGCTTGTGCTTTCTCACATGAAATGTGAAACAGTGCATCAGTCTTGATGTACATAACTCTTGTAGCCTACATTCATCTGAGATTTTGTCTATATAAGACAATAACAGCAACAGCAGATTCTTTAAAATCACAGGCTCAAAGTTTGCTACCCATAAACAATCCTGGCTAAGGAGTAGGAACTAAGAAGAATCAGAACATTCATTCATAACTACTGCCTGTTTACAACACACTATGCCTTACAACCTAAAAATGAAGCTTCATAGGAAAATGCAGTTCTTTTTCAGACGGCATCCATATGCTGCATTTTAAAACCTGACCACCCACCCAAGTTGCTTACTACATTTATAGAAACATGAGAGTATTCATTCTAATTCTCTCTTTTAAGCAAAGGAATAAATTATGTGCCTGTAAAATTTTCCTGTGTAGTTGCTCAGCGTACCATTTTCTGGAACAAATTAATAGGCCACCACCTCAGAGACTGCAGCACTTCCAACCAACACTAATATACCATATTTATGTTACGAAGTTGATATCCAACTACCTCATTTGCCATGATCAATATGGAGTTTACATCAATAGAAAGGCATTTCCCTACACAGTGGGTGTCTTGAAACACCGAAGGATGGCTAAGGAAACACAAATACTGGAAGTACCTAAATCAGGGTCTCAGAGCTTATCAGTAATAGAAGAAAACATAAAAAACAGAACATCTGCCCCGACAGATTGTTAGATAAACCTGATTCTAACACGATGGCAATAATGTGGCTTACATTTTCACTATCATTCTGTTTGTCTCCATCAAAACCACAAACAATGAAAAGCATAGGCATCTCTATTAACACAGATTTGAACCTGGCATTCATAAAACTGCGCGGATTATACGAGGGTGCCACTCTAAAATTCAAACCCGAGGTGTGCCTCCACCAGCGCTAAGGGACAGCCTCAGACACACACGGGCCCCGCCGCCTTCAGCGAGGCTCGGCAAGCCCGACCCACCCGCACAGAAAAGGTCAATCCCATCTCCCGAGCACTGTGCGTTTAACATAGCCAAGTCAAATTCAAGCAGAGTTGACTCAAGAAATTATCTTTGAAAAGTTATTAATCACTTTCAGATTACAGAGTCCTTGCCGACTTCTATAAACAAGTACTTTTTATCGACGAGATCTTTTATGCCGCCGGGCAGACGAAGCAGCGGCCGTGCGGCTGCCGCAACCTGCACTACGCGGGCCGCAGGCCGACCAGGTGCTACTGCAGCTCCCGGGGTAGGGACGCGGTTTTCCCCAGAAGATGAGGCAGTAGGAGAGCGCAGAAGACACGTAACATCGGCGTCCAACCCCGACAAAGCACAGGTACCAGAGGAGCCGCCTGCCGCTGCCCTCCCGTTCGCAGGTTGGCACTCCCCAAGGAGGTGCAGCTCTGGAGTCTTTGCGCTTGCCTAGGAAACCAGGCTTGGTGCTCGACCGCCCATCAGGGCGTGACCTTGGGCCCGGCACCCGGCCTGATGAGCACTGCCAGGCGGCCCGCCGCACCACCGCCGGGGACCCCACAACCCTGTCCGATCGAAAGCAAGAGAGAGGGGTCGCCGCCAGCCCCGAAGCACGCAGTGTGCTGCCACTCACATGTAGGGGTTCCGCTGGAAAGCGTTGCGAATGTCCTTCACCACCCGCTGCACCAGCACTGCCACCTCCTCCGGCGACTCGGCCATCTTACCCCTCCGCAGCCAGCTCCGCCGCGCCGGTCGGGCGAGAAGAGCGCTTCCGGGTCAGCGGCCCGCGGGGAGCCGCGGGTAACGTGCGGGGGCGGGGCAGCGGGCAGGAGGGGCTCTGCTTCTTCCCCGCCTCAGACTCTTCCTACGGCTCTGCAGTAATGCATGTTCTGCTGTCTCCTTCACAAGGGGTCTGGGCCTGGTCTGCGGAGTAGATGGAGAGGTGAGATTGTTGTGGAAAGCCCTAGCCGTTTGCTGAAGCGGAGAGGTTTTCCTCACAGGGCTGCAACTCATTTTTGAAGCCAGGTGGAGGAAGGAGGTGTCGGCCGGGTCTTCCCTGCCCGGAGAGCGGGGTAGGACCCTGTGGTTGTTGACTTCTTCCCCTACACGGAGGGTGCAACTCACACCTCGTCCTCGTCAGCTGAGGTCGAACCCCTCTTTCAGGGGTCTCGGCTATTGGAGTTTGGGAAAGCTGCCCCACCAGTGCAGTTCCGAGAGGCCGGGGCAGGGCTGGACGTGTCTGAAGTGGCCCACCACGGTTTAGACGAGGGCAAGCGCCCCCTGAGTAGTCACACATTTATTTTCCATCTGTTGTTCCTTTGTTTGACAGGTAACCAATCAAAAGTAGCGGCAATAATTAACATATGAAACGAATAATTTATATCTTTTTGTAGTTTTAATATTCATGCTAGGTGTTTACACATGCTGCTTTAAAAGATGCCTCTGTGTGTATGGCTTCCATTGCCTTAGAAGAAACGTGTGTGCATCAATCTGCAGGCTGAATGTGAAGAGCTGGTTTTAATTCTGAATCATAACTGCTGTATTTGGTTGTCATTTGGAAATCAATGTATTATTCCAAAACAGGTGTTCTTACAATTATTTAACTGCGCATAATCGAGTTGTCTTTCACTTGGAAGCTTGCAATGTTGTCATTATTTTCATCTGCTTAATAGTTATCTTCACCACCACCAAGAAGGCCTGATAGGTCCACTGTATATCCTCCTTCTGAGAAAAACAAACAAAAAAGATAAAGCATCTGGAGAGAAGAAGGCTCAGTCAAGGATATGTGTAAAGGACAAATAGGTCATTATGTGTGCGAAACCTCTTCAGCACCAACAGCTGAAATGTACCTTCTTGCTTTTTGACATTGTTTTCCATATTATACTAAAATAATGTTTTTAGATATTTACAGGTGTCTCTTTACCTTGCACAATATTTTTCTATACGTGTGGTTTATATTCACTTACTGTGAAGGCAATTTAAGACTTGTATTCCTCTGACTGGTGGTTATGTAGAGCACATACCCTGGAGCTAGAATCCAGGATTTCCCTCATTCCCAGGTCCTGTGACTTACTTTCACCATTCTAATATTACCTTTTTGACTGTAGACTGGCGTAATTTGCATAGATAGCCTGAGCGAGCATCTTGGTGCTATCAGATGGCAAGCCACCCTAATTGTGGATTTCCTATCACCTTTGCAAGCAGAAGATGCATAGTGCACATGCACGTGTTGTGTTCACAGCTCCTGTTGTCTCCAGTGCAGCATACTTGACAAAACTTTTGTAGGGTTCGAGAGTAATTCATTACAAGAACTACATAGATGTTGAATTCATGTCAGAGTTTTTTTCCCTTTCAGTAGTTCGTTTTACTTGACTGAGTACCTAGATAAAGGGAATGTTATAGCATCAGGTAGGTCTAAAGTACCATCTTCGGTGTACTGAAGAGCTCATCTGCTTTGTTGCATTAGTTAAGAAAATAAATGATGCTTTCATTCTGATTTGGACTTCAGCTCAGTATTGTGTGTGTGTGTAAATAAGGAGAAGACAAGCCTGTGAAATCATACTGCACTTGTAACTTTGATTTGGCTGAGCTGGAGTTAATTCTCTGCAGAGCATTTTTCTAGTGCTATGTTTTGCAGTGATGTAGCTGATAACACGTCAGTGTTTTGGCTGTTTCTGCGCCAAGCACCAAGGCTCTGCTTTTCCAGCATTTCCCCCACCCCAGCAGTAGGCTGAGGGATGGGCAAGATCTTGGGAGAGGATGCATCTGGGCCAGCTGACCCAAACTGACCAAAGGGGTGTTCCATACCACATGACATCAGCTCAGATGTAAAAGCTAAGTGAAAGAAGGAAGTGTGGTGGTGTTCACTGATGGCATCTGTCCTCTGGAGCAGCCACTACACACATACTGAAGCCCTGCTTCCAGGGAGTGACCAAACAGTGTCTGCTGATGGGAAGCAGAGAATAACATCTTTCTTTGCTCTCGCTTCTGGGTGTGGACTTTGCTTTGCATCCTATTAAATAGCTTCTATCTTGACTCATGGGCCTTTTGTTGTATTTTCCCCTCTCCCCTCACCATCTAAGAAAGGGGAGTGATAGAGCAGCTTTGGTGGGCATTTGGCCCCCAGCCAAGGCCTAACCACCACAAACATAACTTCTTGTTGAAAATTGTAGTCTGTCACAAATTCAGGCCTCCACAGGTTTATTGGAATGTTCAGTATTAGCCTCCAAATTAGAAAAATAATTACATATGGGGGATTTTGTGGAGCCTTCTTAATAGCAAAATTTAGGCTAAGTAGTGCTGGGTTCAGGTAACAGGGTTATGTGGCTGTCCCAGGTTTTCATTCACCTCACAGACTGTACAGACACTGTTTTATGGTGCATAGTATCTGAAACGTTTGAAGCAAGCTGATGCATTCTGGAAGCAAAACCACAAAATACAAGAAAAAGTATTGCAACTTGCAGTGGGCACTTGGAGATACTTTTAACTGAAAAATGCTAAGTGTTTTTTCACAGTAGTATTGATTATTATATGTTCAGATTAACGCGGAATTTTTCATCAATGTCTGTTTGCCTTGCTCAAAAGAAATATGCCAGCTTTATGTAGCTGGCAGCATATTTTTCAGGCACACTGCCTCTCACTTAGCTTAGTTTAGCTTAAGCCAGATAACACAGTGAATGAAATATTTCCAGCTGTACATAAAGTTTGAATTCTGTAAAGAGGTTATGCTGAATTGGACCTAAAAAGAACACCTTTAGCATGTCATTAGTGATGCCAAAATTGCTCAGTGTATTAAAAGTCTGGATTCAGGTTTTCTTTTAGTTCTAGTTTGGCTTTTTTTTTTTTTTTTTTTTAGTTTAAATGTTGAATACAAACAAAAATAACTCATAGCAATGTAAAGTTGTGTTCCAAAATTAAACATTGTCACAAGTCATACTTAAAGGGGGGGGCCTGTGGGTGTAGTCTACCTGGACCTCAGCAAGGCCTTTGACACCATCCCCCACAGCAAACTCCTGGCCAAGATGGCAGCCCATGGCTTGGACAGCAGCACTCTGCACTGGCTTAGGAACTGGCTGGAGGGCCAAGCCCAGAGAGTGGTGGTGAATGGTGCCACATCCAGCTGGCAACCAGTCACTAGTGGTGTGCCCCAAGGATCAGTGCTGGGCCCCATGCTGTTCAACATCTTTATTGATGATCTGGATGAGGGCATTGAGTCCATCATCAGTAAATTTGCAGACGACACCAAGCTGGGGGCAGGAGTTGATCTGCTGGAGGGCAGAGAGGCTTTGCAGAGGGACCTCGACAGGCTGGACAGATGGGCAGAGTCCAACGGCATGAGATTGAACACATCCAAGTGCTGGGTTCTGCACATTGGCCACAGCAACCCCATGCAGTGCTACAGGCTGGGGTCAGAATGGCTGGAGAGCAGCCAAGCAGAGAAGGACCTGGGGGTACTGGTTGATGGTAGGCTGAACATGAGCCTGCAGTGTGCCCAGGCAGCCAAGAAGGCCACTGACATCCTGGCCTGCATCAGGAACAGTGGCCAATAGGAGCAGGGAGGTCATTCTGCCCCTGTACACTGCCCTGGTTAGGCCGCACCTTGTGTCCTGTGTCCAGTTCTGGGCCCCTCAGTTTAAGAAGGATGTTGACTTGCTGGAATGTGTCCAGAGAAGGGCAATGAAGTTGGTGAGGGGTTTGGAAGACAAGCCCTATGAGGAGAGGCTGAGGGAGCTGGGGTTGCTTAGCCTGGAGAAGAGGAGACTCAGGGGTGACCTTCTTGCTCTCTACAACTACCTGAAGGGAGGTTGTAGCCAGGCAGAGGTTGGTCTCTTCTCCCAGGCAACCCGCGACAGAACAAGAGGACACAGTCTCAGGCTGTGCCAGGGCAGTTTTAGGCTGGATGTTAGGAAGTAGTTCTCTACAGAGAGAGTGATTGCCCATTGGAATGGGCTGCCTGGGGAGCTGGTGGAGTCACCATCATTGGAGATGTTCAGGAGGGGACTTGATAGGGTGCTTGGTGCCATGGTTTAGTTGATTAGGTTGGTTGGATTAGTTGATAGGTTGGACGCAATGATCTTGAAGGTCTCTTCCAACCTGGTCTATTCTATTCTAAAAATCACAAAAATAGTTATTTAGAATAGCATAGTTAACTGATAATATAGTGTGTATGACTTCATGCATGCATTTTGAAGATTAAATTGCTATTCTTATTTAAGCAGCATGATGTAATAGATGTAAATTGTATACGTTACACATATACAATGTCAAAGCTTGTAAGGTGGGCATTGGTATTAATATTGCAGTGTACAGTAGCTGTTGGGAGTGATTGACTTGTCAGCTGAGCATAATTACTTGTAATTTGGGGGTAATTACAATAAATTATTTCAGAATGTATTCTTTTGTTAAATTTCATGTAGGGCATAAGAATAAGCTGTAGAAAATGTACCATAATTAAATAATCTAAGAATTTATGTCTGTCATTCACAGAAAAAAATTTTCACTGGGTAATGCATTCTTATGATATTTGGAGATGTGTCAAAAGTCTTGGAAATTATTTGATGGAGGTAGTTCTGTGATGACTACAGAATAATGTATCCTTGTAGCTATGTTAAGTGATATAACAAATTTCTATTGCTTTAACCTTGCCTTAATAAATGACTAAAAGGTTAGAATCTTTAATTTTAGATCCAATTCCCCAGGTGTGAAATACCACTGCTAATGTCTTAATGGCATTGTTGCAAGATCATACATGTGATGATCTTGATTAATTTGTGTGCTCCTCATTTCAGGCACATCAACCTGGGTGATTTCCTGTGGCCTAAGATTTCTCTAAATAGGTTACAATGCAGAGAGGAGAGCTGAATCACTGCTGTCCTTGCTTTTCAATTTATTGCAAAGTTCATTGGGAATTTTGAACAGCTGTTATACAAATGCAGGAAAGCACTACATATTTTTTCATAAAGCAGAAAGTGTCAGTCTTCATATTTTTCAGTGATGTTTCTTTAACATCAAAAAATATGTTTGTATATTTTTCTACTTAGTATTTCTGCATAGATTCATTTTTCAGGCTACCAAGATTGCCACCACTCAGTTCTGGTGGGTGCACCTACTCTGACAGACTTAACACTACTTCAGTTCAGACAAAACTTACAAAGAAGCCTGACTGATAGCAACTTCGTTGGGCAAACCTTGCAAACTTGTTCTAATTCACATCTAATCAAGAACCAATGCCCTGAGCCAAACCACAATACTCTCTGAGCTGGAACTAAGTGGAACTAAAAATTGCTACAGTTGCGCACCTGCACATACATCAAAACAGAGTTTTACTGTAAGCCAATCACTTTACACTACAAATACATGCAACCACCTGAGCACATTGAGCTCTCCTGCACAGCAGTGGGCTGCACAGCAATCTCTTGAGCAGAGATACCCCTCAAACTTTGTAAGCTAATTATTTGACACGTAGTAAGTAGTAGATTGTTTGACCACCACTTAATCTTTGTTTAGTAAAACCTTTGCTTAGTCCTGTATCAATGACTCCTCTCAGTAGTTCTCCTGTGATGCTGTTACAGCGGTGTTCAGGCATTGTCAGTCACTTCTGGTTTTGCTGCAAGGAAGCTAGTTCATATGAAAAATTAATTCTAAGTTATCATTGCATCAAAATGTAACATTCTGAAATGTTTTTATGTAATTCATTCTGGTTTATTATAATAGTTTCTTTATATTGTGGCAAGCACAGTGTGGCTTATTTCATTGTGTTGTCAATGAACATCAGTGGATTAGTGGAAATAGCATCACTGAGGGAGAGTGCGAATTTGGTTCTCAAATGGATGAAACAAAAGGAAGCAAACCTCATGCTGAGGACTGGAATCAAACCTCATGCTGAAATGTGCAGAAATAGATACAAAGTTTCTGTGAAATGTGCCATACTTTCTTCAGTTTAGGTGTAACTAACTTCATTTGTGGATATTAGTTTGTCTGTGTTCTCCAAATTAATTCTTTTCCCTTCTTACTAGAAGTAAATGCAATTGATGTGCCAGCACAAAATTACCTCACATAAGAGAAATCATTAATTTTCTGTTGTTGTATAGTATGAATTTACAGAACAATTGAAGCTACTTTGATTTTTTTTTTCCTTAAAGGAAAAATTGTTGCATTGATAAAAGCTTCTACTTGTGTCTTATTAATACATCTCTAATAGGGCAAAGGTGTTCCTGGTACATCATGTCAAAATTTTTCTTAAAATCAGACTGTTTATTGTCATTAAGATCTGCATTTGATCTTGACCAGGTCAGCAGCAGTGTATACATGTGCTACCAAGTGGTTTGGGAGCACCTTCCATGTCTGTAGAGGAAGATTGTTTTTCAACAGTGATTGATTACAATGTGCACAGGAATTGTCAAACCATGAGCAATCAACAGAATCAATTATTATAAGTCTGTCATCTTGGTTTTCCTCTTTTAGAAATGTAATTTATTTACTGTAATTTCTCTGAAGAGATAATTATTGGGTTTGATGGTAGGTGTATAATGTCAGTCTTTGCATGTTTACTTATTACTAAATGTTTTTTTAGACTTCTGTCAGAATGCTTTGTCATTTTCTAGGAAAGGACAGAGGTCGGTATCAAGACTGTTTACGTAAACATAAGAACATTAGTTTTATATATAAGGGCATTAGTTTTCATTTAGAATAAGGATAATAAAGAGTGGAAATCTGTGACCACTCAGCTTCATATTAGTGTGCATTTATGTATTGTAAACAGTGTTTCTTCAGTCTTGCAATATAAACAAGTAAGTGAATCAGTGGTGGTGGGCCTGATTCAAAAAGCTGCGTGTCCTTCACCTGGAAACTATAGGGATAAGGGGAAAATTCCATAGTGGTGTCAATGTGGGTGACTGCTAGATAAGAACTGCAAAAGCAAAGGGAAAAAATACTGAAAATTATTTTTTTATTCATAAAATATTTTCCTCACACTTCAGCTTTATAATAAACATTGTAGTGTATGTGATGGAGAATCTGGAAGATGGACTGTGGTACCTAAGAAGAAATTTTCTTTATCTGTACTGATAGCTTAATTGAGGAAATATTTAATCTCTCTTTGTAGACACAGAATGAGGTCACAGTGGAGCAGAATGCTTCAGGAATACAAAACATTTTGTGTAACTTCCTCCACTCTGCCGTTCAACACCTCCAGATTTCTGCTTACCATAATTACTAACAATAGTGCTTGGTTCTGTAGGAGGATACAGTTGCTGAAGTTACTCTTAATGCAGTGAGAGGAGGAAGGAGGTAATAATATGTGTTAATGGAAACACTACAAATTGGAAAACCACACCTTTTATTAAATTTCCTAATCTATTCTCAATTTTATTTTGTGTATAATGTTTGTGTGTGTACTGGCTGTGTTGCCATTCATCATAGTCCTTTTTGAAAGTTCAAAACTGTTTTAAGACTGAAGTGGTACACACCACCCTTGTATGATAAGTTATTTCTCTTATGTGTTATAAATCAAAAGTATAATATTGTGTATGTCTTCAAAAATGCAACTAATTAAGAATTTTGCTGAGGTCTTAATATTTTTAAATTATGTTTTCAATTTCAAGTCCTCTTCATACTCTTTTTTTGCCCTGTGTTTCTGCAATGCATTTCATGAACGGAACTCTACTATTTTTGTTAACTTTGATACAAGTGTGCAAAATTTACTATTTATTACAAATGGAAGTAGACACCAATGGATTGGTAAATGCTTGGACCATTTGGATCTGGTGTTGCAATAACCACACTTACCATCTTGAAAGTGTGAATTTATGTTGCTGAATTAAGTGCAATGCACAGTAGCTCTGAGAATACACCCGTTGGTGAGTTTGTAGGCTGTTTCGGAAAGTCTGTGTGACAGTTTTAGGCTGTGCCTTTAAGAAGGGCAGTTACTGAAACACTCTGGCTGAATGTTTTGGTGGGAAAAGGAAAACAAAAGATAGTTCTAAATTAATTTCATTGGTAGATCAGTGGGAATGCAACTTTAAATTTTAGTTTTAGTTCAGTTTGTGTCTCAGTCTGTTTCAGTCTGCCTGGACAGCTGTTTCTCTTTCTGTGCTTGGCTGACCTTGGACGAATGAGATGAGAAAGTAATTCTTTTTCTTCCCTCAGCATACGCTTTGAACTAACAGAATTTCCCCCTTAATAATTACTTCTCTCTCTCTAACTGTTTTTGGGAAAAAAGCAGGAAGAGGGGAAAAGGGGGGTTTGGGGGGAGACCCTCCTCCAGGGGGGAGGGGCAGGTTTTCAGTGTTGCATTCTTTCCTGTGTATTTTTGTATATATACTGTAAATACTGCATATTGTGTATATATTCATCGCATTGCATCCAGCTTGTAAAATGTAGCTTTTCCATCTGCTCCTCTGAGTTAGCCATGGTATCTGGGGGGGGGAGAACTGAACTTCTTTCACCACCACAGTCTGTGTAAATTCACATTCACTTACAAATCATAAAAGCAAATTTGAAGTCTTATTAGATAGTAGAAAAAGTGAGTAGGTTTTCCTATAGTGAAGGCTTATCCTTATCTCTTGGTCTAGTGTGAAAAATTTCCTAAGATCCTGTGGTGGTTTAGGCTGGGTGCTGGCCCGGATGCCACTGCACAGACCACACCTGGGAGGTCCCAAGGGGTGGGCCCAGCCCAGGGGGGTGGTCACAGGAAACCAGGTATTCCATTTCCCATAATGCCCTGCTCCCTTATAAAACATCCACGCGGGGTCTGCACTTCCTCTTTCGTCCCCTGCTGCTGCCTAGGTAAAATGGCGTGAGCTGCCTCCCTTGGGCCTGCCCAGGCCCAAGGCTGGGTTGGGAGGGGGGAGAAAGAGCCCTGGGGGGGTTGGGTGTACCCCCAGGTGGTGATGGGATCTCTCTCTCTTTGTCACGGTGCTTGTGGTTCTCTGTAAAACTTTCATTGTTCCTTTTTGTTTTTCTATTTAAACTTTCCATCACTTTTGCAATCTGTTTGTCTGAGTCGTTATTTCTGCCCGTGGTGGGAGGATTGCTCTCCCAAACCACGACAGATCCTATTTCTGTCTTTTGCATTAAACAATATGAATATGAAGGAGGGGTTAGCCCTTCACATATTAGCACATTACTACAGTGTTTAGTTGTAAAGCTAGAAAAATAAAATAATTAATCCTATATCTGCATGCACAGAAACTGCATGACCTCATCTCTTTTTTCTGTATTGAGAATGGCAATGCTATCATCACTAAAATTGTAGACCCTTCAGCTAGGTATTGTCAGTTTAGATTTCATTTTAATAGAAAAAAAAACCCAAATTTGGGGATGTTTGAAATGGTATTGGAATGTAATATGTTATTTTCTCTGTAAATGTTAAGTAGTTTTGTACTAAAAGCTCAAGACTTACAAAATACCCACATCCATTGAGACTTGACTGTAATTGTGGAGAAACACAGTTGTATGGCTTAATTCAGCTGTCTGTAAAGGCTGCTGGATGTGCTGAAACAGGACAGCTCAGAAATGTTCTCTTGGCAGTTGTAAGTGGGGCAAACTGTATATTAACAGAGTTAAAACGCCTCCACGTGTTTTCAAAAGAGCAGCCAATTCTGAAAAGTGAGTATTCAATGATGAATGCTAGCATTCTGCTCTAGAGATCTTATAATAGAGATCTTTAGATCTTTAACCCAGCAGTTTTAAGAGAAAGTAATTTTTTGCTCCTTTCAATGCCAGTTACACTACACTGTAAGTGTAAGCTTCAGCTTCCTGGTGTCCCACAGAGAGAGTCCCTCATGATTGTGAAAATGGACTTGGTTGATCCATGGACTTAGTCAAATGTCACTGGCACAAAAGCTTGCTCTCCCTATAGGGTAAAGTGAAGTCCAGGTGTTTGCAGATTCAGACCAGTGATTTTTTTTGTCATCATTTCGAGCTTGTTTTTTCCAGTTTCTGTGCTAGGCTTCCTGTTACTCTGCTGCATATTCTTGGCATTTTTTTAAGTTTGGGGTCTCTTTTTTTAGCTCTTTGAACAACCTGAACATACACATTGGCTTTCTCCTTGGCTCTGATTTTGCACAACCTGACACACTATGTTTTCTTTTGGCTTCACAGATTATGCTTACAGAGGTACTTACTATATGGCAACACATTCTAAATACCTTTGCTGTAACCCCTCATTTAAGTTACATCTGGAACTGAAAAAAACAGGCTCACAGGCTTCTTGTACCACGGCCCTTAACTGAGATTAGAACTGGTGTTCTGTTGTCTGTGACTTACCCCCATCATAGAAAGCCAAACAGTAGCTATAGTCTTAACCTTTAATTGCTGTCATGAGTGTGTGAGGAAAACTGACAGCAGGGTTTGTAATATCCAAGTGGCTCATTTTGGTTGCAGTTTATTTTGCCAACTTTTTACCATTTATATTCTTATAATGATTATCTCGCTTCTTTTAGTTGCACCATAAACTGGCATAGCCCAGTGAGTGATGGTAATAGAAACAATTAGTTTAATTTGTTGTCTTCTCCTGGATTTGTGTGCTTACTATTTTCAATCTGAATCCTTGCCTCAGCCACAGAGCTTAATGCTAGCCTATCACAGTGCCAGTGAATGTGTTCTCTTGGTTCAGACTGGCACTGGCAGTCCACCTACCTATTTCTTCAATTTCATCCTCACCCTAGGGTGTTTTTTCCATTCTTATCTTACTTAATGGTAGACAGATGGGAGGAAGTAAGCATTCAGAGAACTGTCTAGATAACAAGTTCTAATCTAATTTCAAAGGAAACACCTTTTTCTTCTATCTCCCAAATTCAGATATTTTACCTTGCTTAATCCAGCCCTTAAATCTTATCTTTTTAATAATTTTTCTTTTCTCATACTAGTGTTTGTGATTTCTTACAGTTCTTGAGAGAACTCTGCATTCAAAACTTTCTAGATGATAGGAATGCACTGAAATTACATGTCCATGCAGGTAAACAGTGCTTCTTAGAGAACAAGAAATCTCAAATGTTCTTATGAAACACAGTTCAAAATTGTGTATAGGTGCTATGAGAATGCAAGGTGTCATTCTTTGCTAAAAGACCAGCGGGGCTTGTAGTGTCAGGCTTCAGTAAAATGAAAACATCTGAAATTTATTGTCAAATCTTCTGTAAATGTGTACAAAAATGAACTGCTGCTTCCAATATGAATCTTACTGTTTGTTTTGCATGTATGTAAAATGAGTGAATGTCAGTAGCTATATGTGTAAAATAGGAGGCGTTGGACCAGGCTGCCCAGGGAGGTAGTAGAGTCGCCATCCCTGGAGGTGTTCCAGAAGCATGCAGATGTGACTCTTCAGGCTGTAGTTTAGTGCTTGTGGTAGTTGGGTTACAGTTGGACTCAGTGATTTTAAAGGTCTTTTCAGACTTTATGGTTCTGTAAAATGCACATTTTCTGGCACTTTTTTAACACTTACTCAGAATAATGAAAGGCTTTGGGGACTTAGCATTCTGGTTTTTATATTTTCATTTTAGGTCTGAGCATATATTTAGATGACAGTTATACATCTTCCAACCTGATGCATTCTATGATTGTGTGATACAGCCAGCCTCTGCTCATACATCAGTGACCACCTTGGTGACCTTCCCAGGGCTCTCCAGCATGTCATTGTCTTTCTTGTCCTGGGGAGTGCAAAACTGGCCAGAGTGCTCCAAATGTGGTCTCCAAGTGCAGAAAATTTAATTTTATTTGGCTTTTTGAACTGAATTAATAAAATGTCCCAAATAATTCCAATTTTTAAATGGAACTGGACCTCCAGTGTAGTTACCAAACAGATTAAGAGGTGCATGCATGCTATCTATTCTGGTTTTAATAAAAGATCTTTTTTTTTTTTAAAGATTAAGGTGTCAGCTTGTGAATCCACAGCTCTCAGAAGTCAGATAATGCTGTTCAAATTAAATGATCAAGAAAACAAGGTTATATAGAAAACAAATACTTCTGGTATAGGATCTTCCTTTTCAGTGACTACAAATAAAGCTTATTCTGGTGTTGGGGTTTTTTTTAAGTTCTCTCCCACTCTCCCTTCCTGGACCAAGGTTACTCCTCTCAGCTTTTTGAAACACGCTGACTTGATGAGAGTGAACGTTTTTTTGTTTGTTTTAAGGGTGATGTCTGCAAGCCTCAGTTAGTTCAATCAAGTTACATAATACAAAACCATGTATAAGCAGAGGGCTACTGAGAATAATGGTTGTCATCTCTGAAACCGTAAGATCTTGCAATACTCAAGCCTGGTGCTTGCAACTTAAATTGCCATATTGCATTATGCCGATGTTAACATGGATTGCAAGAAATGGAAATGATACTGAGATTGAACTTTACTTTGAATTTGGGACATGCTTATTCCTCCATACTGTAAATGATGAAATTACATTTTTAATTACATTCATGACAAAGGACATGAGTGATGAAAAGATGAAGTCTTGCCTATCTTTTAAAGGCTGGGGAGCAAACATGGGAATTCTTGGAATACATCTGGAGCTGGCTGGTTTGGTTTACATATTTTTTAGTTACGCTTTTGTGGTGCTGTGATGACGAACATTTGAATATTTGTTGCTAAGATAAAGTATCTAAGATACGGTAAACTACATCGTGCTAGGCAGGAACTCTGCTAGGTGCACATCATAAGTAAAGAGTTATGGTAGTTCTGGCAATATACTATAGCTACATACGTTGCAGCTATTTTTTATGATAATTTATTGGTAATTTAATTATTTTGCCTTTTTCTTTAATGCACAAAATCCTGTTTGTCATTAGATATTTTGTTTACTCTGAACTCTTGTCATCTCTGAAGTGCAATGAGATGCAACTGCAAACATCATATAAACTAAAGGTAGTAGCAGAGAGAGTAGGACAATAGTATTAAAAGTAAGATTGGTTTTAAAACTTGGTCCTGAAACTGGAGAATGCCTCATTCTGGCTTTTCAAAAAAAAAAGTTAATTGTACTTTTTTTTCACTCCCTTCTTGCCTTGCCTTGCCACCAAGGAGTTGATATAAACAGACTACTCTGGATTCAAGAAATTTATGCTGGTCACAATTGATACAAGGAAATAAAGTTACTGTGCTTTTACCTTTGTTACAGCTAACAAATTGTAGTGCACATGTGTGAGGCCTGCTAGCAACTTTGATTAACGAAGTGTGCATTGCTACAACATCTCAGTTTGGTTTATTCAGCAAACATAGCTGGGGCCCATGCTCTTTGACATCTTTATTGATGATCTGGATGAGGGCATTGAGTCCATCATCAGTAAATTTGCAGACGACACCAAGCTGGGGGCAGGAGTTGATCTGCTGGAGGGTAGAGAGGCTTTGCAGAGGGACCTCGACAGGCTGGACAGATGGGCAGAATGCAACGGCATGAGATTGAACACATCCAAGTGCCGGGTTCTGCACATTGGCCACAACAACCCCATGCAGTGCTACAGGCTGGGGTCAGAGTGGCTGGAGAGCGGCCAGGCAGAGAGGGACCTGGGGGTGCTGGTTGATGGTAGGCTGAACATGAGCCTGCAGTGTGCCCAGGCAGCCAAGAAGGCCACTGGCATCCTGGCCTGCATCAGGAACAGTGTGGCCAGCAGGAGCAGGGAGGTCATTCTGCCCCTGTACACTGCCCTGGTTAGGCCACACCTCGAGTCCTCTGTCCAGTTCTGGGCCCCTCAGTTCAGGAAGGATGTTGATTTGCTGGAATGTGTCCAGAGAAGGGCAATGAAGTTGGTGAGGGGTTTTGAACACAAGCCCTGTGAGGAGAGGTTGAGGGAGCTGGAGTTGCTTAGCCTGGAGAAGAGGAGACTCAGGTGTGACCTTCTTGCTGTCTACAACTTCCTGAAGGGAGGTTGTAGACAGGCAGAGGTTGGTCTCTTCTCCCAGGCAACCAGTACCAGAACAAGAGGACAGTGTCTCAGGCTGTGCCAGGGCAGGTTTAGGCTGGATGTTAGGAATTTCTATACAGAGTGAGTGATTGCCCATTGGAATGGTCTGCCCATGGAGGTAGTGGAGTCACCTTCATTGGAGGTGTTCGGGGGAGACTTGATGGGGTGCTTGGTGCCATGGTTTAGTTGTTTAGGTGGGTTGGATTGGTTGATGGGTTGGACATGATGATCTTGAAGGTCTCTTTCAACCTGGTGTATTGTATTGTATTGTATCGTCTTTGGAAGGAAGGAGAGGCAACCCATGGAATGTTTAGGGAAGTTGCTAGGTCTTGTAGGAAGAAAATTAGGGAGGCAAAAGCACATTTGGAGCTCAGACTGGCCTCTGCTGTGAAGGACAACAAAAAGTCCTTCTATAAATATATTAATAGCAAGAGGAAGGGCAAGGACAACCTCCACTCCTTGGTAGGCATGGAGAGGAATGTTATAACAAAGGATGAAGAAAAGGCAGAGGTACTTAACACCTTCTTTGCCTCAATTTTTACTAGCAGGACAGAATGTCTTCCAGACAGCTGGCCTGCAGAGCGGGCAGAAGGAGCCAGGGAGCAGCATAGTTTTCCTCTGTTCCAGGATGGGACAGTTAGAGATCTTCTGAGCCGCTTGAACCCCCACAAGGCCATGGGACTGGATGGGATCCATCCTAGGGTGCTGAGAGAGCTGGCAGATGAGCTGGCCAAGCTGCTCTCCATCATTTTTCAGCAGTCCTGGCTCACTGGAGAGGTCCCAGAAGACTGGAAGCTGGCCAACGTGGTGCCCATCCACAAGAAGGGCCAGTTGGAAGAGCCAGGGAATTACAGGCCTGTCAGCCTGAGCTCAGTGCCAGGCAAGATTATGGAACAGGTCATCTTGAGTGCAATCACACAGCACTTCCAGGATGGCAAGGGGATCAGGCCTAGCCAGCACGGATTTAGGAAGGGCAGGTCCTGCCTGACCAACCTGATCTCCTTCTATGATCAGGTGACCCGCCTGGTGGATGTGGGGAGGCCTGTGGATGTGGTCTACCTGGACCTCAGCAAGGCCTTTGACACTGTCCCCCACAGCAAACTCCTGGCCAAGCTGGCAGCCCATGGCTTGGACAGGAGCACACTGTGTTGGGTTAGGAACTGGCTGGAGGGCCGAGCCCAGAGAGTGGTGGTGAATGGTGCCACATCCAGCTGGCGGCCAGTCACTAGTGGTGTGCCCCAGGGATCAGTGCTGGGCCCCATGCTGTTCAACATCTTTATTGATGATCTGGATGAGGGCATCGAGTCCATCATCAGTAAATTTGCGGATGACACCAAGCTGGGGGCAGGAGTTGATCTGCTGGAGGGCAGAGAGGCTTTGCAGAGGGACCTTGACAGGCTGGACAGATGGGCAGAATCCAACGGGATGAGATTGAACACATCCAAGTGCCGGGTTCTGCACATTGGCCACAACAACCCCATGCAGTGCTACAGGCTGGGGTCAGAGTGGCTGGAGAGTGGCCAGGCAGAGAGGGACCTGGGGGTGCTGGTTGATGGTAGGCTGAACATGAGCCTGCAGTGTGCCCAGGCAGCCAAGAAGGCCACTGGCATCCTGGCCTGCATCAGGAACAGTGTGGCCAGCAGGAGCAGGGAGGTCATTCTGCCCTGTACACAGCACTGGTTAGGCCACACCTCGAGTACTGTGTCCAGTTCTGGGCCTCTCAGTTCAGGAAGGATGTTGACTTGCTAGAACGTATCCAGAGAAGGGCAACGAAGTTGGTGAGGGGTTTGGAAGACAAGCCCTATGAGGAGAGGCTGAGGGAGCTGGGGTTGCTTAGCCTGGAGAAGAGGAGACTCAGTGGTCTCTTCTTGCTGTCTACAACTACCTGAAGGGAGACTGTAGACAGGCAGAGGTTGGTCTCTTCTCCCAGGCAGGCAGCACCAGAACAAGAGGACAGTGTCTCAGGCTGTGCCAGGGGAGGTTTAGACTGGATGTTAGGAGGAAGTTCTATACAGAGTGATTGCCCATTGGAGTCGGCTGCCCGTGGAGGTGGTGGAGTCACCATCATTGGAGGTATTCAGGAGGAGACTTGATGGGGTGCTTGGTTGCATGGTTTAGTTTATTAGATAGTGTTGGATGATAGTTTGGACTCGATCTCAAAGGTCTTTTCCAACCTGGTCCTGTCCTGTTCTATTCTATTCTATTCTATTCTATTCTATTCTATTCTATTCTATTCTATTGAAACCACAATATTTTGGAATTATGTTATTTAAGCTTATTAATCTGAGTTATTTTGTATAATTTACTTACATTAATAGAGTGGTGTTCCTCATTGCAAAAATTCTTATCAAACACCTCACTGCTCCTGAGTGCTAGGAACGTATGCTTGAACATGTGAGTGGTGGTAAAATGTGGTGCTCTTTTCTTTCATTATTGATTGAGATGGTGGCACAGTTGTTTTGACTTCCGCTTCTCAGGCAGGGCTGATGAAACCCCATTTCTGAGGGATAAATGCATAGCTTACTGTGGGACAGGAACACAAGGTAATTTAATGTGTTTCAGGAGCAAGGTTAAGGTGCTTACAACCAAGAGATTATAATGTTATTTCTGGAAATGGAGATCTGTGAAGCTGTGCGACCATGTGCCTGAAGGAGGAAGTCTTGTGAAGATGGGATGGCCCTGTTTCAGCTAAAACTAATGAAACAAGGCTAATGCAGCAAAACCATGCAGCCTTAAAACAGCTTTAGAAAGCAATAGTGCTCAAGCAAAGACCTTTGCCAAATTAGCTGCAATTTTAATACTAGAGTCGACCCCCCTCTGTGTGTTAGTGAGCCAAAGTAAGTAGATACTAAATACATATGACTGTATGACTTGTTTCTCCATGCAAATCATGCTAAAAGTCACCCAGAAGGCAGAAACAGATGGGTTTCAGGTGTGAAAAGCCGTAAGAGGAACATCGGTCTGGGGGAAAAGACTGCAGGCTTAGCAGAGATGTGGGTGGTCTGTGGGCTGTCCTTTTCCACCACCCAAGACAAGGACAGTTCCCTCCTTGGATGGTACCTCCTTGGTAAGAACTGTGTGTTCAAGAGACAGCTTAACTTCTGCCAGCATTACTATTATGTATCAGCCCATTTGCACAGATTTGTGTCTGCAGCTTTGTTGGGTGTTACCTGTAATTTATTAACCTAAGCTCGATCACTTGGAGTTAGTGCATTTATCACCAACAATGCTGAATCTGTTGTATCTGTTGCTTTAATAAATTAAACCTATCACTTATTTTATTTTTCTGAACCTGTGTCAGTGGAAGTCTTTACTGTGGCACTGGAAAGCAGGCAACTATTAATTTTGCCAAACTATGTCTAATTTTGGCTCCCCAGTTTGAGAGAGACAGGGATCTGCTGGAGGGAGTCCAGCAGAGAGCTATGAGGATGATTGCAGGAGTGGAACATCTCTCCTGTGAAGAAGGACTGAGAGAACTGGGAACATTCAGGCTTGAGAAGAGACAGCTGAGAGGGCATCATGGCAACATCTAGAAATATCTGAGGGATGAGTGTCAAGATGAAGGTGTCAGTCTCCTTTTGGTGGTGCTCAGGGATAGGACAAGGAACAACAGGTACAAACTAGAACACAGCGGGTTCCATCTCAACATGAGGAGACACTTGTTTATGGTGAGGGTGACAGAACACTGGAACAGACTGCCCAGAGAGCTTGTGGAGTCTCCTTCCCAGGAGACTTTCAAACCCTGCCTGGATGTGTTCCTGTGTGCCTTGCCCTAGGAGATACTGCTTTGGCAGCGTGTTGGGCTTGACAATCTCTGAGATCCCTTCCAACCTCTAACATTCTGCAATTCTGTGATTGCAGTAAGAGTCTTGGGGCTCTGAGACTGGCAGACATTGGGATCTTACCTGTAAAGGTCATACTGAATGATCTGACTTATAGAAAGAACACTTAATACTCGTTGCAGAAGGGAGAGATTAAACATTTCTCAAGTCGAGTGCAAATAGAGACAGCAGATGCATTTCTGATGTGTAACCTTTCCTGCATTCCTTCTTTGTTATTAACCCAGTAATATACTGCCATTTCTAAATGTAAAAAATAAGAAACCATGCAGCTGTGTTCCACTTGAACAGCAGTTTTTACTTGAGTTGTGGAAAACTGATTTATGTTTTTTTCAAACCTTTTTTGACTTGGACTTAACAGCAATATGAGGTTGTGGTTTTCAGAGTAAGTTGTCAAATGTTTTGTTTTCTGAAGCAGCCACACAAGGCTTCAATCTTGGCAATGTATGTTCTAAGTCCTATTTAAGTACAGACTGAAGGGAGAAAAAGAAAAGGCTTATATGGTAAAAAACACTTGCACTTCATATATTTTATTATAATGTCCTGAGTTTGGCTGTGGCTACCATAAAATGATTTGATGTCAATACTGGAATGATTACAAGATAATCACTTTTAGACATACAGCAGCCTGTCCTCAGACACTAGGGGGTGCAATAAAACCTTAACTGCTGGTGCTTTTAGAGACTTAACCTATCTTGGCATGAAGCTCTTGTAGGTGGATTTCCTCTACGTGTTTTGCTGAGAAAATATCATAGCTGAAGTACACTGCTCCGAAGGAGAGTGCTTTCTAGAATACTGTCTGTTAATTTACAGTGCTGGATGGTGTTTGAATATTGTTCTTAAAACCAAAACAAGGAGACAGGAAAATACACAGTATTTTGCATATTGCCCAGGGTCTCTCCTGTACTGAAATAATTTATTACATACTTTTTCATCAGGTAGGTTTGCTTTCTGTTGAATGAAGTAATAATGAAGATGGTGTTTGAAATACTGCTTTCTCTGTGTCTTTAGGAACTGTGTGTTAGGGAATACTTGTGTATGAAGCACAGGTGAGTTTTTGTTTAACAGTGATGAATATTAAAAGAAACAGCATGGTTGTTATTTACTGTAGTAGCAGGCACCATAAACACAGGCTTTGGCAGAGTCTGTAGAGTCAGAGATAAAATGTCCAGTATCCCAAAGTAAGGAGTGAGTTAAAATAAAAGTGAACCTTATTTACAAGTCTGAGGTGAGCTGCAAAGATCATGTCCACTTGGCATGGATGTGGTAGCAGTAAGTAAAACAGTTATTAGAAGCTGCAGTGTGTATGTGCAAAGTGAGTGTATTTCTACTGAGACAGGCTGTCTCATTTTGAAGAAACCAAAAATTCAATGGAAAAGATGTGCAAGTCTAAGACAAAAGGTATGCCGCTATCAGCAAAGTCTTCCTACTTGGAGTCCGTATATTCATCCCTGCCACGAGCTTTGCATTACTGCTGCAGAAACTTCGTACAAAACCCAAGTGTGAAAGCAGCAGCTGTTCCTTTCTGCAGACATATGGGAAAATCTATCAGAAAATAGTACTGGTCTCATAGAAACCTCCATAGAGGTTTCCTCAAATAGAGGAATTCCCAAACAACCACCAAAGTGAAGACTTCTGGGGACAGAAGGAAAAGCATCTGGTTTTAGAGACAGATATACAGTAATGTGTCTTCACAAATTTGTGTAAATATCAATCACATGTAGATCCTAATTTTGATCTCCACTATTGTCATGAAAACGAGGAGTAAGCCTTCCCAAGCCAGTGTCACTACATGCATTAGGAAGTTCAATTTAAGAAGAAAATATAATAGTGTAAAGCAGCTGGTGACCAGCAGGCCTAATTCAGACCACAAACACAGCCAGGTAGGAATTACATTTTTGTTTGTGGTTAATGTATTATTGTTTAATTGCTAAATGAGAGTGGAACTGAAAGCTCTGATTTTTGCTGATTCAAAGCTCTGGGCACCCTGATCTAGTTGAGGATGCCCCTGCTTACTGCAGAGGTGTTAGGACTAAATCACCTTTGGAGGTCCCTTCCAACCTAGACCATTCTATGATTCTAGAACTTGAACTATGTGAATGTGTTAGAATTGGAAAATAAAGTTTGGTGTGCATAAATAGAAACCCTATTACAGCACGTCAAGCACTGGGGTATCAGTCATGTTTGACTTTACTATGCTCATGCACTGTGTCCAATACTAAGATTTTACACAATCTCCTGCTTACAAAAAAAAATTGAAAATAGCCATTTATTTTCCTCTGGGTACAATGAAGATTCAAAACCCTCTGATGAAAATAGAAACACTAGTGTTCTTCTCCTCTATAAAGGTACTTCTGAAAGAGTTGGCACAGGCACAACTAAGTAGTCAGTCTGTTTTAATCTGTCTCATAGTGACAGATTCCCCTGGTTCTGTTTGTAATACTCTCTGAATATATTAGCTAAATCTTTCCACTGATGGTTCCAGTGTGCCAAAACAACACATTCAATGTTGTAAATAGAAAATGCATGTAGTAAAATACAGAGAATAATACAATAATAACACCTCCTTAATTTATGTGATAGACATAAAGAAGAAGAGAAAGAGGGAGGAGTATCAGACATTAGTTTCAAGAAACTGCACCATGATTTATGTTCCCACTGATGGAATAAACAGGCCTGTTCTTGATGGAAACAGGCAAAGTACTTCAGTCGTCTAGAGATGCTGCAAACACAAAAGATATGTATCCTTGAAGACTGCCTGGGAAACAAAGAGTGCATTACATTTTACTCTGTTTTGTTCACTGCTATTTGATACTACAAACATAAAAGTAGCCTTCAGTCATCCACAGGAACACCCACTGTAATAAAGATGCTTATTTTTTTCTTTGGCATCCAGTGAAGATGATAGTGAGAAGCAGCAAAAAATAACAGAGGTCCTAACAGACAGCTGGTGCTTAAAAGGCAAGTTTATGAAGCATGGTTGGGGAATTTTCTCCAGAGAAGATCCAAAGGACAGACAGGGAATGAATCCATGATTATCATCTAAGACATCTCACCTCAGCTCATTCTCAACATGATAGCAGAGGATAAAGATTTCTAGTTTCAGAACAGAAACAAACCAGTGGATTTTAAATTAGTTGTCATGTGATTAGATTATTTTCTTTAGCTCCTTTTTCCCTGAAAGGGTTCTTATCCTGGGTTAACACAGTCCACCCCAACAAGTCCCCTGTCTCATCCCCTGCCCCCCAGGCAGAAGGGAAAGTCCCACCAAAAAAAACACTCTGGATGAGATAAAGAGTTTAATGAGATGATGATACACTGTACAGTTACCTTAGCAAAAGCATAGGCAGCAGCAGAAGCCAGTGACAAAGTGGTCCTGTTCCCTGGTTGCCAGCCTGCAGCAGCCAAGTCAGCAGAAAAGACCAACACACACACACACACAAAAAGGGAAATAAGAAGAAGCAACTGGAGCAGGAAGCCTCACATGTTACAATCTGAACTTAAACTCCATGATACTTTGCTCCAGCCAGCACTTTCATTTTGAAGCTGGCATGATGTCAGCATGGTATTGAATACTCATAAGCAAATTCAACTCAACCCTTCCCTTGTCAAAGTGTTAAAAAACCTCACAGCACAAGATGAAAAATTTTCCACCCTTCTCTTTCATCACTATATAAATTCACATTCAGAATACTACCTCAGCTGTAGGTAAAGCAGCTGCTAGTTAGCTGGGATGCAAGCTTAAAGCCACTTCTTTTTCCTATACCTACTGTTTAAATTTCTGTACTGAGCAGTACACACAGAGGCAGTCTCACCCAATCAGATGTAAAAGATAGCAAATCCCAATGAAATCGACGCAGGCAGATTAATATGCAAAGAAGCCAGATCTTTTAGGCAGGAGCTCTAATCTGTCCACCAAAGAGCCTCACATATTTTCTCCTTTGCTTTCCAATCAGTTTCTGTACAGCTGTGACAAACATTTACCATTTCTGCCACTGTTCATCTTCAGAACAACCATTTATTGGTACAAGGAATCCCTATTGTCTTCCACCTTCACGAGCCCTTCACCAGCTGCAGTTGAGGATCTCCACTACATTTAGCTGGGTCCTTATCAAAATCTTCTCCTGCCTAGAACTGATGTCCCAAAGGCTGAGTTTTGATTCACATTTAACAAGCATTCCTGTGTTACAACAATTTGCCGGGTGTTTACAACTGAGGGCAACTTGCGCACAAACTAGTCATTTACAACCAGTGACTATGCCAGCTCCTGTTGTACATTTAATGTTTTGGGGGTTACAAGCTTTTGAAGCTAATCCCAGAACAGTTGTCAGCATTTATAGTGGTGATTTCTAACATGCCACTGGAGATTGCTTCATAATCAGAAGGAAAAGAACCACTGAAGTAAAAGTCTTGCCAGAAAAGAAGTAGACCAAATCAGACAGATGGTTAATATTAACTGAAAGGGCATCCAGATTTGAGATTTTCCTTAACAGCAATATCAACAAACAAGTTTAAAAAATTCATAATATCTCTTCACTTAACTCTTCAAACACCAGTATTCATGTACTGCATAGGTACCTGTCAGCACCATCAGATTCGTCTACGGTACCAAGAGAGCAGTTGGGAACAGTTGTTCTTTTTAACTAAATATTTGTTTGGGGTTTTTTGTCCACTAAAAACACAGGTAACCCATTCTCTGCCTTTGATTGTTTTTAGGCAT
This sequence comes from Colaptes auratus, assembly GCA_015227895.2. Lineage (NCBI taxonomy): Eukaryota > Metazoa > Chordata > Aves > Piciformes > Picidae > Colaptes > Colaptes auratus. Next base: position 54,855,292 of record CM026897.1, on the reverse strand, counting down.
TGACCTTGTATTGAAGGATATGGATTATCTCTTTCTCTGTGCTTTAAGTACAGATGAGAAAGAAAAGAAGCTAGGGGGTCTAGGGAGTAACTAGAATAGCTGTTGCAGTATTAAGAGTAACTGGTGAGCTCTTTCGTCACAGAGTGCGTCTTGGGACGTAGTAGCAAAAGGCCTGATGTTATACTCCATTTTAATGTGAAGAGAAAAAAAAGAGAAGGAGGATTCTGCTACAAACCTGGCTGTCTCCTGCGATTGTGGTATAAATATAGTGATGTTGCTCTCTTCAGCACACCAGAGACTTACCAAGAATGTTGTGCATCAAACTGTTCAAGGACAAATAAAGTCAGAGCTACATGAGATCTGCATCTGAACTTGGTAAGACAGCAGTCCCTTGCACCTGGTTCAGGCAGAGAACCACAACCTGGAGGTTAGCCTGGCAATGACTGGTGTTTATCCAGACTGCACGGGGCCAGCAACCTGTGAAATGGCACAGCTGTGCCCACACTCCATGGCTGTTGGCCTGAGCCAGCTCCCCACCATCTTCGTGGTCCCAAAATAGTTGATATTTTTTTATGGCAGAAACCAACAGGCATAGTACACATCCTGCTACTACAGCACTACTGAAACATCACGCTGATGGTGTGTTTTTCCTGTGCTAGCACAGGCCATAAAGGCATGCACTATTTCCTGGGATTGCCTGTGGTGAGAGAAGCACACATGGAGAAATGTGTATTTGTGCTGCCTGTTTGTGAAGATCCCGGTATTGGAATACCCTGCCAGCTCTGACCAAGTTTCCCTTGCCCTGTCTCAGAGCAAACTAGCACACATACCTCTCAAATGCTGAGCCACAGGATAAAGTCTTGCAACAAAGCAGACTGCCAGATTATTTAATCCCATACACTCTCAAATGGTAGAGGAAATGATGTTGAAGAAGTTCATCAGTGTGCTTCTGTTTCTCCCATATCAGTTCACTCAGTACCTAGGTCCCCAATGCTCAAGGCTCCCCTCAAAATCCAGAATTCGTGCCCACTAGTTTATTATTTCAGGGCTGGGAGCCATGTGTCATTCTTCTTGGATGGCCTCCACAATTGGACATTATAATTGGGATCAATTATGGATTTTTTTCTCTTGAAGACCAGCCACTTCTCATGGTTTACTCTGCCTCCTGGGCCAGTATTTGAGATGATTCAGATTCCTGTGTCCTAGACAGAAAATAAATTCTTGCAAAAGAAACAGGAGAAAGTTTAGCAGACAGGACTTCCTGGTAATAATTCCTCCTACCTATAGTGGGGCACAACAAAGGCAAAGTGTGCTGTTAGGAAGTTGTTACTAGGTCATGAGAAACCTATGTGAAAATAATTTGAAACATTTGAAGAGAACATTTAAACATCAGACAAGAGAAGTGCATAAATGAGCCAAAGAAGAAAGAGGGAGCTAACCCTAGGGTTTGTTTTATTTTATTATAAATGAAGCTTTTCATAAATGAAGCTTTGTTTACGCAGCAAATGGAGATTCAGGCTCCTAGTGTGCAAATCAGTGAAGCATCACAGAAGATGCAGCTTCGTAAAATACCACTTTACCGGAGTCACACAATCTTCTCTGTGAAACAACCCCATGTGTCAGTCAAGTGCTTTGGAGTGTGGAGCTGCCAGAGTCCCAGTCTCAGATGGGCAGGGGGCACATGCTGCAGGATCATGGCCCACCAGACAGAGGAGTTCCTCTTGCTGATTCCTCAACAAAATCTGACTTATCAACATGCACCATCTGTCCCATCCTTGGCTGGAAGAACTCCTCACCCATAAAAACAATTACTCCAGCAAAACAAAGCTAGCCAGGTTACAGCACTTCTTTTTTTCTATTCACATGCAGATCTCAAGAGTTGTGCTCTACTTTACTTGCCGTGAAAGGTACAATCCCCAGTTAACCACAGGTTGTCTGTCTGCTGCTTATGCTGTCTTGCTGCAGTTAGGCCTGCTCCCATGAAAGAGCCCAGGAAGCAATTTCTGCACAGAGCAGTAGTGAATGGTGTGTCTCCTTCGCCAGCACCTCAAGAGAAACAGCAGAGCCCTGCTAAATCAGCTGTCATGATAATTACCAAGAGATATTCCATTCCTATCACACTCATTAAGGCAGCTGTTCAGACATCAGATGTCAGTCCTTTGAAAGCTTTATTTGCCACTATTGCCAGGTGTCAAAGTACTTACACAGATGCTAGCAGTATGTGAGATGCCTGCAGTGAGGTTATGGTGACCCATACAAAAAGTCTCCATTAACATTCCTGTGGGCTGAGACTTCAGATGTGCCCTATTAGCAGATAATTTGTACATTTAGTAAGTGTTTATTTGTTTCTAATTGTACTTGAAGCTTCAGCTAACATATTTACAAGACCTTGAATAGGTCAGACATGACCCTATAAACCAGCAGAACAATGAATAGGCCTTTACAAACATACTGCACTTCAAGCTGAAGAATTTTTTTAAAGCTTCCTGCTTTGTTACAGTTTTCCCAGAAAAATAAAAGCTGTTCTTCAGTTGTTTTAAAAATAGGCTTCTGAAATAGCAACCACTTTCCTTCAACTCCTTTTGAATTAAAGGGAAAATAAATGAGGAAACACAAAGAAGGAGGTAAATCAGTATTTGTTTTAGTCTGCGCCTGTTGCACTGTGTTACACAAATATGGCTCAATAACTCTAACATATATCCTTTGTTCTTAAAGCACAATTATTTCTTGACTAAAAAGTAAATTACAGCAGGGATGGGTTTTGCAAGATGCCCATATGGGACAAACTCAGTTTACAAAGAAAGAAGAAAGTGTTGCTACCTACCCACCTCATACACTTGCATGGGTTCTCTGATTTATGTGCCATTGCCACAAGTTCACTTGTTGATGAAATACGAAAACGTAATGGCCCAGTGCAACAGAACAGAGCAGGGAGAGTCAGCACAGAAATTGAGACCCTCTCTTTGCGTCCATCTCTTCTGGAAGAATTGTCCCTGAATGGGCTGTGTGAAAACCCAGGACTCAGGTAAGGCCAGTGACAAAAGTCCCTCTGTTGGCTGCAAAGACTGAAGAACAGAGTAGGACACCCAGTAACAGTTCTAGGGCAAAACATACTTTTTGTGTGGTTAAGATGCCATTACTATTTCTCATTTAACAGGAACTGTTCCAACTGCTTGTGTTCATTAGCATAAGAGAACAAAATAAACATTAAACCATATTATGAGTACTTTTTCTACTGTTTAAATAAATAACCTGACTTAATTCTGGTGATTATTTATGGTGAAAACTACAGCCAGAATAAGTATTTACTTGTAAAATGTTTTCCACTCTTCTAACTTTAAAAAGAGCCATAGCAATATATGTAACATACAGATTCAAAACTAGAATTTGCCCTGCTTTTGTATCTCAATCTAGAACCTGCCCTCCATATAAGAATAGCCTGGATGAAGCAGTAATTTATTAAAAGTCTTGTCATCACTTGAGCAGGAAGAAAGACAGCTAAATCAACAGAGGGACCTGGGGGTGCTGATTGACAGCTGCCTAAACATGAGCCAGCAGTGTGCCCAGGTGGCCAAGAAGGCCAATGGCATCCTGGCCTGCATCAGGAATAGTGTGCCCAGCAGGAGCAGGGAGGTCATTGTGCCCCTGGAGTCTGCATTGATTAGGCCACATATTGAGTACTGTGTCCAGTTCTGGGCCCCTCAGTTTAGGAAGGACATCAAGATGCCTGAGCGTGTCCAGAGAAGGGCAACAAGGCTGGTGAGAGGCCTTGAGCACAAGCCCTAGGAGGAGAGGCTGAAGGAGCTGGGATTGTTTAGCCTGGAGAAGAGGAGGCTCAGGGGAGACCTCATTGCTCTCTACAACTACCTGAAAGGTGGTTGTAGCCAGGAAGGGGTTGGTCTCTTCTCTCTAGCAACCAGCACCAGAACAAGAGGACACAGTCTCAAGCTGCACCAAGGGAAGTTTAGGCTCAAGGTGAGGAGGAAGTTCTTCACCGAGAGAGTCGTTAGCCATTGGAATGGGCTGCCCAGGGAGGTGGTGGAGTCACCATCCCTGGAGGTGTTGAAGAGGGGATTGGATGTAGCACTTGGTGCCATGGTTTATTCATGAGTTCTGTGGTGACAGGTTGGACTTGATGATCTTTGAGGTCTTTTAGTGGTAGTTCAATTAGTAGCACCTGCTACAACAGGATTGGGACATTGCATCTGTGTGAAAGAAGAAAAGCAGGGAGAGAAAAAAATGATAGATGCACATGATTTTCCCACTCCTTGTGGCTTATGTACAGGTTAGGCGCTATACAGAGTCATTTTATACACTTTTTATTTTTCTATGTTGTTTGCAAAATAGACTTCAACCATCTTAAAAACTAAGAAAATTATCTGAAAATTAGGATAAAGACTTGAAAAAAGGCAGTCTTTGCCACAGTATGAGTCTAACGTAAATGTAACCCAGCAAGAGCCACTTAGGAAAATGAGAGGCTCATTATAAAAGTTTTCAAAAGAGCCTCTGAGAAACTTAAAATCTGAGTTTTGATGTAGCTTTGCTTCCTAGTCACAATGAATTTTTGGTGTTTTTTTTGTTTGGTTTGGTTTGGTTTGGTTTTTTGTCTTTTCCACTTTTTGGTTCCCCTCCAAATAAAAAAAGAAAAGGAACACAAACTCTCACCTGCAAAATATTGTACAATACAATACACCAGGTTGAAAGAGACCTTCAAGATCATCGCATCCAACCCATCAACCAATCCAACCCACCTAAACAACTAAACTGTGCAGCCAAGCACCCCATCAACTCTCCTCCTGAACACCTCCAATGTAGGTGAGTCTAACACCTCCACGGGTAGCTGATTCCAATGGGCAATCACTCTCGCTGTATAGAAATTCTTCCTAACATCCAGCCTAAACCTCCCCTGGCACAGCCTGAGACACTGTCCTCTTGTTCTGGTACTGGCTGCCTGGGAGAAGAGACCAACCTCTGCCTGGCTACAACCTCCATTCAGGTAGTTGTAGAGAGCAAGAAGGTCACCCCTGAGTCTCCTCTTCTCCAGGCTAAGCAACCCCAGCTCCCTCAGCCTCTCCTCATAAGGCTGGTGTTCCAAATACCTCACCAACTTCGTTGGCCTTCTCTGGACACACTCCAGCAAGACAACATCCTTCCTAAACTGAGGGGCCCAGAACTGGACACAGTACTCAAGGTGTGGCCTAACCAGTGCAGTGTACAGGGGCAGAATGACCTCCCTGCTCCTGCTGGCCACACTGTTTCTGATGCAGGCCAGGATGCCATTGGCCTTCTTGGCTGCCTGGGCACACTGCAGGCTCATGTTCAGCCCATCTGTCCAGCCTGTCGAGGTCCCTCTGCAAAGCCTCTCTACCCTCCAGCAGATCAACTCCTGCCCCCAGCTTGGTGTCGTCCGCAAATTTACTGATGATGGACTCAGTGCCCTCATCCAGATCATCAATAAAGATGTTGAAGAGCATGGGGCCCAGCACTGATCCTTGGGGCACACCACTAGTGACTGGCTGCCAGCTGGATGTGGCACCATTCCCCACCACTCTCTGGGCTCGGCCCTCCAGCCAGTTCCTAACCCAACGTAGTGTGCTCCTGTCCAAGCCATGGGCTGCCAGCTTGGCCAGGAGTTCACTGTGGGGGACAATGTCAAAGGCCTTGCTGAAGTCCAGGTAGACCACATCCACAGTCCTTCCCACATCCACCAGGCGGGTCACCTGATCATAGGAGGAGATCAGGTTGGTCAGGCAGGACCTGCCCTTCCTAAAGCCATGCTGGCTAGGCCTGATCCCTTGGCCATCCTGTAAGTGCTGTGTGATCGCACTCAAGATGACCTGTTCCATAATCTTGCCTGGCACTGAGGTCAGGCTGACAGGCCTATAATTCCCTGGCTCGTCCAACCGGCCCTTCTTGTGGATGGGCACCACGTTGGCCAGCTTCCAGTCATCTGGGACCTCTCCAGTGAGCCAGGACTGTTGAAAAATGATGAAGAGTGGCTTGGCCAGCTCATCTGCCAGCTCTCTCAGCACCCTAGGATAGGTCCCATCCAGTCCCATGGACTTGTGGGGGTCCAAGTGGCTGAGGAGATCTCTAACTACCTCCTGGAACAGAGGAAAACTATGCTGCTCCCTGGCTCCTTCTGCCAGCTCTGCAGGCCAGCTGTCTGGAAGACATTCTGTCCTGCTAGTAAAAATCGAGGCAAAGAAGGCGTTAAGTACCTCTGCCTTTTATTGCTAAGTTTTCCCAGGTGCCCATACCAAATACATGTTCTTTTATTTTCTGAGATGCTAATTTCATCTTGACAAGTGCCTGGAGGTGTAAATCAGTTCACTGTCTCTCCATGCTACCTTACCATGGCTTGCTTTCTTGTACATCTAGCTGTTGTAAAATGCTAGTTGCAAGCTCCAACAAGTTGTCAACACAAGCTGCTTACATTGTACGTCTTACCGTGACCTCTGGTTGATGTAGGAAAATTAATGGGTAGTTCAAACTGTCAAGTTTGGTCATACACAGAAACTACAAAAGAAGCATGAAAATAAGTAAGGATGAAAGAAAAAATATTCCATTATTGATTTTTTTCTTTCTTCCAGACACAGATTGTTTTAACAACTGCGTCAATTCTACATCACAGTAAGTACCTTGCAAAGGACATATGCCATGCACATATTTACCAGATACGGCTAGCACTGTTATAAATTTAGCAATAAGAAATAAATTTAACTATAAGAAATAATAATAATAATAAAATAATAAGATGTTTAAAATGAAATCCTACTCTGTTTTTTTGCTAGGTACAAAAGCAATGGAAGGATATATTTTATACATGGGCAATTTTTGATAGCAACTGGATAGACAATATGAAGCAGCAGGAAAGATTAAAGATTAAGCATTTCCTACTTAAAATGTTACAGTTTTGTGGAAAGTTAAGCCCACTACGTTTCTGTGTTTGGAGGAGCTACAGTGATTTGACACTGTCACATCTAGAGCTCATTAGGTTTTGTATGGGTGCATTGCTATACTGTGGCTTTGCACACAAAATACCACAATAAATAAGAAACGAGAGAATGCTCAAAGTGCTTTTACATCTCCATATACAAAACAGTCAGGTTTTAGCTTATTCCAGTTATTAATGTCAGAGTAATTTCTCTTAGGTTTCAGTTACAGAGAGCTAAAACCAACTAATAAATTGCAGAATGAGTTGATTACTTTAAATCCCCTACATCTACAATGTATAACTCAAAGTGGCCTGGGTTTGGGAGCAGGGATGGGGTGGGGAGGGGCAGAGTTACTTTATTTCTGTAAAATTAAGGTTAAGCCACCAGCACATTAAACTAAACAAACAAACAAACAAAATCCAACCAACCATAGTATTATAGTATCATAGTATCCGTCAGGGTAGGAAGGGACCACAAGGAACATCTAGTTCCAACCCCCCTGCCATGGGCAGGGACACCCCACACTAGATCACGCTGGCCAGAGCCTCATCCAGCCTGGGCTTAAACACCTCCAGGGATGGGGCCTCAACCACCTCCCTGGATAACCCATTGCAGGGCTTCACCACGCTCATGGAGAAGAACTTCCTCCTCACGTCCAGCCTGAATCTCCCCACCTCCAGCTTCATTCCATTCCCCCTAGTCCTATCACTACCTGATAGCCTGAAAAGTCCCTCCCCAGCCTTCCTGTAGGCCCCCTTCAGATACTGGAAGGCCACAATGAGGTCACCTCGCAGCCTTCTCTTCTCCAGGCTGAACAGCCCCAACTCCTTCAGTCTGTCCTCATAGGAGAGGTGCTCCAGCCCTCTGATCATCCTCGGGGCCCTTCTCTGGACACCTTCCAGCACCTCCAGATCCCTCTTGTAATGGGGGCTCCAGAACTGGACGCAGTACTCCAGGTGGGGTCTCACCAGAGCTGAGTAGAGGGGGAGAATCACCTCCCTTGACCTGCTGGCCACACTTCTCCTGATGCAGCCCAGGATCTGATTGGCTTTCCGGGCTGCAAGTGCACATTGAGAGCTCCTGTTGAGCTTCTCGTCCACCAGCACCCCCAAGTCTCTCTCCTCTGGGCTGCTCTCCAGCCAGTCACTGCCCAACCTGGATTTGTGCCTGGCATTGCCTCGACCCAGATGCAGGACCCCTGCACTTGTTCTTGTTGAAGCTCATGGGGTTGGCTCTGGATGGCATCCCATCCCTCCAGCGTGTCTGCTGCACCACACAGCTTGGTGTCATCAGCAAACTTGCTGAGGGTGCACTCAATGCCACTGTCCATGGCACCCACAAAGATGTTGAACAAGACTGGTCCCAGGACTGATCCCTGAGGGACTCTGCTTGTCCCTGGCCTCCACTGGGACATGGACCCATTGACAGCCACTCTTTGGGTGCGACCATCAAGCCAGTTCTTTATCCATCTAGTGGTCCACCCATCAAACCCATGTGTCACCAGTTTGGAGACCAGGATGTGGTGCAGGACAGTGTCAAAGGCTTTGCTCAGGTCCAGGTAAACGACATCAGTTGCTCGCCCCTCATCTATTAATGCTGTGACCTGTTCATAGAAGGCCACCAGGTTTGTCAGGCAGGATTTGCCCTTGGTGAAGCCATGCTGACTGCTCCCAATCACCTCTTCACTATTCTTCTGAGTCAGTAGTGCCTCCAGGAGGATCTGCTCCATGATCTTTCCGGGCACAGAGGTGAGACTGACTGGCCTGTAGTTCCCTGGTTCCTCCTTCTTACCCTTTTTGAAAATAGGAGCAATGTTTGCCCTTTTCCAGTCTGTGGGGACTTCCCCAGTCTGCCATGACTTTTGGAATAGAATAGAGGGGGGGCTTAGCAACCTCATCTGCCAGTTCTCTCAGCACCCATGGTTGTATCCCGTCGGGTCCCATGGACTTGAACACTTTCAGGTTCTTCAGGTGATCACGAACCTGAGCTTCACTTACGATGGGCAGTTCTTCCTCCCCGTCCCTGGCATCGTCTGCCATGACACCAGGAGTGTGGCTGGAGGCCCTTGCAGTGAAGACTGAGGTAAAGAAGTTATTGAGTACCTCAGCCTTTTCCACATCACTTGTGGCCATTTCACCAGTTTCCTTTCTGAGGGGGCCCACCCCTTCCCTAGGCTTCTTCTTGCCATTAATATACCTGTAGAAAGTCTTAGTGTTCCCTTTAACCTCCCTGGCTAGATTCAATTCGAACTCTGCTTTGGCTTTCCTAACCAGGCCTCTTGCTGCTCAGGCAGCTTCCTTATATCCCCCCTGTTCCAGCTGTCCTTCCCTCCACTTCCTGTAGAGTTTCTTTTTAAGCAATAGTGTGTCCAGCAGCTCCTTGCTCATCCAGGCAGGCCTCCTAGCATTCTTTCCTGCTTTTCTCTTTGTTGGTATACATAGCTCCTGGATACAGAGGAGGTGGTCCTTGAAGACTGACCAGCTGTCCTGGGTCCCTCTTCCCTCCAGGGCTTCGTCCCACAACACTGTGGCTAGCAGACTCCTGAAGCGATCGAAGTCTGCACGCCTAAAGTCTAGGGTCATAAGCTTAGAATAGGTCCTCCTGATAGCCCTGAGGATATTAAATTCAACTGCTTCATGGTCACTGCAGCCAAGGCTGTCTCTGAGCCTCACATTGGTTACCAGCCCTTCCCTGTTGGTGAGAACAAGGTCCATCAGAGCACCTTTTCTTGTTGGTTCCTCTACCATTTGGAGGAGGAAGTTGTCTTCTATGCAGTCCAGGCACATCCTGGATTGCTGGTGCCTTGCTGTGCTGTCCCTCCAGCAGATGTCAGGGTGGTTGAAATCACCCATGAGGACCAGGGCTTGTGACCTGGAAGCTGCTTCTATTTGCCTGTGGAGGGCCTCATTTGCTTAGTCTGCTGGTCAGGTGGCCTGTAGGAGACCCCCACAGTAATATCTCCTTCCCCTGTCTTGCCTTTAATTCTAACCCATACACTCTCAACCAGCTCATCATCCCTCCCCAGGTGGAGTTCTGCTGATTCCAGCTGAGGGCAACACCTCCTCCTCTCCTTCCCTGCCTATCCTTCCTAAAGAGCTTATACCCATCTATCCCTACATTCCAGTCATGGGAATCATCCCACCAAGTTTCAGTAATGCCCACTATGTCATGGCCTCCCAGCAGCACCGTGGCCCTTAATTCATCCTGTTTGTTGCCCAAGCTGTGTGCATTTGCATAGAAGCACTTCAGCTGGGCTGGCCCTGTCGTCCTCTTGCGCCAATTCCCCTTGGTTTCCACAGGGTGTCCTGGTGTGTCATTTGTGTCTTGCCTCAGGGCAGCAAGTTGAGAGCCCTTACCAGCTCTCCATCCCACTGCCTCTGGTGAGCTGCCCCTCTGCTTGTCACAGGCCAGCAGGAGACTATTAGCCCTCCCCCCTTCAAATCTAGTTTAAAGCCCTGTCAATGAGCCCTGCCAATTCCTTGTCCCGCTCTGAGACAAGTGCATCCCATTAGTTGTTTGCAGCTCTGGTGCCTTGTGAACCAAGCCATGATTGTAGAACCCAAATCCCTGTCGATTGCACCAGCCCCAGAGCCATGAATTGACCTGTTGGCTCTTCCTCAGTGTTCCCTCATCCATCGCTGACATTAGAGGGATAGCAGAGAACACAACCTGAGCTCCTGATCCCTTTGGCAGTTGCCCTAATGTTCTGATGTCTCTTTTAATTGATTGTGAGCCTCTCATTGTTGCATTGTCACTACCCACCTGAAAGACCAGCAGTGGGTAGTAGTCTGAAGGACTCACGAGTTTGGGAATTTTGCCTATAATGTCCTTTACTTGGGCACCAGGGAGGCAGCAGATCTCCCTATGAAATGGGTCTGGTCTGCATATTGGGCCCTCTGCTCCCTTCAGTAGGGAGTCTCCTATAACGATGACCCTGCAAGGTTTCTTTTCTGGTCTAGTTTTGATAGCTGGCCTGAGGCAACCTGTCATTGGTGCAGCTTCTGACCTTCTTGAGTCCTCATCCTTACTGTTGACCTGTTCCTCCTGCAGAGCCTCATACCTATTCTGTACCTGCACTGTAGGCAGTGTGCTGCTCAAAGTAGCAGGCTTGCTCCGTCTGCATTTCTTCCGTCGGGCAGAGACCTGCTCCCATTGGCCCTGCCCTTGTGGGTTACTGCAGGGAGGCTGAGAGGCTTGCTGATGGGAGGGTATTAAACTCCCTGTTCCACTAAGAGTTACCCCCTGTTCTGGTTTTGTAGAGGTTAGATTTTGGAAATAGTCAATGTTCCTTTTGCTGTCTCTTACAGCTCTTAGCCTTTCGACCTCTTCTTTTAGTTCAGCCACCATGCTCATCAGATCCCTGATCTGCTCACATCTAACACAGGGTTGTTCCTTCCATCCTCCGTATCAAGTGCCAGGTCCCAGCACTCACTGCAGCCACCTACCTGAACACCTGCATGGTTGTGTGTGGTCTCTGTTTGGGTGCCCACTGTTCTTCTCCTAGCCTTTGTTCGAGTAGTAACCATCTTGCAGTAACCACCCTCTCCACCCGGCGTTTTCTGGTTGGTTGTTTGTTTTTCTTTTTTTTTTCCCCCAATCGGTGATCAGGCCGAGCTGAGCACCCAGAGCTGAGCACCCAGCGCTGAGTTCCTCGCCGCTGCCTCCTCTCTCCTCAGCCACGCGCTGGGTTCTCTTTGGTTGGCGCGCGGTTTCCGCGGCAACCCCTCCCCCTGCTACTTCACGCACGTAGGCAGCCCGCGCCTGCTGCCCCTCCTCCACTCTTCAGGAGGTCCCGAGCCACCAGCCCCTTACCGCCTGATAGCAAGGAAAGCAAAGCCAAAAGCAAGCTCCCAGAGCTGAGCTCCTCGCAGCTGCCTCCTCTCTCCTCAGCCACACGCTGGGGTCTCAACCAACCAAAAAAAAACACAAAACCCCCCAAACAAACCTTTGAGAAATACCTTCCTAAAAACTCCCCCAGAAGTTCCCTTCTGCTGGGCTCAAGATGGGAAACATTATGCTTTTTATCATTTTGATTCAATATTTAGGTATCTCCATCTGGTTCTGAGAAGCAATAACAGAGGAAAAAAACCAAACTCATCTGGCTTTGGTCACAAATCTAGTTTCATGATCTGATTATGGCACTTTAAAGAAATAAAGGGAAAAAAAAGAAAATAATAATAAAACTCTCTAAGCCCTGAGAGATTAAAAGAAGCAAAAGCAAGAATACTGCACAGTTCCAATAAAACCCATACATTTTGAAAATTCTTTGCTAATAAGCCAAGATGTGTGGCTGCCTGCAGCTGGAGAAATCTAACATGTTCCTGGTGGCTTTTACAGATGGATGGGGCGATGCATATTCCAGACTTAAGTGTATCCACTTGTAAGAATTTCTAGTTTTCAGAAGTTTTCTAATGATAGGGACATTCAAGAATGCCTGCCTTCTAATTAGAAAGAATGTGACATTTGGAAGCAGTCAAACAAGAACAGATTTTGTTTATGTCTGCAGATCGTCAGCTAAGATAAATCTTTCTGTCTCTATTCAGTGAAATTACTTATGTGTCATTTAACAACACTCTTATCAATATGTCATAATAGTTTTAAACATAGCTGTCAATAATCTCATCAGACATACATGCCTTAAATTTAACTTGGTGATCTAAATATAATTATCAAGGGAATCTTACCCTGATTTGGTGTTTAACTGTCATGTGAACTGATTCAGCTTCTCAGTTCATCTTCTACCCTTGAAATTATGAAAGGACATTTATATGAAAAGCCAAAAAATAACTTCTACTACAACTGTAGTATAAACAAATACACAGATGCAATGTCAAATTTAAAGTTTATTTGATGCAGAGGAATCTAGTGCACAGATTTATAGAATCATAGAATCATAGAACCAATAAGGTTGGAAAAGACCTCAAAGATCATCAAGTCCAACCTGCCACCCAACACCTCATGACTACTAAACCATGGCACCAAGTGCCATGTCCAATCCCTTTTTGAACACCTCCAGGGACGGTGACTCCACCACCTCCCTGGGCAGCACATTCCAATGGCTAACGACTCTCTCTGTGAAGAACTTTCTCCTCACCTCAAGCAAAAACTTCCCCTGGTGCAGCTTGAGACTGTGTCCTCTTGTTCTGGTGCTAGTTGCCTGGGAGAAGAGACCAACCCCCACCTGGCTATAACCTCCCTTCAGGTAGCTGTACAGAGTAAGAAGGTCTCCCCTGAGCCCCCTCTTCTCCAGGCTAAGCAACCCCAGCTCCCTCAGCCTCTCCTCATAGAGCTTGTGCTCGAGGCCTCTCACCAGCCTCGTTGCCCTTCTCTGGACACGTTCAAGAGTCTCAATGTCCTTCCCAAACTGAGGGACCCAGAACTAAACACAGGACTCAATGTGTGGCCTAACCAGTGCTGAGTCCAGGGGCACAATGACTTCCCTGCTCCTGCTGGCCACACTATTCTTGATACAGGCCAGGATGCAATTGGCCTTCTTGGCCACCTGGGCACACTGCTGACTCATGTTCAGCTGGCTGTCAACCAGTACCCCCAAGTCCCTCTCTGCCTGGCTGCTCTCCAGTCACTCTGAACCCAGCCTGTAGCACCACATCGGGTTGTTGTGGCCAATATGCAGAACCCGGTACTTGGATGTGTTAAATCTCATGTTATTGGACTCTGCCCATGTGTCCAGCCTGTTAAGGTCCCTCTGCAGAGCACCCCTACCCTCTGACAGATCAACACCTATCCCCAGCTTGGTGTTGTCTGCAAACTTACTGATGAAGGACTCAATCCCCTAGTCCAGATCATCAATAAAGATATTAAAGAACATGGGGCCCAGCACTGATCCCTGGGGGACACCACTGTCTGCCAGCTGGATGTGGCACCATTCACCACCACTCTCTGGGGTCAGCCCTCCAGCCAGTTCCTAACCCAGCACAGAGTGCTGCTGTCCAAGCCACGGGCTGACAGCTTGGCTAGGAGTTTGCTGTGGGGGACAGTGTCAAAGGCCTTGCTGAAGTCCAGGTAGACTACATCCACAGCCTTCCCCACATCCACCAAACAACAAACTTTTAAAGCCTCTTAAAAAAGCCCTTCATAACACCTTCTTTGACCAGTCAAACTTTGGCCCATGGGCAGAAATTTTTATGTAAGTTTTCTCCTCTCATCACAGAGAACATATGGTCATTCGAGTTGAAAGGTATAGCAGAAATCCAGCCTCCTGCTCAAAGAATTCAGACCAAAATGCTCTGGGCTTTGTCAGATTATGTTTTTAAAAGCTTCTGAGATGAGATACAAATTATCTGGAAAAATAGGTCTACTACTTCATTATTCCCCACAGTGAATTTTCTTCCCACATATCCAGATAGAATCTTCCCTGATGTAGTTCCCTATCTCTTCCTTTGCAGCTCAGGAAAGAACATGGCTTTGTCTTCTCAGTAACTTCCTTCACATGGTTGCCAAAAGCTGCCTCTTCTCCATGCTGAATAAACCCATCTCCTTGACCTCCCAGAGTCTGTGCTTCACACCCTAATTGTATCACAGTATCACAGTATAACCAAGGTTGGAAGAGACCCCAAGGATCATCAAGTCCAACCTGTCCCAACAGACCTCACAACTAGACCATGGCACCAAGCGCCACGTCCAATCTCCCCTTGAACACCTCCAGGGACGGCGACTCCACCACCTCCCTGGGCAGCCCATTCCAATGACGAATGACTCGCTCAGTGAAGAACTTCCTCCTCACCTCGAGTCTAAACCTCCCCTGGCACAGCTTGAGACTGTGTCCCCTTGTTCTGGTGCTGGTTGCCTGGGAGAAGAGACGAACCCCCTCCTGTCTACAACCACCTTTCAGGTAGTTGTAGAGGGCAATGAGGTCACCTCTGATCCTTCTCTTCTCCAGGCTAAACAATCCCAGCTCCCTCAGCCTCTCCTCATAGGGCCTGTGCTCAAGGCCTCTCACCAGCCTTGTTGCCCTTTTCTGGACACGTTCAAGTATCTCGATGTCCTTCTTAAACTGAGGGGCCCAGAACTGGACACAGTACTCAAGGTGTGGCCTAACCAATGCAGAGTACAGGGGCAGAATGACCTCCCTGCTCCTGCTGGCCACACTATTCCCAATACAGGCCAGGATGCCATTGGCCTTCTTGGCCACCTGGGCACACTGTTGGCTCATGTTTAGGTGGGTGTCAATCAGCACCCCCAGGTCCCTCTCTGTTTGGCAGCTCTCCAGCCACTCTGACCCCAGCCTGTAGCTCTGCATGGGGTTGCCGTGGCCAAAGTGCAGCACCCGGCACTTGGACTTATTAAATGCCATCCCATTGGACTCTGCCCATCTGTCCAGTCGGTCGAGGTCCCTCTGCAGAGCCTTTCTACCCTCTAACTGACTAACATCTGTTCCCAACTTGGTGTCATCTGCAAACTTGCTGATGACTGACTCAACCCCCTCATCCATATCGTCAATGAAGATGTTAAAGAGGATGGGGCCCAGCACCGATCCCTGGGGGACGCCGCTGTGACTGGCCGCCAGCCGGACGCGGCACCATTCACCACCACTCTCTGGGCTCGGCCCTCCAGCCAGTTCCTAACCCAGCACAGAGTGTTGCGGTCCAAACCACGAGCTGACAGTTTAGCCAGCAGTTTACTGTGGGGGACGGTGTCAAAGGCCTTGCTGAAGTCCAGATAGACTACATCCACAGGCCTCCCCACGTCCACCAGACGGGTCACCTGATCATAGAAGGAGATCAGGTTGGAGAGGCAGGACCTGCCCTTCCTAAATCCATGTTGGCTGGACCTGAGCCCTTGGCCATCCTTCAGGTGCGCAGTTATTGCCTCCAGGATAATCTGTTCCATCACTTTCCCTGGCACTGAGGTCAGGCTGACTGGCCTGTAGTTTCCGGGTTCCTCCATCCGTCCCTTCTTGTGGATGGGGATCACATTGGCCAGTTTCCAGTCATCTGGGACCTCTCCAGTGAGCCAGGACTGGAGGAAAATGATGGAGAGCGGCTTGGCCAGCTCATCTGCCAGCTCTCTCAGCACCCTAGGATGGATCCCATCCGGTCCCATGGACTTGTGGGTGTCCAAGTGGCTCAGCAGGTCCCGAACTAATTCCTCATGGATTTCTGGGGCATTACACTGCTCCCCGACCCTATTACCCAGCTCAGGAGGCCACTCGTCCTGAACTCCTCCTGCCTTGCTGTTAAACATGGAGGCAAAGAAGGTGTTCAGGACCTCAGCCTTTTCCTCATCTTCGGTCACCGTGTTCCCCTCCAGGTCCAGTAAGGAGTGGAGGTTCTTCTTGCCCTTCTTTTTAGCGTTGATATATTTGTAAAATTGCTTTTTATTTTCTTTCACAGAGGTGGCCAGTTTCAGTTCTAACTGGGCCTTTGCCTCTCTAATTTTATTCCTACATAATCTAACCACTTCCTTGAACCTACCTCGAGAAGCCTTCCCCCCCTTCCAAAGGTGATACAGCCTCTTTTTTTCCCTTAATTCCCCCAGGAGCTGCTTGCTCATCCAGGCCGGTCGCCTTCCCGCCGGCTCATCTTCGACACATGGGGACCGCCAGTTCCTGTGCCCTCAAGAGCTCCTTTTTGAAGTAGGTCCAACCCTCCTGGACCCCTCGGTTCATGAGGGTTGGTACCCAGGGAACTTTACAAATAAGTTTCTTAAAGAGGCTGAAGTTTGCCCTCGCGAAGTCCAGGGTGAAGGTTCTGTTGGTACTCCTCCCTATCTCCCTGCATATTGAAAACTTCACTATCTCGTGGTCACTGCATCCTAGGCAGCCTCCCACGGTCACATCTCCCACCAGCCCTTCCCTATTGGAGAGCAGCAGGTCAAGCAGAGCCTGTCCCCTGGTAGGCTCGCTTAACAGCTGCATTAGGAAGCAGTCCTCTATTCGCTCCAGGAATCTTCTGGACTGCCTTCTCTCTGCTGAATTAGAGAGAAGGCAGTCCAGAAGATTGTATTGATGGCCCTTCCTGTGTTCAGGTTCATGAATATCTTAGTTATGCTGGGGGCTCAAAACGGGATGCAGCTCTCTCACAGACTTTAGAGGAGACTTTATATCAAAGACAATATAACTTAATTTATGTTAATCAAATGCTCCTCAGGGATCAGAGGACTCTTCCTTTCTGCCATTTTAACAGTGAGTGACAATCAAGACACAAAGCCACATAATCACCTATTTAATAATGCCCCAAAAAATTAAGTTAGAAAGCCTAGATTTCCTACCCAAACTGTCACAGTCAGCGTTTATTATTTTGAAGTCCTTGCAGTGCTTTCAGAATTATGGACAGTAACATTTATTTTTATTATGCCTATATTCTATTTTTAGTACAGCTATATTTTTATTATGTTACAGTGATATAGTAGTAGGTCTTTTACATTTAGACTAGCAGATTTTTTTGCCAGTATTGATGTATAGTCATACTTCAGCAGTATACTATGCAACCAACAGATGTGCACACAGCACACCGATGACTATTTACCTAGATGGCAATGGTTTCAAGACAGATAAGAAAAGTAAATCCCACTATTATTTGTAAATTGCAATATAAGGTACTAAGGAATCTCTGCCAAGAGTTTCACCAGAACATCTGTTTGCTGACACTCAGTTTTGGAGGTTAGGTGTCCTCAAACTGTGTCTGCACCAGAAGATTGACAGAAGACAAACCAAAGGAGTAAAAAATATACACAGGCCCTCTTTCTGCAAGATACATCTTGTACTCTAGCATCCAACAGTTAATCTAAAATTCCTTTCTATATTTCTCCTTTTCCTTTCATAGTACAAGTATTAGAGGGAACCAGTTTGGAAATCCACATCTTTTTACTGTTATTTTCCAGTCTTGGAAAGGAACCTTAGTCATTCTGAAGGCCAAGAGCAGATTGAAAAACAGTTCTAAGGTACACTGGGTTGAACTCTCTTGCAAGCCGTTACAACTCTGTTGCAAGCCCTATGAGGAGAGGCTGAGGGAGCTGGGATTGTTTAGCCTGGAGAAGAGGAGGCTCAGGGGAGACCTCATTGCTCTCTACAACTACCTGAAAGGTGGTTGTAGCCAGGAAGGGGTTGGTCTCTTCTCTCTAGCAACTAGCACCAGAACAAGGGGACACAGTCTCAAGCTGCACCAAGGGAAGTTTAGGCTCGAGGTGAGGAGAAAGTTCTTCACCGAGAGAGTCGTTCACCATTGGAATGGGCTGCCTGGGGAGGTGGTGGAGTCACCATCCCTGGAAATGTTCAAGAGGGGATTGGACGTGGCACTTGGTGCCATGGTCTAGTCATGAGGTCTGTGGTGACAGGTTGGACTTGATGATCTTTGAGGTCTCTTCCAACCTTGGTGATACTGTGATACTGTAATATTTTCAAACTTTTCCTTCTGTGTTGGCATCTTCCAATATCTGTGATGTCCTTTACCTGAAGGAAGCAAAATTAAAATCATTAATATTTTAAAGTGACACCCTGACAAAATGGCTCCAGAGCCTGAAAGACATTTTGTTAGTTTCCTGAAAATCAATCACTATTATACTAAGTTTCTAGACTTACTGCATTCCATCTGGTACTAAGAAGTGTTTAAATACTAAACAACTAATGACAGAAGAAGACATATCCACATCAAACAGATCTACAGGAATTTGTTAGAGGTGTATGTTATTTCCTGCATTCCAAGAGGACTGTTGCTGAAGACTTAATAATATGTAACTGTCACAAAATATTGCTTCTTCTGCTAGTGCTAAACATAGGGACAAAATTAGCAAACCTAATTACTAAGTACCATTGTCAGTATATGTTATCCTTTATCTCACTTATTATTTGAATATTTATTTAGTTTTTGACACTCTTCCCATACAGGTTAAATTTTAAACATTTATATCATATAATGCTATGCCTGTTTTCAGGCCATATAACACTCTCATCCATGATAGGCCATGTCCATCAGCACAGTTTTATGTCATGGATTAAATACCTGGATTGATCAGGGGAAAAGTTCTAAATATGATGCAGTCCTTCAAACATTGGATTGAAGGAGGTGCTTCTGTTAATCATGATACAAATTATAATGTCAGAGGTCTGGTTTGGATTACACACAGAGATAAGTGCTAATTATGTTATAAGAAATATCACATTAGAAGTTTTATTTACAATGGACTTCTGGAAGTCTTCGATAGAATTTCCTTAATGATAAAAGGCTGAGAAAGATGAGCTTGATATGTCTGAAGGAAGTTGAAGAAAACTCACACTCACCTTCCACTGAAGTAATAAAAAATCTGGTTCATCTTGTATGGAAAATAATATATTATTTAGCTCTAGAATTACTTCTATGTTTTTATAAGCTTTTCTTAGGGAATAAAAAATACAAAAAATGCTAGAGAAATGGACTAACAGGAACCTGGTGGAGTTCAGCGAAATTGCTAAGTTCTGCACCAGGGAGGCACAACCCCAGGCACCTGTACATACTGGGAATCACCCAGCCAGAAAGCAGCTTCAGAGAAAAGGACCTGGTGGTCCTGCTGGATACTGAGTCAACCAGGAACCAGCACTGTTTGTGTGTGGTCAAAAAAAAGGGCAAAAGTGTCTCGGACTATACCAGGAAAAATGCTACCAGCAGGTGGAGGAAGGTGATCCTTCCCCTCTTCTCAGCACTGGTGAGACCACACCTGGAGTGCTGGGTCCAGCTCTGGGCTTCGCAGTACACGAGAGACATGGACATACTGGAGCAAGTCCAGCTACGGTCAAGAGAGATGATGAAGGGCCTGGAGCATGTCTCCTGTGAGTGTTAAGGAATTTATTGAATTTGTAATTTAGCTATGTCAAATGGATATTAATAAAAGTATTAATAATATTTATTAATATGAAAAATTGTCAAACCATAGCAAATAGGTTCGAGGTACAGTTAGGATATATATTTACCGTGGGAATGTGCAATATTTAGGCAATATAACAATTTCTAACGATTTAAGCAAACCTGTAGAAATAACATAAAGAGAGAATCCCTGGGAGCAAAATGGCTCTCAACCACAGCAGGGGGAGACTCGGCAGGAACTGTGAAGCCAAAGAGGCAATGAATTAATTACTCACAGCTGATTCCACCCAAGTGGGGAGTGCTGCTGCTGCTGTATATAGCCATTGAGGCTTTTGGGGGCGCTCTCATGTACCAGGCATGGCTGCTGGCCGGCAGGCAGGCCACAGGGTCTCAGGGTTGGTCTGGCTCAGTAGGACAGCAGGCAGTTTACGATGCTTCTCACAACGGGCTCTTGCATCGTCCTGGGTACGCTGAGGCGCAGCAAAATTCTTGTTGCAAGGGGAAATAAGGCTTGGCTCCCACTCCTAAAGCTCGTGGCTTCTTTAGCTTTATCCCAGGCTCTGGACCAGGCAACGCAAGGCAAGGCAACCTGAGGCAGCTTCAGACAAGGCAGATCCAAGCAGGCAGTCTGCACTGCCTGCAAGTGCAAGCAAGGCAAGGCAAAGGTGGCTAGAAATCAGCCTGTATATAAATCTTGCCCAAGATTCAACTGAAGCCAGCAAACAGTTACCAACAAAAAGGAATTCAACCAAGCTGTGGACATAAAAGGCAGAAACATAGGCCTGGTCTGGGAGAAGCTGTGGCTTTACCCCAGAAGTAGACTTGCTTACCCAGACATCCTGGAGGCTCTCTTTTGTCCCTTCATTCTTTTTCCTGCATTACCCTGACCTTCAGCAGGAAGGAGCAGGGAAGAGGGTGACCATGTCTAGACACATCAGGGCCTCTCTGGGTTTGTGCTGGGCCCACTTGGCCCTACCATGGCAGTGAGGGAAGGCTGAGAGAGCTGAGACTATTCTTCCTTGAGAAAAGGAGGCTCAAAGGGTGATCTTATGAATGTGTACAAATACCTGAAGGGAGCTTGCAAAGAGGATGGAACCAGGATCTTTCCACTGGTGTCCAAATGACAGAGCAAGAGGCAGTGGGCTTGAACTGAAACACAGGAGGTTCCCTCTGTACATCAGGAAACTCAGTGTGAGGGTGACTGAGCCCTGGCACAGGTTGCCCAGGGTGATTCTGAAGTCTCCATCCTTGGAGATATTAAAAATCCACCTGAACATGGTCCTGGAAAACTGGCTTCAGGTGTCCCTGTTTGAGCAGGGGGGACTAGACCAGATGACCTCCAAAGGTCTGTTCCAACCTTAACCAGTCCTGACTTTTGTGATTCTGTGTATTTCTCCTTCCTAGGGTCTTCATTTGAACACATCTCCAATCACTCACATTTTGGTTTATAAATTGATTTTTACATTATATAGATATCTGTAGCTGCCATTTAGAAATCTGAAGTGTTATCATAATATATTATGAAATGTGTAAGACAAGTTTTCAAGTGAAAAGCCTAGAGACACAAAACCTAAAATTAACAGAGTAGTAGGAAAGGGAATGACAGCAAATGGCAAATACACTGAATTGTTAGGTGAGGCTGTTTGCAAAAGCTGCTGTAGATTAAGTGGCTGCACACATGGAGTTACTGAATTACATAAATAACCAAGGTCTACTGAGTTGTTAAAACTGGCATTGATAAATGGCACTGTGGCTGTCTGAAGTGGCTTAACTTCTAGTGGTTGTATGTAGGAAATGTGTCAGTCAGAATTATTCTCCATCTGCTTTTTTTCACAGTTGCTGCTGTTGTGGCCAAAGTTATTAGCTCCCTGCTCCACATGGGAGAGGCTCTCATTGTCTGCGGCATAATCCTGCATCATGTCTCCATGTCACCATCCCTTTGGGGCATCTCAACTTGCAGGATTTGGATCAGTTCTTAAGACACTGTAATGGTGCCTGGGCTTATGGCTGTCCCATGCACAAGGACAGAGTTTTCTTTCTCCCTACTTTATTTCTGACTGTCGCCAAAAGAAAAGTCAGGCATGAGTTATTCTTTTAAAGTAACTAAAAACTGAAATGTTTTTCCCATTTATTAGATGAAATTGAGCAAATAATTGGCTGGAGTGGTCAATTAATTATTTTCTTGCAGTATTTACTGTTACTGTCTAGTGTTTAGTGTTTCCTCAGGTCTTTGAATTAGGCTGGAAGAAAAAGATCACAGATGATTTGTTATTGCTATTTTTATTAATAAAATACTGTAAATAAGAAGGATGAACATTCACTCTCGTGGAATTCATGATTTAAGCTGCAAGCACCTTTTACCATTCAATTATCAGTTGCAACAGGGGGAGCAAACAGGAGGAACAAGAGGGCTGTGAACAGTTGCAGGACTACAATGTCATGTCACAGTCATGTGCTGTGTTAGCTCACATGATTAGAGTGCTGCAATGGATGGATACAGGCTCCTGAGTACTGTGTCCAATTCTGGGCCCCTCAGTTTAGGAAGGACATCGAGACACTTGAATGTGTCCAGAGAAGGGCAACAAGGCTGGTGAGAGGCCTTGAGCACAAGCCCTATGAGGAGAGGCTGAGGGAGCTGGGATTGTTTAGCCTGGAGAAGAGGAGGCTCAGGGGAGACCTCATTGCTCTCTACAACTCCCTGAAAGGTGGTTGTAGCCAGGAAGGGGTTGGCCTCTTTTCCCAGGCAACCAGCACCAGAACAGGAGGACACAGTCTCAAACTGCACCAGGGGAAGTTTAGGCTCGAGGTGAGGAGGAAGTTCTTCACGGAGAGAGTGATTCGCCATTGGAATGGGCTGCCCAGGGAGGTGGTGGAGTCACCATCCATGGAGGTGTTCAAGAGAGGATTTGATGTGGCACTTGGTGCCATGGTCTAGTCATGAGGTCTGTGGTGACAGGTTGGACTTGATGATCTTTGAGGTCTCTTCGAACCTTGGTGATACTGTGATACTGTGATTAGAAAGGGCAGGCTGGGAAAATGGAGAGATGGAGTTGCCCTTTTTATGAGAGAGCAGCCAGAGTGAGTGGAGTTCTACCTTAGGATAAAATACACACATGGGTGATACTGTAGTAGGTGTCTGCTAGAAAGCACATGCTCAGAAAAAAAAAAAAAAAGTAGCTAAAGTCTCCAAACAGCTGAAGAAGCTTTACTTCTGCTTGCCATGGCCTACATGGTAAGCCTTCAGCCACCCTAGTATCTGATGTAGGTTTAATGCAGTACAGCACAAAGAATTCACAAATTTTCTGGACAGTACTGATGATAATTTCCTTACAAAAGTGACTGAAGAGCCAAAGAGGGGAGAAGCTCTGTTGCTCCTAGTACTTCCACAGAAAAACTGATTGGGATTGTCAGTGCTGGGAGTAGCCATGGTTGAAATGACCATGACTTGGTGGAGCTCAGTTTGTACAAATGTCTGATAAGGTGAATTAGAAGACAGAGACACATTCTTCTAAAGGTGCCTAGTGACAGGACAAGAAGCACTGGGCACAAACTGAAACAGAAGCAGAAGAAAAATGTTTTTATTGCTTGGACAATTAAACAGTGGAGCAAGTTCTCTAGGCAGGTGGTGGAGTCTCGATTATCAGAGACACTCAAGACCCAAAACAACAGCAGTCCTGGAAAACTTGCTGTAGCTGATCTTGCTTGAACAGTACTTTGAACTAGGTGATCTCCAGATTGCTAATATGAGCAATTTTTCTATGTGAATCTGTGGTCAAAATATATTGCAGAACAAACTTCATGGCTTACTCAGACAAATTGCCAGGAGGAATCCCAGCTAATTAAACAATTTTTAGGAAGTTATTTATTGAAGATAATAGCAGCATTGGCTGCCAGACAAACTTGTTTGAAGAACTTCTTTTTGTTTGTTAATTTGAAGAAAAGACATTCCAGGCAGGAACTTTGGCTCAGCATGGTCCACTGTTTAATGAAAGACACTAAGTTAAACAGCGGAAGAGAATGAGCATTAAGCAGGCGCACAGAAGGATATGGAAGAAGAGTGGGAGCTGTTTTCCAGTGCATAGCTAGGTGTATTCCATGCTCTCTCACAATTTCATGTATCTGGTGGAGTCTCACAGTTGCTGACTGCCACTTTAGAAGGCCTCCAGTCACCAAAACCCTGCTGGTAAACAGAATCCCAGGGGATAATTTTAAACATTATTTCATCATCCCCTCCACCAAAAAACCCCAACCCAACCCAACCCAACCAACAAAAAAAAAGCCCAAACCAAAAAAGCCCCACCCCACACAAACAAAAATCCACCAGAAAAACTTGGTTTCTCTATATTATAGAATATTTCTTATGATCTTTGTTTTGGGGTGTTGTTATACAAGCATAGGAAAAGCAGAAGGCTAGATCAGGACAGAGAAATGTCCACACCCTTTCTGTGCGCAGTAACTTGATAGAGACAGACTAAAGATCAAATCCTCACTTTTTGAACCCACCCCCATGGTCTTGAACATGAGTCTTTCTCTTAGATCATTCTTAGTGGTTGCTGGAAGTGAGGAGTGGCCACATCTCCCAAGGTGCCTTTACTCAGCGTTTGTTCAATCGTGTCCAGAGCACTGTGTCTAGGTGTAGCCTCCTCCAGCACAGGACAGACATAAATGAATTGGAGTGATTTCATCAGATGGGGATGAGGATAGCCAGGGTCTGGAACACTTGCCCGGGAAGGAGAAAGACTGGAGTTCGTTTAGCCAGGAGGAGAAATGGCTTTGGGGACACCTGTCAGCAGCTTTCAGCCATGAGGAGGAAAAGGTGAGAGGACAAGGTCATAAATGGAAACAAGTAATATTCAACTGCACATAACAAACAAGCAAAAAATCCAAACAAACAGAAAAACCAACCAAAACCATCCAAGAGGATAGTCAAAAAATGCAGCTGGGGTGCAGAAAGTTTGGACCATCTCCATCTGTGGAGATTCTTATGCAGCTGAGTCTAAGCTCAGAACTTCCTTGCTTTGTCAGGGGTTTGGGCTTGAAACCTCCTGTGGTCCCTGCCAGCCTGAATAATTCGATGACCTTATGATCTGCATTTATCTCCCTCATGTTTTCTCTATATAAAGTGAAAATCCTCCAGGAATTTTCTGGAGATGCTCAGACTCAAAATACCCTATGTCTCAGTAACAAAGGCACTGTTCCAGGAGGTGAAAGATCCCAGTTCAAATTAGACATGATGAGTGCTGAACCGAGTTACTGCATTTCCTAGGACAACACTGTAAACCTAGATTGGCAATCACGCAACTAGAAAGGTTAGTGGTGTCCACATTGTCTAGTTAGTTTGGCAATGACACCAAGCATTTGGCCTGAAAATTCATGTTTATTGAAACAGTTATTTTTCCAATAAAAGCTTCACCTTGTCCTTGTAACAAATATTTTCTGTACAATGACTAAAATACCTACCTATGTTGAGTTTCTCTGGTGAGCTTCCTCAGCATGTGCTCCTCCCATTCTGCTTGGTAAAGTTTCTTAATCTCTGCCAGGATAGTTAAAGAGGCATGACCTGAAATGCTCCAGGTTGCACCACTTTTGCCTGTGTCTGATCACCCATAGTAACAAAAGACAGTCAGAAGACATGAAGAAAAAGTTTTTTATGGGGTGAGAGAAGGTGCTGTGTGTGATGGGTCCATGCATTGGTGGTGATCAACAAAGTGGCTTTCCTTTCTTTTTTCTGTTATGCACAGTACAATACAAATAGTGTCCATACATAATCCTCAATGTCAGATCTCACCTGCAGGTGAGCCTGCTGTACCCCTTTCAGCCCATGGCTTTGCTGCTCTGTAAAAAATGATATGAGTGACACAGTAAGCTGACATATAACTAGGACTCATGGGCACCATTAAATAGTATTATTATTTTTAACTTATCAGTTAGGCTGACAATTTCCAGGCCCTCAGTCAAGTATAACAGAGATCAACAGAAAGGTAATTAGGAGACTAAGGTTGTGGCCAGGTCAGACTCAGTTGTCCCTTTTCTTACTCCTAGGTCTGAACAAAGAACTAAGTGCCCCAGTGCTTCAAAAAGATAGGCACTGATGAGCTAGGGTCAGTTTGAAGAAGCTGATGAAATTGTTGTTATGTTTGACAGCTGTCAAATCTGGCTGGGAACCCTTCCCTAGAGTCCAACTCTTGTTGATCTACCTCATCACTTACTCTTTTTTTTTTTTTCCCTTTTTTCCTCCTTGCTGTCTACAGAAATTGGCACATCATAACCATAAATCTGTTTGTGAGTTTTGGCCTTGAGACTAATACTGGGCAAACAACAGAGAGAGGTTGTTAAAATATTACTGTGCCTGCCAGATGAGGCACAAAGTTTAGTAAGGCTCATACCATGTGTAAGAAGATCAAGTAACAAGTCATGCCTAGAAACTGATGGAAATAGAGGATCTGCAGTTTGATGGTTATTGAACCTATCATGATGCTAGAATTAAAATTGGAATACTCCTAACAAGATGAAAATTAAGCTCAAAGAGAGATACCTATGTTTTGTAAGCCAGTGATAGGATGTAGTCCACAACACCTCATTTTTGTGGCAACCTCATACCTAGTCAATTATTAGTCATTTTCCTCCTTGGACCTTGCCATCTACTGTAATCCTTACTCACTGCTTTTGTCTCCACATGGTTGCAAGGAAGCCACAGATCTGTCATTTTGTTGGCAACTGAAATTTGTTTGTTTACCACAAAGTGCAGCATTTGATGCAAAGACCCACCACGTGCACATCTGATCATTTTGGCCTGGTGTGAGATGCCCAGTGTGCAAACACAGACTGCTTGCAGACAATCATCAGACCATCTGACAGTGCAAACCACAGCTGCAAGAAGGGATGTAATTTAGGGTGTTTTTTTTTCCAAGTGAAAAAATTTAGAAGAAATGGCCTCATCTGTTTGCTAGCTTTAAAAACAGGAAGAACTTTGGATAAAGTTTCGAGATTTAATTTTTCTTTTCCCCCTTCTTTGTGTTTTTACTTTGTGTTGAGAATTGATCACTGTGAACTAGTCGTTTCTTCTGCCAAGCAGGGAGAATGCAGAAGGTCCAACAGTTGCCTGTAATAGTTCCTGGAGAACAAATATTTTAAGATAAGGAATAAACTTTTTTGTCCTTGCAAACTTTCCAGTTGGCAAGGCTTTTGGTTGAAAATCAAATTGAGGGATGACAAAGTGGTGCTGTCTTGGGTTTTAAAGACCAGACCATACAGGGATTTTTCTGTACCTCCAAGGCTTAAAATATTTATCTCCGTTATTTAGATCCTATGATCTCTTAACTTAGGCTGCATAATATTTCAGAGTGAGAAGTCTCACTCTCCTCATACCTACCTCAGGATAAATCAGGGAAGACTAGACTGGAGAGTAAAATTGGGATATGAAATTTCCCTGAGGCCTTAAATGTTTAAACAGCATTGAAAAATATAAAGGTCTGTGTTTATTAGCATGCTTTTTTTCTTGATAAGGAATGAAACTTACAATTCCAAACAATAAACAACCACTTCTTTCAAACCCCTCCTTTTTTCTTCCAATGATTTCCTTTCTCATACCATTACATTTGGTGGGGTCGATGTCCCTGGAGGTGTTTAAGAAAAGACTGGATGAGGCACTTAGTGCCATGGTCTAGCTGATTAGTTAGGGCTGACTGATCGGTTGGGCTTGATGATCTTGGAGTTCTGTTCCAACCTGGTTGATTCTGTGAATAACTGCCACCTTAAAGGTTTTCAGCACCATGAGTGGCACAAAATTCACAGATCAAAACAAATCTGTGTAATAGGAAAACAAAAGGCCCATTATCTCCATGAAACAAGGCAAATAATCAGGATCAATTGGATATGCAGAAACACTGTAGAGCTGTGTGTAGGCTTTTCATTTGGTAAGTAACAAGTTATGACCTGTAATCAAAGTAAGCATACATTACAGAGATGTACTTTGTTGTACACAGTCTGTTGAAATTCTGGCATTTCACAAGAACAGGGGGACCCTGTGGCAATACTTGCCTGTACAGCTTTACATATATGTTTATCTTGTGGTCTGTACAGTTATGGTACATGTCAACCTGAAAAAATGGAGAGCAGCTGTAGCTGCCTCATTTAGAAGGTTTGTAAAAGTGAAGCTGTGCTTTTGAGTTAACTGGCAATCTCCAGCCTGAGCAGACACCCTGATTTCATTTTCAGTTGAAGTATTCTTCACTTTGTAATGAATTTGTAAAACTTCAGCCACAGCCCATTCAGGCAAAATGTATATCAGCTCTCTTGTTTTGGTGATGGTGTAGGTTTTTTTAATCTCCTTCACTCACTATTTAGTGTTGCAACTGTAAATGCTGCTGTGAACATTATCTTTCCTTTTTAAACTTGCTCTGTTCAACATGTTTCAATTGAAGAGATGGTGCCGCTGCTGACATACTGAATGTTCTGGCAAAGGCAGGAGGAGATACCCAGCTAAGAAATGGATTAATATCTGAATTCAAGCCACACAAAATCACAATCTGGCAGCAAAGTGAGTACAGTGACTTCCACCAATAGGATTCCAAACCCCAAGGATAGGATACTGACATGTTGTATGCCAATTCCTTGCTGACTCACAAGACAAAAAAGTCCCTGACACAACCAAACTAGTCCCAGAGGCCTTTCTCAAACAATGCAACACTTGTCTACAGAATTTCTGCACTGTTTTGGGCAGCTATGTTGCCTCTTGCAGGAAGATTCTTTACCCTGGTGCCAGTCTTGCAACAAAGAGGACACAGTCTCAAGCTGTGCCAGGGGAAGTTTAGGCTCAAGGTGAGGAGAAAGTTCTTCACCGAGAGAGTCAGTCGCCATTGGAATGGGCTGCCCGGGAAGGTGGTGAAGTCACCATCCCTGGAGGTGTTGAAGAGGGGATTGGATGTGGCACTTGGTGCCATGGTCTAGTCATGAGGTCTGTGGTGACAGGTTGGACTTGATGATCTTTGAGGTCTCTTCCAACCTTGGTGATTCTGTGATTCTGTGAAAGTCCCTGGAAAATTATTTTACAACAAGCTATGGCACATGCAAACCCACTTCACACAGTCGAAAAAAATAGGGGCTAATAGCTTTAAACAGAACTGAACACATCTTCCTTTTCTTCTGTCTCAGTTCCTGGTTTTGGTGTTTTGTTGTTTTTTTTTTTCCGTCTCCACACATCTCCTCTTATTTGGCTTTCTCCTCTGTTTTCTTCTGAGTTCTGCAAAAGTACTGTCATCTGAGGGAAAAACTGACCACAGGGCATTTATTTGTACACAGATTATATTTTGCCATGGCAACCCTGTATTTTTCTTTAAGCAGTCCTCTGGATGATGAAGTTGCTTTTGAACAGCTAGGCATTCCCCTGCTTCTGCAACTGGTATCTCAAAGAAATCTTAAAAACAGATTGTTATAGACAGAAAAGCAATAAGGAAATAGAATATCACCCACAGGAAAGGTTTTCTGCAATTGTTAACAGCTTTTTTTGTTCATGGCTACAAGCAAGAGTTACTTATTTATAAATGATCAATGTTATTTTGCTGTTAATAGGCCTAATTACATTTCCTTTACAGCTGGAGTGCAGCATCTGGTACAAATTAGAGAATTCTGTACATCTTCTGGATTGTTACAACACTTTAACCAAAATGTTTTCTTACCTGATTCATTCAGTAATGTCCAAAGATTATGTCTGCATTTGAATATTGTTTGAGCAAAATAATATGCTCCATTTTGTGAGCTAAAATGTGTATCAAAAGATATATATGTAGGTGTATACATAGGTAGCCTATATTGTAAAGAACAGTTTACTTTTCCAATTACGCGCTGCGCCAAGGATCATATGGTGGCGCTGAGTTAACCATCCTAGCAACTTTACAACTCAGCTCTTCTTGGAGGAGATGAGATCAGTTCTTGATTGCAGATGTGCACGGAGTTACAGCCCAGCTGCCATCCCAGACAGGTTGGGCTGAACAGGATGTTACTGGCATCTTAGCTCCAAAGAATTCCCTAGTCCTAAACCTGACCCAACCCAAACCTAACCCTACCCTTCTGTAGAGTAGATTATAAACCTCCCAGTTGAAACCTATCACTCCATCCTGAGCCCACCTTCATCTACCCTTCTGAGCTGAGCAGAATTTCAATGTTACTCCAGCCCTGAGGATTCTTGCTTCACAAACTCTAACCCTAAGCCTATGCCTGTGTGGCTATCAAACATACCCTGTCAGAAATGGGTGATGAAACTATCATTATTCATATAACACATCCTAAGACAAATCCTCACCCCAGTTTTGGGCTGAGCAGGACTTTGCTAGAGTTTTGTCTTCATGGCTAAAATTTGCCATTAGTTACATTGTCAATGATTATATAAATACCTGCTCCAGCATGTCTTGTTTCAGGGTAAATTCCAATTGAAATGAAAAAAAAAAAGGCTTCTGCTGCAATTAATATTTAGTCTGTATTTTAAATAGTAGCCCCTATTCTAAATTTGTATACATTAACACTAATATTTTCATGTACAGCACCAAGGGTTTTTTCGTTGTTAACCAGGCTTGTAAACAATGTTTACATACGTTACAGTCCAATCATCTACTAACAAGAGGACACAGTCTCAGGCTGCGCCAGGGGAAGTTTAGGCTGGATGTTAGGAAGAACTTCTATACAGAGAGAGTGATTGGAATGGGCTGCCTGGGGAGGTGGTGGAGTCACCATCATTGGAAGTGTTCAGGAGGAGACTTGATGGGGTGCTTGGTGCCATGGTTTAGTTGATTAGGTGGGTTGGATTGGTTGATAGGTTGGCCACAATGATCTTGAAGGTCTCTTCCAACCTGTTCTGTTCTATTCTATTCTATTCTATTCTATTCTATTCTATTCTATTCTATTCTATTCTATTCTATTTAACAAAACCAACACACAGAACTTAGACCTGCTAGCTAATATAAAATGTTAATTAGTTGTAGAACAGAGCTTTGTATGCCACCTCTTGCCCTAGCACCTGAGTGTTTTTACTTCCAAAGAGAAAAAAACACTGATGGTGCCAGCAGAGTTTTTACAAACAACAAAATCACTGGGATTTAACTTCTTTAGCAACTTCACATGCAGATGTCCTTCTTGACTGTTTATTTTACTCCTCTTCATTGAATCATGGTGATATGCAGCAAAAAGCCTACTTATTTCAAGCAGCTGACTTTACAAGGAATTAAATAAGGTCTTAAAAAAGACAAAATTATTTTTGTTGTTATAGTAGGCTGTTACTTCTAATGTAAAGGAGGGATCCTAGAGTCTTTTTGTTGTCACTCAGTCAGCTTTACTGAGCTAGGCTTTACCTTTTCTGAGATTGGCTTCCTGGTCCCTTCCCTCCTGTGAACAGCCTACACATTGCAGAATTGTTAAAAAAAAAGAATATTTTACAGATTGCTCAGTTCAACCATTCTTACCTAGAAGTACAGCAATACTGACTTTATCACAGTATCACTCTACATTAGAGGTTGGAAGGGGCCTCGAGAGATCATGGAATCCAACACCCCTGCCAAAGCAGGATCACTTAGGGTAGTCTGCACAGGAATGCATCCAGGTGGGTTTTGAATGTCTCCAGAGACAGAGACTCCACAAGATATCTATATCTATATCTATATCTATATCTATATCTATATCTATATCTATATCTATATCTATATCTATCCATCTATATCTATATATCTATATGTATCTATAATCTATCTCTATCTATCTATCTGCAGCAAGTGCTGACTCCACATTTTAACCTGACTCCACAGATTAACCTTCTTCCCCCACCTCAATCTGTTGTTGTGACTCTCTGTGACACCCTTCCTGATTCACAAAACTCAGCCACAGCACAGTTCCCTTTGCTGAGTCCCAGCAGATAAATCATCGGTGGACTGACTGCAATTTCCATTAATAAACTCAGATGCCCCTTAAGATCAGTCACCAACCCTCAGCAAACCAGCAGTACAGGAAAGCTCCACAATTTCCATGTGAGGTTTTCAGGGTATCAATCAACAGAAGCAACTTCAATGCACAGATGAGTAAGTACACTGAATCAAGACACAAGTTGTGGGGACAACATGCCAAATGTAAGTACTTTTTGAGTAACAAAACATACCAGGCTATTCAGAGCAGAGCCTTCCAAAACAGTATGCAGAAACAGTTCAAGAGAAAATGTGAAAAAATGTGCTCTCTGAGGTGTCCTAAAACCCACACATATTCTTGCTCTGCTAATGGGCATATATGTCATAGCAGTGGAAAGAGCTCCACTGCTCCAGCTAGCAGTTGCAGTTGCTGCTAACCATGCAATGCCATAGCAATCAGAAGAATCAAATACAAGTGTCAGGACCTTTTTCTCCTCATCTGATGGGTGCATTTCTTTTCTTGCCTCCTATAAAAGTCATGTAAGCTGTATGGGAGCAGAAATGGCTGCTACTTAACTCAGTCTTCACTGCAAGGGCCTCCAGCCACACTCCTGGTCTCATGGCAGACGATGCCAGGGACGGGGAGGAAGAACTGCCCTTCATAAGTGAAGCTCACGTTTGTGATCACCTGAAGAACCTGAAAGTGTTCAAGTCCATGGGACCCGACGGGATACACCCACGGGTGCTGAGAGAACTGGCAGATGAGGTTGCTAAGCCCCTCTCTATTCTATTCCAAAAGTCATGGCAGACTGGGGAAGTCCCCACAGACTGGAAAAGGGCAAACATTGCTCCCATTTTCAAAAAGGGGAAGAAGGAGGAACCAGGGAACTACAGGCTGGTCAGTCTCACCTCTGTGCCCGGAAAGATCATGGAGCAGATCCTCCTGGAGGCACTACTGACTCAGAAGAATAGGGAAGAGGTGATTTGGAACAGTCAGCATGGCTTCACCAAGGGCAAATCCTGCCTGACAAACCTGGTGGCCTTCTATGAACAGGTGACAGCATTGATACATGAGGGGCGAGCAACTGATGTCGTTTACCTGGCCCTGAGCAAAGCCTTTGACACTGTCCTGCACCATATCCTGGTCTCTAAGCTGGTGACACACGGGTTTGATGGGTGGACCACTAGATGGATAAAGAACTGGCTTGATGGCCTGTGACCATTTTAGGCTGTGCCTTTAAGAACGACACAGTTGCTGGAACACTCTGGCTGAATGCTTTTGAAATAATTGAAAACAATGATAAGGTCTAAATGAGTTTCATTGGTAGATTGGTAGAATGCAACTTGAAGTTTTAGTTCAGTTTGAGTCTCAGTCTCAGTCTGTTCTCTCTGTTCCTGTCGGCCTGTCTGTTTCCGTCTCTCTCTGAAGCAACAGCTGCCAGATGGAGTTGACCTTGAATTAACAAAGCTAACCAGATAAGAAAACTAATTCTTGCACACGCTTTGAGCTAACAGAATTTTCTCCTTAATTGCCTTTCTCTCTCTCTCTAACCCTTTTTGGGAAAAAAAAGGAGGTAAGGAAGGAGAGGGGGTACAGGGGACCCTCCTCTGTCTGGAGGTCTTCTGTATTACATTATTTGCTGCATATTTCTGTATATATTGTAAATATTGTATATTGTGTACATATTCATTGCATTTCATTCCTGCTATGTAAATACAGCTTATTTTATTTGCTTCTACGACTGAGTTAGCTGTGGTTTCTTTGTGTGTGTGGGGAGAACTCACTCTCACCACCACATGGCCTCACCCAAAGAGTGGCTATCAACAGGTTCATGTCCCGGTGGAGGCCAGTGATAAGTGGAGTCCGTCAGGGATCAGTCCTGGGACCTGTCTTGTTCAACATCTTTTTGTGGGTGACATGGACAGTGGCATTGAGTGCACCCTCAGCAAGTTTGCTGATGACAACAAGCTGTGTGGTGCAGCAGACACGCTGGAGGGAAGGGATGGCATCCAGAGGGACCTTGACAGGCTGGAGAGGTGGGCACAAGCCAACTTCATGAGCTTCAACAAGACCAAGTGCAGGGTCCTGCATCTGGGTCGAGGCAATGCCAGGCACAAATCCAGGCTGGGCAGTGACTGGCTGGGGAGCAGCCCAGAGGAGAGAGACTTGGGGGGTGCTGGTGGATGAGAAGCTCAGCATGAGCTCCCAATGTGCACTTGCAGCCCAGAAAGCCAATCAGATCCTGGGCTGCATCAGGAGAAGTGTGGCCAGCAGGTCAAGGGAGGGGATTCTCCCCCTCTACTCAGCTCTGGTGAGACCCCACCTGGAGTACTGCGTCCAGTTCTGGAGCCCCTATTACAAGAGGGATCTGGAGGTGCTGGAAGGTGTCCAGAGAAGGGCCACGAGGATGATCAGAGGGCTGGAGCACCTCTCCTATGAGGACAGACTGAAGGAGTTGGGGCTGTTCAGTCTGGAGAAGAGAAGGCTCCAAGGTGACCTCATTGTGGCCTTCCAGTATCTGAAAGGGGCCTCCAAGAAGGCTGGGGAGGGACTTTTCAGGCTATCAGGGAGTGATAGGACTAGGGGGAATGGAATGAAGCTGGAGGTGGGGAGATTCAGGCTAGATGTGAGGAGGAAGTTCTTCACCATGAGAGTGGTGAAGCCCTGGAATGGGTTATCCAGGGAGGTGGTTGAGGCCCCATCCCTGGAGGTGTTTAAGACCAGGCTGGATGAGGCTCTGGCCAGCCTGGTCTAGTGTGGGGTGTCCCTGCCCATGGCAGGGGGGTTGGGACTAGATGATCCTTGTGGTCCCTTCCAATCCTGACTGATTCTATGATTCTACTTAGGAATCAAATCCCTCAGAAATTTTTGAAGAAAAGACATAGGACTGTGTGGTGGTTTAGGCTGGGTGCTGGCCTGGACACCACTGCACAGACCACACCTGCGAGGTCCCAAGGGGTGGGCCCAGCCCAGGGAGGGGTGGTCACAGGAAACCAGGTATTCCATTTCCCATAATGCCCTGCTCTCCTATAAAACGGGCCAAGGCTGGGTTGGGGGGGGGACAAAGAGCCCTGTGGGGGGGTTGGGTGTACCCCAGGTGGGGATGGGGCGTTCTTGGGTATGCTCTGGGATCTCTCTCTTTTGTAAGGGTGCTTGTGGTTTTTCTGAAAAACTTTAATTGTTGCTTTATTTGTTTGGGTTTTTTTCCTATTTAAACTTTCCACCACTTTTTGCAATCCGTTTGTCTGAGTCATCATTTTTGCCCGTGGTGGGAGAATTGGCCTCCCAAACCATGACTGTATGTATACTCCTTCTGCTGGCACAATTACATGTCACCTCCCATCTAGCAACACAAATGAGAAGTCCTTATTTTCTTCACTGTGTTGTGTAGTGTAGTACCTTCATCGGGAAGCAAAACTTTAAAGCATCTTCTGCTTGATTTACAGCAGAGTTTTGCCCATTGGGTCTAACTAGGACTAAGTCCCTGGGAACAACAAAAGCATTGGCTGCAATAAATCCAAACAGAAAAGCTGAACGGAATATGACCACCTGTCTTTGTTTATGTCACTCTGCAATGTAGTCATGTCCTCGGGAAGACAGATGTAAACTCTTACATGAACTTGTACCTTACTTACAGCCAGTGGAATTATTGCTACAGCATGACACACTTCCAGAGAATGGAGAAGACAGCAGCTGCAGAAACTGGCTCATTAGCAAGATCAGAATCAGGTGGTATTGCAAAGTACGGAGACAATGTTCAAGGGGCGTAAGAACTACAGATACACCACACAAAGTTAATCTGATTACATAACCTCAGATAATTTATTTTAATTTATTTAAGGTAGATATAAAATAAACCATGCTGGTTCTGCATAATTAGACTTGCATGATTATAGTACCATTAAAGCACAGAGAGCATAAAATAATAACATTACCACATGTATATGAGGAGACTGAAATATGAACACTGAACTGTGCTACAAGACCTCATTTCCTTGTCCAGCCCTGATGTCCTTTTCCAACCAAGAAAAGTACCAGTGTCCAATGTCTGAGAACAAATGGAACATTTGGATGTGCCTGGGCATGCAATGAGATCTTTTTACAACATGTATTTTCCAGAATTTCAAAATGAACACTGCAGAGGAGAGTATTTGTAGCTAGGAGTGCAGAGAATGTGGAAAAGCTCAGACTTAAATCATTGATCTTCTGTTTTTCTAGTGTTGCAGTTAATCTGGAAATGTGAAAGAAGTTAAATTAACATAAGGCAAATTGTGGCCTATGGACCAGCTTTGTCCTTAAAGCAGTCACTTGAAAATAGAATTTAACAAGAGATGTAATTGGCTTCCTGCCTTATCCTGGATCTCTGCATTCCCTTTATTAAAAGGCACCAAGCAGAAATGTGACTTTCCCATACGGTTAAGAGTGAACTGGGAAAGTGCCTACAGAGTTGAACTCTGCCATTTGTACTCCTCAAAACCACATATATAATGACACTTCTGACATTGGCTTTCCCTGTGAGGTAGCATGTGTGATTATGCTACTCCTTGACATAGAATCATAGAATTGTTTTGGTTGGAAAAGACCATTCAAATCATCAAGTCCAACTATTAACCTAGCACTGCCAAATTACCACTAAACTGCATCCCTTAACACCACACCTATGTATCTTTTAAACACCTCCAGGGGTGGGGAATCAACCACCTTTCCTGGGGAGACTATTCCAGTGTTTAATAAACCTTTTAGTGAAGGCATTTCCTCTTATATTCAATCTAAATCTACCCTGGTATGACTTGAGGCCATGTCCTCTCTTTCTATGACTTGCTACCAGGGAGAAGATATCAACACCCACCTCAATATAAACTCCTTTCACGTAGTTATAGAAAGCCACAAAGTCTCTCCTTATCCTCCT
This sequence comes from Colaptes auratus, assembly GCA_015227895.2. Lineage (NCBI taxonomy): Eukaryota > Metazoa > Chordata > Aves > Piciformes > Picidae > Colaptes > Colaptes auratus. Next base: position 54,818,762 of record CM026897.1, on the reverse strand, counting down.
TTTCTATGGAATAAACAATCCCAGTTCTCTCAGCTGCTCCTCATAGGACTTGTTCTCCAGTCTCTTCACCAGCTTCATTGTTTGTCTTTTGACATGCTCCATCAACTCAATGCCTTTCTTCTAGTGAGTGGCCCAAAAATGAACTCAGTATTCTAGGTGAAGTCTCACCAGTGCCAAGTACAGGGGCATGATCACTCCCCTACTCCTGCTGGCCACACCATTCCTGATACCTCAGGACAAGATGCTGTTGACCTTTTTGGCCACCTGAGCAAACTGCTGATTCATGTTCTGATTGTTGTCAATCAACACCTCCAGGTCTTTCACTATTGGACAGCTTTCCAGACACTCTGCCCCAAGCCTGTAGCATTGTGTGGGGTGGTGATGAGCCAAGTCCAGGACCCAGCACCCGGCCTTGTTAAACTTTATACAACTGTTCTTGGTTCATCAATCCAGACTGTCCAGATCTTTCTGCAGTGTTGTCCTACCTCTGAGCAGATCAGCACTCGGTGCCCAATCTGGTATCATATGCAAACTTACTGAGGCTGCACTCTATCCCTTCATCCAGATAATTGGCCCAAATACTGAACTGTGGGGAACATCACTTGTGACTGATTGTCAATTGGATTTAACTCGGTTCACCACAACTCTCTGGGCTCAAACGTCTGGCCAGTCTATTACCCATGAAGACATGAAGAAGACAACTTAATTATTTTAGCAAGGACAGGGTAGGATTTCTGGAAATTTGAGTTTAAAAGGTGAAAATTGCTTTTACAAATTCATTATCAAGGAAAAATTTTGTCCTCCTTTATACATTTGTTGGAGGAGTCTAGTGGACCACTCTGACATCTCCTATCAGCTTCAGGAATTTTACACCATTTTAATGTTTACTCTCTCAAGAGCCTTGCCTGGATCTTGACTCATTTAATTTTCTCTATCAGAATTTGGCTTATCTAGGCTTTTGGAAATTCTGAATCATCCTCCTCTAAATTAATCTGCAAATCTAAATAACACTTTCTCTAAACATTGGGCTCATTAGTTTACTTTCTCTTTTCACAAATTCTGCATCTGTTAAATTTACATTTACCTTCCAAATTCTGTTGTTTACATTTCTGCTCGCCCTTATCCTTTTTCCTCCAGATCACCTCATTCACACACATCTCTGCCATTACACACCTTGGCTGTTACTTCCCTGGCTCCTTAGAGGTTACTGCAACCTCGAGCTGCCAGTTTAATAACCAGTTTCACACAGACACAACAAACTTTGGTGGCCGAGGAACTGCTGCGTGTGCAGCGCACCATCCCCTTTAAGAGCTGCAACATCTTGAAGACTAGAAGGAGAACGATCCCCACGACAGTAGTCAATTCAGCTGTTCTTAGTGAGTGCTTATATTGGTGAGTCACCACTACCCGTTGGCTTTGAAACAGGAGTAAATCCATCATCTACTTATCCAGATGTCAAAAATGCTTCATAGCAGATATAAACTGAAATGAGATCATTCATGTCTCTGAGGATTTTAGCTATGATACTTCAGAGTGAGAGAGAGACTTAAATTGTGTGTATGGCTTTGACTAGATAAATCCTAGGTAAAGTCTTCTTACTGAGGAGGCAATGGAATTTTATTTAAAAGAAAGTTTGTATTTTAAAAGTTATTGCATACCCCAAGTCAGATCTGTCAAATATGCAGCATCTGCAGCTTGGATAAACAGATAATGCAGGATTCTAGTATATGCAGTGTATCAAATGAAGTGATCCTGATTTCTTTGTTATTTCTTACTGTTTGTGTTACCATAGCAATTAGGACTCAAAGAACCTCTATTAAACTGTGCCTTGTACAAAACCAGAAATAAAAATAATCGCTGCCTCTCCCAGAAGTCCTCTGCTCAAGAAAAAAGGACATCAGATAAAAAAAAAAAGAGAGAGAAAGACAGTAAATATAATGAAACAATACTGCATAACTTATGCTGGACACAGCACACCAGTTTCAATGCTGTCATTTTTTTACAGAAAAGGAAAAAGCACAGAGTTAATCTTTTAAGGCAAAGTAGAAGAAGGAAGAAACCACATCAGTGATTATGGAGACCTTCGTATATGTGAGAAGATGGAAGGTAGTAGAAGCTGATGTCACTCCTGAGGAAAACCCAGTCAGAGAGTTGGAGATCATGGAAATCTCTGAAAGTGAAAACAAGCAGCATGTTTAACAGGATGTGAAAGGAGAGCAAATGTAGGTATGGGAAAAGAGATGTGTGACAGTTAAAACTAGGGAACCGATCTTCTCCATAGCATTCAGAATGGGTATGACTGAGAGATGATATGCTTAGTCTTAACTGACCGATTAGTATTAAAGGCAACTTGCAGCAACAGCACTGGAATGAAGGAAGAATTAACTAATCAAAATAGTTTAAGGAGAATCAAAGCTACTTACTTTTGATTCTTTTACTTCAAGTCTGGAGTTTCTGTGTACATTCACTCAAAAGAGTTATTTTGACTCTCCTAATGCAGAATAACAAAATGTAGTGGCACATAGTGTGTCAGGTTTTGTTTGCTTTTCCTTCATCGAGACTGCTTTGGTCATCTCAAGTGAAACATGATCATTACGCAACTGGCAGCTATGCCAGAGAGTAGAAATCTTAAAAGACTACAGCAATATAATGCTTCTGACAAAGAGAAAAACTCTGTAGCTTGTTTGGATTTTCCACATGTCTGAGCAAGCGACCATTTTACTGTAGTCTAGTTTACTCAATTCTGAAACAGATTCAGGTGAGGATACATCCATTTTTGCTATCCATCTGGAAGAAGTGGTAATGTGCTTTCATTTGTTTGTTTGTTTATTAAATCTATCACCTCCTTAAGATTGTGTACTTGTGTGGGATTTGCTCACACTGTAATGGAGATAGGAAGCATGGCAGACAAAGAGACAGCTGCAAAACCAGAGTGAAGATGCTACACAAATACTGTTTCAACTTGTAAGGAGGCAGCTTACTGCAAAAGCTTCAGGTCTACCTCGATATGGACTCCTTTTGCAGGCTGAACCCAGGGGACCATAAGGAGTATTCTCTCAGGATTTTTTTTGTCTAAGGATATCAGGAATAAATTAAATTGAGGAATGGAAACAGAGCCAGATAGAAGTTACAGGAGAGAGGATACTCCATAAAAACACATATGAGTGTGCTTAACTGTACATGCATGAGAAACAGGGCCATGCCCCCTTGAGTAGAAGCTGGAAGACAGGCTGGCAGGCTCCTTGTCTGGGAGTCACAGGTCAAACAGAAAGAAAACAACCCAAAATGAGATTACGTGCACTGGTCAATACTGACAGTTTTATTAAAAACCCATGTGAATTGAGCAAGTTTCTAAAAAGGGGAAGTTTTCCCACTACCCAAAAAGAAACATTCTTGCAGAAGCCAGTGCCAGATAATTTTGCCACCTATTTTCCTTCCCTGATGCATCCAGAAAGGCTTGGCAGGTGTCCTTTAGGGAAAGCAGATGGCATACTTCTAGACATTCAGAAACTGCTTCCGGACACACCAGTTACACAGACTACCCAAGGAAAGTGATTCACTGGAAAGTATGATAACTTCCTGTGAGTGCTAAGGTCTGTTTACATGCTGTTTTGATCTGGGATGATTGTAGAGGAGCATGATTGAAGGCTTAGAAAGTTTTTGGGTCTGATGCAAAAGCTACCTAAACAGCTGTAATTTCTGTATTACAGAAATACTTGAATACAGCAAAGAGTACAGGTGAATTACAGAGCAGAGTTCAGGATGCTGCCAGTAGAATAGTCCCTCTGGGATAGGAAATCTCTGGAAGATAAACTATGCAGCAAATTTTGTAATCTTGCTGTCTAAGCAAGAAACCTGAGAATGCCACTGTGGAAACCCATAAATAAGGGATGCAGATATTATTATGTTTGGGGAGAAACTGAAGTAATTGCACTAATACCCACCAAATACAAAATTAAATTGTAAGCAGGTAACTCCAAGGTAGGTGCTACTCTACTTTTCCTACAATGGAGTGGCTGAAACTAAGGAGCTCTTGCGTAAGCACAGGGAACACACATACACATGCACAAAAACTGAGTAACTTTATGCCAGTTGAAAGATATGAGAACATGGAGCCTGTTTACTGGCTTCAAGTGACCTTGCTAAATACCTTTTGAGACTTCTGATGCATGCCAAAATTTGTGAACATTATGAGAAATAAAGGCCACATAACTGATGTTGCCTGTGTAGGCTGTCAAACAAACCACACACTATTTCACCATGACTGAAGAAAAACCTTATGCAGCTGTTCTGCAGTATTGACTGTACTTCCCTGTCATAGCCAGTGACTGTACTTAGAAAAACAGTTTCCAGGCACAGCACATTTTAGTACAGACTGTGAGAAAATGAAGATATATGACAATGTCACTAAGATGAGTAGTAGCTGGCATAATTTAAAGCATCTTTCATTGAAATGTAGTTCTCTATAGATTGAAGCTCATTTTTGTTTCCCTGCAGCCCACGAATTGGCAGAAAGTGCTACTGGGGTAGTCCAGCAAAAAGGTTCTGACATCCTACATGCTCTTAGTGACTTGTGTAATTTTGAAAGATGCTTTCAGGAAGCTATTTATTCAAATTTTTCATTGTACCTGATTACTTTAGGTAATGACACAAGAGCACAACTGAAGTGAATTCACCTTGGGGTAGACAGAGGAATCCTTTGAATCCTTTTGTCAGCTAAGTTTTCTTAGACTTTTCAGGGGTAAATTGTGTTGCACAATAACCATTGAAGCAAACAAGACAGAGTAGTACATTAAAAACCATTCAACAGGGAAGACAGGGACTTTAGTCTGTCATATGTACTTAGCTGTCATATTTGACCTAAAGGCAAGCATGTTGAGTTTTCAGATGACACCAGATGAGGGGACCAGTACGTATGCTGTAAGAAGGACTGCCACTGAAGTGGACCTGAAATGGGACTGATAGGGAACCCAGGAAATGCAAGAAGGGCAGACGCTGATCCCATCACCTGGAAGGCAGAATCCTGCAGAGATGCAGAATGTGACTGGTGGTGATGGGGAGCAGCTCCAGGGGACAGCTTTGGGTGCTGGTGAGAAGAGTGGAGCCACCCATGTGGCAGGTGATGTGAGCAAGGCTTAACCCCAAGAGCCAGGGGAGGGCAAAGACTGTCCTCTCTACTTGGTGACCATCAAACCTCATCTTGGTACTGCTTCCAGTCTGGGTTCAGTACAGGAACCTCCAGTGAGGTGAGGGGAGACCGTCTCCAGTTAGATGGTGAGGCCGGAGGCCTTGCCCAGTGAGGAGAGACTACAGAGCTGATTCAGCCAGCTGGAGGGATGGCTTTAGGAGCGCCTTGCAACATCCTTCGCAGTCATGGAAGGCAGGGAGACGATGCAGTCGGGTTCTTCACAGCACTGCATGGCAGAGGGGCAAAAGGCAGCAGCATAAGCTGAAACATGGAAAATTCAGGCTATTCATAAGAAATAAACTTTTTACCCACAAGGATAGCCCAGCACTGGAGCAGGGGCCCAGAGAGGTTGTGCTGTCCTCAGCCTGGGAAGCTGTCAAGCTCCAATCGCTTAAGGCTCAGAGCTGGCTGCTCTGAGCTCAGAGCTGGCCGTGCTTTGGGCAGGGCTTGGAGCACAGACTTCCTGCAGACCTCTCCCGAGTTATGCTGTGATTGTAAGAACTACAAGTCTTGGAGCACTGCAGCAATTTCTTGCACCTTTCTCACCTAAAAAAAGTGAAGGTACTCTGCCATACCGCCCCCCCCAGTATGAGAAGTTTTGTGGTGCAGCAGGACAGGTTGTGGTGGCGCAGGAGCCCTGATGGGATGGGAGCTGTTTTGTCCTCTGCAGTGAGTGGGAATCATGGTATATAAATATATGAGAGGAGTGCACCATACGGAGACAGGCTTTCCTAGTGGTACTCAATGACAGGAGCAAGGCAGAGGGAACAAGGTGAAACACGGGGAAATACAGAGATATAGGAAAGCACGATTTTGCCGGGAGGGCGTTGATGCTCTTCAGCAGGTTGCGCGGTGAGGCGGCGGTATCCTCATCCTCAAAGGCGCTCCCGCGTCAGCCGCTCTGGCCTTGGGCGACCGGCCGCGGCCGACCCCGCTTCGCGTCGTGGGTGGGACGGGCCGCCCACCGGGGCTGACCGCGGTCCCTCTGCGCCGCCGCTCAGCCCTCCTGCAGCCGCGGCTCTTCCCCCCGCGCCCCAACGGGGTGCCGAGCGGCCACGCTCAGCCGCGCTGCCGCCGCCGCAGCAGCCCCGGGCTTGGCGCGGCCGCGCCCCCGCGCTCCCGGCCGCCGCGCCCGCCCGCCCCGCCGCCGTCAGCCCCAGCTCCACCGGCGCGAAAGATGCTGCAGCTCTACCTCCTCGCCGCGCACGGTAAGCGGCGGCAGGGGACGCGCCGCGACGCCCGCCGCCCGCCCGGGACGTGGGATGGGCGCTGTTCCGGGGTCGTCGTCGGCCGGCCGCCCGCTGCCGCCGGGATGGCCAGGCCGTGACCGGGGCTCGCTTTGTCCTTGCAGCTCTGCGGCTCGCCGGGGCGGCCTTGCTCTCCCCAGGCTCGTGTGCCTTTGAGGACAGCGCCTGCGGCTACGAGTGGGACTACGCGCATCTGCCCTGGGCACTGCACGCGGAAGGTATGAGCGCTGCTAACCCCCGGGCCTAGACCTCGCTGCCCCCGAGCGCTGCCAGCCCCCGGCCAGGCGCTATTGCGCGGTCCCTGGGTGCCGCACATTTCAGCGTTGCCGGGGAAAGAGCTGCCGTCGGATCCCTCCCGTGCGCGGTTTCGATCTGTGGGTGTCGGCCCGCTGACAACCTATCTGCGGGCTCTGCGAGGACCGTCTGTTCCCCAGACAGGGGTTTCTCAACAAGTTTCTGCAGGGTGCCCCTGAAACCTCCTTCCTATTTCTTTCTCTTGGAAGAAGGTGTCTTCTATCAAATCTATGTGCAACTTAGCCTCTTCCTAGAATAAAACACATCTGCCAAATTCCTGTTAAACTGTATTATTCTCTTTTCTGTGTATATTTTGGCTTCTAATCTAGAAGTAGATGCGTTTCCAGGGCAGGAGACAACCTTAGCCATGAGTATCTGCACAACATGTTTAATTAAGACTTTCCACCATTTTATGATACCCACAGTTCAATAGAGAAAAGATGAGCATTGGTCCTGTTAAGTAAGTTGTATACTAAGCCTGACTGCCATTGAAAGAGTGAACAAAACCCAGCCATATACAGAGTTTTCTGTGCAACTGTAAGGCTGACTTGGTAAGTTCTCAGTGTAGGCTCCTATTTTTGACAGAATTGGTATGAACAAACCTAAGACTGAGCAAAAATAAATACGATTATAACTAGTTAATGAAAGAAATAAATGTTGGTTATCTTTTGGGCACAGTATTATTCATAAGGTGAAAATTGTGCTCACATGGTAAAAGGTACTATGTCTTTTCTAAGTTTTTAAACTCTAAAACAGGCTCCAAGAATAATGAAGAAGTGAGTACAGATGCAAAGAGATAGACACCCCTCATTGCCCCTCATTAGTGTTCCATTCAAAACTGGCTGGTTCATTCCACTTGTTACTCAGATGATAATGAAACATTTTTTTTCCCCTGATTTTTAACCAGTTCTCATATATGGAAAGTAAGGCACCTTTACTGTTAATTCTTAGATTAATCATTAAGGTTTGAAAGTGTAGAAAGAGTTCTAACTTTGAAAAGGTGGTGCGGATGTCATCATTAAAATAACTGCTTTTCCACTTCTTCTTTCTTGTTTTTAGTTTAAATAAACATAGATTTTCTTGAATTTTTGAAGGTATTAGTGAGAATTTAGTAACCATCAGCTTTCTCAGCTATGCCTCTTAACATCATGCCCTGTTAAGCTTCCAGTCCTAAAAGCAGAGCTTCCTTTTTGTGATTTAACTGTGAGCCACATGCCAGTGATGTTGATTCATCTTCAAGGGACTTTGAGATGCTGAGAGTAATATGTGCAGAACTGGATGTGCATCGTTTGTGTGGATCCGTGCTGCAGTGCTTCAGGAAACGGGGCAGTCTGGTCAGAGATTTGTATGGTCTGCAGCCTGCCTTTTTTGGCCCACAGAACACTATTTGGGTTGTCCTAGTCTGATTTTTTCTGAGCCTGGGAGCATACTAGTGGCTATGCAGCTTCTGTCAGATATGTAACTGAACTGTCATACTCTGGGAAGATACATGGTATACCAGCTTTCTGAATAGGCAGAGCTCTGTCAACATTTATTTTTAAAACTTTATTCTGCAGTCTGGAATTGTAGTAATTCATTGCATGCAAACATTAAGCACTCAAGTTATTAGCCTCTTCAAAACCAAATTCATAGGATTATAACTAAATCTAATTTAAAATAGTTCATCCAAATCTATATAGCAGGTGTGCAAAACTAGTTTCCTTAGATACTCTTTTTTTATCTAATAAAACCATGTTCCTTTTTGCAGCAGCAGACACTGGCATTTGCAGGTCAGTGTACGTATGTATAGTAACTTACTGGGACAAAAGGAAGTTAAGGATGGGAGTGGCAGCTTAGCTTTGAATTGTTCCACTTCTCATTATATTGCTTAAAAATGGTTTCATTATTTTAAAATAATATTTTAATATAGTTATGTACAGCACATTTTTAATAGGGTTATCTGACTTGCAGCGCAAGTTCTTTCATCTTATAAATCTCTCAGTAGTATGATCTTGTGCCAAACTGTCAAGATGATGTAAATATAACTAAAATCCTGCCCAGAAATTTCCACTCCATACTTGAAAGTTTTCTGCCCAGTTGCCAAGGAAGTCAGTGTCTTCTGAAGCACCAGGCACACAAAGGAAGTGTGAGGCTGAATTTTGCTTTTGTCGACAGCCATATATTCCCACTAAATCTAGTAGTTTTGTAAGGTTCAACTGCTGTTCTAAATGTTGGTGGTTTAGTACTTCTGGGATACATGGGATATTTTTTGGTATTTCATTTTAGAATTTTTCTAATTTGAAAGACTTTCATTTTTTTATGTTTGGTTTTTGTGTTTGTTTGGTTTTTATTTTCCTTTCTAAAATTTTGATACTTATAATAACTGGCATTTTAGGGCCCATTTTAGTCAAGTGCAAAAGGAAAATCAAAACAGAATAGGCAATGCTAAAATGGATATCACTTTTTCTAATTTCCTCAAGACTGGCAAGTTAGTCCCACCCCAGTCTTGTAGGATACCAACTACAGGGGGAATAAGTCAAATGTTTTACCCTAACACCTGTGCAGTGGACTCATGCTCTCATGAAGTTCCACTTCACTGAAATCCTTTGTAAACCTCACATGGCTCTGAATTCAGGAATAGGACCTTTCAAGTATCAGCATCAAGGTATTCTTTTTAACTCTCAGCTTTTTGAGTCAGCCATATGCTAATTCAGTATTTGTGTTTTACAGTTATAATTAAACAATCATTGTTCAAAGAAAAATTTTAAATATAGAAATAGCCGAGGAAAGAAGTTTCTTATGAGCTTATCTGTGGCTGAGAAGCACACCCAGATGAGGTCATGTCCCAAGAATCATGCTTGAGGCAGCATGTTTCCTAGTGTGCAGTTCTGTTTTCAGTGTAAGCTGGGAAATCCTATGCAAACACAATGTGCTTCATGAGGTAGGTGTTTGTAGGATACCAGCTTCACAAGAGACACAGTAATGTTCCTTAGAAAAAGGAGATCATCATATAAACCTGGTTCTGAAATCTGCTGAGCAACAGAGGAATTTGTGATCAGTGGACCCGTGATAAGATCTAAAGGCTTTAAGTGATTTGCTAGTAAATACAAACCAAGGTGTCAATGGTCCATTTTAACTTCAGAGAGCATGTTCTCATAAATGCTTTTGCATTCATGATACCTCTGAAGTGATACTTGCTTTTAAAAATCTAGGTAAGGTGTGTAAACAAAAAAAATAAATCTCCTTGGACCCAAGTACTGGATGAGAATTTTAGGAGGCAAGTATATACTCATCACTGCTGTGGTATTTAGAGGTAGCTGAGCAGCTCAAGTACCATGTTGCTTACCAGTAATACTCACAGGTATATTTAGTGTGAGTGCATGTCCAGTTATATTGGGGGGTAAACCTTTGCAGGTACGTGGTCGCCAGTTTCCATAGGTATTTACTTCTGTGACAGCAGTATATATGTTACAAGGAGTTGGTTAATTCTAACACATACTGCCAAACCTTGCATAATAAGATTTTATCAAATAATCCTGAGACTTTGCGAAACTAAATTGTGCATTTATTTGAGATGGCACATGCTTTGTAAGTGTAAAGCAAACTTTGAAACAGAGGAAGATGCTGTATGTAATAGACAGTAATCCTCAGCAGAGTATTAAGAAAACCATGTAGACCTATTTTACAGGGCAGTGTCAAACATCCATATGCCAAGTGCAACCATCCTTCAGGGTTTGATTTGGGCAATTTTTGCTTTCCTCCTAGCCCTGTCTAGCACAGCTGTAACCTGTCTGTAACAGCATCCTGCTCATCACATTGCTATAGATGAGTTTCATTATACACAGTAACTCTGTCACCTCTTTTCCTTTGAATCTGGACAATGCTTACATTTTTACCAAGAAAACCTAGAGATATAACATTTTGTGTGCCTTTGTCTATGAGTATGTTTTGTTCTTAATCTCTCTTCATTTTAACAGGGACCAATTTAATAGAGCTAGAAATAATACACATTTAGGGTGTCAGCTCAAATTTTCCCTAATGGAGTTTGCTGTGCTACATCTGCTTTCCTGGATTTAGTGTAAGAATAAGAAATTTGTGTGTCATCACTGCAAGCTACAGGAGAGATAGATGGCTTGTATTAAAAAGTTCTTATTGTTTGAATAGAATAGAATAGAATAGAATAGAATAGAATAGAATAGACCAGGTTAGAAGAGACCTTCTCCAAGCTGGTGACACACGGGTTTGATGGATGGACCACCAGATGGATAAGGAACTGGCTTGATGGCCGCACCCAAAGAGTGGCTGTCAATGGGTCCATGTCCCAGTGGAGGCCAGTGACAAGCGGAGTCCCTCAGGGATCAGTCCTGGGACCAGTCTTGTTCAACATCTTTGTGGGTGACATGGACAGTGGCATCGAGTGCACCCTCAGCAAGTTTGCTGATGACACCAAGCTGTGTGGTGCAGCAGACACGCTGGAGGGAAGGGATGCCATCCAGAGGGACCTTGACAGGCTGGAGAGGTGGGCACAGGCCAACCTCATGAGCTTCAACAAGACCAAGTGCAGGGTTCTGCATCTGGGTCAAGGCAATCCCAGGCACAAATACAGGTTGGGCAGTGACTGGCTGGGGAGCAGCCCAGAGGAGAGAGACTTGGGGGTGCTGGTGGATCAGAAGCTCAACATGAGCTCTCAGTGTGCACTTGCAGCCCAGAAAGCCAATCAGATCCTGGGCTGCATCAGGAGAAGTGTGGCCAGCAGGTCAAGGGAGGTGATTCTCCCCCTCTACTCAGCTCTGGTGAGACCCCACCTGGAGTACTGCGTCCAGTTCTGGAGCCCCTATTACAAGAGGGATCTGGAGGTGCTGGAGCGTGTCCAGAGAAGGGCCACGAGGATGATCAGAGGGCTGGAGCACCTCTCCTATGAGGACAGACTGAAGGAGTTGGGGCTGTTCAGTCTGGAGAAGAGAAGGCTCCGAGGTGACCTCATTGTGGCCTTCCAGTATCTGAAGGGGGCCTCCAAGAAGGCTGGGGAGGGACTTTTCAGGCTATCAGGTAGTGATAGGACTAGGGGGAATGGAATGAAGCTGGAGGTGGGGAGATTCAGGCTGGATGTGAGGAGGAAGTTCTTCACCGTGAGGGTGGTGAAGGCCTGGAATGGGTTGTCCAGGGAGGTGGTTGAGGCCCCGTCCCTTGCGGTGTTTAAGACCAGGCTGGACGAGGCTCTGTCCAGCCTGATCTAGGGTAGAGTGTCCCTGCCCATGGCAGGGGGGTTGGAACTAGATGATCCTTGTGGTCCCTTCCAACCCTAACTGAAACTATGAAACTATGAAACCTTCAAGATCATCGCATCCAACCTTTCAACCAATCCAACCCACCTAACCAACTAAACCATGGCACCAAGCACCCCATCAAGTCTCCTCCTGAACACCTCCAATGATGGTGACTCCACCACCTCCCCGGGCAACCCATTCCAATGGGCAATCACTCTCTCTGTATAGAACTTCTTCCTAACATCCAGCCTAAACCTCCCCTGGCGCAGCCTGAGACTGTGTCCTCTTGTTCTGGTGCTGACTGCCTGGGAGAAGAGACCAACCTCTGCCTGTCTACAACCTCCCTTCAGGTAGCTGCAGAGAGCAATAAGGTCACCCCTGAGTCTCCTCTTCTCCAGGCTAAGCAACCCCAGCTCCCTCAGCCTCTCCTCATAGGGCTTGTGTTCCATGCAATGACAATTGCACTAGACTTGATCTCTTTTTGTCATAGTAGCAACATATTTTATATAGTTACCTCCTTTATCACCATTACTCTTATGTGGAGTGTTGGCAAGCAACTTTGCATGTTGATCTTTGATGATCTATGTAGCACTGAACTGCTAAAGCTGCAACTGGTGCTGATTTCTTCTCCTAGGTAATTAGCGATAGATGGAATCATTGCACGCCACAACAGGGTATGTTTAGACTGGACATTAGAAAAGATTTTTTCACAGAAAGAGTGGTCAAGCATTGGAATATGCTGCCCAGGGAGATAGTTGAATCACCAACCCTGGATAAGTTTAAAGGTTGTTTGGATGTGGTGCTTGGGGAATATGGTTTAGGGGCGAACCTTGTAGAGTAGAGTTATCAGTTGGACTTGGTGATCCTGAGGGTCTTTTTCAACATGAATGGTTCTGTGATTCTGTGAACTGTCAGTTGATAACTGCGGTATGCATCTGGCTATTATATGATCATTGACAGCTTTACCTGCATGGTTTTTTTGTGAGTGTGCCTTTCCTTCTAAAATTCTGTAAGTGTATATTACTTCAAATCTCACATCTTTAAGGATATATTTCAATAGCATGCATTTCAGAGGTTTTTAATAATACTTTCCCTTTCTGCAGTATTCCAAAGGAGACTCATCCTTAAAAATAGATTTAATTTATAAAGTAATGTAATAATTAATTGTATTACATATAAACACAGCCTGATTATCTTTTCCTTAAAACATACCTACTTTTTGCTGCAGTAGTCTAGTGCTCTCCTTCTGTGATACACTGAAGATGAGCATTCACCGAGTAACAGTTTATGATATGTAGGTAAACAAACAACAGAATCACAGAATTGTCAGGGTTGGAAGGAACCTCAAGAATCATCTAGTTCCAACCTCCCTGCCATGGACAGGGACACCTCACATTAGATCAGGTTGCCCAGAGCCACATCCAACCTGGCCTTAAAAACATCCAGGGATGGGGCTTCTCTTGGGCAACCTCTTCCAGTGTCTCACCACCCTCATGGGTAAGAACTTCACCATAACATCACTAAGTGTCAGGAAATGGAAGTTTGCCTTTTGGGACATACTTCCCATTTAGCTACACTTTAAAATAGTTTTAAGATGGAGAATAATTTCAGGAGACAGGACAACCATCCCAAGCCATCAAACAAGTCAGACTTGAGAGCAGCAGTATGAAGAATCTCATATCTAAACATGGCCTGCATGCTATTTAAATAGCTCATATTTACAGCTGTGCCATATGACTGAAAACTGACCTTCTTTACCTTAGTTTGAATGCCTCATTCGGTTGTACTATACAGAGCCATGCAACAGGTAATCACTGATGACCCTAGTTTTTGTCGCACAGCAAGCGCAGTTCATAGCCGATGTGTGCTGTGTCCTGCTCAGTTACAAAACGGCTGGCAGATAGATTGGCACGCACATATGTTTTATTTCCAGCTATCTGCAGTACTTTCCCATACATAGGAAAGTAAGAATTTAGAAAATGTAGAAAAGTTGTAATATTCTAGACATTGTACAGGCTTAAGATGAGAGAAGCATTCGCATGGGTTTGTGATAACTTGTTAACTGGAAGCAGAGTAAAGGGGTAATTCAGGGAGACTTGCTTCAGCTTGTACTTAGCTGCAGTAGAACTAGACTGGCATACCACAATGCTCACTTGCTTGTTTACATCCATCCTGCCATGGGATCTTACTGGTTTGGATCTTCCAAAACTGTTGCCTAGGCATCTGTGCACCAAATATAATTTGATGGAGTGGAGAAGCCATTAGAACTAGCACATGGTCTGTTTTGCCCTGACTTGATGATTGAATGTTATCTTCCAGGCCAAAATAATTGTATTTGAGGTAACAGCTGTCCTTCCTAGTCACTCCTCAGGAGTCACTCCTGATGGAGTGACTCCTGAGGTTAGGTTTTGTTTCCTAGTCACTCCTCAGGAGTGACTAGGAAAAGAAACAAAACCTAACCAAATCCAACCCAACCAAACCCAACCCAACCAAACCAGACCAGACTAAACCAAACCACACCACACAACTCTCATACTCATGGGACACTGAAGAGTCTTGTGTTGTTCTTACTTCTCCTTCATCTCTGGTGCTATTTAGCCTGTACAGCCACTACTCTTGTGTTAGCAGCTCATTCCTTCTTGGGCTTTTCTTGTTCAGTCCGTCACCAGCAGCTTAGCAAGACCACATGTGCATAGCGTTTAGCCTTTATGCAGCCTCTTCGTCTTGCTGATACCAGTATGAAATCTGACACTTTTCTTGCCCAGCTATAACTTCTGTCCTAGGTTTCTGAGCAATTTCATTTTTATTGAACTGTGGCAAAATTACAGTTATTAGCATACATTTTGCTCATTTTCAGAGGACAGCCTTGTGCAAAAAAAAGATGGCCACGAGCAGTTTATGTTCATGGAGGATTTCACAAGCAATTGCTTATGTGTGTGACACTTTTGGTAAGTCATAGCTTCCCATTTGCAGCAGTAGGACAAACAAATCCTGAATTGTTATCAGTGAGTCACTGTGTGAGAGATGAGTTTCAAAGCATTCTACTCTTCCACAGGATGATGACATTCTTAGAAGTATATTTTCACATACAGCTCTTAGTGATTCAATGCTCAGAAAGTCAACAAGCTATTTAGGTGCATTTCACTCTCAGCCATGTGGGCTTGCTGTAAAAGATAGAGAATGGCTTTTATAAAATTTGTACTTACTGAATATACCTGCAACTTCCAGCAATAGGCTGGACTTTGTTTTGCAAGGAAACATATCATTTACCAAGAGAATGTGAAAAAAGCCCTAAACCTGTATGAGAGCAAAAGAGTGTTTTAGGAATGGTGCTGGAGGTTGAATCACCTCATTCAGACAAATAACTTGCATGTAACTGCAAAGAAAAACTGATTCCCTCCAGGTAACAAGATTTGTTGCTCATTGCTAGGGTGGAGCAACGTGTGTGATTCTCTGCCACTAACACAGAACTGTAAACCACACTTGCTAAAAATCATATTGCAGCTTCATCTTTCAAAGTGCTGTATCTTTACATGAAAAACTAGCTGTGCATCTGTGAAGGAGCCATTCTATCCTTTTGGACATAACCTGGGCTAGTGTTAATTTATAATGCAGCTGTGTGGGTAAGCATGAAGCATTGCAAAATGTCCTCTGGAGACAAGAGTGAGACGGCCTACCCGGAGTGACTGCTGTCACACTACTGCAGCTTGCACTTAATACATGAAGTGACTATACCTAGAGTTTGCTTGAAAGGCTGCAGGGATCTGGAGATACCTCAGACAAATGCTGGAGGGTGAGGTATGGCTTCCTGCCCGAAAACACAGCTGCTGTAGCTGGCTCTAATGGAAATGGATGGGGCCCAAAATTAGGATATCACTCTATCTTTGTACTACTCTCCGTTACTAGGAAGTTAAATAATATTTTTTTTCAGCTTCTGTTATAAACAGGATGGATACAAACTTGCAAATACTGTTGAAGTTTGCTAACATACAAGTGAAAATATGCAAAATCACTTCCAGAGAGCAGCTAGTGATACTTTCAGTCTTCTGAAAGAAGTTAAAAACTTAGATGGATTGAAATAAAGTTTCTTCTTAGGAATTTCAGGATGCATACATGGTGTGAGTTTTTATATCAGTAAAAACGCTCACTTTACTTTGTGATCATTGAGCTTATTACACTACATATGTGGTGATCCGGAAAATGAAGAGGGGGAGCCGGTAATTTGCAGTGAATGGCTATAACTGCTCAGAAGGAATAAGCCAAGAAGGAGAGGTGGAGGAATGGCCCAGAATACTATGGAGTACCAGGTGTCTGCTGGAAATAAAATAGAATAGAGAGGGAGCAGTCCCAGAGATTCCTGGAGTGTGTGGAAAATAACTTCCCAACACAACCGGTTATGGAACCAACTACAGAGTGTGCCTGGCTGGACGTGCTGTTTGTCAGCAGAGTGGGTGATGTAATCATTGGGGGCCATCTTAGAATCATTGAATCAATAAGGTTGGAAAAGACGACAGAGATCCTCATGTCCAACCTATTACTGAACTCCTCATGACTAACTAAACCATGGCTTCAAGTGCCACATCCAATCCTTTTTTTGAACACTCCAGGGATGGTGACTCCATCACCTCCCTGGGCAGCCCATTCCAATGGCAAATTACTCTTTCTATGAAGAACTTTCTCCTCACCTTGAGCCTGAACTTCCCCTGGCACAGCTTGAGACTGTGTCTTCTTGTTCTGGTGCTGGTTGCCTGGGAGAAGAGACCAACCCCTACCTGGCTACAACCTCCTTTCAGGTAGTTGTGGAGAGCAATAAGGTGTCCCCTGAGCCTCCTCTTTAGGCTAAACAACCCCAGCTCCCTCAGCCTCTCCTCACAGGGCTTGTGCTTGAGATCTCTCATCAGCCTCATTGCCCTTCTCTGGACACATTCAAGTATCTTAATGACCTTCTTAAACTCAGGGGCCCAGAACTGGACACAGTACTCAAGGTGTGGCCTAACCAGTGCTGAGTCCAGGGGCACAATGACTTCCATGCTCTGCTGGCCACACTATTTCTGATGCAGGCCAGGATGCCATTGGCCTTCTTGGTCACCTGGGCACACGGCTGGCTCATGTTCAGCCTACCATCAACAAGTATCCCCAGGTCCCTTTCTGCCTGGCTGCTCTCCAGACACTCTGACCCCAGCCTGTAGCACTGCATGGGGTCATTGTGGCCAAAGTGCAGCACCTGGCACTTGGACTTAAATGACATCCTGTTGGACTGTGCCCATCTGTCCAGCCTGTCAAGGTCCCTCTGGAGAGCCCTCTATCCTCTTAACAGATCCACACCTGCTCCCAGCGTGGTGTCATCTGCAAACTTATTGATGATGGACTCAATCCCCTCGTCCAGATCATCAACAGATATTGACTAGGATTTGGCCCATCACTGATCCCTTGGGGACACCACTAGTGCCTGGTTGCCAGCTGGATGTGGCACCATTCACCACCACTCTCTGGGCTCGGCCCTCCAGCCACTTCCTAACCCAGCTCAGAGTGTTGCTGTCCAAGCCATGGGCTGACAGCTTGGCCAGGAGTTTGCTGTGGGGGACGGTGTCAAAGGCCTTTCTGAGGTCCAGGTAGACTACATCCACAGCCTTCCCCACATCCACCAAGCAGTCACCTGATCATAGAAGGAGGTCAGGTTGGAGAGGCAGGACCTGCCCTTCCTAAATCCATGCTGGCTAGGCTAATGCTAAAAGTTTCTGACTCTTGGGGGAGTAAGGAGGGGGCTTAATGGGACTGCTACCTTGGACTACTGGAGGGCAGATTTTATCCTATTTAGGAGGCAGTCCTGAAGGGTCAAGGAGTCATAGAATGCTGGAGGTTGAAGAGGACCTCCAGAGATCATTGTGTGCAGCCCCATCTGCAAAGCAGGACCTCTTAGGACAGGTCATACAGGAATGTGTCCAGCAGAGTTTTGACGATCTGTAGAGGAGGAGACTCCACAACCTTTCTCGGCAGCCTGTTCCAATATTTCATCATCCTCACTATAAAAACATTTTTTCTCATACTGAGATACTGAGATGGAATTTCCTCTGACTGAGGAAACTGCCCCTCCTCCCTCCTGGGTATAACTGAAAAGAGACTGGATCCTTCCTCCTAACAGCCACCCTTCAGGTATCTGTAGACACTGATAAGGTCTCCTCTCAGCTGCCTTTTCTCCAGACTGAACAGCCCCAGGTCTCTCAGTCTTTCCTCATAACATAGATGCTCTAGTTCCTTAATCATCCTCATAGCCCTCTGTTGAACTGTCTCTAGTAGTTCCCTGCCCAGGAAGACTGGACATTCTTCAAGAAACACCTCCTAGAGGTGCAGGAGCAAGCTGACCCAGTATACCGTAAGACAAGATCAGCCTGCTCAACAAAGAGTTTTGGCTGGACCTTGGGAAGAAGAGGAGAATTGGACACTGGTAAGGCTGCACCTCAAAAACTCTGTTCGGGAATTGGGCCCCTCAGTGCAAGATTGAGTTGCTGGAGCATGTCCAAAGGACAACGAAGCTGGTGAGGGGTCTAGAGGAGTCTTATGAGGAGTGGCTGAGGCAACTGCAATTGTTTAGTCTGTAGAAAAGGAGGCTGACAGGAAACGTTTAGAAGCTCTTTAGAATTACCTGAAAGGAGATTATAATGAGGTGGGTGTTGATTGCTTCTCCCTAGCAAGAAGTGACAGAATGAAAGGAAATGTCCTCAAGATGAGCCAGTGAAAGTTTAGGAAAATTTTGTCACTGAAAGGGTTGTCAAGCATTGAAAACAGGTTGTGCAGGGAATCACCATCCCTGGAGATACTTGAAGGACATACAGATGTCATGATGAGGGACATGGTGGTGACTTAGTAGTGCTAGGTTAGTGATTGGACTTGGATGTTAGGAAGAAGTTCTATACAGAGAGAGTGATTACCCATTGGAATGGGTTGCCCAGGGCGGTGGTGGAGTCACCATCATTGGAGGTGTTCAGGAGGAGACTTGATGGGGTGCTTGGTGCCATGGTTTAGTTGGTTAGGTGGGTTGGATTGGTTGAAAGGTTGGACGCGATGATCTTGAAGGTCCATGGAGGACCTCCAATTGGAGGACCATGTGGCTCAGTTGGTAGAGCATAAGACTCTTAATGTCAAGGTTGTGGGTTCAAGCCTGCAGTGGGCAGCAGTGTCCTCCTTTGAAGGGCAACAAGGCTGGTGAGAGGCCTTGAGCACAAGCCCTATGAGGAGAGGCTGAGGGAGCTGGGATTGTTTAGCCTGGAGAAGAAGCAGCTCTCTACAGCTACCTGAAGGGTGGTTGTAGCCAGGAAGAGGTTGGTCTCTTCTCCCAGGCAACCCGCACCTCAACAAGAGGATACAGTCTTAAGCTGTGCCAGGAGAAGGTTTCAGGCTTTTCAGGAGAGACAGGCAAGGGAGAAGAGGAGGAGGGGTGGCTCTGTATGTTAGGGAGTCACTCTCTGCCACAGAACTTGATGTGGAAAATGAAGGGACTGAGAGCCTGTGGGTTAAAATCGGGGCAGCCTAACAAATCTGACATCCTGGTTGGAGTCTGTTATAGACCACCCAACCAGGATGAGGAGGCGGACAAATTATTCTATAAGCAACTGGAGGCTGTCTCAAGGTCTTGTCCTTGTGGGTGACTTTAACCTGCCAGATATCTGCTGGGAACTTAACTCAGCAGAGAGGAGGCAGATTCCTGGACCACATGGACAACAACTTCCTGATGCAGCTGTTGAGTGAGCCTACCAGGCTCAAATAGAGAAGGGCTGGTGGGAGATGTGACTGTGGGAGGCTGCCTGGGGTGCAGTGAGCATGAGATGGTGAAGTTTTCAATATGCAGGGAGATAGGGAGGAGCACCAACAGAACCTTCACCTTGGACTTCCGGAGGGCAAACTTCAGCCTGTTTAAGAAAATTATTTGCAAAGTTCCCTGGGTAGGAGCCCTCAAGAACCGAGGGGTCCAGGCTGGTTGGACCTATTTCAAACAGGAGCTCTTGAAGGCACAGGAACTGGCGGTTCCCATCTGCCGAAAGGGAAGGTGACCGGCCTGGATGAGCAAGCAGCTCCTGGAGGAACTAAGGGAAAAAAAGAGGCTGTATCACCTTTGGAAGGAGGGGAAGGCTTCTCGAGGTATGTTTAAGGAAGTTGTTAGATTATGTAGGAAAAAAATTAGAGAGGCAAAGGCCCAGTTGGAACTGAGGTTGGCCACCTCTGTGAAGGATAACAAAAAGCATTTTTACAAATACGTTAATGCCAAAAAGAAAGGCAAGAAGAACCTCCACTCCCTATTGGACCTGGAGGGAAACACAGTGACTGAAGACGAGGAAAAGGCTGAGGTCATGAACACCTTCTTTGCCTCAATTTTTAACAGCAAGGCAGGAGGAGTTCAGGATGAGTGACCTCCTGAGCTGGGTGATGGGGTCAGGGAGCAGTGTAATGCCCTGGATATCCATGAGGAATTAGTTCGGGACCTGCTGAGCCACTTGGACACTCACAAGTCCATGGGGCCAGATGGGATCCACCCTAGGGTGCTGAGAGAGCTGGCAGATGAGCTGGCCAAGCCGCTCTCCATCATTTTCCTCCAGTCCTGGCTGACCGGTGAGGTCCCAGATGACTGGAAACTGGACAGTATGGTCCCCATCCACAAGAAGGGTCAAATGGAGGAGCCTGGAAACTACAGGCCTGTCAGCCTGACCTCAGTGCCTGGGAAAATGATGGAGCAGATTATCCTGGTGGCAATAACTGCGCACCTGCAGGATGGCCAAGGGATCAGGTCCAGCCAACATGGATTTAGGAAGGGCAGGTCCTGCCTCCCCAACCTGATCTCCTTCTATGATCAGGTGACCCGCCTGGTGGATGTGGGGAGGCCTTTGGATGTGGTCTACCTGGACTTCAGCAAGGCCTTTGACACCGTCCCCCACAGCAAACTGCTGGCTAAGCTGTCACCTTGTGGCTTGGACAGCAACACTCTGTGCTGGGTTAGGAACTGGCTGGAGGGCCGAGCCCAGGGAGTGGTGGTGAATGGTGCCACATCCAGCTGGCAGCCAGTCACTAGTGGTGTCCCCCAGGGATCAGTGCTGGGCCCCATCCTCTTCAATGTCTTCATTGACGATCTGGATGAGGGGATTGAGACAGTCATCAGCAAATTTGCAGATGACACCAAGTTGGGAGCAGATGTTGGTCAGTTAGAGGGTTGGAGGGCCCTGCAGAGGGACCTCGACTGACTGGACAGATGGGCGGAGTCCAATGGAATGACATTCAACAAGTCCAAGTGCTGGGTGCTGCACTTTGGCCACAACAACCCCATGCAGAGCTACAGGCTGGGGTCGGAGTGGCTGGAGAGCTGCCAAACAGAGAGGGACCTGGGGGTGCTGATCGACAGCTGCCTGAACATGAGCCAGCAGTGCTCCCAGGTGGCCAAGAAGGCCAACGGCATCCTGGCCTGGATTAGGAATAGTGTGGCCAGCAGGAGCAGGGAGGTCATTGTGCCCCTGTACTCTGCACTGGTTAGGCCACACCTTGAGTCCTGTGTCCAGTTCTGGGCCCCTCAGTTTAAGAAGGACATGGAGACACTTGAACGTGTCCAGAGAGGGGCAACAAGGCTGGTGAGAGGCCTTGAGCACAAGCCCTATGAGGAGAGGCTGAGGGAGCTGGGATTGTTTAGCCTGGAGAAGAGGAGGCTCAGGGGCGACCTCATTGCTCTCTACAACTACCTGAAGGGTGGTTGTAGCCAGGAAGGAGTTGGCCTCTTCTCTCTAGCAAGCAGCACCAGAACAAGGGGAAACAGTCTCAAGCTGTGCCAGGGGAAGTTTAGGCTTGAGGTGAGGAGGAAGTTCTTCAGTGAAAGAGTCATTTGTCATTGGAATGGGCTGCCCAGGGTGGTGGTGGAGTCACCGTCCCTGGAGGTGTTGAAGAGGGGATTGGATGTGGCACTTGGTGCCATGGTCTAGTCATGAGGTCTGTGGTGACAGGTTGGACTCGATGATCATCGAGGTCTCTTCCAACCTTAGCGATTCTGTGATACTGTCTCTTTCAACCTGGTGTATTGTATTGTATTTTATTGTATTGTATTGCAAGAGCAGTACAAGCAATGCTGTAGTTAGCTGAATGATTAAACTTGTCAAATGGAGTCAAACACTGTATGGTTACATATGAAGAAAGTACACTTTTTTAAAAAAAAGAGCACCATTCTTTTAATATTTCAGGTTTTTCTGTGTTAATATTTCTCTGTAGTAGTAGTGGTACAGAAGGCCAGTTGGGTCCATGTCCCAGTGGGGGCCAGTGACAAGCGGAGTCACCCAGGGACACCAAGCTGTGTGGTGCAGCAGACACGCTGGAGGGAAGGGATGCCATCCAGAGGCACCTTGACAGGCTGGAGAGGTGGGCACAAGCCAACCTCAGGAGCTTCAACAAGACCAAGTGCAGGGTCCTGCATCTGGGTCGAGGCAATCCCAGGCACAAATCCAGGCTGGGCAGTGACTGGCTGGAGAGCAGCCCAGAGGAGAGAGACTTGGGGGTGCTGGTGGACGAGAAGCTCAACAGGAGCTCTCAATGTGCACTTGCAGCCTGGAAAACCAATCAGATCCTGGGCTGCATCAGGAGAAGTGTGGCCAGCAGGTCAAGGGAGGAGATTGTCCCCCTCTACTCAGCTCTGCTGAGACCCCACCTGGAGTACTGCCTCCAGTTCTGGAGCCCCTATTACAAGAGGGATCTGGAGGTGCTGGAAGGTGTCCAGAGAAGGGCCACGAGGATGATCAGAGGGCTGGAGCACCTCTCCTCTGAGGACAGACTGAAGGAGTTGGGGCTGTTCAGTCTGGAGAAGAGAAGGCTCCGAGGTGACCTCATTGTGGCCTTCCAGTATCTGAAGGGGGCCTCCAAGAAGGCTGGGGAGGAACTTTTCAGGCTATCAGGGAGTGATAGGACTAGGGGGAATAGAATGAAGCTGGAGGTGGGGAGATTCAGGCTAGATGTGAGGAGGAAGTTCTTCACCATGGGAGTGGTGAGGCCCTGGAATGGGTTATCCATGGAGGTGGTTGAGACCCCATCCCTGGAGGTGTTTAAGCCCAGGCTGGATGAGGCTCTGGCCAGCGTGATCTAGTGTGGGGTGTCCCTGCCCATGGCAGGGGGGTTGGAACTAGATGATCCTTGTGGTCCCTTCCAACCCTGACTGATACTATGATACTATGATAATCATCTGTGTAACTTCATACAATGTATTGGCTGCTTAGAAGCCTTTATGGAATTTGAACATTTTATTACTACCATTTAAAAGAGTAAGCATCTTTTGCCCTGTCCTTCCCAGTGTTTCTCTAGACAGCCAGAGATTCAAGTGTGATTATTATAGTCTTTCTTCATACAATAATCAATCAAGCCAAAGATTCCTACAATTCCTGCAAAAATTCCTAATAATATAGTGCCTGCAATTGTAAAAATGCACTTTGTTTAACAGTGTTTCTTCAGCACTATATGGCTGCTACTCCAACACATTTTCTTTTGTGAAACATCTTGACATCACCGTGTTAGACAACTCTAGTAGTCTGAGTAATTGTTTTGGTGTACTTCATTGCTTTAAATAGATGTATTCTGTAATGAAGTATGAGTTACTAATGCTTTGCTCTCTTCTGAAAACCTTGCAAGTCCTAGTATGAAAATGTTCCATGCGTGGTAATTTTCTTTCTATTTGTGATATCAGCCAAAGTCTTTAAGGAAATTGAGTTTCACAGTTTTCAATTAACAGACTATTAAAATACTTAAAGAGGCTTTAATCATGGTGGGTTTCTTCAGATTTGCTGGACTACAAACTGTATTTCATATTGAAAATGCTAGAAGAGCTACAGAAGTTGAAGGGCAGATTACAGCTGTTATATATGAAATCATGGTGAGATGCAAAGCTATCAAAGGAAGACATTCTCCCATCTTTCAGATTCTCTTTTTTTTTTTTTAAACTTTTTCTTTTGTTTTCTCCCCCCCCCCCCCCCCCCATTGCATCATAGCAGTCGATCAATCTGTAAGACTGCTGCCTCATCAATCACCCCTGGTTGAACAAAGCCCAAGGAAGACTTCCATGTGAGTGTCTAGGAAAACGCTATTGCATTTATCTTTGGAGCAGATCCATTTGTGGCAAAAAGTCATGCCTGGAGGGTAAGCAAGCCAGACAATCCTACCTGCTCTGTGAATAAGCAAAAGATTTCCCTGGTTTCTGATGGTAACATTAAAGATCGTGTTTTAATGCACTGTATCTAAGAACAAAGTTTAGATTAATTATGAAAACACTTTTCTTCAGTAAAGCTCTAAGTGCTCCACAGAGCAGTTTCTACTTGGAAGTCCTCAGCTGATATATAGCAGAGTAAACTAAACTGTCCACTGGCACTTTCTGCTTCATTTGTAGATCTTGCCATGAAAGTGTGACTCCTATCATAGGCCTGGGTTATGTTTGCTGAACTATCTTCCTTACAGCCTGAAACGTAGTTTTTTGCTTTTCATTAACTACCATGAGCAAGACTTGAGAGCCCTTGAAGAAAGGTGATGCCAGCAGGTAGGATGAGTACTTTGTCTGGAATAGGGAAGGAACTTTGAAATACAGGAAGGATATAAATATCATTTTTATGTCTTTCTCTTCACTCCAGGGTTTAGGGTTATACTGGTGCCAATCGATAAGAATCCAGTCTAGCCTTATATACATATGTGTAGCTGTAAGGCAAAGCTGCTTCCAAGTTAAGGTCTTCATGGGTACTGCAAGAATTCTTAGTACTCTTGGCTCCTTTGGGAGCATATTCCATGTTCTTTATATTGCAAATTGAAGTGCTCTGATTATTTTCCTTTATGTTGCAGAGGAGTCATCAGTTCTTCTTACTGTAGATTGAGAAGAGCAGGGTGGAAGGGAGCCATTAGTCTAGGGTCTGTAATGGGGGGACACAGATTCCTTACTGCATGGGGTAGGAAGAAGGTCTGAGAAAGGTGTATAAACAATGAGTGGGCTATAGATGATTGCCATGGGCCCATTGTGCCCATGAGGCTATTAGGACATACCACTAAATCCCTCAGGAGTTAGTAGTCTTGTCCTGAGGAAAATGTGCCTGATCCTTTTCTGAGTTGAAACCCATGGGTTCTGCCTTTATTTTTCCTCCTTACATTTTTTTGTAGAGTGATAATTTGGTTTGTATGGTATTGTATTTGGAAATTAATAATGATGAATTTCTTAAAGAGTTATAGCTTGACTCTCCCCTGTTGTGGATGTTGGCAAATTCAGATGGCATAGCTTTATTGCAATGTCTGGCTGTAGTAGCATCCCACCCAGAAAATTTTGGATAGCATCTGAATTTTTTGGGTTGCCTCTGATGTGCTTTATATGTTCAGAGATCTCTTGGCTTGCTTAAGTTCACATACATAGTGGTAAACAAGTACATGAATAGAGTGTTGAGTGACAACAAGTACTCTCAGGAACAATGTAAAACAGTTTACTGTTTTTTTCTAACAACTATCAACAAGTGTTGCAGATACAGGCATTTTGGCACGTGGGTTATTTCTTATCAACTACTTTAGAGCCATCTAGACAATGTCTACTGAGAAAAAAAATGAGTAGAAGAAAAATTGGATAAATGAGATGGGAGGAAAGAGAGATACAGATAATGTAGAGATTTCACCTGCCTTGGATTCATGGTTGTTATCTTCAGTTGGAGTCTTGATCCATAGGTGTTGAGTCGACAAGGCATGTGCTCACCCTTATATAGTCTTAGTTGGTCTGGGACTACCCTGGGTGCAGCAGCTGTGTCTGTGTGATTTAGTGTTCTAGAAAGTTTACGGGGACAACAGTGGGCTGAAGTGTGATCTGTCAACTGGCACACACTCAAACTGGTGCTTTCTGTAGCACCTGAGAAAATTGAGAATGTACCACCTCAGCATCAGGCTGAGTCCTGTCTCTTAATCGCAGCAGCTTTCCAGCCCTATGTGTGAATAGAAAAATGCAGCTCACCACTCTGCCTCCACAGGGCTTTATCTTTCTCTCTCCTAATTCCCCTCTTGCAATGATTCCAGCTTGAATTGTTTGAGACACGACCAGACAGGCCAAGTCTGTCTTAGACAAGGACTTCATCTGAAAAATCTGAAGGAGGAAAATACAACAGGAAAATCTCTTACTTTCCTTTAATGAAAAGGGCATGTCTCCTCTCATAAAGGAGTTTAGAACTAATGATCATGTTGTATGTTTAAAAATGTTTTGAGGTAACAGTGATGGTGATGATGATGAATTGGTTTATTACTATTGATATTTGCAATACTATATTCTTTGAGGTGTAGTTGCTCTAAAAGGGCAAGGGGAAGATAACATGAATTGCAGCCAAGGTGTGGGTGATATAGAGTTGTCCTGTGGCATGGCTGCTCTCACTGCTTGTGTGCTGCAGGTGAGCAGTAAAAATGCCCAAAGGCATACTTAAAAACTGTTTTCAAAGGGGAAAAGAAAATTACCTCTTTTTCTTCTTTGATGTGTAAAGGCACCTTAGCTCAGATCAGTTTAGAAATAGGAAATCTGGGCTTATCTTGCTGGAGACTTAACTGAAAACTTGGCTACTAGGGCCATAGCATTATAAGAACAGTGAAGAACATACAGAACAAGCTTCCAGCCTTAATGTGAGTTTCTGAGTACTTCTAGCAGTTAATTGCATTACACATTACTTAGGTGTTCATGAATTCTCTAAAGATCCTCGTAGAGAAGCTGATGATGTATGAGCTGGATGAGCGAAAGTGAGGTGAGGATTGAAAACTGGCTGAATGGTTGAGCCCAGCCTATAGGGTGGTATCACTGGGACAAGTCTAGTTGGAAGCTAGCCACTAGTGATGTACCCTGGGGGTCAGTACTGAGGTCAGTCCTGTTCAACATCCTCATTAAGGATCTAGATGTTGGGGTTGTATACTCTCAGCAAGTTTGATGATGGTACAAAACTGAGAGGAGTGACTTTATGAGATAGGAAAGATGATGAATGGGAAAGGCATGCTGGCCTCTACAGATACCTCAACAGGTCAGAGAAATGGGCTGACAAGAACTGTATGAATTTAAGGAAAGGGAAGTGGCAAGTTCTTCACCTGAGGAGGAGCACTCTGTGCCAGATGGATGCTGGGGGCTGCCTAGATAGAAAGCAGCTTGGTGGAACAGGACCTGGGAGTCCTGGTTGATACCAAGCTGAATATGAGCCAGCAATGTGCCTTTGCAGCAAAGGCAGTTGATGGTGCCCTGTGCTACATGAGAAGGAATGTTGCTAGCAGGTCAGTAGAGGTAATAATTCAGCACTGATGAAACCCTATCTGGAGTTTTGTGTTCTCTTCTGGTCTCCCTAGTACAAGAGAGATATGGACATACTGGAGGGAGCCCAGTGCAGTATCATAAAGATCATGAAGAAACTCCAGTATTTCTTCTATGAGAAAAGGCTGCAAGAGCTGGGACTGTTCATCCTGGAGAAAGGAAACTCAAGAGCCATCTTACATAAATAAATATAAATACCTGAAGGGAGGATGCAAAGAGGATGGAGCCAGGCTTTTTTCAGTGGTGCCCAGTGACAAGACCAGTATCAGTGTGCACAAACTGAAACACAGTGGGTTCTCTGTGAACATCAGGACAAGTTTTTTCACGCTGAAGGTGGCTGGAAGGTGGTGTAGTCTTCATCCTCAGAGATACTCAAAAGCCACCTGGGCATAGTCCTGAGCATCTAGCTATAGGTGGTTCTGCTTGAGCCATGAGGTTGGATTGAATGACCTCCAGAGGTCTCTTCCAGCTTCAACAATGTGTCCTGTGGTATTTTCATGTTTTTGATTGAAAGCTAAGAAAAGCCTTCATGCAGTGGTCTTTCAGAGAGATCTCCACCCACAGTGAAGAACATGAGAAATTCTCATACTTCTTAAGGTATAAATTAGACAGATTAGTCACATGTGTGTGTACATGCCTGAGACCATTTCTGTGTATGTATATATGAAATCTCTGCATCCTCACTGAAGAGAAGAAATCAAAGTTTATGTCCCCTGTTAAATGAAGGAGCTCTTAATTGTTTTTAACAGGATATGGAGAACTTGTTCCTATTGGTATTTTTGGGGCTTTATTATCATGTAGCTGAGATTTTCTAACACTCATGGCTGCCAGATTTCATGGTGAGCAGATAAGCTAAGGCATAGCACACTCCGATGCATTTTGCCAAAGGGTCTGTTCTTCTCTTCTTACTTTTTTAGCAGTTACCACTTGAATACACACTGCCTTTGGTGTATGCTGGTTTTATTATCCTGAGGAGGCTTCAGCAAAATAGTTCTACTCTTGCTGATCACTTTTGGCAGACTATTCTGCAAATGAAGCTTCTGGACTCAAAGTGCTGTCTTGCAGCTGTTTAGCAAAAGTGTGCTGAGTTAATTTAAGGCCATGCTACGGAGCTGACAGTAATTGTCATCAATTACTCTCACCTCATCAAAAAAGTCTCAGGCAAGTGATGAAAAAGACATAGATCACAGGATATAATCATAGAATGCATTGGGTTGGAAGGGACTTCATTAGTACAACCCCTTTGCAGTAATGGATGAACAGTCCTCCTTTTCCCAAGGAATTAGGCAAGTTCTCTTGCATCTTTCCCACTGTGAGAAGCTCTTGCAGTGTTTTGATTTGTTTTTCTGAAGATGTTTAAAAAAAAAGTGGAAGCATATCTAAGAATAGATCATTAATTAGCACTTTGATAGTTGTACCTATTGAAGTATCATAAAACACACAGAATAATACATGAGATTCCTCGTGCAGCCAACTTCCTCTCTCCTTCTAGTAAACAACTTCTTCCTAATGTCCAATCTAAATCTACCCTTCACTATTTTTAAACCATTGCCCCTTGACCTGTTGCTGCATGCCCTTGTAAACAGTCCCTTCACAGCTTTCTTGTAGGCCCCTTTGAGGTACTGGAAGGATGCTGTAAGGTCTCCCTGGAGCTTTCTATTATCCAGGCTAAACAATCCCAACTCTCTTAGCCTTTCTTTGTAGAAGAGGTGCCCCAGCCCTCTGATCATTTTTATGGGTCTCCTGTGGACCGTCTCCATCAGGTCCCTGTTCTTCTCATGTTTGGGGCCCCCAGAGCTGGACATAGTACTCTATGTGAGGTCTTACTAGTGCAGCACAGAGCAGAGGGCCAGAATCACCTCTCTAGATCTGCTGGCCATGCTTTTTTTGATGCAGTCCAGGATGTGTCTGGTCTTCTGGACTGCCAGTGCACATTGTTGGCTCATGTCCAGTTTTTCATCCATCAGTACCTCCAAGTCTTTTCCCATAGGACTACCCTCTACCACACCATCTTCTAGACTGTATTGATAATGATGATTGTCAAGGTGCAGGACCTTGCACTTGGCCGTGTTGAATTCCATGAGGTTGGCATGGGCCCACTTGTCTAGGTCCCTCTGGATGACATCCTGTTCCTCTGGCATACCAACCACAACAGTCAGCTACGTGTCATCCACAAACTTCCTGATGATGCAATCCATCCCACTGTCTATATCATCGATTAAGATATTTAACAACACTTGTCCTAGTAGGGACCCCTGAAGAGCACCACTTGTCAACCATCTCCATCTGTACATCAAGCCGTTGACCACTACCCTCTAAACGCAATCATCTTGCCAACTCCTTTTCCACTGAACACTCCACCCATCAAATCCATAGTTCTCCAACACAGAGGAAAGGGTGATGTGGGGGACTGTCCCAGAGGCCTTGATGAAGTCCAAGTAGATGCCACTGTTGGGAATGTATTGTTCCTTAATTTATTAATGATGTAACAAATATTAATAAATATATGAATAACCTTTTATTAATATGAAAATTTGCCAGAATGCATCAAAAACATGTATTCTAATGGGTGTACAGTTAGAATATATATTTACAATGGGAATGTGCAGTATTCAGGCAGCTATAACAATTATAACAATTTTATGCAAACCAGGAGGAATATCAGAAAGAGAGAACTCCCGGGAGCGAAAAGGCTCTCAACCACAGTGGGGGGGAGACTCAACAAGAGCTGTTATGTCAAAGAGGCAATGAATTAGCTATTCAAAGTGATTCCACCCAAGTGGGGAGTGCTGCTGCTGTGTATTGTCTGTTGAGGCTTTGGGGCGCTTTCATGTGCCAGGCAGAGCAGGTTGCCAGCAGGAATGCCATGCAGCCTTTGATGGCTGTTCTGGCTTCAGCGGACAGCGGGCTATTTATGACCCTTCTCATGTCTGGCTCTTGCTTTGTCCTGGGTAAACTGAGGCATGGCAAACTCCTGGTTGCAAGGGGTAGCAGGCTTGGCTCTGACTCCTTAGCTTGTGGCTTCTCTCTAGCATGTGATGTGTAGGCTCGTGGCTTTATCCCAGGCTCAGGACTGGGCACTCGATGCAATGCAACTCAAGGCAACTTCAGACTAGACAGGTTCAAGTAAGGCAAGGCTCAAGCTAGGCGAAGGCGACTAGAAATCAGCCTGTATATAAATCCTTCCCAAGATTTGTTTGGGCCTATAGGGCAACTGAAGCCAGGACATAGTTACCAATGAGAAGGAGTTCTGCTAGGCTGTGGCCATAAAAGGCAGAAACATAGGCCTGGTCAGGCAGGAGCAGTACACGTGCCCTTACCCCAGATACAGGGTTGTTTAGCAGACACGCATGGTCCTGTCCCCTGTGTTCCTTTTCATGCATTACCCTAACTTTCTGCAGGAAGGAGGGGGAGAGAAGGGGACCATGTCTAGACACCTTAGGGTCGGTCTGGGTTTCTGCTGGGGCTGTTTGGCCCTGCCATGGCAGGCATCCATTTCCCTTCCCTTCTCCACTGATGTAGTTACTCAGTTGTAGATAGCTGCACTGTCTGCCCTACATCTGTGTAGGAAATAGAGGCCATAATTCTCCCAACCTATGTGTCCCCAATATTACTTGCAATTTATTATCTGTATTTATTATTATTGTCTGCTCTTTAAAAATCCCTTCTCTCCTTACCCATGTGCCAGGCGCCTGTTGTACTGAGAAGTGTGCTCCCTGACTTAAATGTGTACAGACACTTGTGGCAAGCAGTCACAACAATTTTCAAGATCTAAGTTTGGGCTGGAACCAGAAGATCAGAAACTTTGAGACACTTCTATATGTCATGCCACTCCTCATAATCTTACTGAGACCTTTTTCATCCCAAGAAAGTCATATCTGAGTAACCAAGTGTTGGATGATAGCAAATTTTGTCCTGTATGAGTATAGCAGAGCAGCAGAGAGAATGTGTAGCAGATCTGGGATAATGCACTGCTTTTACATCTTGCTTCTACTCTACAGTGAGTAATTTTCCATTATAGAGCCCTTCACTTTGGTGCCATCCTTAAGAGTTCAGTGGAAAATGTAGTCAATACAAGCAGCACGAAAATGAGGAGCTTTTAAGTATTGCTCAGGCTTTGAGCCCTAGCTAAAGCAGCAGTATATGCTGATAACTGAGGACAAATTTGGAACCTTCCCAGTAATCAGTAATGGTTATGGTTTTCCTAAGTGCATACTAATTTGTGATTGTTTAAATTCCTAAATTCTTGTCGAGGGAAGGAATGGCTGCCTTGAGTGCTTCAGTACCCGTGCATATATACAAATGAAAATTGCAAATACAGTGCCTGATATCTGGTACTTGGATTTTTACATGTAGCATTAATAAATACATTTAAGGAAGCTGGATGTACGTGATTTTTTTTTCCCTTCAGAGATATGCCATGATAACATGCAGGGCACTAACAGTGATAAAATCTGTCAGTATGTGGAATGAAGTCTGTTCACAAATTTGTGTCAGTACATTGGTTCGCTTTGCATCTGCATCCACAGTTGCATATTCAGCTTCACAGCACTTACTGTCAGCAAGTAATTTTGAATATGCATACATAGAGCTAGGCAATGCTAATCGAAGTGTTAATTTGTGTAAGAACACTTGAGTTTAGCAGCAGGCAGGAGGAGTTCAAACACATAAATCTCTATTAGTTCCTATACAGTCATTGCTTTTCATTTTAATTCATACAGGGCATTTAACAGAGGAATTTCTTTCCTGGCCAGGAATACTCTTGTGTGATTAAGTGGAAACATGAGAGGATTTATACAAATACCAGATTGCTCTCTAAATATAGTCACTTCCAGTGCTTATTTTAAACTAAGTGTCAAACCACAGAATTATTAGGGTGGTAACTGTAGTTTGTTAGAAAAAGAAGAGAGAACTTTGCAGAATGAACTTGTCATATATGGAAATAAGATGAGTGGTATGTGTAGTTTGGACCAGCACATGTTGGTAAAAAGCAAACAGCTGTAATCAGTGTTTATTTTCATATGAAAAAACACTCATAACTTTGGATGAGATTCCACAGCTAGTGGGTGTTCAAGCCCAAAATAGACTTACAAGATCAATCACTCCTTATTAGCAGAGGACTTCAATAATCTTTTGCTATGCTGGGTTATCTTTCTGTTAATTAAGTTATCCAGAGCTCTTGTGCTGTTTCTTTTAGATAGGCCACTTTTTGTTACCTGGTTTTATGTTCTGTCTTACACATCTAGAAGAAAAATTCACTACTATACCTTTAGTCAACCTGTAAATTAGTCCACTGTTCTTAAATATCATATCCACTTAACTGCAAGATTGCACACCTACTTGTCAGCTTAGGTGTCTGCTATGAGAGAGAGAAAGGAAGAGCTCCAGCTGAAACCCAGAGCAGTAGAAGTTTCAATATAAGTTTGTGCTTTGAATGTATTAAAACTGTTCTGTGAAAAGAAAGAGAAAATACTTAATCTTTCTGGAAGATGGTATTGTTGCCTGATGGACATCTACACTAGCTGAACCTCCCTCATGAGGCCTTTTCTAATTTAGTGATTGTACTGTTCTAGTTTGTGCAGTGTGTACATGGCCTATATTGTACTGCAAGAAACTCCTGAGAGGGCAGGGTGGCAGAAGGCATTGTTCTAGCCTGATAGAAGAAAGAAAACTGTAAGACCTTTTGGAGAGAGAGGTCAGCAAGCATTACCTGCAGTGTGTCTGTTCGTTTTAATGGTGATTGTACTGACATGTTGCTGAGGAGGATGCATGATGTGCACCAAAAATCTACTGCATGATTTCCCTCAATGCTCCACAAGCTCCACTGAACTATCTGAAGGCTACATGAAATACAGGTCTGCAAGGGCATGTATAGGAGTCTAGGGTGATAGGGATTATCTAAGATGTGAAGACATTATATAGATAGACATCAGTAAATCAGTTGAGAGTGGGATGCTGAAGAAGTCCAGGTCAAATAGGAATTGATATGCACCCTGGAATTTTTATAGTTAACTTGATAACAACAGTCTTCAACACCCTTGAGTCAGCAACATGTTTGCATCGCCCATAACCAAGGCCAGTAATCTGTGAGGAACTCCGTGACAACCTAAGTGTCAGAAATGAGCATGAGTCTGGTTGTGCAGCTCCAGACTCTAATTCTTGATGTAATTACATTAACTTACTCCTCAGTCAGATTCAAATCAAACTGACTACATAGGTATTACTCCATATAACTGACTGTTGTTATTTTCGGTGATGACCGTGGTAAAAAAGCCTCTCCCATCTTTCATAGAAGCCCCTTTTACATATTGAAAGGCTGCAGTAAGTTCTCCCTGGTACCTTGCCTCCAGTTCCCTCTCCTCTCCTTTCTCCTGTCCTCTCCCCTCTCTTTTCCTCCCCTAGGAGAGGTGCTCCAGCCATCTCTGATCCTTTTGGTGGCCATTTTCTGGACCTGCTCTAACATATCTATGTCTTTCTTGTGCTGGGGACCCCTGAGCTGAGCAGAATATTCCATATGGGGACTCATGACAGCAGAGTGGAGGGAGAGAATCACCTCCCTCAACTTACTGGTCATGCTTCTTTTTATACCACCCAGGATATAATTTGCTTTCTGGGCTGTAAGCATGCATTACGGACTCAAATTTTGCATCCACTAGCATCTCAAAATCCCTCTCCACATATTAAACAATATGAGTCCTTGAGGGACACTGAGCTGTTGACTGCCACTCTTTGGATGTGGCTATCCAGTCAATTTCTTGTCCACTGAGTATTCCATCCATCAAACCCATATCTATCTGTATCAAAGACATCATTCTCAATAGCTGAGAATTTTCCGGGGTTAACACATGGCTGCAAGTTGAAGTCCTGATACACTGCTTAATTACCTATGGAGGGAGATTCTAAAAAGTAAGTACAGGTTTACTCTCTCATGAAGTAACTGAGCAGAGGTTGAGCTTCCCAGTTAGGTGTGTTTTCACTGAGTCTGTGTGGGTTTAATTTTCACCTGACAGGACTTCACATGACACAGAGGTGTAGAGGAGGAAGGCAGGTTTACAATACAATAATACAATACAGTACACCAGGTTGGAAGAGACCTTCAAGATCATCGCGTCCAACCCATCAACCAATCCAACCCACCTAAATACAATACAATACAATACAATACAATACAACCCACCTAAACAACTGAAAAACTAAACCGTGGCACCAAGCACCCCATCAAGCCTCTTCTTGAATACCTCCAATGTTTCTCTTGCTGGAATCAGTCTTTATTCTGAAACAGCTAGGTCATAGGTCTGAGCAGCTTAGAAGCAGAGCCATTTTCCTCCCCAGAGGGTTGCAAGGACAACCACGGGCATTTCTTGAGGCCAGTTTCCTGACTGTTGATAGTCCTGTTTTGCCTCAAGGTCAGAAGCATAACAAAGAAACAGTTCCTTTACTTGCAAATGTAAAAAGATATTGCAGACTTTGATTTATTTTTGCAAGTGAATTTTTAAAAGCCATCATGAGGAAAAAAAAATCCTGTGGGAAAGAAAATAAAATGGAGCACTTTTAAAAACAAGAAAACAGCCGTGTATAGGAATGTCTTCATAGTTTCATAGTTTCATAGTTTCAGTTAGGGTTGGAAGGGACCACAAGGATCATCTAGTTCCAACCCCCCTGCCATGGGCAGGGACACTCTACCCTAGATCAGGCTGGACAGAGCCTCGTCCAGCCTGGTCTTAAACATCTCAAGGGGACGGGGCCTCAACCACCTCCCTGGACAACCCATTCCAGGCCTTCACCACCCTCACGGTGAAGAACCTCCTCCTCACATCCAGCCTGAATCTCCCCATCTCCAGCTTCATTCCATTCCCCCTAGTCCTATCACTTCCTGATAGTCTGAAAAGTCCCTCCTTGCTTGGGTGCTTGCTTTGTGCTATATGCTGTATCCCTTGCTCTCTAAAGCGTTTTATGCTTTTTTGCTTCTTAAAAATTACAGAAAATTTAAGTACCTATTTGTATCATTGCTATGGGAATAGAGAAGAAGGCATTAGCAATGTCTATGGTAGCATACCATTTGGCCTCTTTGGATTCCAGCTCATACTGGAGTTCCATCATGTCTGGTACTGCTGCACTCATAGGTGGAGTTACTTCATTCAGGGCTCGGTAGTCGACTGTCAGACGCCAGTCTCCATTCTGCTTTCGCACAGGCCACACTGGACTGTTGAAAGGGGAATGAGTTTTGCTGATGACTTTCTGACTCTCCAACTGACGAATCAGATTCTGAATGGGCAACAAAGAGTCACGGTTGGTTCTGTATTGTCTGTGATGCACAGTCTGAGAAGCAGCCGGCAATTTAATGTCCTCAATCTTGTGTTGTCCCACAACTGCAGATTCATCAGAAAGATCAGGTCTAACAGACAGCTTCAGTTTTTGTCCATCAATTTCTACAGATGCTACTCCAAAAGCCCATTTGTAACCTTCAGGGTCTTTGAAACGCCCTTCTCTCAGAAAATCAATTCCCAGAATACAAGGTGCGTCAGGTCCAGTCACAACTGTATGCTTCCTCCACTGTTTACCAGTTAAACTTATATCAACCTCCACCTTAGTTAACTCTTGAGATCCACCAGTGACTCCCAGAATAGTTATAGCTTCTGATCCCTGATATTTGATGGCATTATGGTGCACTGAGCCCCTGTGTCAACCAAGGCCCTGTACTTCTGAAATTGTGAAGTGCCAGGCCACTGGATGTACACATCCCAATAGATTCTGTTATCTCTGTTACCCCTCTCCTCCCCCTGGCGGGAGGCAGGGCACCCTAGTTATGGGGAACATGCCCACATGTGCAATGAGCACAGTGTGCAGTGTTAGAACTGGAGCCACTGTTGGAGCTACTAGAGTTGTCCTGGGGGACTGCAGAAGTAACAGCTACCCTTCTGGTATTGCTACCTCGGGTTCTGCCACTTTGCAGTTCCCTCAGTCTCCTGAAAAGATTAGCAGTTGGTTGACCATCCCATCTGTTCATGTTCTCACCAAACTGATCACGCAGAGTTATCCAAATACTTCCACGTGACTGCCTTGGTGGTCTATTTTGGTTGGATCTGTTTTGGAATGACCTGTTTTGGAATGACATCCTTGGAGGACGTCTGTTCCTCACAGAGGAAACCTGTATCCATCTGGAGGAAGAATTAGAATTATCTCTCTGTGTCAATTGGGAGATGGAATTTATAATTTCATCCTTCATCTCTTTCCCTCCAGCCGGCCAGGGGGGTTCCCTGAACCCCCCCCTCTCTCCCTCCCCACCTCCCCTTTTTCCCAAAAAGGGTTAGAGAGAGAGAGAGAAAGGCAATTAATGAAGAAAAATTCTGTTAGCTAAAAAGCACATGCAAGAATTAGCTTTCTTATCTGGTTAGCTGTTAACTCAAGGCCGTTCCTGCTTCAGAAAGAGAGAAGCCGTCCAGCCCACAGGACAGAGAAGCACAGACTGCACCCAGCCTGAACCCAGACCAGACACAGACTGAACCGACAGAACCCAAACTCCAAACTGCACCCTACAAGCCACCAATGAAATTAGTTTAGACTATCTTGTTTTTGTTCAAATATCAAAAACATTCAGCTAGAGTGTTCAGCAACTGTCTCTTTCTTAAAGACACAGCCTCAACCGGTCACAATCATGTATTCTATTGCTCCTATTTTCATTAACATTTTTACTTTTTAAATGAAAAAAAATCTATATAGGAAAGTGCTGGTTTGCTGTGATCTTGTGAAATTACCTTTTCTTAATTTCTGAATGTGATAATTCTTGTCTTTAGATGGTTGTTGCATCCTAAGTTGGCTTTTTTCAGCTTCTTGGTAGCTGTAGAGACCAGGCTTTTGAAAACTGGTGTGATACCTTGTGTTTTCCTCTGTCAGAGCACCAGAGTTATAGGAATACTGGCTCAGTACTTTGGGTTATTTCAATGTCACACATGGAAAAGTTACGTTTTAAAATTTTTTCCCCAAAGTTCCCAGTGGTCATAAATATTTCCCTTGTTTTCCAAGATAGAACTTGGCAAGCAGCTACTCTTGTAGCCCAGTTTATTCTCAGCTTTTAAAGAGGAGGAGGAACAGCATCTCTGGGAGCTGTAGCTGCTGAGTGCTGTAGAAATGGGTCTTTCTCCTTCCCCACACTGAAAGGTGAGGATAAGAATGATGTCAGTAAGTTGTGCTGATAACACATTTCATAGCAAACATCTCATGTATGTGATTAGCAGAGCAGCTGTCAATACTATTTGAGTTTACAGCCTCAAGCAGAGGGTGGAAAAGACCATCCTACACCTTCACATTTAAAAGATGGGTATTATATGTGTGAAATTTGAACCTAAAATAAAGACTGTGGGGCTAGTCAAATCACTTGTTACCATTTAATAAGGAGTTACTTGCCTCCATAATCCCAGGGATGTCTTGGGCAAGTACAACTACAGATTTCTTCAGTAAATAACAACCTTTCCCTACAGCAGCAGAGGTTTCTGACTCTGCAGGGTAACAGACAAAACTGATAGCGATGAGCTGATGCACAATTTTAGACCTGAAATCTGTTTCTTGACAACAGAAACAAAGCGGTGAGTCATTGCCAGTGACCAGCCAGGCACACCAGGACTCCAGCTGGCACTGTCATGAGTGGGGAGCAGTGTACGGGAGTGCCTGTCTCCCAAGCTTTGGCTCCCATTTCCCCCCAAAGGCTGTGTGTTTGCAGGAAATAACCAGCAGAGAAGTCACCATACGTGGTAAAACTGTAAACATACAGAAAATGCTGAATGTGTTTTTTGACACTGCATGAGTTTTGGTAACACCTTCAAGCATGCCAGCATTTGTCCAAATAACTTCTGGACTGTACTTTGAGGCAAATATACACTAAAAGGCTTTCTCAGAAAAACTGGACCGAGGACTGTTTTTAGAAAGACCACATAAATCTTGGCAGATAGAGCAAAGTTATTTCTGCAGGGTTTATTTTCTGCATAGCTGCTTTTTATTTAAAATAAGCAAGGCACATGCTGCTCAGCTATGCTCATCTGTTGATACAGTTGGTACCACAACCAGCTCAGGCAGTCCATGCTGAAAAATGGCAGCAAGGACTGGAAGGACACAGGGAGGGAGTATCCTAGTGTGTTTTTTTCACACTTCATTCTTTCCTGAAGTTCCATCTGTGGACACTGTTGGGTAGTAATCACCAGCTGGGAGGCCATGAGGTTGGATCTGATGCAGTCTTTCAGAGTCCTTTGATTACATTCTGAGCAATAAAATCAGGGCACATGTTTATGGGGGAGCCACTCCCTTTGGGCAGTATAATTGCCTGATGAGATTTGTTAGCTCAAGTGCTGTAAGGTAAATTTATATAAATGTTACTTGATGTATTTACCTGAACTTCATTAATACTGGTATAATCACCCTAGGATTATTAGTATGTGAAGTAAGTAGAATGAGGCCTAAAAGCCTTAATAATCTTTTGAGGGTGTGGGGGGAAATCTAATGGGAGCTCATAAATGCTAATACTTTGGAAAGTTTTGACAAGGTTTTACTTACTTTGGCAGTGATATTGGAGTCAGGATATCCTAAAGGAAACAGGATCATGAGCTGGCAGGGTCAGATTTAGAGACTTTTTTCAATGGCCAGTTTACATCTCAAGTCCTGTTTCTGTCTTGACAAATGTACCTTACACCTTAACCAGGGTATGCTAAATGCCCTTGCAGACAAATGCCTGAGGGCAATACTGGATATTCACTGGAATGACGTTACAGTGCCAAAATTGACCATAGCTTTCTGTAGATTTTTACTTCCAAACTTATCTAGAGAAAAAATTTAAAATATTCAGGGCCCGATGTGACAAATGGTGTCTGACCATCTGCAGTGACAAGTGTCCCTGGATAACTGGGAAATATGTGAAGGGGCTGCCTGAAGGAATTAGTTTGTTGACTATTGCCTAGCAAGGGGAAGCAGAGAGGTCACTGTGATGTGACGGATATGTGACGAGTGGATGGGGCCAGACAGGTGGCAGAGACCTTTGCTTATCCTGGGTGACATCTGACAGCCTGAGGTGAATGTAGATATATGAAGTGGTTCACTGACTTTAACTCAGCCCTGAAGAAGAATTTGAATGTCTGCTTTGATAGAAAGGCAAAGCCAAGGGAAAGAAAAGTGTGTCAAAACTCCGTTGATGGTGGTCAGCAATTAGATACCTTGTGGAAAGCAAAATACTGGTTCATAAATCTCTCAAATGCCAAAGCATTCATAATATTAATTGTCATGGATTTCTTCTTCCCTTAGACTGGAGTTTGTACAAGGAAATACTTTTTGGCTTTCTGTACCAAATGATGCTTACTAACATCATTCTGGGTAGTCCAAATGTCTTGCTTGAAGCTGAAGCTCCAAAACTGAATGTTATTCTGGTGGTACTAGAGCCTGAAACTACTGAGGCAGAAGGAAGGGAGCCACCTGCAGAGACCCACAGCATTCTGTAACATATTGCAGGATCTTCTGAATTTTGAGAGCAGCAGTATATGTATCAGTGTGCAATTTTCCATAATCACTGCAAAAACTGGAAAAACATTGGGGTTAATAAGTACATGGGAAATTTGGGGGAGAAAATCCAAACAAACACCCAGCCAGCAAACAAACAACAGAGCAAGCTTTCATTCCTGGCTTTTGATTGGTAGCATTTTATATTTTTTACATTATCCACTCACCAAAAAAGAATAGAGAATAGTAATTTAAGAAGAAAAAAACAAAGCTCAGAGTAGCCTTCATAGACTGAATTCCAGGATTCCTGGGATGCAGAATTAACTTCTTGTTTAATTTTGCCAATTTAACAGTTTAAGGATACTTAGTGAGAATTTGCCACTAATGTTTGTTGAATGGAACTCCCTTGCAGGATTTGCATTGTGACCAGAGCCCCTCTGCTCATCTTCTGATAGATAAGCTCTATCACAGAGTGTGGCTATGATTCATCTGAAGTGTACTTTCTGATTGAGGCAGAAAGTTGGATGCAATATACTTGAACAAAAAGCCCTTTGTCAATCATCTCTGGACATAGGGAATTCACTGTCTAATGGATATGACAGTACTTAGAACTCAAATAGCAAATGTAGATTTTTGGATTAAGTGCAAACTACTTTCCACACCCCTAAAATGTGCATGAGATGTTATACACTGCAGGTATCTAGCTTGAGGCTATTTTGTTAATGTTTGAAAAAACCCTTTCTACAATTTTTTCTTTGTCTGTACACATTTACACACGTTCTCAGTTGCTACCAGCCACCTGCCAGGCAGGAATGACATGCAGAACTGCAAGTCTAGAAACATTCCTGCTAAAAAAAGCCACTAGTGTTGAACTTTGAAGTGGCAAACTGCTTGATGCAGTTTTACAGAGCACCAGAAAATATTAGCCATCCGAGGGGGTTTGATATGTTCCTTGGCTGTAGGTTTTTTGGTTGCAGATGCTGAATCTTCACCATTGTATGTTCCTGGTCCAGGATGAAGCTTGCTGGGCCGAAAGATGAGTCACTGTGACTGCTTCCTTGCTTAAAGTGGATTACTTAAAAGTGGCTAGTGAGTAAACACAGCAGCAGCAGCTAAGGGGCTGCCACAACAGCAGCTAGTGATAAATTGCAGAGAGAGATCTCCAACAACTTTCAGAAACTGATGGTGTGGCTAGGCTGATTCCGTCAGGTGATCCTTCCACTCGGTTACTGCTAGAACCTGTTGGAATCTGGTTAGCTCACTTGTGCGCACTTCCTGTAGATAGCTATTTCAAGACATGGATATAAATATACAATACAATACAATACACCAGGTTGGAAGAGACCTTCAAGATCATCGCGTCCAACCCATCAACCAATCCAACCCACCTGAAAAACTAAACCATGGCACCAAGCACCCCATCAAGCCTCTTCCTGAACACCTCCAATGAAGGTGACTCCACCACCTCCACGGGTAGCCGATTCCAATGGGCAATCACTCTCTCTGTATAGAACTTCTTCCTAATATCCAGTGTAAACCTCCCCTGGTGCAGCCTGAGACTGTGTCCTCTTGTTCTGGTACTGGCTGCCTGGGAGAAGAGACCAACCTCTGCCTGTCTACAACCTCCCTTCAGGGAGTTGTAGAGAGCAAGAAGGTCACCCCTCAGTCTCCACTTCTTCAGGCTAAACAACCCCAGCTCCCTCAGCCTTTCCTCATAGGGCTTGTCTTCCAAACCCCTCACAAACTTCGTTGCACTTCTCTGGAGACGCTCCAGCAAGTCAACATCCTTCCTAAACTGAGGGGCCCAGAACTGGACACAGTACTCAAGGTGCAGCCTAACCAGTGCAGTGTAGAGGGGCAGAATGACCTCCCTGCTCCTGCTGGCCACACTGTTTCTGATGCAGGCCAGGATGCCATTGGCCTTCTTGGCTGCCTGGGCACACTGCAGGCTCATGTTCAGCCTGCAAACAACCACCACCCCCAGGTCCTTCTCTGCCTGTCTGCTCTCCAGCCACTCTGACCCCAGCCTGTAGCACTGCATGGGGTTGTTGTGGCCAATGTGCAGAACCCGGCACTTGGATGTGTTCAATCTCATGCCGTTGGACTCTGCCCATCTGTCCAGCCTGTCAAGGTCCCTCTGCAGAGATCTACCACCCTCTAACAGATCCACACCTGCTCCCAGCTTGGTGTCATCTGCACACTTACTGATGATGGACTCAATCCCCTCGTCCAGAGCATCAATAAAGACATCGAACAGGATGGGGCCCAGCACTGATCCTTGGGGGACACCACTAGTGCCTGGCCGCCAGATGGATGTGGCACCATTCACCACCACTCTCTGGGCTCGGCCCTCCAGCCAGTTCCTAACCCAACGCAGGGTGCTCCTGTCCAAGCCATGGGCTGATAGCTGGCCAGGAGTTTGCTGTGGGGGACGGTGTCAAAGGCCTTGCAGAGGTCCAGGTAGACCACATCCACAGGCCTCCCCACATCCACCAGGCGGCTCACCTGATCATAGAAGTAGATCAGGTTGGTCAGGCAGGACCTGCCCTTCCTAAATCCATGCTGGCTAGGCCTGATCCCTTGGCCATCCTGTAAGTGCTGTGTGATTGCATTCAAGATGACCTGTTCCATAATCTTGCCTGGCACTGAGGTCAGGCTGACAGGCCTGTAATTCCCTGGCTCATCCAACTGACCATTCTTGTGGATGGGTACCACGTTGGCCAGCTTCCAGTCTTCTGGGACCTCTCCAGTGAGCCAGGACTGTTGAAAAATGATGGAGAGTGGCTTGGATAGCTCATCTGCCAGCTCTCTCAGTACAGGTTTGCTTAAGAGTTGGCTTACCTGGTGAGTGTCATGGACTTTTGTTTTGTCCTTTGTGGCATACCAAGGAAGTTTCTCAAGAAGCCTTTGCTTTTGAAGCACAAAACATTCTTGATCATTGCAAATCAGGGCTGAGTATCTCTTTCTTCTCTCTCTTTCTCAGACTCTTATTCCCCCTGGCTCTGCTTTTCACTCTGATCAGAGAAGTGTGGCCTCAGAAACACCCCGTCATAAAACTCAAGAATCCCCTGTGTCAAGGTTAGGCTCAACAAATTCCTCATGTTGGTTCCCCTGTGGGATGCTGGCCTGCAGGTTGATCTGGGTTGTAAATCTAACGGATTTTTCTTCAGGAAGGTGCCGAAGCTGTGTGGACTGTGGACAAATAGGTATTCCCTGGGCAGGGTGAGATGTGCTCAGCACATAGTACAAAGTCAAGCTCATAATGTGTTACTGGCATACACCACCACATCACACTAGTGCATCTGCATAAACAAATGAAAGAAGCAATGAATAAATTAGACAACATAATGCAAGGAAATAAGAGTGAAATTTCATAATCCTTTGCTGAGGAAGGTAGCCTTGTGATATGCTCTGCCAGCACAAGTGGCTGCACTAGAAGAGCTATTTTAGTGCTTTCACCTATGTTGTTGATCCTGGTAGAAATGTGATTTAGCAAAGGGACAGAGCTAGCAGTGAAAGAGATGAGCCCTGTGAACAGATAAATGCCTGAAGATTTTTACTTTGTTTGTTGTTTTATCTTTGGTATTCTGTGACAATGGAAACTGATTTGGAATGCTGGAATGTAAAGAAAAAGC
This sequence comes from Colaptes auratus, assembly GCA_015227895.2. Lineage (NCBI taxonomy): Eukaryota > Metazoa > Chordata > Aves > Piciformes > Picidae > Colaptes > Colaptes auratus. Next base: position 54,775,374 of record CM026897.1, on the reverse strand, counting down.
TTCTCTGAATTATTTTCTACTGCAGAAATTAACTGCAGAGAGTCTTGGTACTTTAAATCTTACCTATGTCATGCTGAGGTATATCATCTGAAGGAAATGACAGAGATTTTGAGAGAGCTGTTACAAGGAAAATGAGAAAATGTGGAAGCCTTTCTGTCAGCAGATAAAAGGTTGTCAAAATTGTGTAATGAACAGCAGGAAAAGGAGAACCAAGTGACCTGAATAGCAGCTCACTGGGACTGATTGGTTGGCTTAAACAAGCAGGAAGAAAACCAGGAAAGTGAATAAAAATATGTGAGGTCATTGTGAAAGAAAATTTGCATGCCTTGCTTTGGAACAGTTGGAAGATTGATGTAAATGATGCATGATGTAAGGATCTTGAGACTTCAAGAATGAGAGCAAGGAGAGGATCTGGCTGTTGCCAAAAAGCTCTTATATGTTCAAGCATCCCCAGTGCAGTGAAGCAACTCCTTTAAATCAGAAACAGAAAACAGCAGTGTAATCCAAACCTTTGCCAGACCTTCACAGGCATGCTGATGGATTGCAGCTGGAAGGCATTGCCAGTGTAGCAATATCTGTGATCAGATGCTGTTTCGTGGCTAATTGCATTGGTTTTGTTTTTTGACAGGCTTGCTAACATCTGTGTTTCTGAACTTTCTTTCTGAGGGAGCAAAGGACAAGGCAGGAGTTGCATCTGGTAGTTAATCCAAGCCCTCAGCTGGGAAAGGAACCTTTGAAGATTCATCCCCTGGTATTGGGAAAGAGGAGCTCTCTGGCCCTGTCTGCTGACTTGGGCAAACAGAGTCAAACGCTAAATCTGTGTCCCCGAGGGAGACTCAGTTTGTAAAGTAAGGTGAGCTGGGAGGGGCGCTGGGTGAGCTCCTGTTGTCAGGGCTGTCCATCCAGCTGGAGGAACGCCTGCTACTGTGTGGGTGAACTGCCTGCCTGTTCATTGCCCAGGGCTGTGCTGTTCTACAAAATGCTTTTGTTTGCAGTAAATACTAGGCAGCTTTGTGAAGGTTGCCTGGAAACCTCATTGATCCCCCTGAAAAAGCTGAGTAGCTCTGGGGCAGATTTAGCAGTGCCATCGAGTGCCCTCCCTGCCTGGGCAGCAAAGGGGATTTGAGTAGCTGGCAGCAGCCAGGCAAGATCCTGGGCTTTGGATGCAGAATGGTGATGGCTTTAGGCTCCTATAGACACACAACAGGAGGAAATGCCGTGACAGTAGCTGTGCATGTCAGCCACTGGAGGCATGAAACACAGACCACCTCCTGCTTCTCCATCCCTCAGCAATTTTCACAGAGCTGCTTTTAAAAAACCACAGAGGAGGCAAGAAGGTTTGAAGACGAAAAAAGTTCTTTCCTATGATGACAGTGCTAATTGGATCCAGCATATGCTATGCAGTATTTCTGTTGAGGGTCTAATGGCTTACCAGAAATAAAGTCATCTGTGGCTTGATAAAAATGAGAGTATCAGTTATGCCCTGCAGGGTCATGTAGCTTTAATTATGGCACCACCCTGGATGTTTTGATACTGGGCCCTTACCTTTATTAAAGCAGTCCAGGCTTTGCTGTTCAGCCCCAAGTGTGTTGTGTGGGGATCTGCCTGTTCTGGGGAGAAGCTGCCATTGCAAGTCCCCCAAAGGCCTAGTGTAAATGGTAAACACTGACTCTCACAGGAGTGGACCACTGTTATTGCAATTCCCTATCTGCCAGATCAGGCTGAGAAGAGGTGCATGGGGCAGACAAGGTTTTGATGGTTCTTCATCCATGTTAGGCTTGGTGACATGGCCAATACTGCCCAGAGGGGACCTGCCCATTGGCGTGTAGATAAGGGCATCAAGGATAAGCTTGCAGGCATCTGGGAGCTGGCACTGGCACCCTGACAGAGTTGTACCATGTCATCTGGCATGGGAACCTGGGATGAGGGCTTTGTGTCCTCTAGCCCAATGTTGCCTAGCTCCAGTTACAGCCCTCCAGAAAACCTCAACTTTTTGTGGACAGGACAGAGTTCAAGCTGATGTACACACTTCTGTTTTTCAAGACATACTGTTAGCATACTGTATAGTTGCACTGAGGAGGAATATGTTTGAAACACAGTGTAATGGGTTGAGGCAGCCCCCCTCCCCACCACGGGCAGAAATAACAACTCAGACAAATGGGTTGCAAAAGTGGTGGAAAGTTTAAAATGGAAAGTGGTGAGTGTGTACAGAGAACCAGAAGCTGAGTGACAAAAGAAAATCCCAAAACATACCCAGAGAGATCCCATCCCCACCTGAGGGTGCACCCCAGACCCCCAGGGCTCCTTCTTCCATCCCCCCTCACTGCTAGGCTAGTCTCAGCTGGCCAGATCTGAGACTGCCCGTCCCCCCATGGCCTTGGGCCTAGCCAGGCCCATGGCCAGGAGATATCTCCCCCAGTTACCAGGTGACGGTGAGGAGAAGCGGAAGTGCCAGACCCCGCGCTGGATCTTATAGTGGAGCAGAGAATTATGGTATGAAATACCTAATTTCCTGTGTCCACCCCTCTGGGCTGGACTTCTGGACACAGGAAGCACACCACATAGCAGGGGGCGCCCAGCCCAAACTGCTACACACAAGGTCCTAATTCTTCCTGGGCTTGCTATTTTGCTTGGACATGGGGGAATGTAAAATGAACACTTTCATTGAGAACTCTGCATTCTACTAAAAAGAAATTGAATGAAAAGTGCTGTTGAGTCTGGAGCTTTACTCTGATGCCACAAGCCTTCTCCTAGGTTCACTCAAAATCTCGTATGAAATAGATGTTAGAACTTCCAAGTTCTTCAACTCTGAACCTTCATTTAAACCTCATCTGTACCCAGGGATAGCCTCCATGTGCAGACTTCATTTGCAAAATTACATCTCTATGGTTATAGCTTTAATGTTTTTAACTAACTTTTCCTGGAGATGTGAGAAGGCTTAACAGGTCCTACAAAATGAACTGCTTTGCTGCCTTTTGTTTGTTTGTTTTGTTGTTGTTGGCAGTAGAATATTTTAAAAATAAACCCTAAAGCCAGAGCCCATAATCAGCACTGAGATTCCAAAGAAGGTATCAGTAAGCCCAATTTTTGTCCTTAGAAACCATGGTAATATTATTTCCTGTTTCTATATGGGAAGTACAGAGAAAATCCAAATGTGACTGGCTACTTTATGACATTTGTTGCACGTGATTGCCTAATCAAATGTAAATTCCCTAACTTACTCTGTTTCATATTTTCTTAACAGTTTCTCTTGAAGCTTACTGCTTTTATGCAGGTTTTCTTGTAAAGCTGCACTGTTGCTGAGCTAAACCATCTGTGTCAGACAGAAACTTCACAAAGTCTAACATGTCTGTGGTTACCCATCCAAATTTTTAGAAGAGATACATAATTGAGATGCTAACTGGTAATTTTAGTTATCCCAGTTAGGTTTTTTCAGTTTTCTCAATGGAATTTGGTTTAGTTTATTAGTCATTGTCTGGCATTTTGTCTTGTTTATGTTACTTCCAGAGAAAGCAACCAAAGTAGTTTCTGCACTGATTTTTTTTTAAAAAAAGAAAAAGGAAAAAAAGAAGAAAAAAAAAAAGAGAAAAGAAGAAATCACCACATGTAGCTGAGACTCTGCACAGAAGCAGCAAGAAGAGAGAGATGCATACAGAAGGATTTTAAAGGTCTTACCACAACAGTGTGTTGTTGGATTGATGAGGAATGGGTTTGAAACACAGGGTCCTAAATTTTTCCTGGATTTACTATTTTGCTTGTACATGAAGGAATGTAAAAGGAACACATGCAGGGTCTTGTGCAGTTTGATTCAGCTGTCAAGGAGCAGGCAATGAAGTTACACAGTAGGTCAAAAGTCGTTATAGGAATGGGGTTTTAAAAGTGCATTACTCGCCAGCCTGAGCAGTGAGTGAGTAGTGAGGGCAATACATCTTAACGGTCCCCCTTTTTTTTTCTTTTTTTTTTTTTTTCTCATGGCTGTAGCTTTTAGCAAATGAAGCAGTTCCTGGCTTTTGTGGTCTGTAAAGCAGCTTGTATGGTGTCTTCAGTATAATGGCAAACCCCCATACTGTTCCTTTAAAATGGAAAGGAAGTGCAGCTTTCCTGTATTTCTGCAGCCCCAAATTTTTAGCTTGGGTTTCTGTTTCATCAGGCTTTTCCTAGCATTTTGTGGCTTTCTTTTGCTTTCCTGTGACTTTGAAGAGTAGCCTGCTCTTAGCTTCTGAATGACTTCTATAAATTAAATGCTATGGGCAGCTGAAGGAGGAGGATACTAAGGAAAACAATTAGTGTGGCACGCTGCAAATGGAGCCGCATGTTACGTTTTCAGTGAGAGACTTCAGGCTACAGCACTGGGCATTCATCAAATTTTCCATAGACTGCTAAATATCCTTTTTATTACTCCCACAAATAAGTGTGGAAAGTTATCTGCTTCTTTGCTTGAAGGAACTCTCTCTTGGCATTGATTTACTCTCACAATTGCTCTGTGTCAGTCCATGAGGTCTGCATTGCGAGACCTTTATTTCTGCAGCAATGGCACATGTTGTTGCTATTGCTGAAATACAGTTTAATATAAAGGCCATTTAGTAAATGCCAGTATTCATTTAGAAGAATTTTAACATTAGCATTTTCTGTGCTTGATACTGCCAACTGCCAGGCTCCCTGATCCTGATTAGCGAAGCATTTAGACTCACACATAAAGGCCTCTATCATTTCACTGGAGCAAATCACACATTTGAACGTCCAAAGATGCTAAAACCACTAGTGGATTGGGGATGAGGGCACTCTATTTCTAGAGACTTAATTAATAGATCACATTAATCTATTTAAAAAAAAGCAACAGCAAAACCAACAACTTTAATAACTTGCACTTACATCAGTGGGGAATCAGTCTCAGCAAGAGCAAGCGTACAGCAAATGGGAAATGTACAGTCAAGTTTATAGTGACATAATCTTCCCAAATGGAAACTCTGTGAGGTTTTCTTTCTCTTTTAAATCACTATTTTTGCAGAAGAACTTTAGTTTACTTGTAATTAAGTCTTAAAGCCAGGCAGCCATTTAAGCTGTGTAGGTGGTAATTTGAGGTCTTCATATGAATGTGCTTTCCTGTGGCAACACTAATTTATTTCTGAGAGAAATAACATTATATGAAGTCTCTGTTTACTATGGGGTTTCTAATAAAGTGCTGACAAAAATAGGGCTGAAATCTACACTGGAATTGGCAGGTATGGATACCAAATCATAGGTTTCTTTGTAAGCGAAATGGTCTAAACTTAGGCGAGCCTAAAAACCCAGGTTCTTCATCTGAACTGGATATTGACACTTCTGTACATTAAAAAAATGTTTGAGAAGGATTTGGTTTCTGATAGAGTGCTGGCGATTTCCCTTTATCCTCTGAGCATGTGAAAAAGCATGCATACCTTGAGCTAGCACATGGCTGCAAATGCTGTGCATGCTAACTGTTGTGGACTAACTGGATACCTGTGTGTAAGTGGATGGTTTGTGTGCTCCGATTTTACGCAGTGGCAGGTTAAGTATTTGACAAGCACATTAGGCACGTATTTACTCCTGTGTTTATTTTTCTTTCATCATCTGCTGCAGTAACAAGTTACTCATACCTAACCAGTGATGTTATATATCTCTTCAAGAGACTAAAACCAGACACAGTATATTTAAAAAGAAGTTATGGTAGGAGACAAAAAACCAGTCTATTCCCTAACAATGGAAAGAAAATGCAGCTTTGCTATATTTACACAGCCCCTTATGGCTACATCTGCCCCCTATGTAAGTAGCACTTACTTAAATGGTTTGTTGTGCACAGTATCTGCAGGTGAGAGATGAAGCAATTACAGGGGGATGCTATAACATACGCTGCCCAAGGAATTGGGTATTGTCAGAGCTGCTGCCTGCTCCAGGCATCTTCCCAGGGGTGTATGGAAGAGGACTTCCTGAACCTTTTAGACTGGATTTGTACATGCTCTCTGCCTTGAAGGCCTATGCTTATGACTTCTATCTCATCAGAGAGAACCATAGAATCACAGAATGGTAAGGGTTGGATGGGGCCTCTAACCCCCCTGCCAAAGCAGAATCACCTAGAATAAGTCACACAGAAACACATTCAGACAGGTCATTAAAGTCTCTATAGAAGGACACTCCACAATCTCTCTGTTCCAGTACTCCATGACCCTTACAGTAAAGAAGTTTTTCCTCATGCTGAAGTGGAACTTCCTGTGTTCTAGTTTGTATCCACTGCTCCTTCTCCTATCACAGAACACTACTGAGAAGAATTGAGCACCTTCTTCTTGACACCTACCCTTTGGATATTTATAAACATTAATGAGATCTTTCCCCAGTCTTCTCTTTTCCAAAATAAACAGCCCCAGGTCTCTCAGCCATTTGTCATGAGAGAGATGTTCCAGTCCCTTAATCATCCTCATAGCTCTTCATCAGACACTCTCCAATGTATCCCTGTCTCTGCTGAACTGGAGAGCTCAGAACTAGACAAAATACTCCATATGTGGTCTCACCAGGGAGTGGTAGAGGGGGAGGAGAATCTCACTTGTCCTGCTGGCCACACTCTTCTTAATGCACCCCAGGATACCATTGGCCTTCTTGGCCACAAGGGCACATTGCTGTCCCATGGATAACTTAATGTCCACCAGGATTCCTAGGTCCTTCTCCATGAAGCTGCTTTCCTGCAGGTCAGTCTTTAATCTGTACTGGTGCAGTTTATTATTCCTTCCCAGGTGCAGGACTCTGCACTTTTCTTCTTGAACCTCATTAGACTCCCCTTTGTCCAGGTCTGCAATCAGTCCAGGTCTCACTGAATGTTCACACAGCCTTCAGGTATCAGCCAAGCCTCCCAGTTTTGTATCATCAGCAAACTTTTGAATATTTTGAAAAGGCAATAGATGAGCTCATAGGAAGAAACCTCACAGTGGTTTGGTAGATTTCAAGGGTTTAGTCAGGATTTGGGAGAGAAGGGTGTGCCTCAAAAGCAAGTGACATACTTAACATCAGTCTGACTGCTCTGTGGTCAAGTGAAATAAGATTAAGGAAGAAATGCATGCTACATGGAACCTGGAGAGGAGAGTTGTAATGTACTGCTGTGTGAAGGACTGCCTTGACACAGTCTCTGACAGCACTTACATCTCTTGCTTACAGGTTGACTGATGATAATTACTGGCAAGAAAGCAATTTGTCTGATACACATTGCCACTAGGTTAGAAGTCTCATTTTCCAGATCATCTCTGAGATCATGTTTCAGACATGGATGGCCTAGCTTGTTTTGTTGTTGATTTTAAAATCTTCTTTCTCCCTGTGTGTTACTTCTTTCTGGCATTAGATTTCAGGTTTCCATGACTCTCATATCCCATTTACTCTCCTGATCTTGATTTTTATTTGTTGTTGAAGTCTCCAGAGCCATGATTCTGTTTCAGTGGGATTCACTGATTCATTTACTGTCACCTGTTTCTACATGTTTTTTTCCTTTGGCCTTATGTGTTTTTGGTGTGGGTTGTTTGTTGGTGTTTTGTGTTTGTTTTTTTTTTTTAATTAAAGATAGTTTTGTTTTAGGCCCTGCTCCTAAAATATCTATCCAGAGAGTAATTTTGAAATAACCCAAATGAAGCTGCTCATGGTTAAATACAGATTTGCATTTGCATTTTTGTTTTGTATCAGCAGATTTGTACATCTTACTTTTACTACTTGAGAGTGTTTTCCCAGTTTTTAATTTGAAACCAGAAATGCTTTAGAAGTTTTGATATATTGTTTTTAAATCTAAAGTTAAAAAAATGAAGGTGAAATGTTTTGATCTATAAAACAACTAAATAATCCTACAACATTTTCCTGCCTGTGTAAAAAATCATTTCAGTCAAATTTTCTGTCTACAGCTATCAGTTCTGGAGGGCAATACTTACTTAATAACCTGCATCTTTATTTAAATTCCAGTAACTTTAAAATTATGATTAAAAATACTGTGGGGCACATGAAGTTATGTTTGTGTGGGTACAGAGGGATATAAAAAGGTAAATAACTAATGAATGATTGGTGGTTCAAGGCTCCTGACTTAGCCCCAGAACACCCACTCCCTTACAAAAAAGTACTTTTGTTCAGGGATGCAAAGCAGAGGCTCTGACACTTACTATTCTGATGTCTGTCTGTTTCCAGGACATTACATTTCTGTGGATACATCTTATGCGGGTGAGAAAGCAGTGCTGTCCAGCCCTGAGCTGTACTCTGAGGAGTGGAGCTGTGTCAGATTGATTTATCAGATATCAGCGACTCCAAAGACTTCACCTCATGCCACGAGGCTCAACCTGTACCTGAGACAGGAAGGAGAGAGCTTTGATCGCTTGCTGTGGTCAGCTGAGGAGCCTTCAGATAGCTGGCTCATAGCCAGCTTAGATTTGAAAAACAACACAAAGAAATACAAGGTAAGCCTGATTTTAGGAGGTGCCACAGGCTTCCTGATGCACATGTTGGGGCATAAGGACTGTTTTTTCAACATGCCCAGTCTGGAAAAGAGGCTGAGGGGAGACCTCATTGCTTTGTACAACTACCTGAAAGGATGTTGTGGAGAGGCTGGTGCTGGTCTCTTCTCACAGGTAATTAGCAATAGAACAAGAAGGAGTGACCTAAAGCTACAATGGGGTAGTTTAGACTGGACATTAGGAAAAAAAAATTTCACAGAAAGAGTGGTCAGGCATTGGAATGTGCTGCCCAGGGAGGTGGTTGAGTCACCAACCCTGGATGTGTTTAAAGGTTGTTTAGACGTGGTGCTTGGGAATATAGTTTAGGGTTGTATTGGTTGGACTTGATGATCCTGAGGTTCCATCCCACCTGAATGTTTCTGTGATTCTGTGAAGTGCTGGACTTCTTTGGCCTTGTCTCATTGTCCTTTAGTGTCCCTTCTGTACTCAAGAAAGGGCATTGACTCTGTGTTTAATGCATACGGGCAAGCTTTTCCAGCAAAAACACCTTTCCTGACTATAAGGATGATAAGCCCATCACACATATTTAATTTGTTTTCCTGTTACTCCTGTTTAAATGTCCAGGCCATACTGAAACTCTGAAATTTATAGTTTGCTTTATACTGTGCAGATTGTACTGGAAGGTGAAATGGGACAAGATAAGTCCGCCAGCATAGCAGTTTTTGAAATCAAAATTACTCCTGGATATTGTATTGGTAAGTACTATGTGCTCACCTTGAGTGTTCTCTGCATGGGGGAAAAAATTAAGATCTGTATTTAGAAGAAAGACAATGGCTTTTTCCATATTGAAAAATTAGGCTGTCATATTTGATAGATATATATTTTTAAAGCTATTTTTTAATTTGTGCACACTAATACATGGGCTTAATTTTGCCCATCTCTGTGATATACAGATAGAAATTTCACAGTAATTAATTCTAAAGCTATTTATTGTTCAAGCATGAATAAGTGTTATGTGTTTATAAACTAAACTGTTGCAAATATTAGGCATAACATCTGTGACATTATTTTTGCTGTCTGCCTGCTCATTCATCCTTGCAGTGGCATCTACAAGATGTAGATTCAAAACCCCATTGATATTTACACTTACTGCTATTTCCTCATGTCATTTACCAAAGCAACTAAAGGAGTTCAGAAATTTCAGTATCTAGGAGTCTGGGAGACCTTTGCATTTCTGAGGAACTCCGGTACAGTCCAACTGAATTGTCACAATTCTGTGGCTCTGTGAAGGAAACAAAGCAGTCTCATTAACGCTATGAAATGCTTTTGTTCTATCCATGGAAGTTCCGCTCTGACTATTTAATATATGAAGAGGAGTATTTTAACGTTAATTGGTTCTAAACTACAACAGTCCTATAAGGCTAAATAATAGTTGGACTGAATAGGATGGAAATGAGAATTCTATCAAAACTTGATCAAAAATTGTGGTTAAGTTTGCTTCCAGTAATTACAAGCTTTAAATGCTCTGTCCAGTTTTATAAATATAGGTATAATCTGCACTGCAGTGCTTAGCAATAGCCTTTCTTCCAGTTTATGTAATGAAAATGTGTGCACTTAAGCTGGTGATGCCTGCAATTGCAGAATGTGACTTTGAAGAAAACCATCTTTGTGGCTTTGTGAACCGGTGGAACCCCAACGTCAACTGGTTTGTTGGTGGAGGGAATATTCGCAATTCTCAGTCTATCTTGCCCAAAGACCACACACTGAACAGTGAACTGGGTAAGCAACAAACATAAAACAGAAGTGCAGTGGAAAATTTGAGTCTGTAATCCATGTATGACTCTTGTACTGCAAACTATCATGAGAGTTCTTTCTTTTCTCCTGGCATTGAGTAGGGTAAGAATGACTTATGTGAAAAAAACAAACCCAAAAGAGATTAGAAAAAGATGTGAGGAATTTGCAGAAGCCCACATGAAGTTTTGTGTAAGATTTATGATAAGATTGTTACACCCTTTGCTAGGCCTCAGCATTACTCAAAATAAGGATAAAGTTTTGGACAAGAGAAAATTCATTTTTCTGTGCATTCCAAAAGTAGGGCCACAAAAAGTTTTGAAATTATGTGCTGCTACTCTGTACGTCTGGCAAGGGTTTTCTTTCCAGTGGCTATTGGGAGAGCTGAATAGGAAAGCTAAGGGATTAGGTCATATTTGGATAATCATGGGTAAAATTGCACAGCTTAGGAGTTTTGTTTCTTTCAATCAAATGTTAATAGAGTCGGTTGTAAAGACTTAAAGGAGTTTCAGCACTTGCCATGTACAAAACACTTGTCCCTCTCACTGTGTTGAGAGAAGAATGTTTTATGTAGTCATAAAACTGCACCTTTGGTGTAGTATTGCATGAGGTACCACAGTAGGTGACAGTCAGGAAGCCTGGCTGGTGCAGCACACTGTGTGTCTCAGACAATGCGACGTTTGCAAAGGTGTAAGGAATTAATTGCATCGCAAAAAGCAGGGTTGGTCCTCTTTCCTTAACTCACGCCGCTGTGCCTTTTTATTTATTTCACAATTGTGTGAGTTGAGTACAGAGTGTCAGTCCAGCTGTGCATCACCCTGTGGCTTCTAAATGCTGGTAAAATTTTGATGGAAGTTTTATTTGCCACAACTTCAACAGCAGACAGTGGTTCTACCTATTAAATAAAGTACTGTATGTGATAGGAAACACTGCCAGCTGGGAGGGATCTCTTTTCTTGTAGCTGAAATTTCTTTTTCACTCCAAACCCTCGCTGCTGACCATTGTCTGAGAAGACCCCAAGAAGCCAAATGTCACAGAAGAGCCTTCTTTTTGCAAGAATTGTGCTATGAAGATACATGTGCCATGAAGATCACAACTAAGCTATTTAGTGTGGTAAAATTGCACTGCAAAGATGAAGCCCAGAACTACTCATGCAAATACTGTTGAAGTGTCATCAGTCCCCTGGCAGTGGGTAGGCTTTAGGAGGCCTACAGCCAAGCAAGCCCTTTCCTCTCCTTCCGCTGAAGTCAAGCAAGAAGTGACATCTCCAGCTTTGAGAATACTAATAGTTAATCAATGTAGTGGTGTAGATACAAACCTGATGGCATCGTTTATAGTGTCCATACTGAAGTAACCTGTCGTTTTTGTGCTTCATTCTCTTCTTAAGTTTTCTACTTGTGAAGAACTATTTTTTCATTCATCAAATGATGCTGTTTTATGCCGTGTTTCTGGGAATGCAGAGGAAAAAGAATTACAGATGCACAGCATATTCATGCACATGGGTGTGTCCTCTTTAAATCAAGATAGCTTACTGTCACAGTCATGGATGACTTGTGTGATAGCATCCATGGAAATGTCTATCAAAAACATTCAGCCATAGTGTTCCAGCAACTGTCCCTTTTCTTAAAGGCACAGCCTAAACTGGTCACACCCAAAATCAAAGTCTGAGAAGCTTTATCCTTTAAAGACCCCGGAGGTCATACTGGCTGTTGAGGGGGAGGGATTCTACTAATCTGTAATGCAATTTTCTGTTTATTAACATCTACCCTGGCAAAATCCTATTTTTTAATGGATTTTAAAAACCCTGATCTATTTAGTAAAGATAGAACATTTAGAAATCAAATCCTAGATAGACTGAGCAGAATTATGCAGGCAGTGAAATTTGAAGAATACAGGGGTTTTTGCCAGTTCATTTGATATATTGAATGAACTGCTGAGTAAAACGTGAGGGAACACATGGCTATAGTCTTGTTCATTTACTTGGGTAAAAGCTGCACTTGGGAAAAAAAATACTGTGCTCTTGGGAGGCAGGGAATTTACCCAGTTATAACAGATTTTTTCTGTTTATGAATGGTTCCCAAAATTCACAGAGTTTATCACTTATTTAATATAAAGGTCTCAAATAAATACTTTAAAAAGAGCTGTGAACTATTGTTTGTCCAGTATCTTAACCAAACAGTTTTGGGTTGTACATAGAAGGAAAGGGGGAAAAAAGACAGAATTCTCTTAGAATTCCTAAAATGTCCTAGGAATCACCATTGTTCTCCACACATCTAGTCCCTGCCCATCTCCTGATGCTTCATGTAAGTGGTCTCTTTTAAAGAATGTTCTTCTATCAAGTATCTTTTGTACTTTTAGGTCACTACATGTATGTCGACTCTGTTTATGTCAAGCATTTTCAGGAAGTGGCCCAGCTAATCTCACCAAAGACCACTGCACCAATGTCTGGCTGCTTATCTTTTTATTATCAACTTAAGCAGGAGAGTAGCATTGTTTTTACTGTTTACTTGAAAGACACAAGCGGCTTTTATGAAGAGATCTGGAAAACAGACAGTGCACTGAGTGCGGACTGGATGCTAGCAGAAGTTGACTTCAATGCACCATACCCCATGGAGGTAAAGCATCATTCCTGTACGGTTCAGCTACAACTTCCAGGCTGCATCAGACATCAGTTGCAAACCCAGACCAAATCAGAAACATGGCAGTGGCCATCCAGTATCTGAAAAATGGTTATAAAGATAGTTATAAAGATCTGTTGTTTCCTTTGTCCATTGCATAATGGTCAAAGAGGGATAGTTTTTCATACTGGTGCTTAGTTTTCAGCCAAGTTGAAGTCAGGTGGTGAAGTGCTTGAACTGTGGGAGTCCTGTTGTAGAGTCCTTCTAATGTGACGTCTTTCAGGTCATGCTAAATAAGGTCAGTGTTCTCTCAGTCCCGTACTTCTGTGATCAATGATCTACTCTGAGGATACTGAGCATCATAAAAAGGCACTCCTCTGACTGCAGAATCAAAATTCAGAAAAATATTTGAGCTTTATTCTCTATTGAGCCTTACACAGGCTGTCTGTGATTTTACAAGAGCCCAGATTTGGTCTTAATAGGACAGCAGTCCTTAGATGTGAAAGCCAGATTTCAGTGGTTACTATCATTAGTTTCAAAAGTATCATAAATAATTTTAACTTTTTATTCCCTAGTGTTTATTAAAAAAACAATGAACCAAACCTGAGAAGATTGGAATAAACATGTATATATATATATATATACACACACACACATATATATATACTGTGTGTGTATAAAATACATATGCATTCACACACATACATGTATATGTATAAAAATACATGTGCATGTGTATATATGGTATATATAGATACATAGATACATTATACATATAGATATGCAAAATACATATTCTTTAATACATTCATAAATAACTTAAAAGACTGGAATAAAGTGTATAGGTTTTACATACACATCTATGTATATTTGTATATGAATATATACTCTCTTCCCATATATACACTTGTAATACTAGAACTACAAGTGCCTTGGCTTTCATGCTACTTGCTTTAACTCCTCTTACATTACTTGTTAATTCACTCTAAACCTGCATATTTTCAGAAGTTATTAGGGGTAAACCTAATTTCATCAGATATTACATAGTCTTATACTCTATAAAGTCAATGACCAAGTCATCTATTTGAATTGCTAGACCTCAAATGCTATGGGAATGGAGATGAGGTTTGATAAGGTCTCGTAATACTGAATGATAAGTGAATTACTTAGTCAATAAATACAAAGTAACATGCAAGGGAAAAACCAGTCCTAGCACTATAGATGGAAGTGAATTAATGATCACTTAGAGCATGGTATTGTTGTAGTTAGTTTTGTGAAAATATCCTTATGATTCTTAGTGGCATTCATGCTGGAAGCAATCAATACTGGAATAAGCAGCAAAACAATGGATATCAAAACACTGGATGAATGCACAGGCTACCACTATGCTCAGCAGAGCATACAACCCCAGCCTGCTCAGTTAAATAAGAATGTCCTGGAACTCTAAGAGGAGGGTGGGGATAATCGTAGAATCATTTAGTTTGGGAGCGACCTCAAAGATCATCAAGTCTAACCATCAACCTAGCACTGCCGGGTCACTACTAAACCATGTTCCTCAGCACCACATCTACATAGCTTCAAAACCCCACCCAAGGATGGGGACCCCACCACTGCCCTTGGCAGCTTGCTCCAAGGCCTGACAACTCTTTTGGGGAAGAAACTATTTGCCAAGTCCAACCCAAACCAAAAGTATGGAGAAGTCACAGTACTGAAATAATGGTTTTTGGCATGTAGAAAAATTAGTTAAGCAGAATATGGGAGAGGTTCTTAAAAAACAATAATAACACAGAAAATATTAACTGTTCCCTTTTTCTCATAATTTACATTGCTGCTCCACATTCTTAATTTATAGTTAACAGATTTTAAATAAGGTAAAAAGAGGATTTTTTTCCTACATCATGTGACTAGAACTAGAATCCACCAGAAATGCAGTGTGAGAGAAGAACTGAAAGCTTGTCATCTTCAGTTCTTTCTCTAGGGCACCTCTGATCAGACTTCTGTTATATGAAGGGATGTACTGAAATTGTTGTGTATATTGTAAATGAATAACAAACAATCATCATTTCCAGGTAATATTTGAAGTTGCTTTCAATAGTGCCAAGGGAGGTTACGTTGCCCTTGATGATATTTCTTTCTCTCCAATTTACTGCAGCAATCAGACAGGTATGAGTTGTCATTGCTATTTACCTTCCTTTTGTCTCTTTGCTTTGCCTCTGTGAACCGTTGTCAGTAACTACAACATTTGGTAATGATGTGCAGATGCTACCTTCTCAACTGACCAGCGCTATTGGGTCATAAGGGTCATGAGCCAGCAAATAGACAGTAATGCCATTCATCTGATTCAGAAACCAGTCCCTAACTTTTCCAAACACCTTGCATTAGTAATCTGCAACTAGAGTGCTGAATTGAATGCTGTATTTGCATCACATCAGTTTTTGAACAAATTACCACTTCCAAGCCTCTTGCAGAAAGAGAGGGAGATTTCTCCAGAAATGATTGTATGAGGAAGAAAATGTCCTGGACTTTTCATTACTGCCTGTGTAGGGATTATATTCTTCTATGCCACATGCCCTGAGCCAAAATGGGAGATTTTTTTTGCCTCAGACAGTGGCACATCTGTCAAGTTTTTAATAGTTTTTTACAGTATCAGAAGTCAGCTGAACCTCTGCCGTAGAGGCAGATGGGACAAAAGACTTTGTCATTTGTGAGTGCAGCCACTTGAGTGGCTGTGTACTGGTTGTTTGGGATTCATTATAGCTCTAAGCAATAGTCAAAAGTAGATTAGTGGTTTCTAACTGAGCCCATCCATTCTTCCAGTCACAAGTTTGAATTTTTGGCTAATATTTTGAAATACTGCTTAGAGTCCCTCCTAGTTTTGCCTGCAATGATCAAGTATCAATAGGACATAGATTCCAAATATATTATGAATCCACCAATCTTAGCTCAGTAAATCTAGCAGTTATGTGAACTCCTCAATCCCTGCTCTGTTTTTTCTTTCTTTTACAACAAAAATCCTGAGCTGTATGCTCATCTGTGTTTTCCATTTTCACTTCCAGGTGGGTTATATGTGTTGAAGTATGGGATAAATTTTGTAGTACTTCCTGCCCCAGTGTGAATTTGGTCACATTATCATGGCCCAAGATGTATTTTGACTGGTAAATTGGATAGGTTCAGCTAGAGCTCTGCCTACTAACTCTCACTTAAGTTTGTTTTGTTTTTTTGTTATTCTGTTTGAGAAATGAATGCCAATCATTGTATTTTGTTGAAATATAACAAAGCTGGTTAATCTTTCAGACCTATCTCTTATTTCCATCTCCAATAGTTTGGAGCAGTGATGTTAAAAAGCAGGAAGCCTTCATTCTCCTGGTGTCAACATACCTGAATATATAATAGCATTAATTTTTTTCTTGATGTTTTGGTCAACAAAGGTCTCAGTGTTAGCCAAATAGAGGGAAGAGGTAACAGAGTATTAAACTTGCTCACCAAAGGATGAATCAAAAGATGAATTCAATGCTGCATGCACCCAGTAGTGATGCATCTGTGTATTCTTCAGCTAGGAAAGCAGAGAGAGGAGACCAGAAGTGTCTCTTTTTTTTTTTTTTTTTTTTCTGCAGTCAGAGAAAGACACACGGACAGTGCTTGGATCTGGCTTAGATTTGAGGCTGAAAAGACCACAGGCATTGCTCCACAGCCAAAATTTTGCTTCTCCTGAAGCTAATCATCTGTGTCCTTGTCCTTGCTGGAAACTCCCTCCTAACGTCCAAGCAGAAGAGTTGTGTGTGCTGCCATGTAATGATGCTCACAGGATCCTGATTCCTGACATAGCCCAAAATTCCATGGTGGCTTTGGGCTGTGCCACTCTTTCCCCCCAGCATCTGGTGCAAATGACTGATGAGGCTTTTAAAGAACTAGAAATGTTTTACTTGAAAGCACCCATTCACCAGGGGGATTTTTTTCAGACTAAAGAAAAATCCTGAATTCTAGGAATGAATTCTATATGCAGGTCAAGAATGAGCCGTCAGCTGAGAGGCTTTGCTTTTACCCAACTTCACTATAAATGGAGAAGCTTTCTTTGCCACAGTGTTAGAATGTGTGAAGCATAGCTCCAGTGGTCAGAGCTCAGAGGTCATGGGGTGGCATATAATCCAAAAGTTTTGGTTTACATACTTAAGGCATGCATATGCACACATACTATACCTGACTATAAAAGGTTTGGCTTTTTTAAAGTGCACTTAAAAAAAATATTATATGTTGATGCTAGAAATTTATTCCCTTGGAAACTGAAATGAAATATGACATCATCCGTGCACACTCACATTCTGTCTAAATATCAAGTAGCAGAAAGGAAATGGTCTGCAGCAACAATATGAAAATAACACCCAGTTGTGAAAGAAAACTGGTAGTTTGATATCATTGTGACTTTGCAGTATATTTGCATAACATATAGATGTAACATATATAAATGTATATATATGTATGCATATTCATCTTCTGTAATGCAAAGAAAGATAAAACAATGTATACTTTGTCACACTTGTGCTTCAAATACCTATGCTTATACTGTACTCTTCCTAATATAACATATATGTCTGTCTTTTAGGAACTTCTTTCGATCCTGCCAAGGCAGGCTGCAATTTTGAGGAAGATCTCTGTCATTTTTACCAGGATCACAAAGATGGTCCAGGATGGAGCAGAGTGAAAGTGAAGCGTAATGTGTATAGAGCAGGAGATCACACTACTGGGTTTGGTAATT
The DNA here is from genome assembly GCA_015227895.2 of Colaptes auratus. Lineage (NCBI taxonomy): Eukaryota > Metazoa > Chordata > Aves > Piciformes > Picidae > Colaptes > Colaptes auratus. The sequence goes on along the minus strand of CM026897.1, from coordinate 54,757,783 downwards.
CAAAACTCCTTTGCACTAGAAGAGTCAAGGTTGATGTAAAGGATGCATGGAATCATTGATTTGTAGAATCATAAAATGGCTTGGATTGGAAGGGACTTCAAAGATAGTCTAGTTCCAACCTAGATACTTTCCCCAAGACACCTTCCCCTAGATCAGGCTGCTCAAAGCCCTATTCAGCCTGACCTTGAAATCTTCCAGAGAGGTTAACCTCCAGACTAAATGTTAACTTCTTGTATCATTATTCATTTTGTTAAATAACGTCATCCATACACTGGTTAGCTTGCCTCACTGCAACTCCCTGCCATTAAAAAATCAGTGTCTACCACTCTGTCCTACCTGGGACTCTGGCAGTGCCTTCACATATGTAAAGGGAGAGGGTCACCTACTGAATAGTCACACAGGGCTGTAAGTCAGAGTATCTTCACTTTACTGATCTGTAGTCACTGATGGGATGTTTAAAAAAAAATTCAAGAAATTATAGTAGCTTAATGTGTTGCTTTTAATATAGAATAGAATAGAATAAACCAGATTAGAAGAGACCTTCAAGATCATCGTGTCCAACCTATCATCCAACACCACCTAATCAACTAAACCATGCAACCAAGCACCCTATCAAGTCTCATCCTAAACACCTCCAATGATGGGCACTCCACCACCTCCCCAGGAAGCCCAATCACTCTCTCAGTATAGAACTTCTTCCTAAGATCCAGTCTAAACCTGCCCTGGCACAGCCTGAGACTGTGTCCTCTTGTTCTGGTACTGGCTGCCTGGGAGAAGAGACCAACCTCTGCCTGGCTACAACCTCCCTTCAGGTAGTTGTAGAGAGCAATAAGGTCACCCCCTCAGTCTCCTCCTCTCCAGGCTAAGCAACCCCAGCTCCCTCAGCCTCTCCTCATAGGGCTTGTCTTCCAAAACCCCTCACCAACTTTGTTGCCCTTCTCTGGACACACTCCAGCAAGACAACATCCTTCCTAAACTAAGGGTACCAGAACTGGACACAGTACTCAAGGTGTGGCCTAACCAGTGCAGTGTACAGGGGCAGAATGACCTCCTTGCTCCTGCTGACCACACTGTTCCTGATGCAGGCCAGGATGCCCTTGGCCCTCTTGCCCACCTGGGCACACTGCAGGCTCATGTTCAGCCTACCATCGACTGGTACCCCCATGTCCCTCTCTGCCTGGCCGCTCTCCAGCCACTCTGACCCCAGCCTGTAGCACTGCCTGGGGTTGTTGTGGCCAATGTGCAGAACCTGACACTTGGAAATGGTGGGTTGTTAGCTCTTGCAGGCTTAGGATAGTTGGCATTTTTAAGGGAAAACTGGGAAATGTTTGGTAGTGAAAGGCCTGCTAATATGTACTGAAACTCACACTATTCCTTTTGGAGAATATTTATAGTTCTTAATCATATGTGGTAAAGTCTCACGTCTTTATATTTGATGCAGGGAATAATAGGCTTTGTGCCCCATCCTTCATTCTTCAGTCTCAGAGTGGTAACCATGAAACAGCCAGGTTTCCAGTGAGGCCAACAGGCCAGAGAAAGTTTCAGTGTAAATTTGAAAAATGCTTATTTCTGGCAACTTAGCCATGTGCCAGTTTATCTGGAAGACACAAGGATGCTTTTAGAAAAACTCTTATTTCCTTTTAAACAGTGTGATTGTCTGTTTCCTGCCAGCAGTAATTAGTTTTCTAACCAGAGTCTGATGCAGTAATGGAACCTGATTACTAGCAAATCAGCTGTAGTAACGGTGTATTTGAAACACTCAACAACTGTGCCCTCTTCCAGGTTATTACTTGCTGGCGAACACAAAGTTCACGTCGCAGCCTGGGTATATTGGACGTCTCTATGGCCCGACCCTGCCAGGGAACCTGCAGTTTTGTCTGCGCTTTTATTATGCCTTATATGGTTTTTTCAAAATGACTGGCACTCTTGCTGTTTACATCTTTGAGGAGAATCATGTTGTTCAAGAGAAAATCTGGTCCGTCTTGGACTCTCCAAAGGGAGTTTGGACCCAAGCTGAAATCTCCTTCAAAAAGCCTATGCCTTTCAAGGTAAGAGTCAGCTCTTCAAATCTGTTGAATTCTGGATGGATTTTCCTTGTCTTCTCTCAGGTTTCTTTGTTATCCAGGGATTAATCTTAAGTAAGCTATACTTACAAAGTAAGATGAGTTCCCTAGGCACTACAATAGGGAGAAGAGTACTGCTTTGCAGGCTGGCTCCCATGGGACCCCCAATAAGGTGGCTTCATGCCAGGAGTGGGGCAGTGTTTCCTGGGTGCCCTCAACTTTAGTCACAGTATTGGTAGAGATTTCATCTAAAGAGCTCTAATGAGAGTTGGTTGTGTCTTTGTTTCTCAGCAGGCTCCACATTCACTTCTTTTTGTTTGTTTCCTGACATTTGGATCTGTAATAATTAGAACAAACGGGTTAAATAAAACCAGTGTGTTAACCCATCTATTTTCCAAACACAGAAGTGAGGGAAAAGCAACACACCAGAACTTGGCATCGAGACATAGAAAATGTGAGATAAGAATAGAGTTTACAGAGCAAGAGCAGATAATCATAGTACAGAATGCCTAATTACCTTAGCCTATTTGCAGAAAAAAGCATGCTGCTAAGCAGCAGCAAGCAGAAGCACTTGAGACAAAAGCCCAAGACAGAAAACTACTCCCCCTTTCCTCCTTGTCTCTCCACAATCACAGTGGAAGAGACAGCACCATCAAAATAAACCAAACCAACCAAACAACAACAACTGACCAACCAAAACCAGAACCCAGAAACAGCAACTGGAACAGGAAGCTTCCCATGTTAAAATCTGACCTTCGAGCCCCGTAGTACTTTGCTCCATGGAGCCAGCACTTTCATTTTTGAGGCTGGTGTGACTGCAGCATGGTATGAATAACAGCAGGAGATTGAAAGCAACCTATGACAGCATCACAGTACTCAGTTACAGGTTTTAATTAATCTAAAAAGTCAGTACTGGTAATTTCTGGTCAAAATGGGGAGCTGATCTTACTTTCCTAGACTCAGGCACAGAGTTAATATACAAAACCAGAAGTCAGTGGAGAACATTGTTATCTTAGCAAGCTATTAAGAATAACATAATGTTTCATGTCAGCTCCTGGGTAAGTGCTCAACCTGGTGTTGTTCCTCATTTCCACTCTTTACAAAGACTTGACTTTTACACAAATTTGTGTATGTGTTCCTTCTGCAATTATTCTCATTTCTGTCATGGGTTTTCATTATTTGTCAGTCACCTAAGGAGGACCAGATGGATCACCAGATGGATGTGATTCTACTGTGAATATGTGAATGAACGCTTGTTGTGTATCTCAAGTATTTGTGAATTATAGACAAACAACTTAAGCATTTTCCCCACTATAAAAGTAATTTTTGAATTGGAAATAGTCATTCAGTTTAACTTTTCTTGGGGGGAAAAAAAGGTTTTGTTAAAAAAAAAAAAAGAAAAAAAAGGTTACCTAACTGTGTGAAAAGGGAAATCTGCACTGAAAATTTCAGTCCTAATTGTTGCCTGGTGTTTCCTCTCTGATACCTGACAACTTAAAAAATGGATGAGATATTTATATACATATTTTTTGTGTATACAATGGAATCACAGAATATTAGGAGTTGGAAGGGACCTCCACAGATCATCAAGTCCAACTTCCTGCCAAAGCAGCATCACCCAGGGCAGGGTGCACAAAAATGCATCAAGGTGCATTTTGAAAGTCTGTAGAGAAGGAGGCTCCACAACCTCTCTGGGCAGCCTCTTCCAGTCCTCTGTCAGTCTCACCATAAAGAAGTTTCGTCTTGTGTTGAGGTGGAACTTCCTGTCTTCTTGTTTGTACCTGTTCCTTGTCCTATCACTGAAAAGAGACTGGCACCTTCAATCTTGACACCCACCTCTCAGACATTTATAGACTTTGATATGATCCCCTCTTATTCTTCTCAAGACTAAACAGCCCCAGGTCTCTCAGTCTTTCTTCATGCAGAGATGTTCCAGTCCCACAATGAATTTTGTAGCTTTCTGTTGGACTCTGTCTAGCAGATCCCTGTTTCTCTTGAACTGGGGAGCCCAAACCCAGTAGCTTGTATAGAATAATACACTGTATCACTAGTGATGACAGCTGAGTATGCCTGTTAAAAATAGTTTATATCCTTGGAAGTGGCAGGTTTTTTAAGCATCTGAATATCCTGGCTGCCCCAGGCTTGAAGGTCTGCAGGGGGGAAAGAAACACTGTGCTCTGCCTTGGAGAGTTTGTTGGCCTCTGGCCCTTTTCAAAAATGCTTAGTGGGTCTTTCAGGTCTTGTGATGAGGAATTCTTCTTACAGAAACAAGTTGCAAAATGTTGCTGTTTAGGAGGCATTCCTAAAATACCACAAACTATGAGAGGTATTGGCCTTTAGACAACTCAGCATGTGTTCAGCATATCAAAATTCAGATATCCCTTATCCAAATGACTATGTACTTGGGGGTATGTGTGAAGTTCTGCCTTAGCCTTGATTTACACCTGTTGTTTCCCACTCTTTTTTTCCTAGACTGGAAGAATCAATTACATTTTGAGTAGTGATTAAGTTGTGGGTTTGCCTATGTAGTAGATGCTATTGGTATGTTAGAATTCAATGAAGCTGATGAAGGGTGTTGAGAATAAGTCTTATGAGTAGCATCTGATGCAGATGAGGTTACTTAGTCTGAAGAAAAGGAAGCTTATCACTCTCTACAACCACCTGAAAGGAGCTTGTAGAGAGATGGATGTTGGTCTCTTCTCACAAGGCACAAGGAGGACAAGGGGGAAATTACATCAAGTTATGCCAGGGGAGGTTTAGGTTACACATTAGGGAAAATGTCTATACTAGAAGGGTTATCAGAGACTGGAACAGACTGCCCAGGAAAGTGGTTGAATCACCATCCCTGGATGTATTTAAAAGCTGTCAAGATACAGTGCTTAAGGATATGGTATAATAATGGCCCTGGTAGAGTTAGATAATGGTTGGACTTGATGATCTTTTCTGACTGTAATGATTCTCTGATAATAAGCCTAAGCTACAATATGTTGAACTTTGTATAAAGGTTTTATGGTATTTATGATGGCTGTGTGGGTATATAAACCATCTCTTTTTTAATGTGAACCTGATTCTGGATTCTCCTTGCAATTCCATGCCCAACTCTTCAAACTTAATCACAGTATCACAGTATCACTAAGGTTGGAAGAGACCTCGAAGATCGTCGAGTCCAACCTGTCACCACAAACCCCATGACTAGACCATGGCACCAAGTGCCACGTCCAATCCCCTCTTGAACACCTCCAGGGATGGTGACTCCACCACCTCCCTGGGCAGCCCATTCCAGTGGCGAATGACTCTCTCCGTGAAGAACTTTCTCCTCACCTCAAGGCTAAACTTCCCCTGGCGCAGCTTGAGACCGTGTCCCTAGACTGCTTCTAGAAAGTCCTTTTGGGCTTAGTTTTGTTTGCTTATTCTTTTCCAAGCCAGCAGAAGGAAATGTGTATAAACACAAAGGTTAGTTATCTGTAAAGATGTGTCTGCGAAGGACTTAGGGAAATAGCTAGCACGGAGAACTCGTTTTGGTGTCTGTCTTCAGTGTAGGCCAGTGGTGGAGGTGCATCAGAGCTCGTTTTGGGTGACAGCAAGGGGTGGTGGGAATCACAAGTCGGGGGTTACATTTCAGACTCCGGAGCAAGAGGCAGTAAGAAACATAAGAAAAATAAGAACACTGAAGCTTATCTCTCTCTTTTTTTCTGTCTCCTCTAATTTGTCCTTGGATCTCCAGTGATGCATCTTTGTCTTACCTTTCTTGGCCCATAGGTAGCACCCCCCCCCCCCCGTTCCCATCTTACTCCTCAGTTGTGAATAGTTCATTTTTCCCCCCTCTAATTCTGTCCATGTCCCAGTGTGTTTGCCCTGCTTGTCCTAGTTCTTCAAAATCTTGTGTTTTAAAAAACCTGATAACTTGTCAGAAAGCACAGTTCTGGCAGAAAGACCAAACCCTGACACATTTCATGCTCCTACTCCAAAGCCTAGGAGTACCCGAGCTGTTCAAAGAATTTTTTTAATAGGGCCAAAATAGAACCTTTTTCCTAGTCTTCTCAGAAATGATGGAACTCTTTTGGCTTAAATATTCCAAAACAAGCCTGAAGCAAGGACCCAGCATGGAAAGTCTGAGCTGAAATCATTGCATCTTGGCAATGTTATAAGTAAATGCAAAGCAGTCTTTTAATGGAATGAAGTTGTCTCAAAATAAGACAGGGCTACCACCCTACCACCTTTCCTTTAATACAGATGTGGTGGATGATGTGCCTATCTTTTTTTTTTTTGGTGGGATGTATCATGTTTAGGCTTGGAAGATAAGAAGTTGTAGGCATACACAGTGATTTGGCTCATTAGTTCTCGATTACTGGGTGGGACTTGTAGGTTGGGTCAGTGCTTGTGGAAACAGTAAACAGTCTCCTGGCTGTTCCTTAATGGCTAGTAAAGTCAGTGAGGCAGTTGTCACGCTGCCATGGCCAGGGAATCCTGAAAGTCACAATGATTTTGCAGCCAGAAAACGATTGTTCTAAAATATCTTAGTCCTTCATCATTCTTCTACATTGAATGCTACACCCAAGGCTTTGCCAGCAATATAAAATCTGTCTGATATGTTTTATTTGATAACATATTTGTTTGCAGCAAAACTATTAAAAGGTGCAAATTTTCATCTCCTGGTTTGTGTAATGTTTTTTGCAAGCTCTTTTTGAATTAGCTAACTGCAGTCCAGTACAGATTGTTGGCTTGAGTTTTGTGAGCAGGAAACATGAAGCTGGCCTATGGGCTTTAATGTGACACTTTGAAACTTCCATGTTGAAAAAATGAAGTGGGTGTCATCCAGCTAAGCAAGTCATAAGTGTTTATACATATGTATATATATGTATACATGTACAGTCTACAAATACATATGCTATATAATGCTAGTGAGAACGCTGGTTGAAAGTACTTATGATCCTATACATAGAGTGTGTTTTTATACTCTGTAGTGCCCTGGGAAAACATGTGAGGAGTAAGAGAAAAAAATTGAAATCCTACAAATTATTAGAATGAACTGAAGTCTTCATGCATTGTTGTATAAGTCTCTTAAAGAGCAGCATAAAAATCTGAGTCTGAAATACTGAGATTTTTTTTTTATCTGATACAAATTGATTCATGCTTTTCGAGGAAAGGCTGAAGGAGCTGGGTCTCTTTAGCTTGGAGGAGACTGAGGGGTGACCTCATTAATGTTTATAAATATGTAAAGAGAAAGTGTTGGGAGGATGGAGCAGGCTCTTCTCTGTGATGTCCAGTGGGAGGACCAAGGGCCGTGGGTGCAAGCTGGAGCACAGGAGGTTCCATCTGATCTTCTGGGCCAATACATGGCAGGCATATGTCAGAGCCAACTGAAAGAAAAATTCAGGTGTGGCCTATGTACCCTGGAGATGCTCACATGCACCATGGAACAAGAATCTGCATTTTAATAGTGTGTGTGTGTTTTGTGTGTGTGTGTATATATACATATATATATGTATGTGCATATATATACCACCATGGAAAGATACTTCTTTTATGCAACTTCAAACAAGTCCAAATGCCTAGATTAAAATAAGGTTATAGTGCATTAAAATGAAGGGTCTACTTAGGTCAGTTATGTTCATTTCTGCTAGATTCGATTCACCATTCTGAAGCTCAGGTTTTCAAAAGCAAATGTCTCATATTGTTTATCCATTCATGCAAGTCTTTGCAATGCTATCTAGCACTGTAATGCTCCTACAAGAGCTGAAAAACATCCTCAGAAATGTAGCTGGCATCATAACAGCCCCCCATACTGCCATCAGAATAGTTGTAGCAGCATTTCCTGGATTTTTATTCTTTCAGTTTACTTTTCTTCCTCTTAGATGCCAGGTTGGTTTTTTTTCTTCACTGTCTTCCCTTGATTTTGTCTGTTTGCTTTCACTTGTCCTCCATAACTGATTTTAGTTGAAGTTGTAAGTAAACAGAATCAAGTGATTCAAGTGCTGCACTTCACTATTTGCATGTTTTTAAACAAACAAAACCGAGGACTTCCTAGGGAATGACTAAGCACTGAAATCCTTTGTTGCAGGATGCTATAGAGGCCAATAGCATGCATGCATTTAAAAAGGGATTAGGAGTATTCATGGAAAACAGAACTTTAAATGATGATAAACATAGTGGTACAGATATGACCAGTTCAGCAAAGTTGTTTGGTGCTCTGTGGGCTGAACATAATTTAACATCACAAATAGATTTATGGTTAATTATTTTCATGTATTGTTTTCCCTAAACATCTATTATCACCTCTCCTTCACAGAGCTTGATATGAAAGTCTTTGTACCTCTGTTCTCACATCATCACTGTGATGATGGTCAGTATTAAATTCTAGCATTCCTCTTTGCTGCTGGGAATTTTGTGTCTCCCACTCACCCACTGAAGCCACAGGTAAATGACTAAAGCAGTCACAGGTATATGAAGACCTAGAACCCTGTGATTGAGTTGCTAGTATAAAGTACTTCATATCAGGCAGATATCAAATGAAGGAGACCAGACATCATATTCCTTATCTCCTCCTCCTCTAGAAGCCCCTCACTTGTGTGAAATTCAGAAATGAAGGAGCTCTTCAGTATTGTTCTTTTGATCAGTCCTCCCACAATAAGGTACAAAACCTAATGAGGTTGGAATAAGCTGCAGTTTTATAGGAGGGTTGGTTTCGTTTTTTTGGTGTTTTTTGTTTGTTTGTTTGTTTTTTCTTTTCTTTTCCTTCTGGACGCCAAGGAAACTGTTCCACTGAAAAGAGGATAAAGCCACAACAGCAGACATAGAAATCTGAGGGGACCCTGGGAGACAGCTGAGACTGTGTCCTGTATACATTGCTGTGCAGGCTGTGCCGGCTCTACCAGACAGGGCAATCCAGTGAATACAAGTGCAGCATTTAACAGCCTGTGGCCCTAGGTTGTTCTGTTAGCTTCATGTTTCTCGTTGTTTCTGCAACCCATTTGCCCTTGAACAGGAAAGATTTGCAAACATGTCTGTTTGAATGTCACAAGCTGGTTACCAATGTTATCTAATTACTTACACAGAAGCTTTTGTAATATTTTTTAAATAATAATTTTTCTTAGAGAAGTTCATTGTATTTACATGGCAAGAAATTGAACTTGCCTGGGTGGGTGCCGTTTTAAATCAATTTATTTCAAATGGCAAAAAGCTTGCAGACATTTTAATTTTGGCTTAATAGCTTACTTGTGTTCTTGATAATGAGTTTCTGACTGTTTAATCCCAAGAAAAATAAGCCATTTAAAATCTGGTTTAATTAAACTAATTTGTGCTACATTGATAATGTTTGTATCAAACAGCCCTGGGACAATAAGAATGATTCTCCAATTCCCACATGCTGTGTGGTAGTGTAACTGACTGAAAAGTCAGTCTCCCTGTTTTGTGAAAACATCTTGACTGCTTCTTTGTGTCACATCACACTTTTGTTTCAGGCACACAGATTATTTTTGCATTTCGTGATACTGCGTTTTGTGTCACTGTATGGAAATTACAACAGTTGTTTCTCAAAAAAACACAGCAAACTCCTCAGACTCCACTATGGCTGCATTTCTTTAACAAATTGAACCTAATCACAGAATACAGCATCACAGAATAAGAGACCTCAAATGTCATCCAGTCCAACCCTTGACCCAGCATTGAAGGGTCAGCACTAAACCATGTCCCTAAGTGCTAGGTCCACAAGGTGCTTAAACACCTCCAGGGATGGTGGCTCCACCACTGCCCTGGGCAGACAATTCCAATGCTTAATAACCCTTTCAGTGAAGAAGTGTTTCCTAATATCCAGCCTAAACCTTCCCTAGTGCAGCTGGAAACCATTTCTGCTTGTCATCAAGGAAAAGAGGCTGCCCCCTCCTCACTCCAGCCTCCCTTCAGGCAGTTGTAGAGAGCAATGAGGTCTCTCCTCAGCCTCCTCTTCTCTAGACTGAACAACTCTGGCTCCCTCAGACACTCCTTGTAGGTCATGTGCTCCAGGCCCTTCATGCGCCATTGCCCTCTTTGGACACTCTCCAGAACCTCAGTGTCCTTCCTATAGTGAGGGGCCCAGAACTGAACATGAGTGTGGCCTCATAGTGCGGAGTACAGGGGAACAAATACCTCCCTGTTCCTGCTGGCCACAGTTTCTAATGCAAGATAGGATGCCATTGGCTAAGTGACAGACTGAGTCTTGTGTCTACACTGACTCTAATTAAGCAAGAGCTATATTTTCTGGGATAAACAAGTAGGAAAGAAAGTACAAGAAACCTGCAGGAATCTGGGAGCACCTTCTCTCCTTTTCTTCTGTTTGCCATCCAGCTCCCTCCAGCAATCCTTTTACAAGTTTCCCCATTAGTCTTTCCTTACACTTCTCGATGGAAGTACCTGACTGCACATCCTAGACTTTCTTCTCCTCCAAAAGAGGAGAATGTAATATGTTTTAACTCATATCTTTTTGTAGAGGTGCAAAGAAGTCCCTTTTACTTCACTCAATGTCAGTAGCACAGCCTAACATGTCCTGAGAGAAGTGAAACTCTGACATCACTCATTACTGATACCATCCAGGATAAATGCTCAGAACTCATTATTGGTACTTTGAGGATGCTGCCTGGGAACATTGATTATGCCCTTGAAAATAGATAAACCACCTTACAGAATCTGGGGCAATGATTTGGTAGGAAACTATTGCCCTGGTGGTGTCCTATTTTTGGAGCAAAAAGAGACATGAGAGGAAAATACGTTTTATTTTTCAGTAACAGAGGCAACAACGGCCTACTTTTGATAATGCTTTTAATTTGCTTCCAAGATAGCATGGCAAGTCCAGGAAGATTTGTTAGCTAGTTTGAAACAATTACTATGTTGTTCACCTGTCATGTTTTATGAAGAAAATGTGAGCTGAGCACAAAGATGACCCCAACCAATAACTTTGTAAAATTTGTTTTGGATTGATTTGCCTAGGAAGTATTTTCATTCAAAAGAAGAACAAGTGTAAAGCATCAGGAGATTAGTTCTATTGAGACAGTAGAAAGGATTCAGAGAACTGACATAGGATGAAAATGAGTACTTGAGTAAATCCAAACTGATACAAATTTGCTAGGTAAAGTTCAAGTAGTCAAAGATGACCCTGTATGACAAAAAAAAGGACTAAAGAAGAGTGAATAAATTTGACATGAGAATAAAAATGTGTGCTCTCTCACTGCTCAGAAGTAAATAGAGACTATAACAACAAAATAAGCCAAACAGATAATGAACAATTTCAGTACATTTACCGTAGCTAATACTGGAAACTTCACATTCCCAGGCAAGGCTTCTGCATCCCTGTGCAATTATGAGGTCTTCTCATGGTAGCACATAATTCAACACCACAAAAAGCAAGTGGAGAATCAGTAATGCTAAAGCTACAGATTACAAATCTGAAGAAATTTATGTGTCACTGAAACAGATCAATCCTTTGATTGTACAAAGGCTACTTATTCAGTGGTCTTTGAGAGGCCAACAATTACTGTGATGTTTTTTAAATGGAAGGTTTTCTGCAGGATCTGATGGGTAATTACATACCTTGTATGGAATAAATTATTGCAATTTAAGAACAAAGAACTTGGTCCTACTCCCAGTGATGTCAATAGGAAAACATCACTTACAACATGATTCCACAGTGTGGAAATGTTTTTTCACATCTGAGGACTGACTTCACCCTTTAATATGTGGTTTTTCTGAAGATTCCTGGTTTTAGAGCTATATGTCTTTAGTTTGTTACAAATGGTCACCAGAATGCATTTATTAAAATTTTGGTGAATGACATCCACCCAACATCAATATTTACTGTATTCTTTATTCCAAGAGATGCTATCATTTTTTAATAGATTGCATCTGCTTCTCAAGAATGAACTTAAAGTTGTAGGAAAGAAATTTTGACCTGTTAAACCTTAAAGCTAAGACAGAGCTCTACAGAAGGAGGGGGGAAACAGGGGAAAAATTTTTAAATGGGCCAATTTTAGGCCACTCTACACCAACCAGTTATGCATACTGTAGATAGGCAGTCCTCAAGTCCACACCTGTAACAGTTCACAAGGCAGATAATCCTCATCACCAGGATTAGTAGCAGTGAATGGAAAATGGTTGAGAAAATGGCTCCTCATAATGCATGGAGCACCATAACGCATACATACTTCAAATGTACCCAGCTGTTTTATAAGCAGATGGGCAAATAAACACTAAATAGCAAAGCAGTCTAGCAAAATATAGTACAATTACTATCCTGGAGATGTTACTGAGCCTGTTAACAGAGGACAAATAAAATGGAAGCTGGCCATCGTGGTGCCCATCCACGAGAAGGGCCGGTTGGACAAGCCAGGGAATTATAGGCCTGCCAGCCTGACCTCAGTGCCAGGCAAGATTATGGAACAGGTCATCTTGAGTGCGATCACACAGCACTTACAGGATGGCCAAGGGATCAGGCCTAGCCAGCACAGATTTAGGAAGGGCAGGTCCTGCCTGACCAACCTGATCTCCTTCTATGATCAGGTGACTGCCTGGTGGATGTGGGGAGGGCTGTGGATGTGGTCTACCTGGACCTCAGCAAGGCCTTTGACACCGTCCCCCACAGCAAACTCCTGGCCAAGCTATCAGCCCATGGCTTGGACAGGATCACACTGCGTTGGGTTAGGAACTGGCTGGAGGGCCGAGCCCAGAGAGTGATGGTGAATGGTGCCACATCTGGCTGGCGGCCAGTCACTAGTGGTGTGCCCCAAGGATCAGTGCTGGGCCCCATGCTCTTTAACATCTTTATTGATGATCTGGATGAGGGCATTGAGTCCATCATCAGTAAATTTGTGGACAACACCAAGCTGGGGGCAGGAGTTGATCTGCTGGAGGGTAGAGAGGCTTTGCAGAGGGACCTCGACAGGCTGGACAGATGGGCAGAATCCAACGGCATGAGATTGAACACATCCAAGTGCCGGGTTCTGCACATTGGCCACAACAACCCCATGCAGTGCTACAGGCTGGGGTCAGAGTGGCTGGAGAGCGGCCAGGCAGAGAAGGACCTGGGGGTGGTGGTTGTTTGCAGGCTGAACATGAGCCTGCAGTGTGCCCAGGCAGCCAAGAAGGCCAATGGCATCCTGGCCTGCCTCAGGAACAGTGTGGCCAGCAGGAGCAGGGAGGTCATTCTGCCCCTGTACACTGCACTGGTTATGCCGCACCTTGAGTACTGGGCCCCTCAGTTTAGGAAGGATGCTGGAAAGTGTCCAGAGAAGGGCAACAAAGTTGGTGAGGGGTTTGGAACACAAGCTCTATGAGGAAAGGCTGAGGGAGCTGGGGTTGCTTATCCTGGAGGAGAGGAGACTCAGGGGTGACCTTCTTGCTGTCTACAACTACCTGAAGGGAGGTTGTAGCCAGGCAGAGGTTGGTCTCTTCTCCCAGGCAGCCAGCACCAGAACATGTGGTGGAATGGATGTGAGGAGGAAGTTCTTCACCGTGAGGGTGGTGAGGCCCTGGAATGGGTTGTCGAGGGAGGTGGTTGAGGCCCCGTCCCTTGAGGTGTTTAAGACCAGGCTGGATGAGGCTCTGGCCAGCCTGATCTAGTGCAGAGATGGCGGGGGGGTTGGAACTAGATGATCCTTGTGGTCCCTTCCAACCCTAACTGAAACTATGAAACTATGAAACAAGAGGACACTGTCTCAGGCTGTGCCAGGGGAGGTTTAGACTGGATGTTAGGAAGAACTATACAGAGAGAGTGATTGCCCATTGGAATCGGCTGCCCGTGAAGGTGGTGGAGTCACCTTCATTGGAGGTGTTCAAGAAGAGGCTTGATCGGGTGCTTGGTGCCACGGTTTAGTTGTTTAGTTGTTTAGTTGTTTAGGTGGGTTGTATTGTGTTGTATTGTATTGTATTGTATTGTATTTAGGTGGGTTGGATTGGTTGATGGGTTGGATGTGATGATCTTGAAGGTCTCTTCCAACCTGGTGTATTGTATTATTATATTATTCTTAACACTTTGCAAATTGTATTGTATTATTATTAAAATAATGAATAGTTTTAAGAACTTTTCTGTATTTTTATGAATCTGTCAGCATTTAACCTCAAATATGTAGCTGAGGTGTTTACAGTTCTTCCAGATTATTAAACTCTTAGAAGTGACATTCATGCTTCTCCAGTCACTCAGACCTCATCAGAAAATATTTTGTTTGAAAAGCTCCTCCCAGGTTGTGGTCATAACCCCAATGGTCAGACTGATGGTTTGCTGTAGTTAGTCAAAGAAAACTGCCAACGCTGTTTTCGCAAATGAAACCTCATTGTGTCTTCTGTACTTGGACAGATCTGTGTCATCCTTGGCAGAAGAGAGATGCAAATCTTAGGGTTTATCTACATTTTAATTTGTTGTATCATGAGTGACTTGTATGGCAGAACTAATGTGCAGTCAAATAAAACATCTTGAACACTACTCTTAATCTTAACAAACGCAGATGAAGACTGTGAATGATGCTTAGCATTTCCAGCTGCCTGCTCTGTGATATCATGGACGTGTGTTGTTTCTGAACAATTCCAGTTTATGCAGCAGTTTCGTCTTATCTCCATTTTTCTTTGGGTTTGTTTTTTTTTCTTTTTTGCCACAGCCATCTCATGGCCATCATTCTGCTTTACACTTTTAAATTGATTTTTGCATGGGTAAAAAACTTCCAGTCGTAAGAGTAAGATAGAAAAGGACATTTTCACTGTGCCAAAAGGAAGTGAATTAATAATTTCTGTTCTGTGGGTACCAAAAATATTAGCGAAAAATCTAAAGTTTCAGACTCTTAACAGTGCCAGCTTTTGTTAGATACCTGAAACTTCATTCCTGTATTGCAGGTTGTCTTTGTCAGCTGGTGTAAAAGCTTTTGGGACTGTGGACTTGTGGCACTGGATGATATATCATTGCAGCTTGGAAGCTGCCAGGCTGCTGGTAAGACCACATGTGGAATTTTTTCCCTTTCCTTTCTTCCCCTCCCCCTCACCTTTCCTCTCCCCCTTCCCTTCCCTTCCCTTCCCTTCCCTTCCCTTCCCTTCCCTTCCCTTCCCTTCCCTTCCCTTCCCTTCCCTTCCCTTCCCTTCCCTTCCCTTCCCTTCCCTTCCCTTCCCTTCCCTTCCCTTCCCTTCCCTTCCCTTCCCTTCCCTTCCCTTCCCTTCCCTTCCCTTCCCTTCCCTCCCTTCCCTTCCCTTCCCTTCCCTTCCCTTCCCTTCCCCTCCTCCTTTTTATCTTTCCCTTTATTTTAAATTTTCTTCCCTTTCCCTTTCCCTTTCCCTTTCCCTTTCCCTTTCCCTTTCCCTTTCCCTTTCCCTTTCCCTTTTCCTTTTCCTATTTTCCCTTTCCCTTTTCCTCTTTTCCCTTTCACTTTTCCTTTCCTCCCCTCTCCTCCCAGAGTAGTGAAGAAAACTACACTGGTAGAACCCACTGTAGAGTAAGAGCTATGATGAGATAGTAAATTGTATGAGATGTTTTAAAGAATATTAGTACATGGTAGTGATCTAGACTAGGACACAGATTTCCTCAAAGCTGTGAAGAAAATTAAATTATATTCAGGACATCATTTGGAAGGTATCTTTTATAAGCCTGTGACTAAGTATTGCTAGGTAGACAGAAGTGTTTTTGGTGGTGAGTTAAAGCAATACATTACGTGTAATCTCTCCACGAATCTCTCTAATATATTTGCCATTTTAAACAATGTATTCTTCTCATAGACGTATTGCTGCCCAATCCTGGAGAGTGTACCTTTGAAAAAGATGAGTGTATGTTTATCCAGAAGAGGAGAGGTCGTGGGAGTTGGCACAGGAGAAGGGGTCCAACTCCCACTTCTTACACTGGACCAAAAGGAGACCACACTACTGGGGTAGGTGAGTCAAGATCCCCACTGAACTTTGAGAACAGAGATTGATAGCTTGTCAAAAATACTTTGAAATGATAACCTAGAACACAGAGAAAGTTTTTACTGTTATGTTCAGAAGAGTTATTAATCAAATGAAGTAAACACATTTCCTAGGGATCCATGAATCATTTTGAGAGTCTGGCGTTTAATCTGAATTATCTGCAGACCAAGGAGGTAATTTGGTCATCATATCCTAAAGTAGCCCTTTCTTTTGGGAGAAAAAAAAGGACAGGATGACTCTGCAGACCTTGGAAAGAAGCCTTTTTCTGAAGCCCTAGCTTATACAAATATTCACACCTGGTGTACTGTGGTCAGCTCTGGGGCCCGCAGTGTAAGAAAAACGTGGATCTTCTTGAGTGAGTTCAGAGAAGGGCCATGAAGATGATCAGAAGTCTGGAGCACCTCTCACATAAGGACAGGCTGAAACAGGTGGGGTTGTTTATCTTGGAAAAGAGAAGGCTTGTAAAGGACAAACCTAAAATAGCTGTACTGTGATCTTGGACATTTCCCCAGGAGAAGGACAAAATGGAAGTTATGAGGAGGGGTCTAGTATCCCTTCTCTTAACTTGCCATATCCTGAAAAGTACTGGCACTGGTCTCTCAAGCACTCCATGAAATTACAAGGAGAGGACTAGGGTGACTTCTCTTGATTTGCCACGTCATGAAAAAGTACTGTTGCCTCAACCACTCCAGGAACTGGGCCCTATAAATAGAGGCACATACTTACCTGACTTACCTTTTTCGTCATTTAGCATTAAGAGGAAAGGGGGGCTGTCAGAAATGGATGCATAATGGATATCGGCTCCTGGCCACATGGCTGGTGCTGTCATGGTTTAGATTTTTATGGCAATGGTTCATTACTGTAATCTGTTAGGGAGAGATGGAATATACCTGTCTCAAAGAGGTAAGGGAATCTTTGGCAGCAGGCTAGCCAGCTTGGTGAGACAAGCTTTAAACTGAAAGGATCAGGGGGTGGGGCTCAAAATAGCAATGTTCATGCCGTACTTTGGCAAGGCTTTTTACACTCTCTGCCACAATATCCTCATAGGCAAGTTCAGGAAGCATGGGTTAGAAGAGATGGATTGTGAACTGCCTAAACAACAGAGCTCAGAGGGTCATGATCAATGGTGCAGAGTCCACTTGGATACCTGCAAAAAGTGATGTTCCCCAGTGGTCAGTAGTGGGTCTGGTCTTGTTCAACATACTCATCAATAACCAAGTTTGCTCATGATGCAAAGCTCGGAGGAGTGGCTGGCACACCAGAATATTCTGCCACTATTCAGCAAGAACTCGACAGGCTGGAGAGTTGGGCAGAGGTGAACCTTGTGAAGTTTAACAAGGGCAAATGTAGAGTCTTGCATCTGGGGAGGGATAACTGCATGCGTCAATACAGGTCAAAGGCTGACTAGATGTTCTCCAGACATTCCTTCCAACCCCTACCATTGTATGATTCTATGTTGTTTCTTGTTTATCAAAAAAGAAGGCTCTGTGCACATTCAGCAAAATCCCCCTTTCCTCTCTGTTGTATTTCTCCCCCAATTTGGGGTCCACTGGGTGATGAATGAAGGCACGAACCCTGTTGTCATATAGCAACGAGATTCCAGAACTGCAGAGAGCAGAGAATCTCAGAAGTCCTCTCAGAAGTCCTATATTGCTGCATTGTAGATTCCCTAGCATTACAGAATCTCAGAGTCCCACTTACAGAAGTCCCCGAAGCCCTTTACAGATGAAGCAGCTAACAGAAGTCCTAAGCATATCCCTTGCAACATCCATACACCAAAGCCCTCGCCAGAAGTGGCAGCAAACAGAAGCAGAAGTCCCTAGCAGCCCTAAACCAAGCCGTTCCCAACCCAGGATAACTATTGCTCAGAGCCGCTGTTTCTTACACTCTTTGTTATCATCCCTTAACCAGTAAGGTACAACCACATATATAAGCTAAAATCTTTTCCCAATAAGAGGTGTCAGCATGTCAAGGAGGTGGCTTCTGCAGCATGTTCCAGTCAAAGGGTGCCAATGTGAAGATGTTCTTGGCACACATGGAATGTTATTGTTTTGCTCTATGCAGTGTGCTAAGGAATTGGTCAGCTAAGGAATTATGGATTATGTATGCATCCAGCAGCTGACCTCAGAACAGTGGCTGCAATATATGGCCATATTCTGATGAAATCTGATGGCTAAGTTATATAAGTGGAAAAGGTAAGCTGCCTACAAATCAAGATTATTTTCCCAATCATTATACCTTTGTACCATGGAATGTCTTTCAAAATGAAATATAGAAATTCTTGTCCCTTTTATATTTAAAAATTAGGTGACATTGGAGTGAATTTTCAACAAGTTTATAATGATTCAAGACTTAGAATTAAAGGCAAGTTATCTTGTTATACTGAAGTATGAGCCGTAGCTTTTGTTTTTTAACTCTCCAGGAGGCAGTTAGAGATCTTCTGAGCCGCTTGGACCCCCACAAGGCCATGGGACCGGATGGGACCCATCCTAGGGTGCTGAGAGAGCTGGCAGGTGAGCTGGCCAAGCCGCTCTCCATCATTTTTCAACAGTCCTGGCTCACTGCAGAGGTCCCAGAAGACTGGAAGCTGGCCAACGTGGTGCCCATCCACAAGAAGGGCCGGTTGGATGAGCCAGGGAATTATAGGCCTGTCAGCCTGACCTCAGTGCCAGGCAAGGTTATGGAGCAGGTCATCTTGAGTGCGATCATGCAGCACTTACAGGATGGCCAAGGGATCAGGCCTAGCCAGCATGGATTTAGGAAGGGCAGGTCCTGCCTGACCAACCTGATCTCCTTCTATGATCAGGTGACCTGCCTGGTGGATGTAGGGAGGCCTGTGGATATGGTCTACCTGGATCTCAGCAAGGCCTTTGACACCGTCCCCCACAGCAAACTCCTGGCCAGCTATCAGCCCATGGCTTGGACAGGAGCACACTGCGTTGGGTTAGGAACTGGCTGGAGGGCCGAGCCCAGAGGGTGGTGGTGAATGGTGCCACATCCAGCTGGCAGCCAGTCACTAGTGGTGTGCCCAAGGGATCAGTGCTGGGCCCCATGCTCTTCAACATCTTTATTGATGAGCTGGATGAGGGCATTGAGTCCATCATCAGTAAATTTGCGGATGACACCAAGCTGGGGGCAGGAGTTGATCTGCTGGAGGGCAGAGAGGCTTTGCAGAGGGACCTCGACAGGCTGGACAGATGGGCAGAATCCAACGGCATGAGATTGAACACATCCAAGTGCCGGGTTCTGCACATTGGCCACAACAACCCCAGGCAGTGCTACAGGCTGGGGTCAGAGTGGCTGGAGAGCGGCCAGGCAGAGAGGGACCTGGGGGTACTGGTTGATTGTAGGCTGAACATGAGCCTGCAGTGTGCCCAGGCAGCCAAGAAGGCCAATGGCATCCTGCCCTGCATCAGGAACAGTGTGACCAGCAGGAGCAGGGAGGTGATTCTGCCCCTCTACACTGCACTGGTTAGGCTGCACCTTGAGTACTGTGTCCAGTTCTGGGCCCCTCAGTTTAGGAAGGATGTTGTCTTGCTGGAGCGTGTCCAGAGAAGGGCAACAAAGCTGGTGAGGGGTTTGGAAGACAAGCCCTATGAGGAAAGGCTGAGGGAGCTGGGGTTGCTTAGCCTGGAGAAGAGGAGACTCAGGGGTGACCTTCTTGCTGTCTACAACTACCTGAAGGGAGGTTGTAGCCAGGCAGAGGTTGGTGTCTCCTCCCAGGCAGCCAGTACCAGGACAAGAGGACACAGTTTCATAGTTTAGTTTCATAGTTTCAGTCAGGGTTGGAAGGGACCACAAGGATCATCTAGTTCCAAACGCCCTGCCATGGGCAGGGACACTCTACACTACATCAGGCTGGCCAGAGCCTCATCCAGCCTGGTCTTAAACACCTCCAGGGACGGGGTCTCAACCACCTCCATGGACAACCCATTCCAGGGCTTCACCACTCTCATGGTGAAGAACTTCCTCCTCAAATCTAGCCTGCATCTCCCACCTCCAGCTTCATTCCATTCCCCCTAGTCCTATTACTACCTGATAGCCTGAGAAGTCCCTCCCCAGCCTTCTTGTAGGCCCCCTTCAGATACTGGAAGGCCACAATGAGGTCACCTCGGAGCCTTCTCTTCTCCAGACTGAACAGCCCCAACTCCTTCAGTCTGTCCTCATAGGAGAGGTGCTCCAGCCCTCTGATCATCCTTGTGGCCCTTCTCTGGACACCTTCCAGCACTTCCAGATCCCTCTTGTAATAGGGGCTCCAGAACTGGATGCAGTACTCTAGGTGGGTGTAAAGGTCTAATGTCTCGATCCGGAGAGGGAAAGAGATTCAGGTTTTTAATGAATATTCCCGTGTTGTGAAATTAGAGGCACAAACGTGGCCAAAATATCAACAGCTAGACTATTTATTACATAAATACAGTGGATGGACATAAATAAAGTGGATGGATCAGAAGGGGAGAGAGAGAAAATAGAGAAGAGAGAAAAGGAAAGGAATTATATTACCACACCCCTCACCACCCCCCAAGACAGTTTGAGTCTGTGGAGGAAAGGTAAACGGTGCTGCAGGAGATGTTGGGTCTGTAGAGGAAGGGTGCTGAGGCTTTGGCTGTAGAAGGGATGTGGTCCTCTGAGCAGCTTCTTCAGCTCCATGAGTTGCAGCAGGCGGAACTTAGGGCACAGAGAGAGGGTTTACAGAGTCCAAGATCCGTTGTGTTGGCCCCGTGATGTTTCCAGCGTGTGGTGCTGCATTTTGCTTCTCCAGTTTTCTTCTCCGTTTTTCTTCAACAATTTTCTTCACTAAAAGCCAGTAGTTGCTCCAGTCTTTTATACAGTTTTTTAGTCCTCAGGCAAGTGTCCAGGCATTGTTCCCCAGGATATCGTTCTGGGAAATCATCCTTAGGTAAGTGTCCAGGTATCTTCCCCAGGAAATCTTTTTGTGTACTCAAGTGAGTTTGGGCAGCCGTCTGGATGGAGGGGGGAGGAGGCCTCCACCTCCTCCTGCTCCATCTACCTACCCACACACTCATTACACATCAGGAAACAGGTGGTGATTCCATTGTCCTTTCCTGGGGTATCTGATGGCTGGAAATGATCTTGTCCTGAAGGCATGATGGCTGGGCCCTTGGACCATTGTTGTAGGCCAGCTGCAGTTCAGTGAGCAATGTTATCTTTGCACCTTCCAAGAGTCCTTCCAGTGGCTCTGCCCAACGCACATCAGCTATTGTCTGGGCAAGCAGCAAGTGATTTTATCTTTGTTGAGTCACACCAGGAGAGACAAGCTTTAGTCTCTCACACCACCCCGTCAATCAAAGATAAAAGCAAGAAAGAAAGAAAGAAAAGAAAGGAAAGGAAAGAAGTTTTAAACCATTTTTACAATAGACATAAGTTTTGATTGTCTAATGGCACAAATCTGTTGTACACCATCATTAGACACAAATTGCATATTGGACACATGTTAAATCACTGTATACAACAGGGACTTACACAAGGTGAAAAAGTACAATACTAACAAAATAGAACAAAATTAAAACAGGTAATTACACAAGTTGAAAGCATCCTTGTTCCTCCTGGAAGCCAGGAGAACAAACCCATACCCCCCCACCCCGTCAGTCCTTCAGTTTGGAATTGAAGTGAGAGCTTCCTTCCACATCTGAATGCATCTGCGGGGCTATGGAAAGTACAGTCCTTGAAGAGATGTCTTCTGTGATGCAAAACTTGAGAGGTCTTCGATATTGTAACAAGACAAGTCCTTCTGACAATACATCAGGTAATCTTCAGCATTAGAACTTAAATAAGAAACACAACCTCAAAACATACAAAACTGGTATTTCCAGGTTCCCCACATACAGAGAGGTTCTCTGAGCCACCCTCTCAGGTGATGTTTCTGAAAGAGTTGGATTAATTACTTTGAATGGGCCTGTAAGTACCGTTGATTGTTTCAGGTTCTCTCAAAGCCAATCTAAGCATAAACAAAAACTTTTACCCAAACCATGTACAATTTTTTTTTGGTGATCTCCTGAATCATGCTTCACCCCCCACTCACCACTGAGAAGTGAAGCCCTTAGTTGCCCTGGGGGGGCATACCCCTCCCCTCACCAAATGGTCCCACCAAGAGAGGAGCAGTGGCCTCAGCCCTCTTTTTAGGCTCGGGCCAGCATTTCACAATGATTTCTAATTGCCTCGTGGATACCCCATCAACCACTTCTTTTGGAATACCTTTCTTCTGACCCACCCCCCACCAATATTGCCGGGTATTCAAGTGTTCCCGGCCCCTAGCCAGGTGCCTACTAGGAACACGGCGCAACTGGCGCTGGGGGCTTGGTGGGTGAACCAGTGGGGTCTCAGCAGAGCTGAGTAGAGGGGGACAATCTCCTCCCTTGACCTGCTGGCCACACTTCTCCTGATGCAGCCCAGGCTCTGATTGGCTTTCTGGGCTGCAAGTGCACATTGAGAGCTCCTGTTGAGCTTCTCGTCCACCAGCACCCCCAAGTCTCTCTCCTCTGGGCTGCTCCCCAGCCAGTCACTGCCCAGCCTGGATTTGTACCTGGGATTGCCTGGACCCAGATGCAGGACCCTGCACTTGGTCTTGTTGAAGCTCCTGAGGTTGGCTTGTGCCCACCTCTCCAGCCTGTCAAGGTGCCTCTGGATGGCATCCCTTCCCTCCAGCGTGTCTGCTGCACCACACAGCTTGGTGTCATCAGCAAACTTGCTGAGGGTGCACTCAATGCCACTGTCCATGTCACCCACAAAGATGTTGAACAAGACTGGTCCCAGGACTGATCCCTGAGGGACTCCGCTTGTCACTGGCCTCCACTGGGACATGGACCCATTGACAGCCACTCTTTGGGTGCGGCCATCAAGCCAGTCTCAGGCTGCACCAGGGCAGGTTTAGACTGGATCTTGGGAAGAAGTTCTATACAGAGAGAGTGATTGCCCATTGGAATCGGCTGCCCGTGGAGGTGCTGGAGTTACCTTCATTGGAGGTATTCAGGAAGAGGCTTGATGAGGTGCTTGGTGCCATGGTTTAGTTGTTTAGGTGGGTTGTATTGTATTGTATTGTATTTGGGTGGGTTGGATTGGTTGATGGGTTGGACACGATGATCTTGAAGGTCTCTTCCAACCTGGTGGTGTATTGTATTGTATTATTGTATTAAGAAACTTTTAAGCATGGGAACATCAGAATCACATCTGGTTGGAAGAGATCTTGAAGATCATCTAGTCCAAACTTTGACCCAGTGCTGAAGAGCAAATGTTAAGCCATGTCCCTAAGTGCCAGGTTCACATGCCACTTAACACCCCCAGGGATGGTGACTCCACCACTGCCCTGGGCAGACTGTTCCAATTTTGATAACTCTCTCAGTGAAGAAGTATTTCTCAATATCCAGCCTAAACCTCCCCTGGTGCAGCTGGAAAACATTTCCTTTAGTCCTGTCACTTGTCATCAAGGAACAGAAGCTGGCCCCCCTCCTTGCTCCAAACTCCCGGTAGTTTTAGAGAGTAATGAGGTCTCCCATCAGCCTTCTCTTTTCCAGACTGAACACCACCAGCTCAAAATGGCTTGCAGCTAGGTATGGCATAAGTAGCCATGGGAATTCAACACATTGTACTAAATTATCTTTGCTTTACAGGCCCACAGCTGTAATAATCTTCTTTTTCACCCTTTCTCTTTACTGCTGCTCACCACCAAACTATAACCCAGGTTAAAAGGGATGCCTTCAGCAGTGGTTGGTGTAGATAGTAGGACTCTGTATTCTGTATTATGAGACACACTGAGTGTACACAAGCTGCTCTTGCCACTCTCAGCTTTTCCTGCCTCACTGATCCTTAGAAATCTCCTCTCCATCTGAGGACAATTCTACCCCCAGGACTTGTGGTGGCAGAAGAACAGCTTGTTTTCTCCACCACCACAAGAAGGGAGCAGTGAGACTGCTTGAAGAGCTGCTGCAATATGTGAGTTAACAGCCTGCAGGCCAAGTGTATGTACATTTCAAGACAAAGAACAGCTGCCATATGCAGTAGATGGGATGTAGGGATGCACCTCAGTCTTCTGATACATCTCAATTTGCTCCAGTTGGAAGTGAATGAGTGATGGATTGGGAGGTTGGATTAATTTGCCTGCGACTAATTAAAAAATGCTTTTTCCACAAATCAGAATTGATGACAGTGTTTCTTTCAGTCATGAATTCTAGAGGGTCTAGATTTCCTACTTGTGTCTTTGAAACTTGCTCACAGAAGAAAAAAATATTATTCTTGTCATATGTAATTTGAAAGAGGCATTGAAATTACTTTACTTTGTTAATAGCATCAGCTCCAATGACTGGTTAAACTGTACCCTCAGATGCACATGCATCTGTCTCTGAACTCCAATGCCAGAGTACTTAAGAAAATTATGACTTTTTCTTGCTTTGTATCCCTTTCTGTTGCTGTGTATTTCATCAGACATAAACAAACTTTTAAGTGTTCTTATATTAGCATTCACAAGTATTAGTGTTTATTACAGTACACAATTATTACAATATTGCAGATGTTTATAGTTCATAAATATAACAGTCTACTACATAAAAATCTCAAAATCACAGATTTTTACATAATGAGTATGTTGAGCAAAATGAACATGCTGGGAGAATGTATTCTACTTTGATAGCATTTGTTTGCATGTCCTTTTAAGGGTACTACATGTATATAGAGGCATCCAACATGGTGTATGGGCAGAGAGCGTACCTGATTTCAAGATCACTAAGAGGAACCTCTGGAAAACAGTGCTTGACATTTTTCTATCACATGTATGGAGCTGGGACTGGATTATTAAGTGTTTATCTAAAAAAGGAAGGTGATGATGAAGAGATTCCTTTGTGGAGGAGAACAGGAGAACAAAGCATCTCATGGCTAAGAGGACTGATAGAATATCAAAGTGACAGAAACTACCAGGTAAGAAAAGACAAAAGCAGTCAAAATGGACTATTGATCTGAACTGTGTGCTACAAAGCAAGTTTTTGGTAGTACTAAAAATAAATGAATTAATGTTTAGAAGTTGGTAGCATCGAATGGACACCTGAACATGCTGAACATGTAATTTCTTATGAATGACAATAGGGAGAAAATTATTAAAGATGTGAACATGGTGCAAGTTTGAAAAATACATATATATTTGAATATAATTTAAATGCTGTTTTCTCATAATTTCCTGTCAGTAGTGGTGACTTTTTGTTATTTGGATCAATTTATTTGGATGCAATTTCTTTCAGCTGTCTAAAGCCCTGTCTAGATTTTACATAACCACTAAGCTGTGATAAAATGTCTGCTTCTCGCAGCAGGATGATCTTTGTGAGGTGGCACCAATGGAAGGGATGATGTGAAGCCAGAGCTCTGCCTTTAGTTTCTAGAGTGCCATCCTTTCAGTATTGCTAGAGACATAGCCTGCTTCAGTTTCTCTATCAGAGGAAGCAGACATTGCTGTTGACAGAAACAGCACTGGGCATATAACTGCACTTATCCCTGACCAAAAATGTTGCGTGGGTTTTTTAATCACTTTGCTGTAAGACTCTGGAAATTAATTAGGGAGAGAAAAAAAACCAAAACAACACAACAACAAAACCCAACCAAAAAACCCACAAACAAACCCTCCCCCCACAAAAAACCCCAAACCCCCCAAAACAACAACAACTAACTAAGAAAGCTTTTATTGAAAAGAAAATTTAGCTTCGTGAGCAGGACCACAGCATAATATTGTTGACATGCCTCTTTTCCACCTTGAGTCTTGCCTGTACATGGGCACCACTGACCAACACATTTGGGCTGAAAAGCAAGACAGAAATGCCACATCACTAGAGAAAATTTTTCTGTGATCTATAGCCCATGGCAATTTCTTGAAAAATACCATGAGAAAAAGTTGACTCCTCGGGCATAGCAAAATCCAGTTTCTCTGATCAAGGCAGGCAGTCCACTAATAAAGGACATAAGTTTCTATACAATAAGCAGACTTTCAGGGCACACTACATCCTTGAACAGACTGCATGAGTTGTTGTTGTTGGTTTGGGGTATTTTGTTTTAGTTCTTTCTCATGTAGGATTCATGCAAAGCTGTGTCTTACCTTCACAGATTATTTTTGAGGCAATCCGTGGTGTATCGATCAGAAGTGACACTGCTGTTGATGATATTCTGTTCCAGGCAGGACCATGTATAGGTAAGTTTAAACATACTTTGTTTCTCTTAGGAGACACCTAGCAACTCACAGTGATTTTTGTAATTAGACAAGCAATGCTTCTTCCCTTGAATCCCCACTTAATGGATCTGAATTTAGAATGCTGCTGGGTTAGTGTGGAATTTTTCCCAATAAGATGCAAGACCATTCTCAGAATCTGGACTAGTAAAGGTGCTCAGTCTGGCATGGTAGCTACACTTAGACCTATACATTCTTGTGTACAATTAAAGCAAAAATAATTGAATGATTCCCCCTTTCTTTGTATTCTAGAAGTGGAAGAAATTCAACTGTCATCAGGTTATCCTGACAGCTTAAATGAAATTGAGTATTAAATACAGTCCTGATGGAAGGAATGAAGATTTGTTTGTGAGAAACTGCACAAAGTGCCTATTTTAAAATATTTTTGAAGTAAATCCTGGACTGGTTTGAATATGCACCAATGTATAGGAAGAACTCAGAGCACACGTGTTCCTCGCCTTTGCAATGAAATTAATGACTCAGGGCTTCTTAGACTCTTCTTTAAAAATATTTTTTCTCTTTTGCATGCTGTATCAGTTATTATATAAAGGCACAGATCATTAATGCATTTTTTTTAACCATTCTGATATATAGGTAAAAGGAGGAAAGCAAAAGTACACAGTTAAAATTCAATATTGTGTTGCCTTAATCTGCATTCAGTGAATGTTTTGTTTTGGCTGCAGAATGGAATTTTGTTAAGGAATTTAAGACTATTTCGAAATTATATACAAAAAAGAGTTCTAGATACTAATAACTTACAGGTTAAGTGCATTCATGATGACAAATCTCTCTGGGAGACTCAACACTTCTGGCAATTTTTTGGTTTTTGTATTCTTTTGCTGTGACAAATATATTTGTCATCCTTGCCAATAACAAACTCACTTTTTATGTTCCAGTATAATTCAGTGCAAGCTGATGACATTTTGAACTATAGGAAATGAAACAGTTTGCAAATTTCTGGCATACAAGTCGTGTTTGCTTGGGGATATGTTAATAAATCCGTTTGTACACTCACAGAGAATGTGTGTATATTTTACCCAGCCATAGATGCCTTGCATTTATATGAATAGGTAATTAAATTCAAACAACTTGTAAATTTTTAAGATCTTAGGTGTTTGTATGTGAAGCTTTATTTTGAAATTATTAACTTCCTAATAAAACAGAACTTTCAAAATAATCTTAATCCTCTGCTTTAGAATTTATTTGCTAACAAATTCTGGGAAAAACAAGAATCTTCAGCAGTCTCTAGTAGGAATATGTTGAAATGGTTCCTTAATCTATCACCTCCTTCTCTTTTGTCTGGAAGTCACTGTCACTCATGAACCCAACTCTACCCTTTTGGTCTGCAAGATTGAGGCATAACTAATTTAGGAGACTAAGATTTTTATTAAGTAAAATGTGACTAACAAATAAACCAACCAATATTCTAACTAATAGACACAACAGCGTTGTTAATTTCCAATTATATAATTTTACACTCTAATGCACAGCTATTACAGAGCTATTATCACAACTCTTATGAACTACATTCTCTCAATTTTATTACCCTTCCCCTTTCCCCATACAATATAGCAATAGGATGCATTTCTATGCTGCTTTATTCTTGTACAGCAAGTATTCTGGACATAGACTTGGTATAGTGTCCAGTGAGTTATCCAAAGTGGCTGTCCAATGGCCTTGTGAGCTTGTTTGGGTGTGCAGGTGAGTTTTATTACTATGTGTGTGCATATGCATTCATGCTGGACAATAATTGTAATGGATCTTAAATCTTCCTCCATCCCCCTCCCCTCCTCCCCCTCCCTCCCTCTTCCCTCCCCCCAATCAGGAGCAACATTTTTACTGCTCTCGTACTTCCCTTCATATAAACTCCCCTCAAATAAGCAACCTGCCTTAAATTAATTTTTCATTGTTCCCAGTTCTGCTACAACCATCCTCAGAGATGCTGTTATGACGTCTCACCGCAGTCTCAGTCCTTGCAGGGGTATTACTGGTAACAGTTCCTAGGTACAGGTGGCCTTGCCAGTTCCCTACATGTCAGATATCCAGCTCATACTGGGAAAGTATTTTCTTTGTAAACTTTCTAAGAAAAAATCGCTCTAGTTATGTGTCCATTCCTTTACATAATTCCACTTAAGCACAGGCAGTTTCTTATGTCTTTCACCAGTTTCAGTCAGTCTGCAGGTCCCTCATTGCAGCTTTGCCTAGTTATGAGGCCTTGTGCTCTGATGCACACCTAACAGTCAAAGTGCCAAAATTACACATACATTGCTTTAGGGTATTTTTTAAAGGACAGGTTCCTAGAGACCTCCTGATCTCAGAAGTAACACAGGTGAAACACGTTTCTCCTGTTGCTTTGATAAAAATTAAGAAAAAGTAAACAACATGAGACAGCTGCTGGAATATGGAAAAAAGAACTCGCCCTCTAGGCCCCGAAGCCTGTTCCCGTGAAGGGGGACAGCCAGAAGGCGCGCACCTCTGAAGCACGGGCCCCAACTCTTCGGCTGTGCTGCCACCTCGTGGGAAAGCCTCGCGGTAGCGACCAGTGACAGCGGACAGGCTTCGAAGCCTGCACTCCCGAGGCCTGCCCAACGCGCTCTGGGCTGGGGCCACCCACACGCAAGCTGGGCGGGAGTCTTGGTCTCTTTTCTGAATGGTCAGCACTGGGGGGACCGCCTCCGGGGATGCGGCGCAGACACCGGGGCCTATCCTTCCGCAGCATTCCGCAGGGAGGTGCGGCTTGCGAGGGAACCAATTCCCCTCACCGGCCGGGCCGGGTCCAGGCCGCGCCTCATGCCCGTTAGGCCCTGCGGCTACCTGAGCAGCAGGGAGCTCGACCACTGCACGCCCCTGCTGCCTCGTGGCCCGAAACCGAAAATATCGAGTCCGAGTCAGCCCCGCCCCGTCGTTTCTCCAACACGGCGCGCCGCAAGCCGGCGAAAAGCTGACTCGTAGCTGAGTCCCGCCCTGTGGGGGCGCTCTTCTCCTGCCCGCCCTTTGCCGCTCGCCAATGAGGGCGAGGTGCGGGGCGTGTCCGCAGCTTGAGGGGTTGAGTGCGGGCGGAGGGGAGGAAGATGGCGGGGGCGAGGAAGATGACGGCGAAATGCAGCCTTGGCGCGTCTCAGCTAGGCACTGGTGGCCACCAGCGGGCTGTGAGGAGCGCTGTGGCGCTGCCACGCTTCGTCGAGGGCTCAATTGTCAGGATCTCCATGGAGAACTTTCTGTAAGTGAGTGGTGGGTGTTTTTTGTCTCCCAGGTCGCGGCGGCCCAGCAGCCGCCATTGGTCTCGGGGAGCCTGCGGGCGGATGTGGGACTGGGGAGCTGGCGGCTAAGCCAGGAGGGCCAAACCTGGAGCGTCAAGCTGGCAAGCCACGGGCGCTCTCGCTGTGATTGCTTCCCGCCGTGGTGCACGGAGCGAAGAGATGATTCTTGACGGGGGGCCATAATAAGGTCTTGGATACCGAGGCTGTAAGAGGGAGCGCGCGAAGCATTTTTTTTCCCTGGACGGTGATGCATTGCTCAGAGAGGGGAGGGGCCTTGCTCTTGGAGTTAAATGTCCCATAGGTTCTTACTGCAGTTGTCGATTTTGTGGGGATGCGTTGTCCTCTGGGGGTTGTGTCGGCCCCGCTTTCCCTAAGGCAGTGACTCCTGTAGTCCATGTCAGCCTCTGCGTGCTTTTTTTTCCCTCTTTGTTAAGTGATTGTCAAGCAGTGGAGGAGGGGAGAGGGCGGGAGATGTGCGCGGGTCAGCGAGGGCAGGCCTTGGGAGCCATTAGGATGAAGTATCTGTGGTTATCTTGCATATGCTTTCCCCAGCTTCTGTGCATTGGGAATACTATTCTGTTCAGAGCTATTGTAGTTATTAATAGAAGCTTTCAGGCCGCCTTCTTATAGCTGGTTTGCTGATAGTTGCAGGTCAACTGAGTAGCATAGTTCGTGGGTCATGCTAAAGATACCAAGTGAAGATTCAAACATAGTAGGTTTGGCTTCAGCATTAAGGTTCAAATATCTTCTTTTCCTGAAATATGTGGATTGTGTTATTGTCTTACTAAATCGTTTATGTTTGTTCTTTGGTCTTAGCGTCTCAGTTTCTTCTCTGTGTTTGGTGAGGTGCGGGAACAGAACGCTGAATGATTTGGGGTGTTACTGATCCTGACAATACTGATGGTTTGTCTTGAATTTGTGTGTTAGGGCTTGGTTTCTTTCTGTAATTACTATTGCAGTAGGCATGCTGGACGCACATGATGAAAGATATGTAATAAAATTTATGGAAAAGTAAATCACTGATAACAAGTTAATGTTTTAGGTTCTTGTAACTCAAGAAACCTACTGCAGGGTGTATTAATGTGGACTTCCACCGATTTCTTGTGGAGCTTAAGACCCAATTATGTTGTATAGGTTGCATGAGTGGAATCTCCTGTGACTGTGGTGCTTCGGGCAGATGGAATTAAATGGTACAGCCTTGACTGAACTCTTATTTTCTGCCTTTTTTAAATACATGAAATAACACAATGTCAGTATAAATTGTCGTTATGTGGATGTAATTTGTTACATATATTACATATATATATATATTGGTCTTGAAGAAAATTGTTCAGTACAGGCTGAGACAGGATGAGAGAGAGAGCAGCCCTGTTAAAAAGTACTTGGGGGTACTGATGGACAAGAAGGTGGGCATGAGCCAACAATGTGCACTTGCAGCCCAGAAGGCATATCATGTCTTGGGCTGCATCACAAAAAGAGAGATTATTTTGCCACTCTGCTCTGGTGAGATGTCACTTGAAGTACTGTGTTCAGCACTGGCTCCCTCCACACCAGAAGAGACATGGACCTGCTGGAGCAGGTCCAGAGGAGGGCCACCAAGATGATCAGAGAGCTGGAGCACCTCTCCAATGAAGACAGGCTGAAAGAATTGTGGCTGTTCAGCCTGGATAAGAGAAGGGGAGCTACAGGAAGGCTGAGGAGGGACTATTTAGAAGATAGCACAAGGGGCAGTGGTTTTAAACTGGAGCAGGGTAGAGGTGTTTGACACAGGGAGGAAGTTCTTTACAATGAGAGTGGTAAGATACTGGAAAAGGATACCCAGAGACATGGTTTGGGCACATCCTTGGAGACATTTATGTGAATCTGGGCAGCGTGATCTAGTTGGATGTGTCCCTTCTCACTGCAGGGGTGTTGGGCAAAATGACTTCGCAGTCCTTTCTAACCTGATGAAGTCTGTGAATCTGTAAGTACTTTGGTTAGTAGGAAAGTATTCCGTAGTGTTTTATTGTACTTTTGACTGAGATCATATTAAAAAAAAAAAAAAGGATTTAGTCTACATTTTATAAAATTAACTGTCGTATAATCAGAGTAGCATCAAGGTACTTTTTTTTAAGGTGATACAGTGTTTATATAAGGTTCAAAAAATGGTTGTGTTTCAGAACATATGATAACTGTGAAGTACATCCAGGACCCAATCTGAACATGATTGTGGGTGCTAATGGAACAGGAAAGTCAAGCATTATATGTGCCATCTGCTTGGGACTGGCTGGAAAACCTTCTTTCATAGGGCGAGCTGATAAGGTAACTATGAGCTTTTGGGGGTTTTCGTTTTTTCTTTTTTTCATGTTTAATCTGAATTTCATCAAGAACACTGTCTACCGGGGGCAGGGTATGTGAGCCAAACAAACTGGAACAAAAGGGCTGAATCCCAGCCAGAAACTGGGGAAGAAACACAAAAAAGACTTCTTTCTTGCTTTCTTTTTAATAAGTGCAAGGTGTCTAAATTGTAGACTAACCTGGCCAGGCAAAGGCTTTAACCAAAGGACTTTTTTCTTGACTACTTCTTGACTTGGTTGAGTTATGAAGTGGCAACTCTTGAATTGTACTGCAACCTGAGCAGACAAGAGGTTATATTTAAAGATGTCTGAGCCTTCACAGTAGGGTAGGAAAATGCCTCCTAGTTGGTAAGTAACATTTGATCAAAAATACCAACAAAAGGGGAAACAATTTTTTAAAAGGTCTTAAATTTCCAAATATATAGAACTTAGAGAAATAACATACCTATTATGTGCCTGAGAAATTATCTAAAACTGTGGAGCTGCCAACTGTGACTTAAATGGAAGTGTGATTATTTTGGCTTTTTTGACTTATTTTCAATTTTTGTGTTGCCATTACAGTAGAATATTGTAAAATTGTTACGCTTTGCCCTTGCTTTTGTTGCTATTCTGGTTGGATGAAATATGTTTCAGTAGATCTTTGTATCACTGAATCTGGATACCTAAATGGTTGTACATACCCTCTAGTTGCAGCTTAGACTTGAGCAAATGTAAATATGGAAATTGAGTGTATACCAGCACTATGTGTTGGCACTTTTACTGGCTTTTCATGTTTATATAATTTTATACTGTTAGCATTGGCAGTTTTATTAGCACAGATATTTGGCAGTGTGTTTAATTTGTATTGCTATTGCTTTGTGCCCTGAATTAATGAGAACTTTCTTCTCTCTGTCAATCCGCTGATTATAAATTTGTTCAGTTTTGGAGGCTACAGATGATCAGAAATCGTTAATCTGAAGAGGAAATTTTAATGCTGATAGTTGATAAGGAAGATAATAATGTCTTTCTTTAGTAAATACATAGCCAAAATAAATTTTATGTTGTAATCATAAATTTTCATAAAGAATGCAACTGTTATTTTGCAATAATAACATATAATTATGTTTTGTAGGTTGGTCTCTTTGTAAAGCAGGGATGCTTGAAAGGTGTAGTAGAAATTGAATTGTAAGTATCAAAATTATATTTCCTTGTGTATTTTTAATTAGATTCTTCTCCTGCTGCAGTCATTCACAAAGTTGTGGGGGAAAAATCTGGCATACAGAGGTCCTTCTTTATGCTTGGTTTGGTTTACTTTTTTTTTTTAAACCAGGACTTCAGTGTTTTAAGGTTCGGTAATTATTATGCAAGAAATAAGCAGTGCTGGTCTTGCTTTTTGTTTTTGTAGCATTTTACCTTTGTCTTGATACACAAATTGTATATAAACAAAGATTAATATATATGGTGTGTTTATTTTTTTATTACATGTAAGGTTTAGGTGCTTCAGATACAGTCAGTACTGCCATCGTAACATAGTAGCTGGAAGTTACTTTTTAAAAAGAAAATAATAAGAAAAAAGACAAGTAAAAATTTTTATAATCAAATATTTTGCCTTCACTTATACTGCTGATATGAGATGCTCCTCTGCAGTCTTACTGAAAACATCACATATGAAAACAAAAGAAGGAGGAGAAATAGGTCTGGCTAATTCCAGCTACTTCAGCCTTCTTGTTAAGCTTTTGCAAAACAGAGCAACTGAAACAATGGAAAATCATTTTACTGTATAAAATTCCATAAGTAGCTGGTGGTTTACAGGACAGTATTACATGCTTACTTGGATTTTGGTTGTTTGGTTTGTTTGATTTACAACTAAAGGGAGACAACCTAAATAGGTGAATTTTTGTGGAGATCTTAAAATGAAGCTGCAAAAGCGTGGGTGGTTTTGATAAAGCCTTAACATGATCTGTTTACCTGAACTAAATCAAACGTAGTGTTAATCAACTGATCCAAATCCTGGTTTAATTTGTATAACCATTGGCCACCTTGATGAGATCATAAAAGACAAAAACTATGTTAAGGAAAAACAATATACTTGAATAGGTCTTTGAAAGACTCCTATCCACTTCTTGTCTTATGGTAGTGATCAAATGAGACGTTCTTTGGAGACTGATGAGGCAGTGGGTCAGTGTCCTGGCTTAACACAGACCCCTCTCACAAGCCCTCTCCTCTCCCCCAGACTGATGGGGGAGGCAGAGCTGTTAGCTGAGATAAAGTCAATTTACTGCTCTATTGCAGGGATCTTAGATTATGCAATAGAAAGCAGGAAAGAAAAATAAAGGTATGTGAACTGAGCAAACTGGAACAAAAGGGCTGAAGCCCAGGCAGAAACTGGGAACGAAACACAAAAAACCCAGCAAGGGAAAATTAAAAACTGCAGGATATATTACAGGTCCCATAAACTCTGGCCAACCCCTTTCCTGTCATACACTGTGCCTGATGTCAGCATGATGTAGAATATATCACAGTATCACAGTATTGCTAAGGTTGGAAGAGACCTCGAAGATCATCGAGTCCAACCTGTCACCACAAACTCCATGACTAGACCATGGCACCAAGTGAAAGGACATTGCTCCCCAGGGAGAACACTCCTGCCCGCTGCAGGCTTGAACTCACAACCTTCCCAGTAAGAGTCTTAGGTGCTACCAGGGATGTTGGGCAGCAGCACTGGCCAACACCCAGCTTGATCCGGCTTGCTCTGTTGCTCTGTGCCACTTTGGGCAGGTAACCCTGTCCCTCATCCCTCCTAGTGGGGCCAGTCAGCTTAAACCAATACACTCAGGAAGTAGGATGTGTTTCAGTGTAAGCAGTGTGATCGTTTCAACAGAGATACATCTTTATGTTACTTTAAAGTGTGAAGGGAGACTTGTAGTGTGTGAAAACTTACCATTTTTACTGTAGAAGTTGCATTATAACTCAGTCCTTTGTCTAACTCGTAGAAAATATTGAAATGCAGCATACAGGGTAGGAGAGCAGCAATGGAGAAGATTGCTTTTTGACAAGTATTTTTAAATTTGATGATAAGCATGTACTGTGTCGGTTGAATTTGGCCTTGGGGATTGTTACTAAATTGAGACTTAAAGTAGTAAAAAGACCTTAATATGGTAACAAAAAGAAGCATGTTACATGGGTAGTGGCATTGAGTGCACCCTAAGCAAGTTCACTGACAACAGCAAGCTGTGTGGCATGGCTGACATGCTGAAGGGAAGGGATGCCATCCAGAGGGATCTTGACAGCCTGGAGAGGTGGGCCCAAGCCAAACTCTTGAAGTTCAGCAAGACCAAGTGCAAGGTCCTACATCTGGGTTAGGGCAATCCCAAAAACTGATGTGGGCTGGGCAGTGACTGGCTTGAGAGCAGCCCTGAAGAAAGGAACTTGGTGCTCGTGGATGAGAAGCTCAACATGAGCCACCAGTGTGCAGTTGCAGCCTGGAAAGCCAATCACATCCTGGGCTGCATCAAGAGAAGCACAGCCAGCAGGTTGATGGAGATGATTCTCCCCCTCTCTACATTCTGGTGAAACCCCACCTTGAGTACTGCATCCAGTTCTGGAGCCCCTGTTACAGGAAGATGTGGATGTGCTGGAATGTGTCCAGAGAAGGGCCACAATGTCAATCAGAGGGCTGGAGCACCTCTCCTATGGAGACAGACTGAGAGTTTGGGTTATTCACTGTGGAGAGAAGGCTCCCAGGAGACCTTATTGTGGCCTTATAGTATCTTAAGGGGGGCCTACAAGACAGGTCTGAGGGACTTTTTAGGATGTCAAGTAGTGATAGGACTAGGGGGAATGGAGCAAAACTAGAAGTGGGGTGGATTCAGGTTGGACATTAGGAAGCAGTTCTTCCCCATGATGGTGTGGAGACACTGATACAGGTTGCCCAGGGAGGTGGTGGAAGGCCCATCCCTGGAAGTTTTTTAAGGTTAGGCTGGATGGGGCTCTGAGCAACCTATGAGGTGTTACCGCCCATGGTGGAGGGGTTGGATCTGGATGATCTTTGAGGTCCCTTCCAACCCTGACAATTCTATGTCTTTGTAGGCTTTTTTGAAAGAGGTCTGATTAATAAAATAAAGTAGCAGATACTTGTGAAAAAGTTCCATACAGTCTTCAAAAAGTAGGCTCTTATCCCGGTGGCACTCTATCCAAATGCAGGAAGCTGTTGAATTACTCATTACTACTTTGACCCCTGTACTTGAACTTTTTCTAAAGTACACCACCTCCAAAATGTTATGAACCCTTATCCTCCATCTGTAATATGCTGACTGAATGGTCAGTTGGAAATTTTTAAATCAAGATGGTGACCAAAAGGTCAAGAGTTTGAGTTACTGCTCATTTGTTATTGATGCATCTTAACCAGACTACATTTTTGAAGCTAAATGTTGAGCTAGAGAATCCAGTGGACAATTGATGCAACTTTGCTGATGTTTAAAAGCAGAAAATGAAGGCAAATTAGTCTTTTTCATACAGTATGATACTATTTTTATTCCCAAATGGAATGTATATGCACAGCTTTTGATGTAATACTGTACACTATTAAGTTTTGATTTTAAAGGAATAACATTGTACACCTCCTACATACCAGTTCCAAAACTTAGTAAAAGTCATACAAACCCCCCCACTTTTATATAAACTATTCACATCTATAACACCTTTTAAATAGCTCACACTTTCAGCATGAATTTGTCATTTATATAAGTAACTTCCTCTAAGATTTGCAGATATTCTTGCTGTTTTCTCCATGATATTATCTCATGATTGAAGTACTGGACCTTTTCAGAAACTTTAAATGTGAATCTGCTGCTACTGTCTGCGTTATTAAATATTCAGATATATAACAGTTGTAATACTATAAGTCTAATGTATTCTGACACTTGGTAAACTTTGCATATTCTTAAAAACATAAATGCTTTTTATTAATCAGATCTAAGGTACCCAACAATATCATTATCACGCGTGTGATTCAAGTGACAAACAACACATCGGCGTGGTTTATCAACAGAAAGCCAGTAACCCTGAAAACTGTCGAAGAGCAGATTGCAGCCTTAAACATTCAAGTGGACAATCTGTGCCAGTTTCTTCCTCAGGTATGAATGAATTTTGGAAGGCGGTGCAAAGGTAGTGCTGTGTTTCGAGATGGGTTTGTTACTTTCATAGCTTTTATAGCACTTAAGTAATTTAATGGGACAGCACAAGGAATAAAGGCAATGAGATAGTTATACTGGTGCTAGAAAGGAGGTGGTGAAAGAAAGGAGGAATTGTGACCCTTAAGGCTTACTAATTGGATGGCTTTATACTTCTTGTCAGCTGATACTGAAAGGGAAGCTGCTGATGTTCCCTGCAGTGGTGTTTGAGTCGCCACACTAACAGTGTTATTTCTGTCTTGTCTGTGTAGCTGTAGGCATGTTACTGATCAACACATCTGCAGGGAAAATTTTTAAACTCTTGAGATCTTGCCTTGTCTGTACCTTTAGTTGGATGCTTCCTGTAGTTCTTTCTTAGTCTATCTCTGCATTCACTTTCCTCTGGTTATGTCCAGTCAGTTCCTTAGGACTGATTCCTGTACTTGGTAAGTGAGGGGGAGGAGTTGACTCTTTCTCAAAATAACCAAGAAACCAGTCCTAACTGACTCTGCACATAACAGCAGCCTACTGCTAGAGCTTTTTTGGTAATGTTAGTGGCTCAACAGTTTCTTGAACCTAGTGCATGACTTGAAAATATTTAGAATCAAGTTACATAAGAATAAAATCATCCTAATGTAAAATATCTCCTAAAAGGCAGACAAG
Source organism: Colaptes auratus (assembly GCA_015227895.2). Classification (NCBI taxonomy): domain Eukaryota; kingdom Metazoa; phylum Chordata; class Aves; order Piciformes; family Picidae; genus Colaptes; species Colaptes auratus. The sequence goes on along the minus strand of CM026897.1, from coordinate 54,720,190 downwards.
ACTAATGACTCTTACAAGCAGTTTCCATATCTGAATCCATACTTAAGCATGTCAGGATTTCTATGTAGATAACTAAGTTGCCTCACAATTGCACATTTACAAAAGTTAAGCTCCTTCGTAAGACTTTCCCTGTTCATGGGAATCATCAGGGACGGTAGCAACAGGAAGCTTTATCAGAGCCTAGCCAAACATGGGGTTATTGTTCTGTTTAAGGAGAAGTGCATTCAAGAAAACATGCTGACAAACAATAAAATTTAGAAAGCTAATATTGCACGAACAAATAATTCAGGGTGGTGAGGTTATATTGCCATTTGCATATTCACAATATTTGTTTAGAGTAAGACTTTATACATACTCTGCAAACTTAACTTTTGTATTTAAAACTCTTTTTTTCTTTAGTACATAAATGCCAAATCTGTTAATATTACTGTGTTGAAAATTTTGGGTTATTTGCTCTCTGCCCTTGTAGCAGTAGTAAGCACACCTTTTATTCCAGTCTTGGTTTTGAGCTGTTCCTCTGTCCTGGACAGTCTCAATGCTTCCTGATACACTTGGCTGCCAGCCTTAGTATTAAATTCTATGTGGTTTAACTTTTTAGTTAATCATAGCATTTTTACTGGGAAGGTGTAGCCTCAGCTGCCTGAGAACTGTACTAAATTGCCTTATTCAAAAGAATAATAGCCAATTCTAAACTAACAAACCAACCCATGGCTTCAAAAGATGCCAAACAGCCAAGAGCAACTAAAATTTAAGCTCAAATAATTCCAGAACAACTCCCTGGAAAACCATGTATAAAATACTAAAAATGTTCAGGGAGGTTTGGCTCCTACCCTGTGTTAGTCATCCCATGCTTAACTATGCCAGACCTATATGGCATAGAGCTGAAAGTCAGGTGATATTTATGAGAAGTAACTTGTGGAATTTAAATCCAGTGTTGCTGTATTGCACTGTTTTTACTAATACTGTATTTTTGTAACTTTTTGTGGTAGGACAGAGTTGGAGAATTTGCAAAACTGAGTAAGATTGAGTTGCTGGAAGCCACTGAAAAATCCATTGGTCCTCCAGAAATGTACCAATTTCACTGTGAACTGAAAAACTCCAGAGAAAAAGAAAGAGAACTGGAGGTAAACATGAACATTATAGAGATGGAGGGCTGTCACAGTAGGGAAATGAGCATAATAAAGTTAATTGTGATGGAATTAGAAGGTGATACTTAAAAAGTCTGTGGTAAAGTGGTGTTACCATGCTCATACAAAATACACCACCAGGTTGGAAGAGACCTTCAAGATCATCACGTCCAACCCATCAACCAATCCAACCCACCTAAATACAATACAATACAACCCACTTAAACAACTGAACCATGGCACCAAGCACCCCATCAAGCCTCTTCCTGAACACCTCCAATGAAGGTGACTCCACCACCTCCACGGGTAGCCGATTCCAATAGGCAGTCACTCTCTCTGTATAGAACTTCTTCCTAATATCCAGTCTAAACCTCCCCTGGTGCAGCCTGAGACTGTGTCCTCTTGTTCTGGTACTGGCTGCCTGGGAGAAGAGACCAACCTCTGCCTGGCTACAACCTCCCTTCAGGTAGTTGTAGAGAGCAATAAGGTCACCCCTGAGTCTCCTCTTCTCCAGGGTAAGCCTTTCCTCATAGGGCTTGTGTTCCAAACCCCTCACCAGCTTTGTTGCCCTTCTCTGGACACGTTCCAGCAAGACAACATCCTTCCTAAACTGAGGGGCCCAGAACTGGACACAGTACTCAAGGTGCGGCCTAACCAGTGCAGTGTAGAGGGGCAGAATCACCTCCCTGCTCCTGCTGGCCACACTGTTCCTGATGCAGGGCAGGATGCCATTGGCCTTCTTGGCTGCCTGGGCACACTGCAGACTCATGTTCAGCTTACCATCAACCAGTACCCCCATGTCCCTCCCTGACTGGCTGCTCTCCAGCCACTCTGACCCCAGCCTGCAGCACTGCATGGGGTTGTTGTGGCCAATGTGCAGAACCCGGCACTTGGATGTGTTCAATCTCATGCCGTTGGATTCTGCCCATCTGTCCAGCCTGTCGAGGTCCCTCTGCAAAGCCTCTCTACCCTCCAGCAGATCAACTCCTGCCCCCAGCTTGGTGTTGTCTGCAAATTTACTGATGATGGACTCGATGCCCTCATCCAGATCATCAATAAAGATGTTAAAGAGCATGGGGCCCAGCACTGATCCTTGGGGCACACCACTAGTGACTGGCTGCCAGCTGGATGTGGCACCATTCACCACCACTCTCTGGGCTCGGCCCTCCAGCCAGTTCCTAACCCAATGCAGTCTGCTCCTGTCCAAGCCATGGGTTGATAGGTTGGCCCGGAGTTTGCTGTGGGGGACAGTGTCAAAGGCCTCACTGAAGTCCAGGTAGACTACATCCACAGCCTTCCCCACATCCACCAGGCAGTCACCTGATCATAGAAGGAGGTCAGGTTGGTCAGGCAGGACCTGCCCTTCCTAAATCCATGCTGGCTAGGCCTGATCCCTTGGCCATCCTGTAAGTGCTGTGTGATCGCACTCAAGATGACCTGTTCCATAATCTTGCCTGGCACTGAGGTCAGGCTGACAGGCCTATAATTCCCTGGCTCATCCAACCGGCCCTTGTTGTGGATGGGCACCACGTTGGCCAGCTTCCAGTCTTCTGGGACCTCTCCAGTGAGCCAGGACTGTTGAAAAATGATGGAGAGTAGCTTGGCCAGCTCATCTGCCAGCTCTCTCAGCACCCTCTCAGAATTCACTCACTCTGACACTTACATGCTTGTAAGCACAAAGACTTGTGTGCAAGTTATCTGGATGCCTGTTGTCAAGTGCTCATCACTTCCATGTGATTCTTGACTGGCAGCAACTCTTCTGGTCAATTCCATAAACTGTGGACAAGATTGTTGCCAGCTACCTGTTTTTTCATGATTTGGAATATTAACATAGAGCAAAAGGGCAAGTGTATGCAGTGAGATTCAACCTTGTTGCCATCCTGGTTTTAGGACATAGGGTCTTTCCCAGGCAGTTACTTGTCCTATGATCTTCTCAGAGTGCAGGCTGATTGATGGTTGGAGAGCTAATGTCTTCCTTGCTGTTACTGGTGGAAATGATGTCTTGGGAACAATGTTCTGAGTACAGTGTGTCCATACTGTCACTTTAATCCTTTATTCTGCTGTTTATTCTTGCGCTTGTGTGCACACATGTCAATTTATACATACTGCGTTCACATAGCAACCACAGGCTTCTGCTGTGAATCTGTACAAGATCTTTTGCAACCAATTTTTGCCATTTATATTTATCAAAGCTAGTTACAGTAATTTAGAAACACTAATTTATGGAGGCTTGAGCTGTAGGGAGCAACTTCCTGAGAAAATAAAATACCTTCTGTTTACATTAGATTTGTTTTTACAGAAAGCTCGACAACAATTTCTTGTTGGGTTGTTCCTTTCTAATTACCACTGTACTAAAATGTCCTCTCTAGTGTTAAATTTCTGCTTTAATGTGCAAGACAGGTGTTGTTCTGCTGAAAAGGTTTTTCACACTCTAGATACTGTAAAACATGAGAATGTACATTCTTACAGAACTTGTGCAGAGACAAAGCTAATTCTTTGGAGAAAATGAGACAGAGGATTGAACGATACAAACAAGATGTTGACAGATACCATGAGCGCAAGCGCCATCTTGACTTAATTGAGATGCTTGAGAGAAAAAGGCCTTGGGTGGTAAGTTTTTATTTTCTTTTCATTGTTTTCCTACCTAATCTGCTTTTCCTGAAAGTGCAGTTTTAGAAATACGCCAAAAGTTTATTTGCCCAGAGTAGCTTGAACATCATTACAATTGCTTGGTGCAAACAGGCAAGGACCAGCAATACTATTCTTGGCCTAACTTTGATCACATTTGCTTGGTTATGTAGCCAAACTTAATGGTATTCTGTTACAATTACTTATTACTTAACATACTTTATTACAATTACTTAATACTTATCATAATTCCTAATTATTTATTATTCCTATTGTTTAATTACTGCAGGCATTGAAATTCAAATCTCCAAGACCATTATAATTAAAACCCAACTCTGTAGTCATTATCTGTACCAGGGTCTGCGCCTACAAAATGTTAAAACATCTTTTGTAACAAAATTCAGCACTTTCACTTTAAAACCCAAATCATCTCATGTAAACGGCAAAAAATTGCAAGTGAGGGGAAGAGAAGGGGGCAGGGGAGGGGGCAGGCTGTGAAGAGTTGATGGTGCAATCAGCAGCCTTCTTCCATTGTTTACAATCAGTTATCTTCAGAAATGCACAGGTTTTGACGCATTGGAAGTAATGTCCCAACTGCATGAATACTGCTTTTGGTTCCAAAGCCTCCTTTCTATTAGCTTTCTTGGTGCTGAAGACCAGATCTGTGCAGAGGAAAGCCAAAAGTGGGGGAGTGGACGATAACTGAGTTCTAAAGTTCTTCACAGCCTCCTTATTAGTCATAAAAACTATAAATCTTCACCACAGAGGGAAATCTTGAAACTTAAGGAAGCTTGCAGCAGGTATTTTTTAACTGCTTTTTCCTGAGAAGGCCTTGGTTCCTGTGCTGTTTCCAAAGACACAGGAGGGACATAGCGGGCCCAAGAATGGTGCAAATCACTTTCCAAGTAAGAATAATTTCTTCAGGCACATCATCTCTTAACTGCAGTTTCTTCCCTGCTTTGCCTATACAAGCCAGTTACTGAGAGACATGGCTATAAACCCATGCTGTAACATTTCAGTAGGAAGCTTTTTCTGTCCCCAGATAGCGCATAGCCATGCTCTAAAATGGGTTTTCCATGGCCACTCACCTCTTGTCCATCAGAGTTGATGAAAGGTGTGTGCACACTACGCAGACTCTGCTTGGTCTTAGCCACAGACTTTGCCACTGGAGAATTCATCTTTATGTCTTCAAATCTGTCAAACTGTGTTGAGGTGCTGTGGTGGAGAAAGAAGGTTCAGTTCTCCCACACACACAGAAACCACGGCTAACTCAGTCGGAGAAGCAAAATGGGTAAGAGCTACATTTTACAAGCAGGATGAAATGCAGATGAGTATATACACAATATACAATATTTACAATATATACAGAAATATACAGCAAGGAACATAACACAGAAAACCTTCCCTCCTCCAGCAAGGAGGGTCCCCCCAAAACCCCCTTCTCTCCCTTCCTCCCTTTATGCCCAAAAAAAGGTTAGAGAGGGAAAAGGTAATTACTAAGGGAAAAATTCTGTGTTAAGGAAAGAAAAGAATTAGTTTCTTACCTTGTTAGCTCAAGATCAACTCTATCCAGCGCAGAGGAAAGACAGCAGCTGCTCAGGCAGACTGGAGCAGAGAGACTGAACTGACTGAGATTCAAACTGAACTAAAATTTAAAGTTGCATTCTACCAATCTACCAATGAAATTCATCTAGAATATATATTTGTTTTCCTTTTTACACCAAAGCATTCAGCTAGAGTGTCTCAGTAACTGTCCCTTTCTTAAAGGCATAGCCTAAAATTTAAGAACCATGAAATGTGTGTGTTTGTTCAGTGAGGACTGAATGATCCCTGTATCTCCTAATCACAGTGACTCTATTGCTTAAGCAATTGATCTAATACTAGCTTCTGAATGGGGGCTTTCTCTTAAATCTCGTGTACAACTAAATGTTAGAGCAGTATAAATACTGAAATAGAAGACAGAAGTCTTTAATTATTTCACTTGCAATTCCTCCAAGGAATATGAAAATATTCGTCGGCAGCATGAGGAAGTGAAACAAAGCCGAGACCAAGCCAAAGAAGAAGTGAAGAATCTGAAAGAAATGCAATCCCCCATAACAAAAAAAATCCAAGAAACTGAAGAATATTTTAAGAGTCTGGAAATTAAAATCAGAGATAAGGTAATTATTTTCAGTTCTCAGTTCATGTATGTAGTATTTCAGGTGTTCTGTGTTCAGCTTTGTAAAGTGTAAATCAATAACCTCTTCCTTCCTAGTGTGCCATAATGATCTACTTTAGAAGTCATCTTCCTGAAGTATTCATATCCTTGGTTTTCACTACCTCTCCATAGTTTTGTTCTATTAAAAGCAGTAAAACATGAGATACCTTGACCAGCAGCTCTGAAAATCTACTCTTGATATTGTACGAGTATGCAAAATTAAAAAACACATTAATGGAACCTTCAAAATCAGGGATATAAGCAAAGAATCAATAAGGTTGGAAAAGACCTTCGAGATCATCAAGTCCAATCTATTACCCAACACCTCATGACTAATTAAACTATGGCTTCAAGTGCCACGTCCAGTCCTTTTTTGAACACCTCCGGGGACAGTAACTCCACCACCTGCCTGGGCATCACATTCCAATGGCTAATCACACTGTGAGGAACTTTCTCCTCACCTCGAGCCAAACTTCTGCTGGTGTAGCTTGAGACTCTGTCCTCTTGTTCTGGAACTGGTTGCCTAGGAGAAGAGACTAACTCCCATCTGGCTACAGCCTCCTTTTAGGTAATTGTGGACAGCAATAAGGTCTCCCCTGAGTCTTCTCTTCTCCAGGCTAAACAACCCCAGCTCCTTCAGCCTCTCCTCATAGGAGTTGTGCTCGAGACCTCTCACCAGCCTCATTGCCCTTCTGTGTACATGTTCAAGTATCTCAATGTCCTTCTTAAATTAAGTAGCCCAGAACTGGACACAGTACTCAAGGTGTGGCCTAACCAGTGCTGAGTACAGGGGCAGAATGACTTCCCTGCTCTTGCCACACTATTTCTGATGCATGCCAGGATGCCGTTGGCCTTCTTGGCCACCTGGGCACACTGCTGGCTCATGTTCATCTGGCTGTCAGCCACTACTCCCAGGTCCCTTTCTGCCTGGCCACTCTCCAGCCACTCTAACCCCAGCCTGTTACTCTTTATCTGCGTTAGATAGTTACACTGAATTAGTAGCTTGTTTTCAGCTGTTCTGTAGCTTAGGTTTGTGGATGCTGTGTATCTTAAAGTTTAGCCAGTTTGGGTGGTTGTTTTAAACTAAAGAACAACTTTTCTGGCTTAAGAGCTTTCCTCTAATACTTAACCTGATTCCATAAATAAAGTGTAAGTTTTTCATTAGAAAGTAATTCTCCATTGCTTGTAAATACTTTTAAGCGCCAGAGAATTTAATGATAAAACTACCAATGCCTTAACACCTTACGCTCTGTTTTTTGAATAGCTGCTCTCTCTAGGCGTATGGAAAATTACTATTTCTGTATGACAGAAAGAAACGTACTGTAATTCTCTGCAGGATTCTAACTATCAACTACCATTAAGGCTGCAGAAGTCATGGTGTGAATAGTCTGCACAAATTTTTAATGGATAACCAAATTTAAATTATAATAGGAGAATGTTTGCTACAGTGAGTTATGTTTGAAGATAACTGATCATATCAAGGGACTTGAAGTGGCAATACCAGTTACACCTGTAGAGGATAGCTGTGGTGACGTGTCTCGTAGAATCAGGATCTGATCCTTCAGTGGCATTTATTGCATTATGAGCTAATATACAGTCCATGTAATCTTAAAAAATGAAACAAACACCCTTCCCAAAACAAACAAAAAAAAACCCCAACAAAACCGAAACAAACTACCATCTAAACCAAATGCAAACCACAAAGACTAGCCAATAAAGCAAGCTGATGGTTGTTCACACCACTTCTGGTTTTGTTGTCATTTAAACTCTACTAGGCAATAGTACTTACTTAACTTACGAAAGCTCTTTGCTTACTGTACTTTCTAAATTCTGTGCTCCATGGTACTTTAAGAATTTATTGTGCTGCAGTTCAAAATGCCTACATTTTAAAAGTGTTTAAAAGTGTTACAGTTTTATTGAGGTGGGCTTATTTGGGAATGGTTGGTTTCATTGTTTTGTGGACTTTCGTTGTTGTCTAAGAGTAATTGTACTTCCTTAGAGGAAAGTTAACAGCTGGAAGCTTGAAATGCGTTTTCATAGCACAGTAAGGGCCTACATGCTTGTGAAGTCCTAAGCTTTGTTTTCTTTGCTTGATGTTATCCTCTTTGGTTGTGCTCATAACTTCCATTTTAATTAATATTATCTTTTCTCCTCTTTTTTTTTTTTTTTTTGCAAATGGGAGAGAATTCTACTGAGCTATTGCTACCACAATTCTTAGCGGTACTGAGCTATAGTCATGTAGATGCTATCTTGTGTTGGTAAATCATACTCAATAAGAGAAAGCAAGGACAAAACAGTATTGCAGTTTTAACTCATCATAGGCCATTTTCTACAGAACTGTGAAATTAAAATCGGGAATATGCAAGCTGATAACTCACTCTTGCATCAGTGTAGTTTCCTACTCACTCTAAGGTTGTCAGATGAGGCTTTGGCACATTAAATTCACAAGGCTAACTGTATGCTGAAGTGGTGTTTAATTTGAGCCAGTTTTTCTCTACAAGATTCCGTATGACAAAGAAAAAAGGAATATGCTACATTTGAAATATTGAGATATTCCAGTACTGCTTTGCGTTATTTTGATTATAATCTGTAACTGATGCTACATTTTATGTAATGTTATAAGACATTTTTAAACCTGAGAGTTTTTCTGATGCTCAATGAGGTAGCCATCTCTAATTTAGATGATTAATATTCCATCTTGAGTAAGCTCCCACAGAGTCCAAAACTGGAAAAAAGCTTAAGGGAGTATGTTACATACCTGGTCATTGCATGAATAATTGGTATGACATCAAACAAGTTAAGTTCTTAGAGGTGTAGTGCTACTTTTTGAACTTCTGTGATGGTAGCTTTTGTTTTTTTGGGTGCTGAAATCCATATCTGTCCCACATACTTTCTTAGTTGAAGTGTGAGAAATAAGTTCTTTTAAAGGAGAGTTAGTTTTGGCCTAAGGGAAAACTGAAGGTTTTTAAGTACCGTGCCTTAAAATTGCTGAAGTTGCTGCTTTGTCATTGGTTCTTCGAATATTCGTTAATACTGCTTGAATTTATTGTAACTTACAATTCTTTATAGATGCAAGCATTTCACAGATAATTATGCTGTAAGCCAGCAGGAGTTGATTAATGAATTATTTTAGTGTTAAAGCTGTATAACTCTCATTTTTTGCCCAAAAGATGGTATTTTTTCAAGCTAGGTTGAAATTTGGCACTAAAGAAAAGCAATTTAGCATCTTAAGTCCTCTCTGGTTTGCACACACAGACCTACCTGTAGGGAAGGTAATTGACTTAAGGCCCTTTGGTCCAAGCTTGCATGCATTGTCAAATAACTGTGATCCTGACTGCTTTTTGAGATATTACTCTTGGTTTGAGGACATATATGTAAAAGCAGAGATGAAGCACCCCTTCATTATGTCTTGTTTGCATTTCTTTTGGCAAATAGCCAGGCATAGTGTTGCAGAATTTTGCCTGGGAGAAGACTAAGTTGATAAAAAACTTCTTAAAGATTTGGTTAGACTAAGAATTACTAGTAAAATGTTGTGCTTTGGGTGTATAGAGCATACAAATTCTGAAAAATGCATCAGCCTATTTTGTAGAAACGTTAAAACTGTGTGAGTGAAGCACAGAATAGTTTCTGCTTTAGACTCTTTAAAAGCATGTGAACAGTGGACTAAAAATGCAAGTTTAATTTTTTTTTTTAGCAGTATTTGACAGTATAAAGCAGTGTGTTGTAGTTGTTCCACAAAAGATGTGAAGACAAGTACAGTTGTTAATCTGTTCTGTGAGGCATGTATATATAAATATACATAGTAACTGAAATATAATGATAATTGAAAAAGTTAGTTACTGTTTCTTACTAATGTCCTGATTCTGAGAGCTTTCAGAATTATTTTCTAAATATTTTCTGAAATATTTTATGTTAGCTTCTTGGGAGAGAGCTTCTTCCTCATTGTGCCTGCCTGAGGTCTTTGGAGAGAGCATGAGAGAATCAGTACTGCATAGCGGTTAGATGTCATGACCAAGATGTATTGTTTATGTTGCCTTCATGCAAACAGCTGTAGACATACAGTCTTAAATTCTTATGCATCTTTGAGGTTGTGGGAGGGGAAAGTTTATCCTGTGTAGTTTTATTTCTACAGTCTTGATGTGTCTTACCATCTTTAGTGTGACTTCTTTTGTTGGAAGACATTTCTTCTTGTGAGACTGTTGTGTGTTTTTGGTTTCGTGTCTGTGCTGGAATTTGCTTACAGAAGGCTGGAATCAACCTCTGAGATCATCAAGTCCAGCCTATGACCTAACACCACCACATCAAATGGGCCATGTCACTGAAGTGCCACATCCAGTCTTTCCTTAAACACCTCTAGCGAGGGTGACTCCACCATGTACCTGAACCATCCATTCTAGTGTCTACCCTTTCTGTGAGAAAGTGCTTCCTAACATCCAACCTAAACCCCTCCTGGTGCGCCTTCAGGCCATGCCCTCTTGTCGTGTCACAAGTTTCCTGGGAGAAGAGCCTGATCCCCATCTTACTGCAGCTTACCTTCAGGTAGTTGTAGAGTGTGCTGAGGTCTGTCCCTGAGTCTCCTGTATCCAGACTAAACAACCCCAGCTCCCTCAGCCTCTCCTCATAAGACTTCCCCTCTGGTCCCTTCACCAGTCTCATCAGTCTCCTCTGGACCAACTCCAGCATGTTGGCATCTTTCTTGAAGTGAGGGGCCCAGAACTACACACAGTGCTCGAGGTGAGGCCTCACCAGGGCCGTGTACAGGGGCAGAATTACATCCCTCGTTCTGCTGGCCACACTATTTCTGATACAGACCAGGATGCCATTGCCCTTCTGTGCCGCCTGGTCACACTGCTGGCTCATGTTCAGTCGGATGTCAACCAGCATTCCCAGGTCCCTCTGCTAGGCCACTTTCCAGCCACTCACCCTCCCAGTGTATAGCACTGCACAGGATTATTGTGGCCAAAGTGTAGGACCTGCATGTGGCCTTGTTAAACTTCATACTGTTGGCCTCAGCCTGTTGACTCAGCTTGTCCAAGTCTCTCTGAATTGTCTTCCTAACCTCCAGCAGATCCATCCACACTCCCTCCCAATTTGGTGTCATCTGTGAATTTACTAATGGTAGACCTGATCCCCTCATTCAAGTCATCAATAAAGGTGATGAATAGAACTGGGCCCAGTACTGATCCCTGGGTGACACCACTGATCACCAGACACCTACTGGATGTGGCACCATTCACAGCCCCTCTCTGTGCTTGGTCATCCAGCCAGTTTTTAACCCAGCTAACGGTGCACCTGTCCAAGCCATGGGGCTGCCAGCTTTTCCAGGAGCATGATGTGCAAGACTGTGTCAAAAGCTTTGCTGAAGTTTAGGTAGATCACATTCACAGCCCTCGTCTACCAGGTGTGTCACCCAGTCATAGAATGACATCAGATTGGTTAGGCAGGACCTTCCTTTCCTAAACCCATGTTGGCTGGGCCTGATTCCCTAATTGTATTGTAACATGCTGCTTGATGGCATTCCATGGCTGCTTCATGGCTTTGCCAGGCACCGAGGTCAGGCTGACAGGCCTATAGTTCCCCAGATCCTCCTGTTGGCCCTTTGTGTGGATGGGGCATCACGCTGGCCAACCTCCAGTCATCTGGGACCACCCCTGATAGCCAGGACCAGTGATAAATGATAGAGAGTGGCTTAGCCAGCTCTTGTGCCAGCTCCCTAAGCACCCTAGGATGAGTGCCATCCAGACTCATTGACTTGGTAGGATCTAAGTGGCACAGCACTTCCTCCTGGATTACAGGAGGGATATTCTGCTTCCCATCCCTGACAACCAACTCAGGAGTTGTTCCATCTTTCTGCAGTGTTCCAGCATTCTGGTTGCAGTATGTTTAGCCTTGAAAGTTCATGAAGGAGGAATTAAGTTTGTAGAGAAAGTATAGTATGCTACCAGTGTGTTCAGGACATGGCTGTACAAGTGCCTGGGCAAACTGTTTTGAGCAAGGGTGATGCTCAGTGTAGTATTATGCTTAGTTATGCATATACAGAATGTTTTTCTAAGTATTTTACTCTATGCAGGCTGCTGAAATTAAAGAAGTTTCTCAAAAATGTAAACAGAAGCAAGATGCTTTGGAGATGAAAGATAAACAAGTAAGAGTCTTGTTATTTGTGACTTTTTTGGTGTTTCTTTGCTAATATATTAATACTAGCTATAGCACATGCTGCATTCAGGTGAAATGCTCCTTTTTAAATTCTGCAGTGAAACATGGAAAGTTTTTGTCTGCTCTTTTGTTAGTGGGGAGGGAAATTGCTCTGAAAAGGGTGCAAGGTGCTTGCGCACTTCATTTCCTCCAGTATACACAAATCTTTTAAATGCCTAGTTTGGGCAAGTAGGTATTGCTAAAGGACAGATGTATGCTACATAAAATCATGTACCTTGGTGCAGCAAACTTAGAATAGACAGTGTGTGCATATGTATACTACATACTAGAGACTTCCTTGAAAAGTTGCAGCCTCTGTAGTACTAAATGCACTCAGCATTTAACATGCCCTCAAATATTCTGTGTGCGAGGCTAGGGTTACTGTTTCTGTTAAGTGTATACATCCACCATTTTTAAAAAAGAAAACTCGAAGATAAATTGTAAAAGAGTTGCAGAGCATAATCTAAGCACTCAGTCAAGAGTTCTATAAATGAGTAAAAATGGAGAGTCAATGTTGCACATTCTGTTCATGTTACAGGTTTTATGCATTCTTAGAGTGACTTTCCAGTGTGTTAAGGAGTATCTTAAGCTTTAAGCTTCTGCTTTTGTAAAAATAAGGAAACTTGAAAAATTTATTTAAAAGGCTTGATTGTGTTGTTGCTTAAATGTTCCTAAATCTTAGCAAAAATCTTTTGGGGCTATTGTAATTATAACACTCTTGTGGGTTTAATGCATGGTTACACCAGCATTTAATACCAGTTGCACAGATATTCTATTTGTTGTGGGTTCTGTATACTAAACTCAATATTGGAAATATTCAAAACTCTTAGATTGAAGAAATTCATCAAGCATTGAGAATGAAGAAAGATGAAGAGATAAACAGACAGAGGAAAATACACAACACTCAGAAGATGATAGAGGATTGGAAGAATGAGCTGAATACAATGGCAGTCTGTGAGAATCTTAAGCCACAAACAGATGCTGTTGATAATGAGCTGAAAAAGTTGCAAGAAGAAAGGGCAAATATTGATAGTGACATCAGTGATATAACAGCAGAGAAAATAAACAAAGAGAGGGAAAAGAAAAGTAAGTTACTTGGTTTTTTTATCTTGCTTTGTTTTGTTTTTTCCTTTGTACAGAATCTACTTGTCCTGCTGTAGTAAGATAATTTGAGACATTTACCTCAAGCCTTGTATTTACATCTTTCATGTACAGCAGTCTGTTTCCATTTTTAATAAAAATAGCAGGGATAAGAAGACTCAAAGGTACCAATTAGCCTTAAAACTATGCTTAAAAAAATTTGTTTCCTCTGATTAAGGAGACTGATTTGCTATTTTCATTTTTTTCTATTACTAAATGAAGGTGTGTACTGTTAGCAGGAATCAAAAAATCAAACCAGAAGCAGTTTGCTTTGAAGATGCAACATTTCACATTATCTCTTTGGCAGTGTATCATCTGCTTTTGTCCTTCCGAGGAGCACCTGAAATAACCTTATTGATAATAAATTCCTTTATACTAGCTTAGGATTTACAATCACTTCTTCCTAAGAAAGAAAATATATAGCTTGAGTAGTAGGCAGTGTTGTATATAAATTCCTCAATGAGCGTAGTACATTTGCACAGACCTCTCTGTCTAATGCTTAACTTGTTACAGAGTCGAAGAAGAAACTGGGGTCTAGAGAGACCAAGTGACCTGAGGAAGGAGACACTGTATTTTGCCTTGAGAATCACAAGAGTTTTTGATTTCTGTTTCTCATAAATAGCAAATGCTTTCAAGCACAGCCTGTTGTCACACATTTTGGTTTCTGCACACATAGAATAACACTTGGAAATTTTGTGTTGCTACTGTCACTCCCTCTTTTGCATTGAAACATTTTTGGTTTTAAATGCAAAGGTAGAACAAGCTCTGAAGAGAGATACTATTAGGATTAAATTCCTGTGCTACCACTTTTTGTTATCCTTTGCGTAAGTCTTGATCTTGTTTGGATTTTAAGTTAAAACAGTTCTTAAGATTCCTTTTCAATAATCAGCATATTGATTGTGGGAAGCAAATAATTCTTCTAATGTCCTAACAACCCTATCGCTGGAGTATCATAGTCATCAAATACTGAAAAATGCTAGTTAAAGTGTGTATTTGTTATGTACTCTGTTTTAAAAAACTGCCTTAAATCACAGGAATAATTGATCGCCTTGGACAGCTTAATAATATAATTAATATGAAGGAAGAGCATCTTAAAGTGAGATTCCAAGACACACACACTGCTCTTATGTGGCTAAGGAAGAACAAAGACAAGTTTGAAAAAATAGTTTGTGAACCCATGATGCTTGAAGTAAGAAAATTTACTTGTGTATCACTCTAACCAGTTAATGTTTAGTTTATTTGTGTCTTGCGTGACTTTGAGAATTACTTTAGGACTTTCAAGACATCTTGAAAGGAGCCGCCAGTTACATGTGTACAGTTACATACATTAGCATGGTGAACTGTTGTGGTTTAAGCCTTAACTGGGAGTTAGGAGCTCAGATGGGGACAAGGCTGAGAATCTCTCCTCCGCACCCCGCTACTCCCTCCCAACAGAGAGGGGGGAAAAAAAAAGAAAGGAGCAAATCCACCAAACAATAATTTAGAGTTGGCTTGGAAGTAGAGAGGTAAAGAGTTTTCTTTAAACAAAATACATATATAACAATAACAGGTAAGGTTCACAAGGGCAAGGAGCAAGGATGGTTGGGAGTGGGACAAAGAAGAATATGGCACCAGTCTCTCTCTGAAGAGGCACGGAGGCAGCAGGGAGAAGGATCAGGCCCAACCATGTGGCAGAGGAGCAGGAAGGCAGCCACAGTAGCTCTCATGTATGAGAGGCAGGACCCAAAAAGAGCCTAATAACTCCACTGCCTTCCCTTTTATGCCCTAGCTGGGCAGGGAGGGGGGAGTGGAACAGACTCAGTTTCCCAGGGGGAGAACAGCCTGCAGGGAGGGCAAAGCATTCGCAAGCCCTCCATCCTATTTTTTTCAGGATGGGCATTAACCCATGATAATCCACCCCTCTGTTCCACTTCCATTCTCCTGTCACAGCCCCTTCATCCAATCTTGACATGTGGTATTCAAATCCTCGATGCAAGTCCCTTGTTATCCCAGCTCCCTCTCTCTCAGGGCAGTCTCTGTCTCTCTGGTGATGGTTATTGTAGGTGGTGCTTGAACTGGGCAGGGATGTGGAGAAGTATCAGGCATCAGTCTGTCTCTGAAAGAGAAAGAGAAAAATTGGGAACAGTCTGTTGCTGTAGGGAAGCAGGAACAGGTGCAGGTGAGATGACCCAGGAGCTCTCTGGGTTAGTGTGTGTGTGTGGTGTGTATGTTGAGTCCTGGATGCTAGGCTGGTATTAAGCTAGGAGGAAAAAAATTAGAACAACTTACAACTATTCACACAGTGACTGTAATACATTGATGTGTGTTGCCCCCTCTGAGTTCATCCCCTCTCAGCCAGAGCCACGTTCCGCTCTGGGATACACTGAATGTCCCCAGTTTCTAACATGACCCAGTATGTGTGACCAGGCCCCTCAGCTGAGACCACCCCTCGGGTTGGTTTGCCCCCACCAGCAGCAGGAAAAACCCACACTGACTTCCCCAGCAGGTTTTTCTCAGCAATCACAGGAACTCCATCTCCATCCACTGTTTGCAGCAGGTGGGACTGGGCAGGACCAGCTCGGTTCACAGATCCTCTGCTGTTCACTAACCAAATGGCTTGAGCTAGGTTTTTTTCCCAGTTCCTAAAGGTTCCACCCCCCATGGCTTTCAGGGTGGTCTTCAGCAAGCCATTGTAGCGCTCGATCTTCCCGGCAGCTGGTGCATGGTATGGGATGTGGTAAATCCACTCAATCCCATGTTCCTTTGCCCAGTCCCTTATGAGATGGTTCTTGAAGTGGGTTCCATTGTCTGATTCAATCCTCATCCGTGCCTAGTTCAAGCACCACCTACATTGACCATCACCAGAGAGAGAGAGAGAGACTGCCCTGGGAGAGAGAGAGAGCAAGGATAACAAGGGACTTGCATCAAGGATTCAAATACTACATGCCAAGACTGGGTGAAGGGGCTGGGCATTAACCCACCACAACTGTTTTTCATTTGAATTCTGTATGCAGAATTCAGTAATACTCAACATTGAGTAAGATCATAGAATGTTTTGGGTTGGAAGGGACCTTAAAGATCATCTAGTTACAACCCCCCTGCTATGGTCAGGGAGGGATACCTTCCACTAGACCAGGCTGGGGTGCGGTTCCTTCCCTTTCCCTCCTCAAGGAGCAGTCTGTTATTAAGGTGCCTATTGCATATTACATCCATTGCATCCTATTGCATATTTACATCCAAGGTACATCCATTTTTTTAAGTCTTAAGTAGTTCTTATTTGCTGGTTAAAAAAATAGTGGTAGTTACAATTTAATACCTTCTCTTGTAGCACACCATGCTTAGCAAAGGTTGCAATATATCACTGTGATCCCCAGGTGTTTTTGTGGTTTGATTTGCTTTGCACAGCCAGCTGCAGAAACAGAAACACCTTAATCTATCCCTCCTTTCATTAAGTGTCTTTGTTCAACACATGCTGCCCTGGCTAGGAATAGCAGAGCTGAATTTTCAAAGTGGCTTCTTTTAGTGTATTCCTACACAATTATCCCAGCTTTTTGCTGTATGTGTGGCACGTAATGAGCATAAAGAATTACAGTGTGCTCCTCTTCAGAATTGCAAACTTGTTTCAGTAAGGTATTGCTACATTTTAAGTTAGTTGAATATTTTATACCAATTCTTACACTTAAATGTGCTTAGAATTGTTCAAAATTACTTTTTATTAGTAACAATAAATACTTGTATCTTACATTGCCAGAACTAGTATCTTCTATTGCTAAAAACTAAACACACTGACATTGGAGTTACTGTAGGTGTCCTCCCAAGAGAACTGGTTGCAAAAAGCCAGAAAATGCATCTTTTAGACATTTAAACATTGTCTTTATTTTCTTGGATATCACCTGACTGCTTAAAATGTTTGGGGGGGGGGAAGAGTTAAGTACAATTGTATTAAATCACGTTCTCATTACCTTTCTTTATCAGATAAATATGAAAGACAATAGACATGCTAAATATGTTGAAAATCACGTTTCTGCCAATGATATGTGCGCTTTTGTTTTTGAGAGTCAAGAAGATATGGAGGTGTTTCTTCTGGAAGTAAGTAGGCACCAGTTCCAAAACTTGATTAAATACTCATGTAGGAGCCCTAAACTCCTAAACCAAATAGTTTGTATTTATTAAGCTTTGATTGGCAAAATCAACACAATAGCTATCCCAGGAATGCAGCTCAGACTGGGAGCTGCCTGGCTTGAGAGCAGCACTGTGGAGAGGGACCTGGGAGTCTTGGTGGACAAAAGGCTCAGCATGAGTGAAGAGTGTGCTGCAGTGGCAAAGAAAGCCAATAGGATACTGAGTTGCATTAATAAGGGTGTCACAAGCAGGGATAAAGATGTATTTCTCACACTTAGTGCTGGTCAGGCTGCACCTTGATTACTGTGTACAGTTTTGTTCTCTGATATACAAGAAGGATGCAGACAGGCTGCAGAGGGTCCAGAGAAGGGCCACAAGAATGATCAGAGGATTGGAAGACCTGTCATATGAAGGAAGGCTGAGAGAGCTGGGTTTGTTCAGCCTTGAGAAGAGAAGGCTTAGGGGAGACATAGCCATGTACAAGTACATAAAGGGTGGCTGGAGCAATCCTCATTACCAATACAGGCTGGGGGATGAGGTGATAGAAAGCAGCCTTGTGGAAAAGGGTTTGGGGGTGCTGATGGACAAGAATCTGGACATGATCAGACAGTGTGAGCTTGCAGCAGAAGGCAAATCACATCCTGGGCTGCATCAAAAGATGTGTTGCCAGCAGATCCAGAGAGGTGATTCTGCCACTTTGTTCTGGTGAGACCTTACATGGAATACTGTGTACAGGTTGAGCCCTCAACATAGCCCAGAATCACCAGAGAGGTGATTCTGCCACTTTGTTCTGGTGAGACCTTACATGCAATACTGTGTACAGGTTGAGCCCTCAATACAGGAAGGACATGCTCCTGATGGAGTGGGTCCAGAGAAGGGCCATGACAATGATCAGGGGGTTTTAGCACCTCTACTACGATGACAGGCTAAGTGATCTGGGGTTGTTCAGCCTGGAGAAAGAGGAGGCTCTGGGGAGATTTAATAGCAGCCTGCAGGGGGGAAACAAGAACGATGGAGAGAGACTGTTTACAAAGGCCTGTAGTGATAGGACAAGGGGCAAACTAGAGAAGAACAGATTTAGATTGGACATTAGGAACAGGTGGTACAACACTGGAACAGGTTGCCCAGGGAGGTGGTTTGGGCCACACCTGTGGAGGTATTCAAAGTGAGGCTGAACAGGTCTCTGGGCAGCCTGGTCTAGTTGAGGATGCCCCTGCTTGCTGCAGAGGGAGTTGGACTAGATGACCTTCAGAGGTCCCTTCCAACCCAGACCATTCTATGACTCTCTGATCATGAGGAGGGAGACTCCCTTTCGACAAAGAGTTACATGGTGAAGACAAAGGGTAGTGAGTATAAGTTGATATTGGGGAGATTCAGACTGGATGCCAGGAAAAAAAAGTTTCACAAGTCAAACTATTAAACATTGGAATGCACGTCCAAGGGAGGTGGTGTATTCCCCTACATTAGACAGTTTAAAGACCCAGCTTGACAGGGTGCTGGGCCATCTCATTCAAACTATATTCTTAGCATGAAGGGTTGGACTAGATGATCCTTGAGGTCCCTTCCAGTCTGGTATTCTATGAGTTCCTTTACAAGGCAGTAATCGTGTGAGGATAAAATGACGCATACAAGAAAGTGACAAGAACAGGAAGCTACAAATTCAATACCAAACTTTTCCAGTGTCTCCTGACTAAAGAGGCAAGAGGCTATCTTTTGTGAGAAAACAATAGTCCAAGCAGTGAATCGTGATTGCATTTTCTTAACACTGCTGTTTCCTGGAGCAATAGGGAGATTGTTCCCTTTGAGAGCCAGATAGCTGATGCATTTGCTGGAGAAAAAAGCCACAAGATGTGGTATTAGCTCTCATGAATGCTTCCCAAATGCTGGGAAACCACATGATTAATGGCAACTTACTCTACAGTTTTTGAAGACCAGTCTGTCTTCTATAAAAGGTAGGAATTTTTGTGTATGTGAACAGTAGTGGTGATATCTGAAGTTCTGGTGGCTTGTCTTGCCTCCATGGTTGTGAGCCTGAGCCAGTGCAAGGCTGGTTTAAGCAAATAAACTGATCGCTCAATTGTATCCTCAATCTTCTCTGCTCTGTTAGGATCAGGTTTTACAGAGCCTCTGTAGCCAGTGGTCTGCCATTATCTGTGCAAAATACCTGTAGAGCTTGGACTTCGTTATTACATCCACCTTTAGACTTAGGTTGAGCTAAGGATTTCTTTAATTTTGTTTTTTCTGATACGTGATGTTTTCATGTAGAGACATTAACTGAGCTTGGCTTTTAGAAAACTCAGTCATGCCTGAGCCAGAGTAGATTACTGTGGGTTTTCCCAGTTCTGTGAATCAAGAATAAATATTTGATTTTCATATAGTAAATTTTTCTGTTCATTTTTACCAAACAATCTAATCTGTATTTAGATGCGTGATCATCAGAAACTCAGAGTGAACGCTGTGTGTGCACCTGCTAAGTCATACGCTGAAAGCTTACCTTCGAGACCTATTGAAGAATTACAGTACGTATCAGATTGTTAATGAGCAGTGGTTTTAATTACAGTGCTTTGGTGGTGTTGCTATTGTGCTGGCATGACCCTGGTCTGGGGGCCAAATGCTCACCAAACCCGCTCTATCAATCCCCTTCTTAAATGGACTGGGGAAATATATAATAAAAGCCTATAATAAGATAGAAGCAATATAATAATAAGCATGGGCAAAAGACTGCATGGAAGTGAAAGCAAAGAGAGAGAGAGATGTTAGTCTCTGTTTCCTATCAGCAGGACGATGGTCAGCTCTCTAAGCTTAGTGGTTCCTCAGGAGGAGAGATGCCATGGCCGAATCCCTCCATTTCCCTCTTTCACTGCATTCTTGTATCTGAGTTGATGTCATATGGCATGGAATACCCCTTTGGCCAGTCTGGGTCAGATGACTCAGTTGTGTCCCCTCCCAGAATCTTACCCACCCCTCAGCATACTCTTGGAGCGGGGAAATGTTGAAAAGACCCATCCTGGACTCAACAGCAGCCAAAACACTGCTGTGTTATCAAGTGCTGCAAAACACAGCACTGGAATGATGCTTTGAGGAAAATTAACTCCAGCTCAGCCAAACCAAATACAGCTATATAGTAGAATTTTCTGTATGAATTTAAATTCTACCATTTAATTTCTGGGTTAGCAGGACTTCTTTCTGATGGTTCGGTAACCTCAGCTTGCCTACCTGCCATATTTTATTTCTGATGCATGCTTTCTTATTTCCCCCCTCCTCCAGCCGATACGGATTTTTCTCATATTTACGAGAGTTATTTGATGCTCCTCCTCCCGTGATGAGTTATCTTTGCTACCAATACCATGTTCATGATATCCCTGTGGGAACAGAGAAGACAAGAAACATGATTGAAAGGGTGAGATGTCCTAAATAGTACAAATGTACCTGTGGTCTGGTGTTTAACTTGCCGAAGAATTTTTGCGATAGATATGGAGAAAGCAAAAAAAAAAAATGCTTTAGCCTTTTATTGGCCTTTGGAAGTGAAAAGAGTTCATTGTATGCAAACATATTGCAGGATATTTTAACAAATCCAGTCTTATCTAATGGAATACTTAACAGAATAAAGTGAAATACATCTTTGACCTGTATACTGTTCTGAGACAGTTACATGAAGATGTTCTTATAACAGAACTTCATTGCCTGAGTTATTTGGGGCAAAAATTGAATTGACCACTTAATAGGCCAGTATTGTCATGTACTGCTGTGTTTAAAGTAACACTTAAAACTCTTTTGGTTTTGGATTGGTTCGTTTTGTATTTCCTTTAAGTACATTAAAATGTTCAGTTTCCAGCAAATATGGTGTTAAGCTTCAGTTAGAGTTGATGTGTTAAATAGTATATAAACTTTTTTGATTTTTAGAAATAGGCTAAGAGCTCCCACTAGGAGTAATCTCCCTACTTTAGTCTGTCTTGAGATCTTGCAAGCTCATCGTTGATGGATTATAATGGGTAACATAACAGTTTTCAACTTAAATCCTTATTCACTTCTCTGCCTGTGCTGGACATCTTTCGTTTGTCTTATGCAGAGAGAGAACTATGGAGTCTCTGAGAACAGAGTTGGGGTTTTGGCAGTCTTGGGCAACAGGCAGTATGACTAGAGGGCAATTCCTGTTTCACTTAACTGTTGCTCCTTCCTGATTTTTGTGTTTCTAAGACTCTTGAGAATGACGAAGAGGGAAGTAAAAGTAGAAGGAATCCTAGATGAAAAGCTCTTCTTTTAATGTTTATTCTAAGAATTTTTGTCTTCAAACTGCAATTCTTCCACCACTGTGTTCATCAGCCCTTTCTCATTCCCAGGGCTCAGTAGGCAGCAAAGTAAAAAGCACTGGCTAAGACGAGCCACTATTCTGAATATGTTTGTAATAAAAATGTATATTGTATTCCAGTACAGCAATTCAAATTGGAAATACAGGTGCTGTCATCTGCGGTTTTCCCACAAGTGGGATTCCGTGGCATATTAACTCACAACTTGCTCCTCCATCTGGTATCTTCCCAGATGGTACGGCTATAATGTAAGCAGTCCTTGGCTCAGAGAGGGCTAGGTGGCCTCTCTCTTCTTGTGCCCAGGTGCTGGGCTGTAGCCTCTTCTGGGATTCAGTTTCCTTTGAGATTTTTCACCTTTTTTGCCTTGGTCCAGGTGCAAGGCCTGGGCAAAGTTGTTGGTCTGCTGGAGCAGGTTCTTTAGCTGATACTGAGGCAGCATTTGGCTCTTGTTGCATGCTGGGTGAGAACAAGGCAAGTTGCCTGACTTCTTGGCTGGTTTAAATACTGTCCCAAGACAATTAATGCCCTTTGTTAAAAGAGAACCCTGATAACTGGCCGCATAGGATGAGGCATACCCAGACATGGCCAGGGGAACACACAGGTCACAGCTGAGTCACAAAGTTAATTACACGTGTTACATGTTTATCTGGACCCCGGGAAGTGTCCATGTTTGCACATTCATGGTTGCTTACAGTGTTAAACACTTTTGCTATACATTTACCTTGGCTGTGTGGACCCCAGGAACTGTCCAGGTTAGCACATTCACAGATCCATGGCCCATTGTCTGGGCTAGGGCATGTTTAGGGGTTTGACACTTCAGGACGATGTTGCATATGGTACTTTACCAATTCACTTGCGTAGCTGTTGCAATTACTTTTGGCGAAGTGAATTGTTTGCAACATTTTGTCAGTTTTTCCCCATACATGCCAGGAAAAAAGATCACTGAGAAGAGCCTGGCTCCATCCTCTTGGCACTCACCCTTTACATATTTATAAACACTAATGAGGTCACCCCTTAGTCTCTTCTGCAAGCTAAACACACCCAGCTCCCTCAGTCTCTCTGTGTAAGGAAGATGTTCCACTCCCTTAATAACTTTCATGGCTTGGTGCTGGACTCTCTCAAGCAGTTCCCTGTCCTTGAATTGAGGGCCTCAGAACTGGACACAATATTCCAGATGTGGCCTCACTGGGGCAGAGTAGAAGGAGAGGAGAGCCTCTCTCAACCTACTGACCACAGCCCTTCTACAACACCCCAGAATGGCATTGGCCTTCTTTGCTACAAGAGCACATTGCTGGCTCATGGTCATCCTTCCATCCACTAGGGCTCCCAGGTCCTTTTCCCCTTCACTGCTCTCCAGCAGCTCAGTCCTCAGCCTATTCTGGTACCTGGGGTTGTTCTTTCCCAGGTGCAAGACTCTACGCTTGCCCTTGTTGAACTTCGTTAAATTTCCCCCTGCCCAGTCTTGTAGAGCTGAATATGTGGAAAAAGGACAAGGATGGAAATGTCATCAATCACAGTCTGTGCTGTAAAGCAAAGAAAACATGTTTTTCAGTGTCTGGGAACCAAATCAACAGATTATTGCTGGTGCTGTGCATATGAACTGAAAAAGTCTTCAGTCAAATTTATGTTGTCATCTGGCGTTTTTTCTACTGTTCTAGGTTATTGATAAAATAATTTTTGACATGAGGAACTTAAAAATAGTTCCTCTAGTATTAATATACTTTTTTTTCCCCTACAGATACATTTGCTTCATTAAAACTGCATTAAAGCTCACGTCATGGTTTCATCTATTAATTTCTTAAATACTTTTGGTTCTTTGGTACAGACTACATTTGCGTGTTACACATCTGCATCACAAACAAGGGTTGTACTTGCTGTACAAATATTGACAGGTTTTTCCAGTGTCTATCTGTACTATCATAATTACCAGAACTTGTTTGTACTCTGACAGTCTAAGCAGCTCTTTGCCAAATGGTCAGAATTACATGTATAACGATGCATTAAAAATCAGCATCATCTTTTTGCAAAGGCTTGTTCATAAGTCAGAATCTTGCATTAGATGAAAATCTTTACTGTGGAGTTTGGTTAGTTTATATCTTGTTCTGAAAAACATTGTCTTGAGTAACATTTTTGTTGTATTGATGCTTTTATGTGTTTTTTTTAGGTCATACAAGAAACCAAACTTAGGAACATCTATACAGCTGAGGAAAGATATGTTGTTAGAGTATCACCTTATACACACCTAACCTTCTCTACTAACACATTCCTGAGGGCAGCCCAGTTTCTAACTAGTTCAGTGAATACAGATGAAAGACAGAAGTTGGAAAAACAGCAACAGGTAACAGATTTATTTCCCTATATTACCCATTTTATTATGCAATAAACATAGACTACTTGCATGTATTTAGTAAGGTATGTTTGTAGTAAGAATACTAATGGTGTATGTTCTTTTATTTCAGGACATCTGTAGCACACTAAAGTCACTAGATATGCGTTTGACTACATTGCACGAGAGACAAAAACATCTGGAACATAGAGACAATGAGCTCAGGCAGCAGAAGAAGGAACTTTTAGAGAGAGGAAACAGGAGGAAACAGTTGGAATCAAAAATTGGTGTGAAGTATGATAGGTAAGAAACAAGGCATGTTATCTGTGAAGCATGAACAATTTTCATGACAAAGGTGTTTTGGCTTCCTTTTAGCGTGGTGTGCTGTTACCCTTACAAAGTAAACTGAGTATTGGGTACAGATGATAATGAGGACAAAATAGGTGTTTATAAATGGAGCTTAAGACAACATTTGAGACCATGTAACAATATTCCAAATGGTTTCTGGTAATAAAATCATAGGATTCCAGTTTGAGATTGTTGCATGCATTTACTCAAATACTACCATAGTCTTCTGTCTTGCTGGTACATACCTAGATAATATCATGGTGTACATAAATAGTACTAAGTAAGCATTTCAAGGATTGAGTTGGACCACAGTATTTGTCTTCATGTATTTTCTGGTTTTGTGGACCTCTGCAATTAGTTCTGTTACCACTTTCTCATAAAGCAGAACCTGGGCATGATTGAAGAGATATTAAACTTAAGCTCATGCTCCCAGAAGGCAATGTAGGTGCATTTGCCCCAGGCTTCACTCTCTGCACTTCTTTAAAACAGTCCCAACAGATTTTGAACCCTCAAATACCTTATGTTGCACTACTTTACATTTCCTGAAAGTTGGTGCTGGTGCTTGCATGCAGAACTTTTGCATTACTTATGATGCATTAAACTAAAAATAGAGAGAAAGTGAGAAACAGGGCTGCAGGGGTGTTAGAGGGACCAGAATCAATTGATACGTAGTTGCAAGTGTCCAGGTTGTTGAGAAAATAAGTAGCTTTAAACAGTGTGGATGTGAGCTCAGACTCAAAATCAAGTATTGCTCTCACATTTCATGTTAGTGATACTTGTATTGCTATGCTGGTTTACTGGAATATAGAATTTGCTTTGAAGGCAAATATTGATTAAATCCTTCCCTTTGAAAAAAAATAACAACACTCCTTTAATTTGAAATAGGGTTAATAAAAAACCCAACACAATTACAGACAAGGTTGTTACAATTTTTTTGTATAATCATAATGGCTTTCTATAATAGTAGAAATTATTTAAATAATCCTTGCAGTAAACACAACTATCTTCAAATATTTGTATTTCTCATTGATAAGCATCTGAATAAAGCAGGATGTAATTTTGAAAGTAATACACAATGACAGAATTACTTACATTGAAAGGGACTTCAGGTAGTCTGTAGTCCAGCCATCCCCTCAAAGCAAGGTCAACACTGAATTCAGACCTGGTTTTCAGGACTGTATTTCATTGTATCCTTAAAGTCTTCATGGAGACTGCCTGAACTGTTTGGACATCCCTTTCCACTATTTGACTGTCTTCATGAGGAAGAGGTTTCTGCTGATACCCAGTCTGAATCGTCCACAGTCTGAATATGTCCACTGTAATCCTACTATGCACCTCTTGCAGGAGCCTGATTTCATCCTTTAAATGGCTTCCTTGTGGGAAGTACAGCAGAGGGTTGCTCTTAGGTGTTTTAAAGCTGTCTCTTGCCTAGGGTGAACAAACTGAACACTTTCATTCTGTCCTTGCAGTGCCTATGGTGTAGCCTCTGACAGTATTGTCTGCTTTCCAAGTTTGTTCCAGTTTGTTGATCTTCGGGACAGGGAGCAAAACCAGTTGCAGTGCTAAAGATAAAGAAAAAATTACTCTCCTCTTGGCTGTGTCCATTCATAGAACCAAGTGTACTGGGGGACCTTGCTGCAGCCAGGGCGTGCTGCTGGCTTGTGCTCAGCTCATTATCCACCAGTACCTGATTTCACCAGATCCACCAGATTATCTTTGTCAATGATCTGGATGAGGGTATGGAGTCCATCAGTAAATTTGCAGATGACACCAAGCTGGGGGCAGGTGTGGATCTGTTACGAGGGTAGGAGAGCTCTGCAGAGGGATCTTGAAAGGCTGGACAGATGGGCAGAGTCCAACTGCATGAGATTTAACACATCTAAGTGCTGGATACTACACATTGGCCACAAAAACCCCATGCAGTACTACAGGCTGGGGTCAGAGTGGCTGGAGAGCAGCCAGGCAGAAATGGATTTGGGAGTACTGGTCAATAGTAGGCTGAACATGAGCTGTCAGTGTGCCCAGGTAGCCAAGAAGGCCAATGGCATCCTGACCTGTCTCAGGAACAGTGTGGCCAGCAGGAGCAGGAAGGTCATCCTTCCCCTATACTCAGCATTGTTTAGGCCACACCTTGAGTACTGAGTCCAGTCCTGGGCCCCTCAGTTTAGGAAAGATGTTGACTTGCTGGAACATGTCCAGAGAAGGGCAACAAAGCTGGTGAGGGGTTTGGAGGACAAGCCCTGTGAGGAGAGGCTGAGGGAGCTGGGGTTGCTTATCCTGGAGAAGAGGAGACTCAGGGGTGACCTTCTTGCTGTCTACACCTACCTGAAGGGAGGTTGTAGCCAGGCAGAGGTTGGTCTCTTCTCCCAGGCAACCTGTTACAGAACAAGAAGACACAGTCTCAAGCTGCACCAGGGGAGGTTTAGGCTGGATGTTAGGAAGAAATTCTTCATAGAAAGAGTGATTTGCCATTGGAATGGGCTGCCCAGGGAGGTGGTGGAGTCACTATCACTGGAGGTGTTTAGGAGGAGACTTGATGGGGTGCTTGGTGCCATGGTTTAGTTGATTAGATAGTGTTGGATGATAGGTTGGACATGATGATCTCAAAGGTCTCTTCCAACCTGTTCTGGTCTATTCCATTCCTTCCATTCCATTCCATTCCATTCCATTCCATTCCATTCCATTCCATTCCATTCCATTCCACCTCGAGCTTCTGTGCAGCTGGTCCATCCTGAGACTGTATCACTGCCAGACCCTCTTTCTGCCCATGGGCACAACTCAGCATTTATCCTTGCTGAGTCTTTGGAGGCTTCTCTTGACCTCTGAAGCATATGCCAGTTGCTACTCCCACTTTAGTTTTGTCTGAAAACTTTCTTAGAGTATCTTCTGTCTCACTTGTGTCTAAGACAGGGATGTTAAACTGGACAGGTCCCAGGACTTAATCTTGCAGTACTAGCCTCCAAGGAGAACACAGCAGATGTAGCGCTTACCCTCTGAGCCTGCTCATCCTTTGTTTTTTATTTTGCTGAACTCATCCTATCATCGAGTGATAGGACTAGGGGGAATGGGATGAAGCTGGAGGTGGGGAGATTCAGGCTAGATGTGAGGAGGAAGTTCTTCACCGTGAGAGTGGTGAAGCCCTGGAATGGGTTGTCCAGGGAGGTGGTTGAGGCCCCGTCCCTTGCGGTGTTTAAGACCAGGCTGGACGAGGCTCTGTCCAGCCTGATCTAGGGTAGAGTGTCCCTGCCCATGGCAGGGGGGTTGGAACTAGATGATCCTTGTGGTCCCTTCCAACCCTAACTGAAACTATGAAACTATGAAACTATCTTCCATCTATCCAGACTGTAGTCTTCCATCTTGAGCATAATAATATTGTGGGAGATGTGTTGGGGGAGTGTTCAAGTCCATGGGACCCGATAGGATACACCCACGGGTGCTGAGAGAACTGGCAGATGAGGTTGCTAAGCCCCTCTCTATTCTATTCCAAAAGTCATGGCAGACTGGGGAAGTCCCCACAGACTGGAAAAGGGCAAACATTGCTCCCATTTCCAAAAAGGGTAAGAAGGAGGAAGCAGGGAACTACAGGCCGGTCAGTCGCACCTCTGTGCCTGGAGAGATCATGGAGCAGATCCTCCTGGAGGCACTACTGACTCAGAAGAATAGTGAGAGGTGATTTGGAGCAGTCAGCATGGCTTTGCCAAGGGCAAATCCTGCCTGACAAACCTGCTGGCCTTCTATGAACAGGTCACAACATTAATAGATGAGGGGCGAGCAACTGATGTCGTTTACCTGGACCTGAGCAAAGCCTTCGACACTGTCCTGCACCACATCCTGGTCTCCAAGCTGGTGACACATGGGTTTGATGGATGGACCACTAGATGGATAAAGAACTGGCTTGATGGCCGCACCCAAAGAGTGGCTGTCAATGGGTCCATGTCCCAGTGGAGGCCAGTGACAAGCGGAGTCCCTCAGGGATCAGGCCTGGGACCAGTCTTGTTCAACATCTTTGTGGGTGCCATGGACAGTGGCATTGAGTGCACCCTCAGCAAGTTTGCTGATGACACCAAGCTGTGTGGTACAGCAGGCGCTCTGGAGGG
The DNA here is from genome assembly GCA_015227895.2 of Colaptes auratus. NCBI lineage: Eukaryota > Metazoa > Chordata > Aves > Piciformes > Picidae > Colaptes > Colaptes auratus. Next base: position 54,691,727 of record CM026897.1, on the reverse strand, counting down.
AAGGGATGCCATACAGAGGGACCTTGACAGGCTGGAGAGGTGGGTACAAGCCAACCTCATGAGCTTCAACAAGACCAAGTGCAGGGTCCTGCATCTGGGTCGAGGCAATGCCAGGCACAAATCCAGGCTGGGCAGTGACTGGCTGGGGAGCAGCCCAGAGGAGAGAGACTTGGGGGTGCTGGCGAACGAGAAGCTCAGCAGGAGCTCTCAATGTGCACTTGCAGCCCGGAAAGCCAATCAGATCCTGGGCTGCATCAGGAGAAGTGTGGCCAGCAGGTCAAGGGAGGGGATTCTCCCCCTCTACTCAGCCCTGGTGAGACCCCACCTGGAGTACTGCATCCAGTTCTGGAGCCCCTATTACAAGAGGGATCTGGAGGTGCTGGAAGGTGTCCAGAGAAGGGCCACGAGGATGATCAGAGGGCTGGAGCACCTCTCCTATGAGGACAGACTGAAGGAGTTGGGGCTGTTCAGTCTGGAGAAGAGAAGGCTCCGAGGTGACCTCATGGTGGCCTTCCGGTATCTGAAGGGGGCCTCCAAGAAGGCAGGGGAGGGACTTTTCAGGCTATCAGGTAGTGATAGGACTAGGGGGAATGGAATGAAGCTGGAGGTGGGGAGATTCAGGCTAGATGTGAGGAAGAAGTTCTTCCCCATGAGAGTGGTGAAGCCCTGGAATGGGTTGTCCAGGGAGGTGGTTGAGGCCCTGTCCCTGGAAGTGTTTAAGCCCAGGCTGGATGAGGCTCTGGCCAGCCTGGTCTAGTGTGGGCTGTCCCTGCCCATGGCAGGGGGGTTAGAACTAGATGATCCTTGTGGTCCAAGCCTGACTGATACTATGATACTATGATACTATGAGATTACACTGAAAAACTTAGGGGAATGAATCTGAATACGGCAGACTTGAGAGGAAGGTGGGACTGATGCTTCCAGGTGCAAAGACCAAGGCTGAGCTTATCTTTCCAATTGATGTGCTTGTTCACACAGAGCACATCTAAATAGCCCCTTTGTAGCCTCACATATGGGTGCACAGAAGAGTTTTGCAAATGCAGTTCCAGTGGCCTTATTGTGTTCTTACTCTTATCTAAGGAGCACAAGGTTCCCCTAATAAGACATCTCTGGGTACATGCAGACAATTTGGATCCTGTCAGTAGCTGCGTCCAGACATTCTGAGTGGCTTTCCATTTGTTTTACAATTGGGGTCACCAGGTGTGACTGCTGATTTTCCCTTCTTTTGATTCTGGAATTGTTTGCAAGGATACTAGCTCTGCAATTTTCCTGGGGGTCAAAGTAAGAATGAGAGTTCATAGTTTCCTTTGTCATCCTCTTGGCCATTCTTACTGGTTTTTAGTATCTCTGAGTTCTTGCGGCTCACTAAACATGATTCATACAAAGTTCTTAATGTTTATATGATTTTGAGGATTGCTGTTAGTTTTCTGCAATGAGTCGAGGACACTTCTATTTTTTTAAAATGTTTTGCTAGTGCCTAAAACAAGGGCTGAGCAAACCTCCTGAACTCTCTCCTATGCTGTATTGTTGCAAGTCTCTAGTAGCAGAAGAAAAATACTCTTACACTCACTTGACTGTTTTTTCTTAATTTACTTTTTTAATCTGAAATTTACAGGAGTATGGTTGTTGAGTGATGTTTTTGTAGCCAAACTCAGTTTCCTTAATTATGAAATTTTGTCTTTTGCATTTCTTCAGTGTGCATAGATTGGGAATGCCTCATGTGTTCACAGTGTATACACGCAGGGTATACAAATACCTGTTCTTACAGAGTGTTGGTTTGTCAACAAGAATAAGAATTTTTCTATTTTTATATGATTTATTAAGTGAATATTGATTCCTCCCATAGTTTAAAGCAGCTGGAACAAGATGCTATTAACCTAAAGGAGGAATCTCAACAGGCAAATGTAAAGATCAAAGAAATAAATATCCAAAAAACAAGACTTGTTACTGAATTGATGCATCTCATAAAGGTAGGTATTCTAAATCCAATATACATTTCTCTATGAAAAGTCCAGTTTTTGTAAATTAAGTAGGATATATGCAACACTCAGATTTGTAAATGTTCACAAGCAAGCTTTCTGCACCATCTTTTAAAGCTTTTATTGACTTGAATTTGTTCATCTGTCATTGATTCAATTCATAGATCCTGTGCTTGTGTTTAAGCTTGCTGACTGAAGTTTTATAGTCCATGGTCTGTCTGATGCAGTAAATATATGAATGAGCTGGGAATGATCTGTGTAACTGGTTTAGCCTGTATATTTTCAGAATACTGCATAATTCTGTGAAACATTCTTGCTGCCCTACTTCATAACCTTTTGCTTGTTTGTTTTTTATTGAAAAAAAAGCAATCATTAGTCATGTGGAAGATTGACTTGAAACTGTAAATCTCCATGGTTATAAAGAAGGCTGGGATGGGAAAAGTACTCAAGTCTCAGGTTCCAATGGGCTTTTTTTAATTCATAGAAAGGAGTGAAAGGTCTGGACTTAATTGTTGCTTTAGCTTAGCTTGTAAGCCCTAATAATGGGTGCTGCCATAAGGTGAATTTCCTTAGGTGTTTGGGTTTTTTTAAGAACTAAGGAACAAGAAACAGTTTCAGTTCCAAAGAAATCTGCTTGTGCTTCAACACTCAGCAAACTGTGGTGCCATTCTTGCAGCCACTTAGAGCATGTGTGTTCTTCCTTTGCTGAGCCTTACTAATATTAAATTGTGTTCTTGCTTACCCCTGAAAAGAATTGAGTATTACCTTTGAACTAAGACTACTTTCAATGCATTTCAATTGCTGGTCTTTATATAATATTTTTATTTTTTTAGGAAAAAAAATCTAAATGGGAATCTGTTTGTTAGGCATGGGCTACAAGAACTGAGGTGTTTCAGAGGTGTTACTTGGGCCAGCTAGTCAAAACAATTTTAAAATCCCAAAGAATAGCAAAAAACGTTATCTGCAAAGTTAAAAGTGTTGCTTAGGGATTAGATTACTTCTGTATAATTTACAGAACTTGTGCAGGTAATAACAGTCCTGAAAAGTAACTCTTCTCAAAACTTTTTCAAATGACGTGCATTTAAAACAGGAATTCCTAGATCATTGTATTTACTTTTCTAGATTATTGTATTGATTTTGTTTGATGCCAGTTTCTCAGTACATAAACTGTCCCAGGTGTGTTGCTGTTGCAAAATGCAGCATAAATTGTGTGCATGCTGTTTACATACCTGCCTGAATGTTTGGGTTTGGAGCACAAGCCCTATGAGGAGAGGCTGAGGGAGCTGGGATTGCTTAGCCTGGAGAAGAGGAGGCTCAGGGGAGACCTCATTGTTGTCTACAACTATCTGAAGGGAGGTTGTAACCAGGTGGAGGTTGGTCTCTTCTCCCAGGCACCCAGCACCAGAACAAGAGGACACAGTCTCAAGCTGCACCACAGGAGGTTTAGGCTGGATGTTAGGAAGAGAAGCTCTTCATAGAAAGAGTGACTGGCCATTGGAATGTACTGCCCATGGAGGTGGTAGATTCACCATCACTGGAGGTGTTTAGGAAGAGACTGGATGAGGCACTTGGTGCCATGGTTTAGTTGATTAGATGGTTTAGTGCTGGGTGATGGGTTGGACTTGGTGATCTTGAAGGTCTTTTCCAACCTGGTTAATTCTATTCCATTTCTGTTCTTTTTCCCCAGGACAGGAAAAGCAATTTGAAAATACATAGTTGGAATACATACCATGTATTTCTCAGTGTACCCAGGTGTAGGTGATGTATGGATTGTATTTGCCCGAAGTAGTTACTGATTACAAAAGGGATTTATTTCAGTTTTGCATCAACTTAATTTTCACACATTGTGTGCTATGGGAAATGTATGCTTGTACACACTTCAGAGAGAAAAATGGTCTGATAGAAGTAAGATGTCTCATTAGATGTTTTGTCAAAATTTTTTATATCCATGTACTTCTGGTCATCCCCAAACCAAGCTTCATGATTGATTCCAATTTTATGTGAGTCTTTGTGCTTGCTACAATAGGTTTTGTAGTTACAATAGCTGTAGGCTATTAAAGTGATGAAAACCTAGGTAGTCATCCGTTTCAGGCATAGTCACTCCTGCCACAGAAGGAAATCTCAAACATATACAGGATTTGGTATTTCCCTGGTGGTAATATGATCTATTTTATAAAGAATTTTGGGGCTTGTATGGAACTCTCAACTAGAGTAACAAGCTACATGTATGTTTGCACAAACACAGAAGGCAGAGTGTGCCTGGCATGTGTTTAATACACATCAATACTTTACAGCTTGTTGACAGACATAGCCTTGTGCCACTTTTTCAGATTCTAGCACTGCCTCTGTGTGTAGTTCTTTGTGCTGCCATCTTTAAGTAATTTCATCTTTTTCCATTTTAATCTCCTTTCGTGATGACTGAGGCTGCTTCCCTGGTAATTATTCTTTATTTGTTTAAACTGACTCGTGTCCAAGCTCATGCTGTACAAACTTTGTGTTGAAATGACAAATAGTAAAGAAATTAAAACTCTCAAAACTTATTCTGCAGAACCCCTAGGTCTACAGGTGGAACCTTGTCCTCCCTCCTCATTCATTAAGAGAGAAGATGCCTTTGTATTTATATGCCGACCTTTAAAAAATAAAACAGTGACAAAAGCCAAACCAAAATTAAAAAATGGAAATTGGTATTTGCAGTTCCTCGTAATTTGAGGTCTGAAGCTACCCTGAGCTCCGACCATTCCTGAGCATAACTCATTTGGCATTAAAAGGGTTGCTTCATTAAAATGGTTCTGGAAATCACTGAAGCCTGTTATGAATCTTCCAGAATAGAGCCTGCTATTGTTTGTATGTTGTTCCAGTTAAGACGCAAGACACTGGAGTCACTTTGATCAATCCTTTTGCATTGTCAGTGAGGCAGCCAAGTATCTTAAGTGGTTTTTTTTTTTTTAACCTTTTTCCATCTCTGTGTGTGACATAAGTTCATCAAAATCCACCTGTTGGATTGTGTCTCTGAAAGAATTGAGATGGCTCTGACTTCTCACATTTCACATGTAAGTATATGGCACAGAGAAATAAAATGTATTTCTTATTTATTTGAGTGTAAAATGGCTTGGTTGCAGGTGACATGTATATGCTTACAGATTAGAAATACATCAGGACTCTACATCTTGGAGGGAGTGCGTCACCAGTCAGTTGCTGTTCTTTTTCATTGAATTTGACAGCAGTATTGGAGATCTGAACACAGCGTGAGATTGTGTGCTATGACTGAAAAGGGATGGTTTCTTAAGCCAGGTAGTGATCGTATCAATTTTTGGTCTCTTGTGGGGGAAAAAAAAAAAAAAAGAACATTTTCTGTTTCCCTGTGTAGAGCTGTATATCGCTGAATATCCTCAAAGCAGACTTGGTTCTTCAGAGCACTGTGGTGGCTGCTGAGAAGAGCAGAATGGAACTGGAGTATAAAGCAGGAAGTGTACAGCTGAAAGCTGCAGAGGTAACTGTTTCTATGAATACTGGAGTATGTGCTATGATATTCTATGGAAGCCTTTGTGGTGTAGAAAAAGATGCTTCTCTGTCTTTTTAGAACTAGGTGTTGGTACTGCCAAATATGTAACCTTGATTACAGTAGTTTTGACTTTGTTTTCTTCACTTAAAGCTGAATGGGAGCTTTGCCTTCCTCAAGACAGCTAACCTGCTGTGAAAATGTGATGAACAGTCATCATGTCCTGATCTGCGTATGTCCTATCATACATAGTCTATGTAAAGGGCTAGCTGTTATTTGGCAGTGTTCTTTCTTCTGAGTCGTGTCACAGACAAGTGACCCCCACCCTCATGGAGATGCAAGCACAAGATGAACTGGAAAATACTGCATCATAGCAGACCAGAGATGATTTGGTTTTCTTTTTACCTTTCTTTCATAGCTTATTGTCTCATGCTGTAATTAAATGCCTTCTTTTGGAGGGTTGAAAGGAGGATAAATGATCCTTCTACTGATCATATTATGAAGCAGTGCTGTGCCCAGGTAGAAAGACAGTCGTTGAAGAATTAATTCCACAGACAAGTGCTCTAAGAGCAGAGAATGCTGTGAGCTCTCATGGATTGGTGCACAGAGGTCAGCTTTTTTATTTGTGTAGAAGCACAATCTTTGAATGTACCAGGGAAAAATTGGCAAAGTACAAGATGGTAAGTTTTTTCCTCCTCTTGAAAGAGTCAGGTTAATTATAATTTGCTGCTAATTCAATTTGTACACACACAAAAAACAAAAGGAAATTGCTCTTAAATTGGAAAGAAGTTCAAAAGATAAGTGATAGTTATTTTGGGTGGATATGCTCTTCCAAAATGAATGATCTTAGCGTGTGTTCAGAAAAACCACTCAAGATTGTAGGCATCCTCATTTGCAGGAAAAATAGGAAGAGAACTTGCTAAGAGGAGCAGAAAGTTACCTGAAGAAAGAAACAAGTCCATGTCACTTGGCAAAACATTGTTGCATCAGTTCTATCAGGTGGTGCAACTGTTACTCAGACACTTAAAATTCAGTGGAAATAGCTTCACTGATGGAGGTTAGTAAAGGATAAGAATATATTACAAAGCTAGGAACCTCGTGTGAGTAGTGTGTATCATCACTAGGATACTTAATGTTTTGAGTTCTCTCTGTCCCCATCTTCATAATTTAGAGAATGGCTTAAGATAATGCAAAGGTAAGTGGTCAGATAAGTAGACAGGAGTTGTAAGGTGTATGTTCTGATATTTCTTGGTTAAACAAAAGTTGCCTCCTTCTCTGGTGAAAGAGGTGTTTGAGTAGGCTGAGATCCTATTAGTTGTCTTTACTAGGTTATATTCCAACACAAAAGTAAAAGAAATACTCAGTTTTATTTTTTGGATGGTTGGTTCTAGGAACATTGAAATGTGAAAGAAACGTAAAATCAGTAACCCCAGTGATAAGAATTTCAAGACATTTAACTGCTCTGGAGGAAACTCTTCTGAGTATTCAAGTGCATCTTAAGTTCTTACATACATGAAAATCCAAAGCCACAGTACCATGCAGTAGCATGTTGAATCTTTGATTTAATTCTTTAGCCCCTCTAAAATAAAAAAAAAAAAAAATAATTCTTTCCTGTATTGCTCTGTGAATTACACATGTCACATACTCTGATTTATTCCTTACTTTCTGCCTTAAGAAATGGCACTTTCATGAGGAAAACTTGGTATTTCTTAGCTTCATCTCAAATTGTTGTTTGAAATAGTATGTTTAAATTGGCCCTTCCCTGCAACTTCTTAATGACTTTGACTAAAATAGATAGTTTTTCTACAGCATTGCTGTGTTACCGTAGTTGCTCCAAGGCTACCTGTGAGGTTGCCATTGCAACAGTTTGAGACAGTCTTGCAAGCAGGTTCTTCATGTTTAAATAAACCTGCAAAAATCAAGGAGCCAAACAGAAATAAGTATATTGTACAAAAGTGTAATGAACTAAACTGGAGCCTCAACATTACAATTAAGGGACCATTAACTCTATTTGTCAAGACATTTGTATAGGTCTTGTGCTGGTTTTGATGCATTCACTGCAGTTGGAGTGGTGGGTATCAGCCAAAGAAGGCATGAATCTTTTTAATAGTTATTACTTACTCATAGTGTTTATCTCTCAAGCAATCTTGAGTCTTTATAATACCTGGGTAAATTTGTGATTAAGATATGGAACAAATAGAATAGAATAGAATAGAATAGAATAGAATAGAATAGAATAGAATAGGTTGGAAGAGACCTTCAAGATCATCGTGTCTAATCCATCATCCAACACCATCTAATCAACTAAACCATGGCACCAAGCACCCCATCAAGTCTCCTCACAAACACCCCCAATGATGGCGATTCCACCAAACCCCACTTAGTATGTCTTAAGGGACGATCACAAATGTTCCTTTGTGAGGCCTTGGCACTGGGATGCTGTGGAGAGAGTAGCATGTCTGTTAGTTTGTGGTGGCTTTGTGTGACTTTATGTTGATTTGTGTGACTTTTGAAGAAGTCAAGTTAGCAACAACAGATTTCTTGGGTTTGTATTTTGTCATTGCAGTTCAAGGGGGAACCTTAGTGTTATTTTAAGTCCTTGTATTTAATTTATTTAATTAGTATAAGAAACAAATCTCTGTTTGTGACCCATCTGCTCATTAAATAATTGGCACAGTTGCCTGCATGTTTCTGATGGTTGCTAATTGTCTTGCTTTGATAGCTCATTAATTTTCAAGTTCATTTGGTTTAAATTGATTTAAACAATTGGTATTAATAGTACTTAAACCAAGTTTTAGGAAAATGCCGTTTCTGTTTTACTTTGTATAAAACTTCTATCTTCAGATAATTGTACGCTGTCACCAAGTGTGCACTCAAACACAGATTCATGAGGAAGCATTAACTGCTTGTAATTGTATTTTCTTTAACTAGCTTCTTGCTTTGCGCAAAACTAGTTGCAGTACTGATGGATACAACAGAATACAAATTGTGCATTCAGAATATGATTTGCTTTTGCTTTTTGGTAGGTGCCTTTCTGGAAGCTGTAATCACAGCCCCACAGGAATACAGAACTTTCCTGAGGTACCTGTATAAAGCTCTTTTACAAGTTGGTTCTCATGCTATTGACTGAAACAAATATAAACCTCTAAGCTATGACTTTTCTTGGTAGCATCTCTGTTCAAAACAGCAATTCTTTCTGCTTAAAGTTAATTCTCTTTTTTTCTAGATGGTTTGCTGAGGCACCCTGAGGAAATCACTAGGAACCTTAACATTACTATTGTGATGAAGAGGTTATTCATGTATTAGTATGAAATATGACTTACCTAAATCTTAATTTATTATTAGGTCATCAATAACCAAATAATAACTATTTTATATGCAGATTCTAGTGCACGATTGTGAAATACATCCCATAAGTGGTTTAGTATTTACAATTTGGACCCAATTAGAATATTTACAGAATTAATTTCTATTAGTGTAATGACGGGTGCAATTCCACCGCTTGTCCACCAGGTGGTGACTCGGCAGGACACTGGGTGCTACTCTACTATATGCAGAGAGTATTACAATGTGTCAGGCTGAACTGGAAATGTTACTCTGCTAGGCACGGGTGCTTTGAACTGAATGTTATTGGAAAGCACATGGAAGGTACACTGTGTCCTTTGTAGCGAGGTTAGTTGCTACGCTGCGGCGGAGGGGCTGGTGGGCAAACTTGTCCTTCCTGTGGCAGCATTGAGTGGGTAGAATGTAGGCTAGCTGGTAGGCAGGCTCTCGTAGTAGTACTCAGGTGGCTCCCTCCAGACAACAGGGAGCGGTCCTGTGCGGTGGGCCCGGTAGGGCTGGTCCTTAGACGGGGTCGGCCCTGCGGCAACAGGCTTCGGGGCCAATGTGGGCGGCCGTGGGCTTTGGGGCTGGCATGGATGGCCCTGGGGAAGAGGCGTGGCTGCGTGGAGCAGCAGCTTCCCTTTTGCTTGGCTCAAAGGAGCGGGCAGGACCCTCTTGGAGTGGTCCCAGCTTTGGAGCACAGGCACGGATGGTGTTCTGGATTTCCCTGGGGTTCACAGGGCACGGAACAGCAAAGTGGCGGCTCCTCTTCCCTCCCACAGTGGCAGGGTCATGCAGGCATGCAGCTAGGTGATGCTCCTACTTTCCAAGCTGATGCACAGGGTTGTGCAGCTCGTTAGTCTGCTGTTTAAGGCTGAGCACACTTTTGGACTGCTGGACTCAACTATTCCCTTCTCTGTCAACTGGGCTGTCTTACCCTTGGGTAGGTACAGTGGGCTCTTCTTCCAGCTGGTGGAGCTGGCAATACAATACTGTGGCTTCTCAGGCTTTCAGCGAGAGTCCCTCCTCTGGAGACTCTCAGGGCTGAGGCTCGATGGGCCTGCCTGGATGCTGACTTCTCTTCATCTTGCAGAGGCTGCTAGTTTGCTTGTATGTGGGAGTGGGAAGACTTAACTAGCAGTGGCTATGGACATTAGCATCAAAGGCTTAAGCACAAATGCAACGAGCTACCAAGCTCAGACAAAGAGTGAGGGCAACTTGTTTACAAGTGGGGTAATACTTACAAGTTTCTCGAGGCTGAATTTGGCCAGTGGGAACTCTCATAAACAGCTGGCTTTAGCCTATAGAAAGTGTGAAGCTAGAATTATGTCCATACTTGGTAGCAGCATGCCCATCCCATGCAATGGGTGCATGCAGTTGTTTACGCCTTAGAAGGCAGGTGAGGTGGTTTGTGCTGCCACGCTGACGCCTTGGCCTGTGTTCCCCTCAGGAAAGGAGGGGGGATGTGTCCACATGTGCTGGGACAAGTTTCAGTATCTGGGGAATAGTTCTGGGCATATGGTGCCTTCACCACAACTATGCACTTTGGAATATACAGGAATAATGAAAAGAGAAAACTTGCCCTTTTTTTTAAAATTTATTCACCGTTTCTTGTAGCTGTGACAATCAACTGGAAAAACTGAATGAAAATTGGTGCTTAACCTTCTTGTTGAACAGTCAGTTCACTTGTTCTAGTATGTCACAGATTTTCTGATGACGAGGTTTTCTTCTGCCCAGATGTATTTTGCTTTTCACACCTTGAAGAATTCAATATTGAATCTGTTTTTTCCAGTGCCTAGAGATCTACTAGAAGTCTTGTTTTGTATGTCTCTGGAGTTTCAAGTGGGAGCTTTATGTACAATTACGAGATGAGATTTCCTGCATCAGATGATTCAGAGTTTGCTTTGGCTCTAAAAATGTTAAAACCCTTCAGTATAAAATTGATGTTTCTTATATGGCTGTGTTGCCTCTCATTGGATCCTTTGCCTTGTTATTGTGAGGTCAAACACGTTTCAGGTAAAGCTGTTTCATTAAATTTCTGGGATCCATAAAAGAGTCCAGTATTAATTTAGAACTTTCTAACATGTTCCTTAAAAATCATTTTTTGAATGTATCACAGAGCATATGCAGATACATAATGGTATATAAGCATTGTGTTGCACTGTTTTGTTTGTGATAATTCAGAATGACATAAGATCTTGATAGTAAACAAAAGGAGGGTCATCCTCCACTCGTTGCTGGTTTATCTCTATAGTTCTAGCACCAGTTCTTCTTCCCTCTATGTGACACTTCCTTCTCCTCTGCAATAGACTTTATGAAGTGGAGGGAGAAAAAAAATATAGAGAAGGCCATTTTCTTTTAACCTTTTGGAAAATGTCAGCACAGTGTAGAAAAATATCTTGAGTGTATTTGTGAAGATTGTGAATGCTTACCTCAAATGCTTGGTGAAGGAAAGATAGGATTTTTGAGTTGATGTATGCTCTAGAGAGAACTCCACTGATGGTCACCCATGAGCGTAACTGTTCATATTGCTTCTGTTGTGTTCAGTAAATAGAGTAAGAAAGGAAGGTGAGTTGCTATCAGTGTCTGTGTCCTATATTTCAGAAGCATGGAGTAAATAATTATCTAACTGAATCATCTCCAAATGAATACCTCAAATTTTTTTGCCACTGGAGGGCTCTCATATTTAACTGAAGTACACAACAATAAAAACCAGAAAGAAAAGTTCTCCCAAGTTCAGGAACATAGCTGAAGTTTTAAAACTGTCAGAGAGAAGTTCAGAAGCAAAATATCGTGCATATAGATTTTGAGCTAGAATTTTGTGTCTCTGCAAAAGTGTATTCCCATGGTGTAATTGTTAAAAACATGGGTTGCATATATAATCACTGTAGAGTAAAACAACTGCTGTTTGTGAACAGAGAAAGACTTGTGGGTGATGTAGTGGTTGGAGGCTGTCTTGGGCACAACTGTCATGAAATGAAAGAGTTCTCAGTTGCTAGAGAAGTGAAGAGGGATTCAGTAGAACTGCCACCTGGGGCTTCTGATGGGCTGACTTTGGTCTCTTTCAGAGACTGGTTCAGACAGTCCCTTCAGAGGCAGTGCTGAGGGGCCAAGGAGTCTGGGTAGGCTGGATGTTCAAGAAGGAAGTTTTAAAGGTTCAGGAACAGGCTTTCTCCCCGTGCCATGAGACACGTCATCATGGAAGAAAGCCTGGCTGAATGGAGAAGTTTGGTTGCAGCTTAGGGAGAAAATGAGAGTCTGTGGTTGTTGGAAGAAGAGGCAGGCCACTGAGGAGGACTACAGTGTTATGAGGCTACTCAGGGAGAAAAGGAAAAGGGGTAGCTGGAAATTAATTTGTCTTCAGCTGATAAAGAGAACAAGAAATGCTTTTACAAAAGGAGGACTGAGGAGAATCTTTGTCCTTTGCTGGAGGCAGGGGGTATATAGTGGTCACGGATGAGGAAAAGCCTGAGCTACTCAGTACCTTCTTTGCTTCAGTCTTTGGTAGTAGGATTAATTGCTCACTGGATACACAGTGCCCTGAGCTGGAAGACAGGGATTGGAAGCAAACTGAAGCCCCCATAATGCAAGATGGTTAGTGACCTGCTACACCACTTAGACATACACAAGTGTGGAGCCAGATGGCACACACCCAGGGGTCCTGAGAGAACTGGCAGAAGTGCTTGCCAACCCACTTTCCATTGTTTACCAGCAGTCCTGGCTGAGTGGGGAGGTCCCAGCTGACTGGAGATTGTTAAACATGGTGCCCATCTACAAGAAGGGCCAGAAGGAGGACCTGGGGAACGACAGACCTGTCAGTCTGACCGTGGTGCTGGGGAAGGTCATGGAGCATGTCATCATGAGTGCCATTATGCAGTATGTGCAGGACAACCAGATGATCAGGCCCAATCAGCAGGGGTTCATGGAAAACAAGTCCTGTTTGACAAACATGATCTGCTTCTATGACAAGGTGACCCACTTAATGGATGAGCGAAAGGTTGTGGATATTGTGTACCTGGACTTTAGTAAAGCCTTTGATGCTGTTTCCCACAACATCCTCCTGGAGAAACTGGCTGCTCATGACTTGGATGGGTGGATGATACACTGGGTTAAGAACTGGCTGAATAGCTGGGCCCGAAGAGTGAGGGTGAATAGAGTTAAATCCATTTGATGTCCACTCACAAATGGTGTTCCCTAGGGATTGCTGTTTGGGCCAGCTCTCTTTAATATCTTTATCTGGATGAGGGGATTGAGTGCACTTTCAGGAAGTCTGCACATTACATTATATTAGATGGGTGGGGGTGTTGATCTGCTTGAAGGTAAGGAGATACTGAAGAGAGATGGGGACAGCCTGGATGGATGAGCTGAGCTCAGTCGTTGTCCAAGGTTTTAACAAGGCCAAGCACCCAGTCCAAAGTGCTCAGTAATTGCAAGCAGAAGGCCTGCAGTAGGGAACGATTTGGATGTTGTTTGTTGCCAGTGTGCTATCATCACCTCTGGAAATTTAGATTAAAGGGTGAGGAAAAAGTGTGTATTTTAACATCTTTAATGTATTTTCTAACAGCAAAGATTTCATGAACTGGATGATAGGAAGCGAGTTCTTACAGAAAACTCCAAGGAATTACTGAAAAAAGCTCGACATGTCTGCAAGCTGAGTCCAGACCAACATCTTCCAAAAGAATTTCAGACTGTACGTAGAAACACAAATCTCCACGAATCTCTTACATTTTTGGTAGTGCATACCATTTTAACTTCACCAGCAAAGAATATTGTGTATTTCATATTAGGTTAATAGTAAAGGATTTTGTGTACTTCTGGTTTGTTAACTTACAGATTGTGACTTACTTTACTTGTAAAGCACCTTTCAATAGTGCTGGAATATCCTCTATCGTTTTGTGCACAGGGGAGTAACATTTCATCTGAAATTTCAATTAAAATCCAAAGTCTTACATTCATAGAAATAATTAGATGCCATATTCAGGCTTCTTGCTCTAAAAAAGCACACAACTGAAATCCATGCTTGCCTACCTACCTGGAGGTCTTCCCAGCCTCTAGAAATAACTTGCATGGCTTAGCTAGTATAACCTCTGGCTTATAACAAGTCTCTGAACATCTGTATCCTCACAAAGTGTATTTATCAAGTGGTAGCACTTCTGCTCTCCTTTCTACGTCCAGAATAGTTTGTCCAAAATCTTGCTGTGTTAAATTTTGAGTATGGGACATCCTGATTAAAAGCAGTAGATTATTTTTTGGCTTTTTGAATCTCTTTTTAGCAAACTTGCAGTCCTTAATTAGAATTGCTGTGTAACACATGCATCCTTTCCCTTCTAGGCTTTTCAGGCTCTTCCGTCCACGTTGGAGGAAATTGATGCGTTTCTGAATGAAGAGAAAACCAGGGCCTCCTGTTTCACAGGCCTGAATGCTTCGGCACGTTCACTACTTTCCTTTCACCCTCCCTTCTTCCCCCTCCATCCATATTGTACTCGCTTCCCTCTCTGTGTTAGATCTCGTGGTATAATAAGCTAGACAGCAGGAACAATGTGCTGTAAATGCCAGATTCTGCATCTATTAGAATTTCAAGTAGCTTCTCCAAAAGAACAGTGTGTTCTGTGCCTTTAAAAAAAAAAGTGTCACAGTAACCTGAAATAAGCAATGCTTTTCAGTTTCTTTGCTTAAAAGCTAGAGATTGATCTCGTTCAGTGTGCAGTGCAATAATCCATGTAATTGTGTTTGAACAGAATCAGTGCAGTGTGATATTTCTACAGTCAAGGTTAGAAATGGTGAACATTTTGTTTGCTTCTGGTGTGTTTTTTTGTTCTGGCAGGTTGTGGAAGAATACAATAAACAGACACAAGAAATTGAGCAGTTGACAGAATATCTAGAGGAGAAGAAAAATGAATTGGATAACTATAAGCAAAACATTTCACAGGTAATGCTAAAAATTTCACTTCTGTACCAGTATGTTGTTTTGAGAATAGAATGTATGTACAGAAATGAAGGGTAACATTCTGAGTTGTCTTGAGTGTAAACTGAGATGTTAGCTTCCATAATTATGGTATTTTATAATTTAAATTCTATCTCTGAAGGAAAATACAGTTACTAAAATGATTTTATGTGGATGTGTCTACTTCTAGGTCAAAGAAAGGTGGCTAAACCCCCTGAAAAAGCTGATTGAGCAAATAAATGAGAAGTTCAGTAACTTCTTTAATTCTATGCAGTGTGTTGGTGAAGTTGATCTTCATGTGGAAAATGAGGTATTATCATTTATTTTACATACGTAGAAGCAGCATTCATATTTTCACACATCCTCTTCTACCATAGATTGCTAGAGAGAAAAAAAAAATGAAACAAAACCAGGTCGTTACTTGATTTGTAGTAGAAAGATGTTATGCTTAAAAACCCAGATTTTTACTGATGAACATGCTTCTTTTTGTGCTACAACTGACTGTCAGCCTGATGAAAGGAAAATTGATTCTGCGTCAAAGTGCACGTAGGACTTCAGCTCAGTGACTTTTGGAGACTTTTGGCAACTTACAGGGCTCAATCAGAAGCACTGTGTTTACTTCAGACTTATTAGGCTAGTGATTCAATCCTGTTGTTCTAGCTAATTTGTGTTATTCTATTGCCATTTAGTGGCTAAATATACAATGTATTAAGTGTAGTATTGATTTGGTTTTACGTGTAGTTTCTACTTATTTGGAAGTGCCAACCTGTTGCTAACAGAGAAAACACCAAGGCTGAGAAAGGTGACCTGTCTTCAAAACTGGAAAAAATTGGCACGTAGCAAACGTGAGGTCTTAAATATGGCAGGTTACCTTTGCTCTCTCCTGAAATATATTGCTCTCTACAACTACCTGAAGGGTGGTTGTAGCCAGGAAGGGGTTGGTCTCTTCTCTCTAGCAACCAGCACCAGAACAAGGGGACACAGTCTCAAGCTGCGCAGCAACCAGCACCAGAACAAGGGGACACAGTCTCAAGCTGCGCCAGGGGAAGTTTTGGCTTGAGGTGAGGAGAAAGTTCTTCACCGAGAGAGTCATTCGTCATTGGAATGTGCTGCCCAGGGAAGTGGTGGAGTCACCATTCCTGGAGGTGTTGAAGAGGGGATTGGACATGGCACTTGGTGTCATGGTCTAGTCATGAGGTCTGTGGTTACAGGTTGGACGCGATGATCTTTGAGGTCTCTTCCAACCTTGGTGATACTGTGATATATGGATTTGCCTCAACCTCGGGGATTCACAGTTCTATGTGTCTATAATACTGTTACAGAAGAAGAACCAGAGGTTTGGAGTACATGAGAGTAAATGCCAGTACAAGGCCTCAAGATGTTTCACTCCTGAGGATTCTTGTCTGTCTACATGTGGAGTAAAACATGTGGAGTAAAACAAAAAAAAGATGTCTCATTCCTCTGATTTAGCTGATTAGCAGATCTGAGAGAATTTGATCAGTCCTCTCCAATGTTAGATGCTATCTGATATGTACATTACTTATCCCAGAACAAGACCTGAAGGTAGCAAAGGAGCTGGAATGTATTCCTACAGACTTGGAGTTCCTTAAAGCAGCTTTAAGACTTTTAAATGGTATAGCTTATTTACTTCCTGGTGGCATTTAGACCTTGTTGTTCCTCACAAAAGCTAGGCTACAATGGGACTCTGTTCTGTCAGGTCACCCTAGTTCATATGCCTTTTGACGACTATGAAATGTCTTAATCTGAACCAAACTGGCACAGAATTGTAAACTTGTTTCAGTTGGGAAAGGCCTCTAAGATCATCAGCCTAACACCACCATTAAAGCATATCCTGAAGTGCATGTTTACACATTTTTTGAACACCTCCAGGAGCAGTGAGTCTACCACCTCAATGTGCAGCCTATCCCAATTCCTGATCAATCTTTCAGTAAAGAAATTTTTCTTAATATCCAATCTCAGTCTCTCCTGACACAACTTGAGGCCATTTCCTCTCATTCTATGACTTTATACTAGGGAGAAGAGTCTGACCCCCACCTCACTACAACATCCTTTCAAGTAGTTATAGAGAGCAATGAGTTCTACTCTCAGGTCCCTATTCTCCAGACTAAACAAATCCCAGTTCCCTCAGCTTCTTGTAAGGTTTGTTCTTCAGACCCTTTGCCAGCTTTCTTGCCCTTTGATGGGCACTTCAGCACCTCAATGTCCTCCTTGTAGTGAGGGGCCCAAAACACGGTGTTCAAGGAGTGGCCTTGCCAGTGCTGAGTACAGGGATCTGGACAGGTTAGACCCATGGGCCAATGTTAATTGTATGAAATTCACCAGGGCCAAGTGCCAGGTCCTCCACCTGGGTCACAGCAGCCCAGTTACAGACTTGGTGATGTGTGGTTGGAAAGCTGTAACTCAGAGAGGGACCTGGGGGTATTGGTTTACAGTCAATTATTTATGAGCCAGCAGTGTGCCCAGGTGGCTGAGAAAGCCCATGTCATCCTATTAGAAATATGGTGGCCGGCAGGAGTACTGTGTTCAATTCTGGGCCACTCACTACATTGAGGTACTGAAGCATGCCCAGAGAAGGGCAACGGGGCTGGTGAAGGGCCTGGAGCACATGGCCTGTGAGGAGCATTGAGGAAGCTGGGATTGTTCAGTCTAGAGAAGAGGAGGCTGAGAGGAGACCTCTACAACTATCTGAAGGGAGGCTGGAGTGAGGAGGGGGCAACCTTGTGTGACTGTTTTAGGCTGTGCCTTTAAGAAAGGGACAGTTGGTGGAACACTCTGGCTGAATGTATTGAAAACAAAGATAAGGTCTAAACGAATTTCATTTGCAGAATGCAACTTTAAGTTCAGTTTGAGTCTCAGTCAGTTCAGTCTGTTATCTCTGTTCCTGTGGGCCTGTCTGTTTCTCTCTCTCTGAAGCAAACAGCTGCTGGACGGAGTCAACCTTGAATTAACAGAGCTAACCAGATAAGAGAACTAATTCTTGCACATGCTTTGAGCTAACAGAATTTTCTCCTTAATTGCCTTTCTCTCTCTCTCTAACCCTTTTTGGGAAAAAAGCGAGGTAGGGAAGGAGAGGGGTTACAAGGGGGAACCCTCCAAGCTGGGGGAGGGAAAAAGGTCTTCTGTATTACATGCATTGCTGTATATTTCTGAATATATTGTAAATACTGTATATTGTGTACATATCCATCTGCATTTCATTCCTGCTTCTAAATACAGCACCTTCATCTGCTTTTCCGACTGAGTTAGCTGTGGAATTTTTGTGTGTGGGGGAAGAACTTTCTCTCACCACCACATATCTTAATTGGCGCCCAACGTGGGGCTTGTGGATAATTGCTGTCCAGAAGCAGGGCAAAATTTGCTTGATTTATTGTCTGCTCAAGTCAGAGTTGCAAACATGAAAGTGTTTTGGATCTTGGAGCATCTCTCTTTTCAATTTATTCTGTACCGGTCTACAAGTACTTCCTAGGATTGATTTGTGATCGCTTAGGCAGATACTTGATGTATAAATTGTATTTATGATTTAAGTATAAGATTCAGCTTCTCTATAACCGGTGCCTGGGATTCTTTTGGCTTAATAGATACAGAAGTGTTACATAAACCACTCTTCCCATAGAGATAAAGGAGTTTAAGATTCCAGTAGGTGAAAGAGTAGTTTTAATTGATGGCTGGGATCCAAAGGTGATTTATTTTATGTGTACAATCCTGCTGTTGGTGATAAGTAATGTGTGCTTGTTATAAGCTCTGATATCGGAGAGGAAGATATCTAAGGCCTGTTTTTTAATTAGGCGTAGACCAAAGAGAAGAAAGCATAGCTCTAACTCTACTCCAGAGATCTCTAGTGATGAGGAGAATGGAGAATCTGTATCAGTTAAAGATAGAACTAAAAAAGTCCATCGGAAAGGCTGCTTTGAACGGGGCTGTTGGTGGTTCTGGCAATCAGCCAGCTGCAGAGGCAGCGGCAGCGCCTAACATGGCGGCTCCCATGTCCTCGGCAGCCATTAGATAGGCAAAGCCATCTCCTTCTTCTTCTTCAGCAGGACTAGAAGTACCCTCCACAGCAGCTGATCCGTCTCAAAACCTGTCAGCTTCTGTTAAGGCAGCTGTAAGTTCAAACACAGCTCCCATTAAGCAAGTAGCTGTTTTAAATACAAGAAGTGGAAAGACCAAAGCTGATCCAGGAGCTGATGGGGGTGAGGAGCAGGATGCTGATGCTAGTGAGGTAACTTCTGCTGAAAAGGAGGAAAAGGTTTGTCTTAAAGATATAGCTGAGTTATTGAGATCATCACTGGATGGAGATGCAGGGCAAATTGCCAATAGGAGAACAACTAGTGGTGGTGCATCTGAGCTTAAAAAAGATTCTTAGGAGAGTGACAGTAGGATTATTGGGACAACAAGTTCAGGAAGAGGAGGCAGAGGGGGAGACAGATGATATTGAGAGCTGTTCTTCACCGCGCGAAGAGATTAGAAATGTGCGTAAGGATTACATCAGATAAGGTGCCGATTCTAGCTTGGCTTGGTAGATGTTACGATACAGGTGCTCCAGCTCATAATAGTTGGAGATAAGTCAGCAGCTTAACAAGGAACTCTCTTGAAGGATAATGGAATAGATAGACATCTAGGCAGGACTCTCAGTAAAGTTACTCTCTGGATACGCCTTTTAATGGCAGCTCTCATGAGATATCCTTCCTGCGATGATCTTCCATGGAATCCTAAGCCCTGGACTACCGTAGATGAGGGAATTAAGCGTCTGAGAGAATTTGCTGTCAGAGAGGTACTCTATGGTGGTCATGAAACTGAATCCTGATGAAATTCCTGTAGGAACTGGTCTTGCTAAAAAGCTCATCAAACTTGCTCCTCCTAATTATGCAAATACTCTGGCAAGCAGAATTGTGGCAAGAAATTATGCAGGAGCTTCTCCTACGATTGGCCAATTCACTGCTCAAATGAGACAATTGGAGGATAGCATGACACGTGTTTCTTTGGTTTCAGCCATTGAAACTCTGTCTGGAAAAATTGAGAATTGCATGAAAGAGCTGAAGGATGAATTTAAAAATACCATCTCCCAGTTGACACAAGGAAATAATTCCAATTCTTCCTCCAGATGGATACAGGTTTCCTCTGCGAGGAATAGACATCCTCCAAGGATGTCATTCCAAAACAGGTCATTCCAAAACAGGTCAAACCAAACCAGACCACCAAGGCAATCACATGGGAGTATTTGGATAACTCTGCGTGATCAGTTTGGTGAGAACATGAACAGATGGGATGGTCAACCAACTGCTAATCTTTTCAGGAGACTGAGGGAACTGCAAAGTGGCAGAACCCGAGGTAGCAATACCAGAAGGGTAGCTGTGACTTCCACAGTTTCCCAGGACAACTCTAATAGCTCCAACAGTGGCTCCAGTTCTAGCACTGCACAGTGTGCTCATTGCACATGTGGGCATGTTCCCCATTAACTAGGGGTGCCCTGGTCCCACCAGGGGGAGGAGAGGGATAATAGAGATAACAGAATCTATTGGGATGTGTACATCCAGTGGCCTGGCACTTCACAATTTCAGAAGTACAGGGCCTTGGTTGACACAGGGGCTCAGTGCACCATAATGCCATCAAATTATCAGGGATCAGAGGCTATAACTATTCTGGGAGTCACTGGTGGATCTCAAGAGTTAACTAAGGTGGAGGTTGATATGAGTTTAATTGGTAAACAGTAGAGGAAGCATACAGTTGTGACCGGACCTGACGCACCTTGTATTTTGGGAATTGATTTTCTGAGAGAAGGGCGTTTCAAAGACCCTAGAGGATACAAATGGGCTTTTGGAGTAGCATCTGTAGAAATTGATGGACAAAAACTGAAGCTGTCTGTTAGACCTGAGTTTTCTGATGAATCTGCAGTTGTGGGACAACATAAGATAAGACAACTAGTTGCTGGTTGCTTCTCAGACTGTGCATCACAGACAATACAGAACCAACCGTGACCCTTTGTTGCCCATTCAGAATCTGATTCGTCAGTTGGAGTCAGAAAGTCATCAGCAAACCTCATTCACCTTTCAACAGTCCAGTGTGGCCTGTGCAAAAGCAGAATGGAGACTGGCGTCTGACAGTCGACATCTCTTTGGTGTTAAGCACCAGGACTAGAGGAAATGGTTACAAATTGTGCCAGGGGAACTTATTAAGATATATTTCTCTACAGAGAGGGTTATCAAACATTGGAATGATGTGCCCAGGGCAGTGGTGGAGTTGCCATCTCTGGGGGTGTTGAAGCAGTGTGTGGACCTGATGCTTAGGGACATGGTTTAGTATTGACCCTTGAGTGCTAGGTGAAATGTTGGATTGGATAATCTTTGAGGTCTCTTCCAACCAGATGTTTTCTGTGATTATGTGATATTAAATTGAACCTGAGTAGTTTGAAGATCCCTATAGCACATTTGACATAAATTTTCTGTAATTTGCATGTCGTTGGCAAATAAGCTGTAGCACAGAGAAACTGAGCATAACAGGTATTGTCCTTTGTAGGAGGAGTATGACAAGTATGGGATTCGCATTAGAGTCAAATTCCACAGTAGCACGGCACTTCATGAATTGACACCGTATTACCAGAGTGGAGGTGAGAAAAGCGTTTCCACTATGTTGTACCTGATGGCTCTACAGGAACTCAACAGATGTCCTTTCAGGGTTGTAGATGAAATAAATCAGGTAAGGATCAGTAGTGCAGAATATAACCTCTTACTGTACAAATGCTTATGACATAGTGGAGAGAACAGTTTCCTTTTCTTTTGTTTTTCTTTTAGGGAATGGATCCAATGAATGAGAGAAGAGTTTTTGATATGGTTGTGAAAACTGCTTGTAAAGAAAGCACATCTCAGTACTTCTTTGTTACACCAAAGGTGCGTGATGGAAAATTAAATGGAAAATTTAATGCGTAGGAAACTTGAGTTTTGTGTGATAATATCCCCATATGCACTGTATGAGTTATCTCTGTTTTAGCTAAGAACTTAATATTCAAGGGTAGCTGTGAGAGAATTCGTCCATTTTAAAGACAGCCCTATCAGGAGTTCAAACAAATTGTACCAACGACCACGTTACAAGCCCATGAAATGCAGTGCCTCTGTGATAATTGTATAGAATGGGGATTGCAGCAGAGACCAACTTCCAGGTACCTCAGATAATGATACTGGAAAAGGCTACTTCTGCTAACACTGGAAGAACTAGAAGTTTCTCACATTAATGAAGGAAA
This sequence comes from Colaptes auratus, assembly GCA_015227895.2. Lineage (NCBI taxonomy): Eukaryota > Metazoa > Chordata > Aves > Piciformes > Picidae > Colaptes > Colaptes auratus. The sequence continues at coordinate 54,669,726 of CM026897.1, read as the reverse complement.
ACTAAGTAATAACACATTTATGACCTCAAAAAAAGTCAATAGATGTTCCAAGGAGAATGGTCTGAAGAAGTCTTTTCAGTCAAGAATGACCAGTGCTTAGTTGTGCTCTTCTGCTAAATAAAAATAACCGATGGCCTAGGTGATGCAGTGACATGGTGAAAAGACTGGTAAATAGTGTGCTGCTCACCTGCATCTTTAACAAAGGCTAATGTTATGTTGAACTTAATCCAAAATAGATTGAAGCAGTGAAAGTTACTTCTACTGGTGTACAAGCAATTCAGTAATGCCCTGTATACTTTCTAAGATAGCAGTTCTCCTGCATCCCATACTTCACTGTATTTGAAAATCTGACTGGTGTATGCTGCTCTTTTCTGTAAATAGCAGTCAAGGTCCTGAGAAGAGTCAGCTGCAGCATTTACCTGACTGAAAGTAGGAGGAAGTCCTTCTGATCTTGCAGTATACATGCCTCCATGCAGTTTGGTTGTTGCCTGTCAACATTACTTCTGTGTGTTACCTATCCCCTTTCATCATCTTGTGATTTCTTTCATTATTGGATCTGCTTTTCTGTGCTCTCTCTTAACGTTGAGAAATAACAGTGGTTTGGATGTTGAAAGAACAGAGGACTCTACTAAGTGCAGTGCTTTCAATGTGACTGTGTGGTTTAAAAGTTATGTTTATTGTCAAATAAGAACAGAGAAGAGAGAAAATTGAGCAGGTAGAGCTAAACAGAAAGAATAAAAATGAGAAAGCAGACGTGAAATATTTTAGAGGTTCACAGAAATAAAAGTCTATCTAACATTATGGTAAGAGGACGATCAAGGAAAGTGTTGCACCAATATAAAGCAGCAAGAGATTGTGTTGTGAAGAAGTGGTTGAAGGTATTTTGTCTTCCTCCTATTTTATTGATCAAGCTGCAAGTAGGTGATCACCACAGTTAACATGGTGGAGTAGTAGTGGCCTACCACAAAGAACACTATTAAGATAGCATTTCATATAAAGGCTTGAGCTGATATTTGCATGAGCTGCATCAGACTATAATTAAAGGACTGTACAGAGCAGGCAGAGGAGAAAACCATACTCTCCTCTTTCAGTGGCTTACCTGCCAGTACCTGATCCTGCACTAAATGTCATCATTTACTAGAAAGCACATATGTGATTGCATGCTAGACAGTGTGGCACACTGTGACCGTTTTAGGCTGTGCCTTTAAGAAAGGGACAGTTGCTGGAACGCTCTGGCTGAATGTATTTGAAAAAACAAAGATAAGGTCTAAATGAATTTCATTGGTATATTGGTAGAATGCAACTTTTTAGTTCAGTTTGAGTCTCAGCTCAGTCTGTTCAGTCAGTTCAGTCTGTTCATTCTGTTCCCTCTGCTCCTGTCGGCCTGTCTGTTTCTCTCTCTTGCTGAAGCAACAGCTGCCAGACGGAGTCAACCTTGAATTAACAAAGCTAACCAGATAAAACTAATTCTTGCACACGCTTTGAGCTAACAGAATTTTCTCCTTAATTGCCTTTCTCTCTCTCTCTAACCCTTTTTGGGAAAAAAGGGAGGTAGGGAAGGAGAGGGGGTGCAGGGGGGAATCCTCCTGGCTGGAAGAAGTCTTCTGTATTACATGCATTGCTGTATATTTCTGTATATTTTGTAAATACTGTATATTGTGTACATAGTCATTGCATTCAATTTTTGCTTGTAAATACAGCTTATTTCATCTGCTTCTCTGACTGAGTTAGCTGTGGTATTTTTGTGTGTGGGGGGAGAACTTTCTCACCCTGCCACACACACTCTCATGCTAGGGATTTTCAGTGTGTGTATCCAGTGCATACAGGAAGAACTGTTACTGTGTTTTTTCAGTAGTTGACACTTTGCTGTATTTTTGAATAAGCTACAAAGAGGAAGGTGTGGAGATTAATATACAGTAGAGTTAAAGAAGAAAATTGTATTTCAAGTAGTTATGATTCACTGTCAGAATGAGTAGATGAACTGAATGTGTTCCATAGGAGTGAGTCTTGGATTTGAAAATCAGTATTTTTGGTATCTATTGCTGAAACAGGTATCATTTATTAAAGCATGAAAATAATCACCCTATTGAAGAGCAAATGCTTCTTTGATATAGAACAAGATTACAATTCAAATTATTAGGTAACGTTTATCTGAAAATAGGATGCATTTCCTCACAGACAAGCATCGAACTTAGTATTTAAGTGGGAAAAATCAGCAACAGTATCTGGTCTAAGGCATAAATTGCTAAATAACTGGGGAGGGAGAAGTCACTGTGGGTGACAAGATAAGCATCAGTTGCAAATAAATTGCTGAAAATTGTCCTGAGCACCACAGATAACCCTTAGAACAGAATAGAATTAACCAGGTTGGAAAAGACCTTCAAGATCAAGTCCAACCTATCACCCAACACCATCTAATCAACTAAACCAGGGCACCAGGCAACCCATCCAGTCTCTTCCTAAACACCTCCAGTGATGGTGACCCCAGCACTTCCCCGAGCAGCCCATTCCTAATGGCCAATCACGCTTTCTGTGAAGAACTTCTTCCTCACATCCAGCTTGAACCTCCTGTGGTGGTTTGAACCTTAACTGGGATTTAAGAGATCAGATGCGGAGCAAGACTGAGAATCCCTCCCCTGCTTCTCCCTCCACTTTCCTGATCAAGAGAAAAAGAAAGGGAAAGGAGCAAATCTACCAATAAATAATTTGTTGTTGGTTTGGAAGTAGAGGGGTAAAAATTTTCTTTAAACAATACATATGTGTGTGTGTGTATATATATATATATATTCATATATATATATATTCATATATATATTCATATATATAAATTCATATATAAATTCAATATATTCATATATATATTCATATATATAAATAAATATATATATATAAAAATATTCATATATATATATATAACAACAGGAATGGTTCACAAGGGTAGGGAATTGATCAAGCTGCTGGTAAGGAATAAGAATGGATGGGGAAAATATATATACAAAACCAGTCCTTTGAAGCCATATGAAGAAGCATGAATGTAGCAGGGAGGAGGAGGACCAGGTTTGACCATGTGGAACCAGGAAGCCAGCAGCAACTCTCTTAGTCCCCATGAGGCAGAAGTTAAAGAGAGCAAATGGCTGCAGTATCTTCCTTTTTATATGCTTTCTGGACAGGGAGGGAGAGTGGAACAGACTAACTCGGTTTCCCAGGGGAAATCCCCACCTGTGAAGATGGAGGGAATTTTTCCCGTGGCTCGGACATGAGACCAACTCAATATGAGTGATAAAACAAGTGCCACTTTATTTTGGTTTGCATCAGACTTTTATAACCAACATGGGCCTGCCCGGCGCAATCTTATTGGTTCTAACCTAAAGGGTCCTGATTACATACTCCTCCCACCTGTGGTCTTTCACAGTGGACCCCACCTGTTGTCTTTCAGTGCAGTTTGTTTACCAAGTTCTCAAGGACAGATCGTCCTTGAAGGCTTGCTGGCTGACATCCAGCTCAGCCTATAGTTATGCTAACAGCCCACACTTACCAACATATTTACTTGATCACCGTCAAAGCCTGGGTTGTGCACTGCTTCTAGGGGCCCATGCCCTCTCTCTTTAAGCTGTTCTTCAACAATTCCCCCTTTTTGTTTTTGCACAACCAAGGCTTTGGCAGTTATGTTACTTACACTATGCATAATACAACCATAACCAATTCTCAATACAATTAACATCAACAAAATTTGTCCTAACCAGCGCAACTCCTCCTTAAGCAATCCCGTTACCCAAGGAGAAAGGTTACCAAACATAGACTGCAACCAAATGTAAACCGATTAACATCCTTCACAATCATGTCCTTATCCCAAAAGGTCCACTGCTGCTCAATTTTGAAGCAGGGCATGCTGCATGCTATTCTGGCCCTGTAATAATTGCTCCAAAACTTCAGTTGTGACGTTGGCCTGCTTTACAGACCAAAAGGCAAGCTTTTCCAATTGAATTAAGGCCCGCTTAGCCACTGCCCCAGGTACATAAGTGATTCATTACAAAAGGGCCTTGGCTAGTTTTTCCTTTGGGTCACTTATTTATGAATATTTTTCCAAATACTGTTTCAATGTCTGGTTCATACATTCTACTATGGCCTGACCCGTGGGTGAATTTGGAATTCCTGTAACATGTTGAATTCCCCATTGTTGACAAAACTTTTAATTCTTTCACTAGTATAAGCAGGCCCGTTATCTGTTTTCATTTTCTTTGGAACTCCCATAACAGCTAAACAAACTGTCAAATGCCTTTGTACATGCAATGCTCTTTCCATATGTTTGAGTCCGTGACCACATTCAAAGGGATTTGTAACCACCTTGAGAAGGCCTAAACAACAGCAGCAAGTTCATGAGTTTGTAAAGAGTCTCCTTTTTCTGCTTCCAAGAGTTTGTATTTCCATTGTCCGTTTTCCTGCCAGGTCGCTGCTGCGCGTCGTGACTTCTGTCCGGCATCCGTAAAGATCGTGGTTGCGTTTGCTAGTGGCTTGTTGCTCCTCTTTGGCGGCGTGATCCATTCTTGTTGAGCCATCCATTTCAAAACAGATGAAGCTAATGATTGCACATCCAGTGGGCACAGAAATGATAACAGGCTGAGCTGCAGGGCAGGAGAGTTCTGAATGGCCCACTCCAGATCGTCCCTCCTTATTGGTAGATAAATAGTGCCTGGTTCCGCACCTGTGATCTGGAGGACTCGCCTCCGCCCTTTCTTGATTAACTCGGCCAAATTTTCAGTTTTTTGTTGGATAGTTGTTTTTGGCTGCAATGAAGTGAACAGCCACTCCACTACCATACTCTCCCCTTTTTTCTTTTTGCATTGTGTCAATGCACCCAGGAGCTGTCTTTGTCCTTGGAGCACAGTAACATCCCCCTTGTTCTTTTAGCATCTCTTCTTTCCTCCTGTCTAGGTGGAGTGAGCAGAGCTAGTGCAGCAAATGCCTGCATTTGTGCACTGGCTATTTCCCTCCCAAGCTGCTGAATGGTCTCTAAGACAAACACCTGGGCTGCAACGGGGACCCTGGACATTCTCTCCAACATCTCCTCAACTGTAGCTGTACTTGGCAAAGTGACCAATATAGTTCTGGGTTTTGCATTACAATTATTCCCTCTAATATCAATTCACCAGTCATACTAGATAGCTCCTCCTCACTATCACAATCACTAGTGTCACCTTTATCATTCTGCGTCACTTGAATACTGATCTTGACTCCATGTGGTGGGAGGGGCGCTGTTGGCGGCGGCGGAAGTTCTCCTTCTCAGCAAGAAAGTGCCTGCCGTGCCGAACACGAGGATGGTAAAAGCAGGCTCTCTGAAGAAGGTTGTCTGTTAGGCGGAACAACCAGCATAGAATAGCCCATGGGCGGCTTAGCTGTGTAATTGCTCCCAAGACCAGACAGTCCCTCAGTATTCTGTTGTTGAAAGGGGGTCGAGCTGTTGAGTCGCCACGGCAGCTAGTTCTATTTCCAGTTTATATCTCTTTATACTGTCAATTATCTCCCGCCATGGCTTCATGAGTTTCTGGGCATTCTCATCCCCGTCTATAACCAAGTCCCAAAGTATCTCTCCATAATCTCTCCACTCCTCCTCATCAGAATAAGGCTCGGGGGGTGGGAAAACAGCCTTGGGCTGCTCCAAAAGCTAAAAGTTCCGGCAACTGCTTCAATGAGAAGTCTACGTTCTGTTTTTCTAAAAAGTGTTGTAATAAAGTGAGGGCTACCTCTTTATCCATTGCGCGCTATTCCGCTCCGCGTCCCACCGCGCTCCGCGTCCTACCACGATCCGCGTCTCACCGCGCTCCGCGTCCAACCGCGCTCCGTGTCCCACCACGTTCCGTGTCCTACCACGCTCCGTGTCTCACCGCGCTCCGCGTCCAACCGCGTTCCGTGTCCTACCACGCTTGTAACCCCCTGCCCCGGACAGTGCAGGCCCCTTGCAGGTTGCTCTAGGCAGTCCTCTTTTTGAGATGCCCTCCGCCCGCTACTGCCGACGCTACGTCCAAGCCGCGTCCTCTGGTACTTTTCATAACTTTTTCATATGCTTTTCGTCCCTGTTCGGAAGCCACTGTAATCGGAGGGAATTTTTCCCACGGCACGGACATGAGACCAACTCAATATGAGTGATAAAACAATTGCCACTTTATTTTGGTTTGCATCAGACTTTTATAACCAACATGGGCCTGCCCGGCGCAATCTTATTGGTTCTAACCTAAAGGGTCCTGATTACATACTCCTCCCACCTGTGGTCTTTCACAGTGGACCCCACCTGTTGTCTTTCAGTGCAGTTTATTTACCAAGTTCTCAAGGACAGATCGTCCTTGAAGGCTTGCTGGCTGACATCCAGCTCAGCCTATAGTTATGCTAACAGCCCAAACTTACCAACTTATTTACTTGATCACCGTCAAAGCCTGGGTTGTGCACTGCTTCTAGGGGCCCATGCCCTCTCTCTTTAAGCTGTTCTTCAACACACCTGGGGAGAGCAAGGCTCTCACAAGCCCTCCCCCCCTGCTTTCAGGATGGGCATAACCCATCACACTTCTCCTGGCACATCATGAGACTGTCCTCTTGTTCTGATGCTGGTTGCCTGGGAGAAGAGACCAACCCCCACCTGGCTACAACCTCCCCACAGGTAGTTGTAGACAGCTATAAGGTCTCCCCTGAGCCTCCTCTTCTCCAGGCTAAGCAACCCCAGCTCCCTCAGCCTCTCCTCATAGGGCTTGTGTTCCAAACCCCTCACCACCTTTGTTGCCCTTCTCTGGAAACCTTCCAGCAACTCAACATCTTTCCTAAACTGAGGGGCCCAGAACTGGACACAGTACTCAAGGAACGTGTGGACTAACCAGTGCTGAGTACAGGGGCACAATGACTTCCCTGCTCCTTCTGGCCACACTATTTGTGATACAGGCCAGGATGCCATTGGACTTCTTGGTCACCTGGGCACACTGCAGGCTCAGGTTCAGCCTACTATCAACCAGTACCCCCAGGTCCCTTTCTGCCTAGCCACTCTTCAGCCACCCTGACCCCAGCCTGTAGCACTGCATGGGGTTGTTGTGGCCAATGTGCAGAACCCAGCACTTGGATGTGTTAAATCTCATGCAGTTGGACTCTGCCCATCTGTCCAGCCTGTCAAGGTCCCTCTGCAGAGCTCTCCTACCCTCTAACAGATCCACACCTGCCCCCAATTTGGTGTCATCTGCAAATTTACTGATGATGGACTCAGTCCCCTTGTCCAGAGCATCAGTAAAGATATTGAACAGGATGGGGCCCAGCACTGATCCCTGGGGCACACCACTAGTGCCTGTCTGCCAGCTGGATGTTGCACCCTTCACCACCGCTCTCTGGGCTCAGCCCTCCAGCCACTTTCTTACCCAGCACAGAGTGCTGCTGTCCAAGCCATGGGCTGACAGCTTGGTCAGGAGTTTGCTGTGGGCCATAGTGTCAAAGGCCTTGCTGAAGTCCAGGCAGACTACATCCACAGCCTTCCCCACATCCACCAGGCAGTCACCTGATCATAGAAGGAGATCAGGTTGGTCAGGCAGGACCTGCCCTTCCTAAATCCATGCTGGCTGGGTCTGATCCCTTGGCCATCCTGTAAGTGCTGTGTGATTGCACTCAAGATGACCTGTTCCATAATCTTGCCTGACACTGAGGTCAGGCTGACAGGTCTGGAATTCCCTGGCTCCTCCTTACAGCCCTTCTTGTGGATGGGCATCACGTTGGCCAGCTTCCAGTCATTTGGGACCTCTCCAGTGAGCCAGGACTGATGAAAAATGATGGAGAGCAGCTTGGCCAGTTCACCTGCCAGGTCTCTCAGCACCCTGGGATGGATCCCATCCAGTCCCATGGACTTGTGGGCATCCAAGTGGCGTGGATGACAGGGGAACTATGCTGCTGCCTCACTCTATCTGCCAGCTCAGGAGGCCAGTTGTGCAGAAGACAACCTATCCTGCTAGTAAAAATTGAGGCAAAGAAGGTGTTAAGTACCTCTGTCTTTCCTCACCTTTTGCTACTATGTTCCCCTCTGTGTCCACCAAGGAGTAGAGGTTGTCCTTGCCCCTCCTCTTGCCATTAATGTATTTGTAGAAGAATTTTTTGTTGTCCTTCACAGCAGAGGCCAGTCTGAGCTCTAAATGGGCTTTTTCCTCTCTGTTTCCTACATGACCTAGCAACATCCTTAAACATTCCATGGGTTCATTCCATGCCTCACCTTCCTTCCAAAGATGATGCACCCTCTTTTTTTCCCTTAATTCACTCAGAAATTCATTGCCCATCCAGGCTGGCTGTCTGCCCTGGCACTCATCTTCCGACACATTGGCACAGCCTGTTCCTGTGCCTTCAAGAATTCTTTCTTGAAGTAGGTCCAGCCCTCTTGGACCCCTTTGTTTTTAAGGGCTGTTTCCCAAGGAACCTTCTGAGTTAGTTCCCTAAGAAACCTGAAGTCTGCCCTCTGGAAGTCCAGAGTGGAGGTTTTGTTGTTGCCCCTTTTAGCTAGACTGCATATTGAAAACGCAATTATTTCATGGCCACTGGACCCCAGACAGCCTCCAACCACCACATCTCCCACCAGCCCTTCTCTACTGGTAAAAAGAAGGTCAAGCAAAGCCTTACCCCTGGTAGGCTCATGCCTACAGCAGCTGGGATAAGAAGCTATCCTCCATACACTCTAAGAACCTCCTAGACTGCCTCCTCTCTGCTGTGTTAAGTTCCCAGCAGATATCAGGCAGGTTAAAGTTGCCCATAAGAACAAGGTCTGGTGATCTTGAGACAGCCTCTAGCTGCCTATAGAATAATTCATCAACCTCTTCATCCTGGTTGGATAAACAGACTTCAACCAGGATGTCTGCCTTGCCTTCCCTCTTAATTTTCACGCACAGGCACTCTACCTGATCCTCCTTGATCTCTAGTTCCATTGCATCTAGAGCCTCCCTGAGGTACAGGGCCACCCCCCTACCCTTTCTCTTGCCTGTCTGTCCTGAAGAGCCTGTAGCCATCAATTTAAGGGTTCCAGTCATGTGAGTCATCCCACCACGTTTCTGTGATGGCAACTGCATCATAACTTTCCTGTTGTAACAAGGCTTCCAACTCCTCTTGTTTGTTACCCATGCTTTGTGCATTACTGTACATGCACTTCAGCTGGGCTGCTGGTTTCACCCCTGACTCCAGCTTACCACCCTCAGACTCCTGTCTGGGGGGGACTGCTTTCAGCCCCTTCCCCCTTCAAATCTAGTTTGAAGCCCTGTAAATGAGTCCTGCCAACTCCCTTCCTAGACCCCTGTTGTAGTGTGATGGTTTAGCCAACCAACATCATCAAAAGGCTGAGCTGAACTCAGCCAGAGAAGCGACTGAAGCTGTATTTTGCAAGCAATAATGGAATGCAATGAATATATACAAACTATACAGTATTTACAATATTATACAAGAATTTACAAACAGGAAACAACTCAGAAATCCCCCTTGGAGGAGGATTCCACCTCGGGTTCCCCCCAACCTTTCTCCCTCCCATCTCCCTCTAGTTAATTAGAAGAAAATGGGAAAAGGAGAAAAATATTAGGTGAATTTCAGTTAGCTCAAAGCTTTGCTAAGAAGTTAGCTTTGCTTATCTGAAACATTTGCTAGATAAAAGGCCTCTCCCTCTGTCCAAAGGCAACATGCATGCCAAGAGAAAGACAGAAGCCAGAGTGAGAACAGAATGTAAGATTGTAAAACTACATCCCACTTATCTACCAATGAAATTTGTTCAGAATTATCTTCCTTTTGTTTTCCTTTTTACACCCAAACATTCAGCTAGAGAATTTTGCAGCTATCTTTTCTTAAAGGCACAGCCTAAACTGTTGCAGGCTGTTTTGCTTTAGGCAGCACCTTGGATGGTGTGTCTTCTGTCTTCTCCTTGACCTCACCCTCAACTTCCAGTGTCCATATATGTTTTGCAAGAGCAGCTGGAAAGGTGAGGGGAGCTGTCAGGGTTTTACTTTGCATCTCCTAACAGGGACCTGTATTCATTTCCTGCTGCATCTTGGGTCACCTCCCTCTTCTAGAGGCGCCTGCAGAGCCTGGTTCCTCAGATCCAACTCCCTTTCACATTCCCTTACAGTCCTGAGTCTAGCAACTTCTTCCTTCAGTTCAGCCACTAGATTAAGCAGATAATTGAGCTGCTCACACCTGATGCAGGTGTTATCTCCATTGCCCTCCACTTCAAGTGCCAGGCTCCAGCACTCTCTGCAGCCAGTTGCCTGCACACCTGCCTGCTTATGTTTGACCTCAGTCTGGGTCGACACAGATCTTTTGAAAACAGCTTTGCAGTGAGTTACCGCCATCCCTATCCCTGGCCATGTGACCTAACTGGAGAACAATTCAGGAATGAGCCCACATGACTCAGCTTCTCCCTCCCTCTGGTGAAAAACTTTGCCGCAGCATGTGCTGCTAGCTGCAATCAAGCCAGAAGACAGCGGCTCTCTTGCCAAATGGCGTCGCATGGCTCAGCTCTCCTGCATTGAAATTTGCTGCAGCTGACATCACCCTCTCGAGCAGGCACGTGAGAGACAACCCTGCTGATCCTCACTGTCTGCTAAGGTCCTCCCGCCCCAAAAAGAAACTAAAAAGGAGTACCTCTCAGCTCGGGCACGCTGGTCTTGGGGCCTATAGCTTGCATGATATCTGTCAGCCTGCTGCACTTGTGCCTTGCAAGATTTGAACTACGGTAAGTGTCCAGCTTTGGATGTCACACCTCAGAAAAGTAGCACAGTGTCTGGCGTTAGTCTGGAAGACAGCAGTGCAACTTCCAAGAAGCTTTGAAAATTTTGAGTTTCCACCAATAGCAAATGCTTAGCTTGGAGGAACACGAGCTGAAGAGTGCTGTAGTAAGTGTGCCCGGGTAAATCTACCTCCTGCCTTGCCCTGCCAAAAAAAGGAAAAATAGCCACTGTTTTCTGACCATTGAGAATATGGAAAGAAAAAACCCTCATGTGTAGCAAGAAGGTAAAGATTGCATACAAAGGTTTTATTGTAGTAGCATGAAAATTGCCTGCATGATGACTGGAGACTCTTGTGGGTTTCAAGGAACAAATAGACATCATCTGTCGTGCCGTATTGACCGCTTGAGGTCTAAGGCTTTATGCAGACTTCCTTCACGGTTTTACATAATAGGGAATGTCTCTTCCTACTATTTTGACTTTGGGTTTTTTTGTTTTCCGCCAGCTCCTGCGAAATCTCACTTACAATGACAAGATGACCGTGTTGTTTGTCTACAGCGGACCTTTTATGTTGCAGACAGACAAATGGAACTTAAAGGCGTTCTGTAGGCGGCGGCGGCGACTTGGAAGGATGGATGAACAGTAACAAATATGAATATAAGTGAAGTGTGTGTGTGTGTGTGTGGTGTGTGTGTGTGTGTGTGTGTGTATGTATGTGTGTGTGTGTAATGGGGTTTGTAGACATTTTTTGGAAAATATGTTTTCAAGGCTTCCGAAATTGTGAGAGATGAGAGCCTGTCAGGAAACTCCTAAAGTTGGCGTAAAGATGTTGCATGTCTGAAGTGCATGATCGTTCAGATCTTTCATAGTGGCCTCTTTCTTCAAGAGCCATTTTTTTTTTCAATAGTACTTTTAAATATAAAGAAGGTTTCTTGTATTTTGTTGTTTTTTTTTCACCAGTAACACAGTGTCAGAAGTACAGTTAATTTTTCTATGTTGTAATTAAATAATTCTGTGTCTCTCCCCCCCCCCAAAATCTGGAATTTGGTTTTGATAAATAGTTTCCCTAGCACAGCTGAGGATGTTCTCCATGCTTTTTATATTGAAATGGAAGCTTTATGAATTAATTAAGATGATGAATAGGAAGAGAATAGTTTTAAGTAGCTGTGCATTGGAAGTTAATAGGAAGAATATGCTGTTGTCAGACTAAAATATTATTATTACTTACTGGTTTTGAGCTAATGTTCCATTTTGTATTGCTGGAAGGATAAGTTCTTTATTTTTTTAGCAAGTCTCTCTTAGCAAGGAGAGTGGCAAAGGGCCAAGTGGATATTTTTAAACAACGAGCTAGTAAGCTTGCAGAAGTAAAACTAAGCAATATATAACTTTTTTTTTTTTTTTTTTTTGAGGAAAACTCCGTATATTTTTGGGGATAGATGGAGTTAAACAGTCCTGTTGATTTCACATATAAGGCAAAGCCAGGCCAGGCTTTTTACAAGGGTTCAGTGACACTGGGGTGATTGTATACACAGCGGCTTTTCGACAACCATAAAATTCATGAGTGGGGTCAAGGCTGTAGCTGTACTGCATTGGAAAGCAGATGTTACCCACAGAATTCTGAGTACCTGAAGAAAGAGTATGGCTTGTCAAAAATGGAAACTGTGATTTGTATGTAAAATACATGTGAAAGTGATTGAGTTTCAGGATGCCGTTTGAAAATACGCAGTGTCCTTGTTTCCTTGGAGGAGGAGCTTTCAATGGATTTTTATACAAAATTTGATGTCTGCTCAATTTGGAGTAACAGTTTCCCTTAACAGCTTTCTCTCAATAAACTTTGCCAATGGAATCGATGCATCAGGTTTCTTTTTTTACAGAATGTTAGAAATAAAACAAACCCACTAAAAAATATAAGGAAGAATCTGCAAGGTTTCAAGTTTTAAGGTTAAGTATTGTAATTCTTGTTTTGAATTACCTTTTTTGAAGCCTCTAGGGGAATAGAGAACTACACATTCTTATATTGCAGGCCAGCATTGATCAGTGGGGTTCTGTCTTACTGTGAAATGAGTTCCTGGAGTAAGTTCCATGAGGATTATGGAATATAATTGATAAATATTTGACAGAAGAATTAAGAGTGTGGAAACTCGGGCTGTAGTCCAGGGATTGAGTAAGACAGCAGGGTATCCTTGACTTAATTGAGGCTACAAACCTGTCCACTGTATTGCAAGATCATGGTTTTAAAATGTGTTCTTTGTTCTTCCAAAATACGTGACTTCTCATAACCCTGAACTCTTCAAGGTTGTTATTTTTATTTTGTTTCAAAAATTGAATGGAAAAACATACATTCTGTTTAGTCTCTGATGATCACTGTATGAAAAGTGCAGTTTCTTTATAGTGTCTTGTGGTGGGTTAACACCCTTTTTTGAAGACAAAAGAACAGAGCAGGGTGGAGGACTTGCAGGTACTTTTCACTCCCTGCAGGGCATTTTTCACCTGGGAAGCTGAGTCTGTTCCACTCCCCCCTCCCTGCGCAAATAGGGTATAAAAAGCAGGACATCGTAGCTGTTGGCCTTTCTTCTCTGGCTCCTGCCTCTGCTGGATCAGAGCTACTGCAGCTGCCCTCCTGCTCCTCTGCCACGTGGTCGGACCTGATCCTTTTCCCTGCTGCCTCCACGCTTCCTCAGAGAAAGGCTGGTTTTGTATTATTCTCTTGTTTTTGTCCCCCTCCCATCCATCCTTGTTCCTTGCCCTTGTGAACCTTTTTCTGTTATTGTTTTATATATATTTTTTTTTAATTTTTTTTTTAAAGACAACTCTTTACCTCTCTACTTCCAGGCCGACTCCAAATTATTGTTTGGTGAATTTGCTCCTTCCTTTTCTCCTCTCTCTGTTGGGAGGGAGTGGGGGGCAGTGGAGGAGAGATTCTCAGCCTTGCCCCCACCTGAGCTCTTAACTCCCAGTTAAGGCTCAAACCACCACAATTTTTGGCGCCTCCAACGTGGGGCTTGGAAATTAATCTTGTCTTGGGAAAGCAATACTTTGTCTGAAAAAGGGACTGGAAGTAGAGATGGCGATTTTGAAGAACCTGGTGGTCCAAGCCTCTGCGTGGGTGTTTGGCTGGATCTTTTGGACCCACATCTACAAATTAATAGTTTACCATGTGGTGTGGTTAATGATAGAGATGCTGATCAAATGGATGAAAACTTTACCAATGAAACTGGGCATATATCTCCTGAATTCATTGAATTTCACTGTCAGTGGTAACTTTTCTAACACAGGAAATTTTCCTGAAGCAGGCTATGAAACCAATGGTGTAGATAAAAGTGCCTGTGATGGAAAATGGCTGTACATTGCAATATGCTCCATATGCTTGAATGTAGTCCTTATAGGGGCATTTGCTGTGACCGTGGTGGGTGGGGGATGAGCTAATCCATTAAGAGCTGTTTGGAGGGTGATAACACACTCCTTTGCACTCTTTAACGACTGGGGGCATGTCTGCTGTGGGCATTGTAAGTACTCTGTAAACACAAAGATGGAGGGGTTGGGTTGTAATCAGTGTGCCAGATCTCAGCCTGAGCCCCAGGCTGAAGGGTTTGCCCCACCATCAGCAGCTCCATAGTTAACCCCTGATGCTCCTGCCAATGCAGTCTCTCTGGCACCAGTCACCACATGCAGGAAAATAAGTCAAAAATCATCGCCAAGCACAGATGGTGAGGAAGGAACCTCAGCAGGCCCCAGCACCTCACAGAACCCAGCGGTGGATGAAGATGAGTCAGACCAGGAAATAACTGTCACATCGTTACCCGGAAAGGAACTAAGGCAAACTCGTCTGGATTACGCAAGGAAAGAGGGTGAGCCAGTACTGAGCTGGGCCCTGAGATGCTGGGACGAGGGGGTGGACACAGTGGACCTGGATAAGAGGGAGGCAAAGCTTTTAGGCTCCCTGACTTGTGATGCTGGTCTGGACAAAGAGTTAGCCAAACTCGATGGAACACAGACTCTCTGGGCCCGGATCCTCAATGCCATCAAGAGCCGGTACCACTCAAGGGATGACCTGCCCTGGCCCCAGTTAGGTGGACAACTATGGAACAAGGCATTCGCTACCTGAGACAGATGGCTGTGCTGGAAATAATTTATGGGGATGGCCAGCTCCCTTCGGACCCAGATGAGGTGCCCATGAGACGGCCCTTCGTAAAGAAACTCACCCAGGGGGCTCCTCAGAAATATGCTCCCACATTAGGAGGGATACTCCTGACTGGACAGGATGGAACTCCTAAAACTGTGAGTTTGCCAGTGATTTAAGGGAATATGAGGACAGCGTAAATCAGAAACCCCTGATCTCAGCCATAGAAACTATGGCCAAAGACATTGTCAAAGAGATCAAGACCTCCATGTCTGAACTGAAAAGGGGGAGCGATGCCTCCTTTTCCTCTTCTCCCTCAGAATGGATCCAGGTTTCAGCAATCAGGAACAGGCGACCTTCCCCTAGGAGACCACCCCGAGCCAATTGGGGAATGTCATGGGGGTCTCTGTGGAGGTTCCTCTGTGACCACGGAGAGGACATGGACACCTGGCATGGCCAACCCACATCTGCCCTCTGGAACAGAGTGCGGGAACTGCAAGGTGGGCACCACGGGGATAACTCATCCAGAAGAAGGGCTGCCCCAGTTTCCCGGAGTGGTCCCTCTTGCTCAAGAGACCCTTCCCCTAGTAACACAGGACCCTGTGACAAGTGTGGACATCGCCGCCAGCATTAGAGGTGCCCTACCTCCAGCCAGGTGGAGGCCAGGGACAACAGAGTATACTGGGATGTGTATGTAAAATGGCCTGGCACTTCAGAAGCCCAGAAGTACCGAGCTCTGGTGGACACAGGGGCCCAATACACCCTGATACCATCGAGGTACAAAGGGGCTGATCCCATAAGCATTCAGGGAGTCACAGGGGGCTCACAAGACCTGACTGTACTGCAAGCTGAGATAAGCCTGACCGGGAATGAATGGGGAAAGCACGACATAGTGACTGGTCCAGATGCACCTTGCATTCTTGGCATTGACTTTCTGTGGGAGGGATGCTTCAAGGACCCTAAGGGGCACAAGTGGGCATTTGGGGTGGCAGTTGTGGAGACTGCAGGCAAAGAACAGCTGTCCACCAAGCCCGAGCTGTCGGATGACCCCTCCGTGGTGGGCAGCCATAAGGTGCAGGATTTGAAGCTACCTATTGCCTCTCGCATAGTGCATCGCAGGCAATACAGGACCAACAGAGACTCTCTGCACCCCATACACCAACTGATTTGATGACTGGAGAGCCAGAAGGTGATCAGCAAGGCTCACTTCCCCTTCAACAGCCTGATATGGCCAGTGTGGAAGGCAAATGGGGAATGGAGACTGACCATGGACTACCATGGCCTGAATGAGGTGACTCCTCCAATCAGCGCTGCTGTGCTGGACATGCTGGAGCTCCAGTACAAGCTGGAATCAAAGGTGGCCAAGTGGTATGCCACAATTGACATTGCTAATGCCTTTTTCTCCATTCCCATTGCAGAAGAATGCAGGCCACAGTTTGCTTTCACTTGGAGAGGAGTACAGTATCAGTGGAATCGGTTGCCTCAGGGCTGGGTCCATAGCTCGACCATCTGCCATGAGGTGATCCAGACTGCCTTAGAGAAAGGTGGAGCCCCTGAGCATCTGCAGTTCATTGATGACATCATCATATGGGGTGAGACAGCAGAGGAAGTCTACCAGAAGGGTGAGAAGATAATCGATATCCTGCTGGAGGCTGGCTTTGCCATCAAGAGAGGTAAGGTCAAAGGGCCTGCCAGGGAGATCCAGTTCCTGGGCGTTCAATGGCAGGATGGCCGTCACCACATCCCTCAGGAGGTGGTGAACAGGGTAGCCACTATGGTGCAACCCACGAACAAGAAAGAGACACAGTCCTTTTTGGGGCTTGTGGGCTTCTGGAAAATGCACATTCCCGGGTACAGTCAGATTGTGAAGCCTCTCTTCCATGTAACAAGGAAGAAAAATGATTTTGTGTGGGGACCTGAGCAGCAGGTGGCATTCAACCAGATCAAACGATCAGTCATCAGCGCGGCTCGCGGGGCTTCCGCTCGGCAGCAGCCCTCAGTACAGCGCCGGGACTGGCAGCCGCTTGGGGGGCTTCCGCGGTTTCTCCTCTTCACGCTACGGGATCGGCTGGGAACGCGGCATTCCCTGCACAAGCTGCGAGGCTCGGAGCGGCCCTGAATTCACGTGCGCGCGGCTCGTGAGCCCAGCGCCTTCGGCGGCGGAATTTGAACAGAGGCAGCGCGGCTGGCGGGGCTTCCGCTCGGCAGCAGCCGCCTGCTCTGGTACTCTCTGGTACTCGCGCGTGCCGCCGCACTTTTTCTAAATTTGTTTTTTGTTTGTTTGGGGGTTTTTTTGTTTTTGTTTTTGTTTTTTGTTTGTTTGTTTGTTTTTGGTTTTGTCCAGTGGGTGCTGTGGCCAGGGGCAGCATGGTTGTAACTCGCAGCAAAATCTTAAAAAGATCAGTTTCCACCCAGACTGAGGTAGAACACAAGCAGGTAGCTGTCCAGGTATCTGGCTGTAGTGAGTGCTGGAGCCTGGCTCTTGAGCCTGCTCTTGAGATGCAGGGTAGTGGAAGCATCTCTTGCATTAGGTGTGAGCAGATCGGCTATCTGCTCAACCTGGTGGCCAGACTAAATGATGAGGTTGCTAGTCTTAGAGATGTATGGGAATGTAGAAAAGAGACGAGCCAGAGGAGGAAAGAGATGAACCAGAGAAAGCAGGCTCTGCAGGCTCCCCCAGCAGAGGCTGGTTATCCAAAAGGCAGAGGGGAATGGACGCAGGTTCCTCTCAAAAGACACAAATCAAAACCTCCTTGCCTCCCCCCAGCTCCCTCGCTGCCCTTGGAAAACAGGTATGGGGCACTAGAGATCGAGGGTGAGGTGATACTGATGCCAGAGGACACACCAACTGGGGTTTTTCCTGAGGCTAAACAGCCTAAGGTTAAACAGTCCAAGGCAAAGCAGCCTACGGTTAAGGCAAAGCAGCCTAAGGTTAAACAGCCTTCCCCTGGCATCAGGACTTGCTCCCTCAAAAAAAAGAGGAGGGTAATTGTTATTGGTGATTCCCTCCTGAGGGGAACAGAAGGTCCCATATGTCGGCCAGACCCATTTCATAGGGAAGTTATTAGCCTAGTAGGAGCACAAGTTAAGGATGTTACCAGTAGGCTGCCCAGTCTGGTACAGCCCTCTGACTACTATCCCTTATTGGTTCTGCAGTTAGGGAATGATGATGTTGCTACCAGAACTCCCAGGGCTATCAAAAATGACTTCAGGGCCCTGGGAGATCTGGTTGAGGGGTCAGGTGCACAAATAATTTTTACATCGATACCGTTAGCTGCAGGAGGGAATACGATAAGGAACAGGTCGGCAGCTGCAGTCAACAAGTGGCTTAGAGGCTGGTGCAGTCGAAAGAATTTTGGGTTTTTCGATCTTGGAGAACTTTTTACTGCACCAGGTCAGCTGGTAACAGATGGACTCCATCTGTCCCAGAGGAGGGGGAAGGTCATAGTATACGAGAATGGCCTGTCCCCCAAAGGGAAAAAGATTCTGGGAAGAGAATTGGTAGGTCTCATTGATAGGGCTTTAAACTAGCTTCGAAGGGGGAAGGGGCTGGAACCAGTCGCCTCAGGCAGGAGTCTGGGGGAGATAAGCTAGGGGTAGAGATGAAACCAGCAGCCCAGCTTCAGTGCATGTACACTAATGCACGAAGCATGGGTAACAAACAAGAGGAGCTAGAAGCACTGTTGCAGCAGGAAAGTTATGATGTAGTTGCCATCACAGAGACATGGTGGGACGACTCACATGACTGGAGCGCTGCAATTGACAGCTACAGGCTGTTCAGGAGGGACAGGCAAGGAAGAAGGGGTGGAGGGGTGGCCCTGTACATCAGGGAGGCACTAGATGCCGTTGAGATGGAGATCAGGGATGACCGGGTTGAGTGCTTGTGGGTGAGAATTAGAGGGAAGTTCGGGAGGGCAGACATCCTGGTTGGAGTCTGTTATAGACCACCCAACCAGGAGGAAGATGTAGATGAGGCATTCTATAGGCAGCTTAAGGCTGTCTCAAGGTCACCTGACCTCATTCTCATGGGCGACTTCAACCTGCCTGATATCTGCTGGGATCTCAACACAGCAGAAAGAAGGCAGTCTAGGAGGTTTCTGGAGTGTATGGAGGACAGCTTCTTATCCCAGGTGCTGCGTGAACCTACCAGGGGTAAGGCCATGCTTGACCTCCTCTTCACCAACAGGGAAGGGCTGGTGGGTGATGTGGTGGTCAGAGGGTGTTTAGGCACCAGTGACCACGAGATAATTAAGTTTTCGGTATTCAGCCAAGCCAAGAGGGGCAGCAAGAAGACCTCCACTCTGGACTTCCGGAGGGCAGACTTCAGGCTACTCAAGGAACTAACTCAGGTTCCCTGGGATACAGCCCTTAAAAATAAAGGGGTCCAGGAGAGCTGGAGCTGCTTCAAAGAAGAACTCTTGAAGGTTCAGGAACAGGCTGTGCCAGTGTCCCGGAAGATGAGCCGCCGGGGCAGACGGCCAGCCTGGTTGGTCAATGAACTCTTAATAGAACTAAGGGAAAAAAAGAGGGTGTACCATCTCTGGAAGAAAGGGGAGGCAACCTACGGAATGTTTAGGGATGTTGCTAGGACATGCAGAAAGAAAATTAGGGAGGCAAAAGCCCATTTAGAACTTAGACTGGCCTCTGCTGTGAAGGACAACAAAAAGTCCTTCTATAAATACATCAATAGCAAGAGGAAGGGCAAGGACAACCTCCACTCCTTGGTTGACACGGAGGGGAACGTTGTAACAAAGGATGAGGGAAAGGCAGAGGTACTTAACACCTTCTTTGCTTCAATCTACCCTAGCATGGCAGAACATCTTCCAGACAGCTGGCCTGCAGAGCTGGCAGAAGGAGCCAGGGAGCTGCATGGTTTCCCGCTGCTCCAGGAGGTAGTTAGAGATCTTCTGAGCCGCTTGGACCCCCACAAGGCCATGGGACCAGATGGGATCCATCCTAGGGTGCTGAGAGAGCTGGCAGATGAGCTGGCCAAGCCGCTCTCCATCATTTTTCAGCAGTCCTGGCTCACTGGAGAGGTCCCAGAAGACTGGAAGCTGGCCAACGTGGTGCCCATCCACAAGAAGGGCCTGTTGGATGAGCCAGGGAATTATAGGCCTGTCAGCCTGACCTGAGTGCCAGGCAAGATTATGGAACAGGTCATCTTGAGTGCGATCATGCAGCACTTACAGGATGGCCAAGGGATCAGGCCCAGCCAGCATGGCTTTAGGAAGGGCAGGTCCTGCTTGACCAACCTGATCTCCTTCTATGATCAGGTGACCCGCCTGGTGGATGTGGGGAGGCCTGTGGATGTGGTCTACCTGGACCTCAGCAAGGCCTTTGACACCGTCCCCCACAGCAAACTCCTGGCCAAGCTGGCAGCCCATGGCTTGGATGGGAGCACACTGCGTTGGGTTAGGAACTGGCTGGAGGGCCGAGCCCAGAGAGTGGTGGTGAATGGTGCCACATCCGGCTGGTGGCCAGTCACTAGTGGTGTGCCCCAGGGATTGGTGCTGGGCCCCATGCTCTTCAACATCTTTATTGATGATCTGGATGAGGGCATCGAGTCCATCATCAGTAAATTTGCGGACGACACCAAGCTGGGGGCAGGAGTTGATCTGCTGGAGGGCAGAGAGGCTTTGCAGAGGGACCTCGACAGGCTGGACAGATGGGCAGAATCCAACGGCATGAGATTGAACACATCCAAGTGCCGGGTTCTGCACATTGGCCACAACAACCCCATGCAGTGCTACAGGCTAGGGTCAGAGTGGTTGGAGAGCGGCCAGGCAGAGAGGGACCTGGGGGTGCTGGTTGATTGTAGGCTGAACATGAGCCTGCAGTGTGCCCAGGCAGCCAAGAAGGCCAATGGCATCCTAGCCTGCATCAGAAACAGTGTGGCCAGCAGGAGCAGGGAGGTCATTCTGCCCCTGTACACTGCACTGGTTAGGCCGCACCTTGAGTACTGTGTCCAGTTCTGGGCCCCTCAGTTTAGGAAAGATGTTGTCTTACTGGAGCGTGTCCAGAGAAGGGCAACAAAGTTGGTGAGGGGTTTGGAAGACAAGCCCT
This sequence comes from Colaptes auratus, assembly GCA_015227895.2. Classification (NCBI taxonomy): domain Eukaryota; kingdom Metazoa; phylum Chordata; class Aves; order Piciformes; family Picidae; genus Colaptes; species Colaptes auratus. The sequence continues at coordinate 54,648,834 of CM026897.1, read as the reverse complement.
ATGAGGAGAGGCTGAGGGAGCTGGGGTTGCTTAGCCTGGAGAAGAGGAGACTGAGGGGTGACCTTCTTGCTCTCTACAACTACCTGAAGGGAGGTTGTAGCCAGGCAGAGGTTGGTCTCTTCTCCCAGGCAGCCAGTACCAGAACAAGAGGACACAGTCTCAGGCTGCGCCAGGGCAGGTTTAGACTGGATCTTAGGAAGAAGTTCTATACTGAGAGAGTGATTGCCCACTGGAATCAGCTGCCTGTGGAAGTGGTGGAGTCACCTTCATTGGAGGTGTTCAAGAAGAGGCTTGATGGGGTGCTTGGTGCCAGGGTTTAGTTTTTTAGTTGTTTAGGTGGGTTGTATTGTACTGTATTGTACTGTTTTGTACTGTATTGTACTGTATTGTATTGTATTTAGGTGGGTTGGATTGGTTGATGGGTTGGACGTGATGATCTTGAAGGTCTCTTCCAACCTGTTGTATTGTATTGTATTGTATTGTTTATGGCTCTGGGACCTGTTCGAACTGGACCAGAGATCAAGAATGTGCTGTACACTGCAGCTGGTGAGAATGGTCCTATGTGGAGCTTATGGCAGAAGGCTCCTGGTGAAACCAGGGGCAGGCCCCTAGGTTTCTGGAGTAAGGGGTACAAAGGCTCCGAGGCCAACTACACTGTGACAGAAAAGGAAATCCTAGCTGCCTATGAGGGTGTCTGGGCTGCCTCTGAGGTAATTGGGACTGAGTCACCTCTCTTTCTGGCTCCAAGGCTTCCAGTCCTGACCTGGATGTTCAGAGGAAGAGGCTCAACCCCACATCATGCCACAGATGCCACCTGGAGTAAGTGGATGGCCCTGATAACTCAGCGAGCTCGAATGGGGAGCTTCGAACGCCCTGGCATAGTGGAAGTGATCACCAACTGGCCAGAGGATGCTGACTTTGGAATGCCACCAGAGCAGACAGTGAGCCGTGCTGAGGAGGCTCCCCCATACAACGATCTCCCTGACAATGAGAAGGGCTATGCTCTATTTACAGATGGGTCCTGCCGGCTTGTGGGAAGCAAGTGGAGATGGAAGGCAGCTGTCTGGAGCCCAACAAGGCAAGTGGTGGAAGCAAGGGATGGAGAAGGCGAATCCAGTCAGTATGCAGAGGTAAAAGCTGTCCAGCTGGCCCTGGATATAGCGGAACGAGAGAACTGGCCAGTGCTGTACCTCTACACTGACTCCTGGATGGTAGCCAATGCCTTGTGGGGGTGGTTGAAGGAATGGAAGAGGAACGGGTGGCAGAGAAAAGGGAAGCCTGTTTGGGCCGCTGAGCTGTGGCAGGACATTGCTGCCCGCCTGGACAGGCTGCCAACAAAGGTACGGCACATCGATGAGCACGTCCCCAAGAGCAGAGCCAATGAAGAACACCAGCACAACCACCAAGCACATCTGGCTGCTAAAATCTCCCAAATAGACTTGGATTGGGAACACAAGGGTGAGCTGTTCTTAGCTCGCTGGGCCCATGACACTTCTGGCCACCAAGGGAGAGATGCCACATGCCGGTGGGCTCGGGACAGATCCGTGGACATCTCTCTGGAGGCCATCTCACAGGTCATCCATGAGTGTGACATCTGTGCTGCCATCAAGCAGGCCAAGCGCATGAGGCCTCTGTGGTATGGGGGGAGATGGTTGAAATATAAATACGGAGAGGCCTGGCAGATCGACTACATCACCCTGCCTCGGTCTCACAGCGGCAAGCAGTACGTACTGACCATGGTGGAGGCAAGTACAGGCTGGCTGGAGACCTACCCAGTACCTCATGCCACTGCTCGCAACACCATGCTGGGCCTGGAGAGACATATCCTGTGGAGACACGGCACCCCCGTGCATATGCTTTGAGCTAACAGAATTTCCTTCTTAATTACCTTTTTCTCTCTCTCTAACCCTTTTTGGGAAAAAAGAGAGGTAGGGAGGGAGAGGGGGTACAGCTGGGGGGAACCCTCCTGGCTGGAGGAGGTGAAAGGTCTTCTGTATTATGTTCATTGCTGTATATTTCTGTATATATTGTAAATACTGTATATTGTGTACATATCCATCTGCATTTCATTCCTGCTTGTAAATACAGCACTTTCATCTGCTTCTCCAACTGAGTTAGCTGTGGTATCTTTGTGTGTGGGGGGAGAACTTTCTCTCATCACCACACCTGTGAAGTCTGTTGGCTGGAGTTACTAATTTCAACACATCTGGCTACAGTCTTAATCTGACACTCATTCATACTGATTTATCTCAGAGTTATGATCTGCAAAACTGTACTAGAGTCATCTTGCTGAGCAACAGAGCTTCGCTGTCCAGCAGCTCTGCTAAACAAAGCCTTCCAAAAAGAGCTGTATAACCAACCTTGGATATGAAGGCAGTCATTGCCTTTTGCAGATGGGCTATACTTGGCTATGTGCCTCCCATACACATTCCCTGCTAAATCCCATGGCCGGTGCATTCCCCAGCACATACAGAGACCTTCTGGGTTTCAAGGCAGTCTTGTGAACAGGGTAGTGGATTCAGCCATGAAAATCTACACTGAGTCATGCAGTGCAGCTACTGCTTTGTTTATCATTCTGTACCTGTGTAAAGGTCCCTTCCATGCTCTCAGCTTTCTTGCCTATCCTCACAATTTGTTACTGCTGTTGAGCCCCCTGGGGAGTCTTGCTATAAAAACCCATGAAATTAATTTTAGTCTATCTTTGATGGGGTGGAGGGTGACTGGGAGTTTAGCTTAAATATACACATTAATATCTAACTTTTCCTGCTGGCTAGACAGGACCTTTCAAAAAGGTAGAAGTGGAAATATCCATGAATAGCTGAAGTATAAACTAAGCTTTCTTCAAATGGAAGTTTTCTCCCTGTTGTTTAGACCATCTGAAGATGGCAAAGATCCTCTTCCACCACCATCTGCGGTTCTGACAAACATGTCTGCATATGTGTTAAGACAGAGAGTCACAATTTCCATGCTGCTGCTTACTGTGAGAAAAAGAAAGGTCTTGAGAAACCGTATTGTGTTATTGTATGTTTATTGTATTGTAAATACTGTAAAGCACTTGCAAATCACCTTTTCCTGCATTTCATCACTGTCACACTTGTGCACGTACATTATCATTACCCGGAGAGCTTGCTTGGAGAGAGTGAAGAGGAACCATTGTGCAACTACATACTTATAACAAGCTAACAGGGAGTTTGGCCTTTTGTTGGAGAAAAATAAAGGAGGCCTGTTAACCTGCTGCCTGGAGACATCTATTCTCCGGGTTTTGGAGTTAGTGAGAAATTAGGAGACACGTGGACCTGGTCTGGGCTGCAGGATGCTTACTGAAAAGTGATAGATGCTCCTTAGGGGCCAGGATAGGCACCTGCTCCAGGTGTGATAGCAAATTTTACTTGCAAGTTAATGCTACTGGAAGCTTTTGGTATAATTCACACCAGAATGTCCCCTCTTGTTACTAAGTTTCCTGGCTGATGCTTCATTTCCTGATTACCTCCAAAAGGGATTTGTATGGATTGCAGAAACCTACTTGGTTTTGTTCCGTGAGCCTGCAGTTGCCTGGCTCTTCCCTTAGCAAAGCCTCTTTATTTTCTGAACGTTTCTTACTAATAGGGATTGACTTTCACCTTCCTTGCCCAATTCCTATGCCATTAATTAGTGTCTTGAAAGAAAACAGGTACCTAAGATGTGAAATTTGTCACTGTTTCACAAGCATTTGCACAGCATTAACATGTGGTACTTGTCCATGCTGTGCAGGCTTGGACTTTTGGATAGTGGGGTTTTCTAGGGTGGGAAGGAAATGTGCAAAGGAGATGATTAATTCAGGACAGTCATTGTTTGTGAAGCTGAGCAGGGATCCTATGGATGTCCCCGGAGGTTAACTTAAGAGATGGTCCAACACAGGGCATAATTCCCGCTTTTGTCCCTGCAGCCTGTGACCTCCAGCACTTCCTGTACTTGGAAAGGAGCACCACAGTGAAGTGAAGAGCTATATTGGCTCAGTAATGCCTAGTAACTGTACCCCCAAAAAAGTATTACAATTTTATGGCAGTTATTCTGGTGTTGCATGTATCATCTCCCTGTTCACTATTCATTTTTATGGTCTTGTTCCTGAAAGGTAAACTGTAGTGTCAAACTGTAGTTTCTTCAGATTTGATCAGCATAATATCTGATAGGAGGTGTCTGGCAGGAAGGCTACATCATGGGAAACTGGGAGAACCTTGGCACTCTAGTTTCATTGTAAATAGCTCTGAGCCAGAATTACCCTTTTTAGTTCTGACTCACAGAAACACAATGCCCCAAATAAATTTTCCTAGAACTTTTTGTTACAGAAGCATTTTTTCCCCAGTACCTTGCAAAGTGAGAATAAAAATAGGACCCAATGCATCATAATTTGGAGAGGAAGGGAATTAAATCCACCTCCGCTCCAAGTAAAATCCTCCCTGTCCCAGCTTGAATATCTGAAAATTGCAGGAATGTTTCTCTGCTGTGGCACTCACAGACAGACTAGGCTTGCTGAGAACCAACCTTCTCCTGTGAGGTGTCTTTGCATATCAGGCCAGCCTGGATAAAAGGTGGTATTTTATGTGCAGGGGGTGATGTAGTAGTTGTCATACTTTACTTTAGTGCTGACTTTAGGCATTGACAAGGCTGAGCTGTTAAACAGGGAGAGAGGAGGCGAGTGCAGGAACCAGATGTGTTTACCCATGAAAAGCTTTCCAGGCACCACTGTGGCAGCGTTGAAGGCCAGCAGGGAAAATATGGAAAAATAAGACAAGTAGCAGAGGCAGAAGGTAAAAGAGGTGATAACCAGCACTAGAGCAGCCTACCTGCCAACATCCTTTCCTTTCTTCAGCTCTTTCCCAGTGGCATAGTCCTCTGCCAGCAATTCCCATCTCTCTGCCTTTGGCCAAATGCCCTAAATTTTTTCCACTATTAACTCTGCACTCAAGTTGCTCTCAAAGTAATTCCCCAGTTGTCTAATCTTGTGTTGATTTGTTACCCTCCCTAAGACAATTTTTTGACAGTTATAGTGGCTGGGATAGAGTTAATTTTCCTCATACTAGCTAGTATGGGGTTATATTTTGGTTTTGTGACAAGAGCAGTTGGTAACAGGGATTTTGTAGCTGTTGCTGAGCAGCACACACACAGCATCGAGGCCTTTGCTGTTTCTTGTGCTGCTTCACTAGGGTAGGGTGGGAGGGTACACAGCTGGGACATTGACCCAAACTGCTTAGGGACCTCTCTGTACCATATGACATCGTGCTTAGCAGGAGAAGCTGGGGGATGGGGGCGGGTGAAGGATGAAGAGGGAACATTTGGAGTGATGTCTTCCCAAGTAAGTGTGTGTGATGGAGCCTTGCTTCCAGGTCAGCTAGCAACAGATGTCCCAGAGGAGGAGAAAGATCATAGCACATGACAATGACCTATCCCTCAAAGGGAAAAAGGTTCTAGGAAGGGAGTTGGCAGGTCTCATTGACAGGGTTTTAAAGTAGATTTGAAGGGGGAGGGGGCTGAGACCAGTGCCCCCAGACAGGAGTCTGAGGGTGATAAGCTGGAGTCAGGGGTGAAACCAGCAGCCCAGCTGCAGTGCATGTACACTAATGCACAAAGTATGGGTAACAAACAAGAGGAGCTGGAAGCCTTGTTGCAGCAGGAAGGTTATGATGTAGTTGCCATTACAGAAACGTGGTGGGATGCAATGTAGCTGATGGCTACAGGCTCTTCAGGAGAGACAGGCAAGGGAGAAGAGGTGGAGGGGTGGCCCTGTACATCAGGGAGGCTCTAGATGCCATGAAACAAGAGATCAAGGAGGATCAGGTTGAGTGCCTGTGGGTGAGAATTAGAGGAAGGCTTTGCTTGACCTTTTTTTTACCAATAGAGAAGGGCTGGTGGGAGATGTGGTGGTTGGAGGCTGTCTGGGGTCCAGTGACCATGAGATAATTGAGTTTTCAATATGCAGCCCAGCTAAGAGGGGCAGCATCAGAGGGTGGCCTCTGAGCCACTTGTTAATTACACCTGTTTTCTTCGTCCTTTTAGTATTGCTTCCTGCAACTAAGGGTATCAATGAAAAAAATTACCTGTGCCCCTGACCCCTCAACCAGTTTTCCCAGTCTTGAAGTCCTTTTTGATTGCCTTGGGACCTCTGGTTTCAACATCATTCCTCCCTAACTGCATAGCTATCAAGGGATAGTAATCAGGGGACTGTACCAGACTTGGCAGCCTTCTGGTAACATCTGTGTCCCAAGTCCCAGGGAGGCAGCAGACTTCCCTGTGGGAAGCATCTGGCTGACATAAGGGCCCCCTGTTCCCCTCAGGAGGGACTCGCCAATAACAATTACCCTCCTCTTTTTTTTGAGGGAACAAGTCCTGATGCGGGGGGCAGGCTGTTTTGCCTTAGGCAACACCTTGGATGGTGTCTCTTCTGCCATCAGAATCACCTCACCTTCAACTTCCAGTGCCCCATATTTGTTTTTGCAAGTGCAGCTAGGAAGGTGAGGGGAGGTGTCAGGGGTTTACTTATGTCTCTTATGAGGGACCTGTATTCATTCCCCACTGCTTTTTGTGTTACCTCCCTCTTCTAGAGGAGCCTGCAGATCCAACTCCTGTTCACATTCCCTTACAATCCTATGTCTAGCAACTTCCTCCTTCAGTTCAGCCACTAAGTTAAGCAGATAATGGAGCTGCTCACACCTGGTGCAGGTGTTGTCTCCCTACCCTCTGTTTCAAGTGCCAGGCTCCAGCATTCTCTGCAGCCAGTTGCCTGCACACCTCCCTGCTTTGACCTCAGTCTGGGTCGACAATGATCTTTTGAAAACAGCTTTGCAGCGAGTTGCCACCATCCCTGTCCCTGGCCACTGACCTACTGGAAGAATAAAATGAAAAAAGGCCCATGGCTGTGGCAGGTGGCACTGGCCGCAGCGGAGCCAGCAGCCAACATCTCTCCAGCAAAGTGCCGACCCCGCGGCGCTCTGTCGCCTTTTACATTTCCCGTGGCTGATGTCACAGCTCAGATGTTATGGGTAACAGGCAACACGGATGGCTCAAAGTGAATGTGTGCTTTAGGATAATCAAGATCATCTAATTTAAAGGGGAAGGGTTCACAATTTCCCATTCCCCACTCCATAACCAAAGCTGTAGATGTGATTATGCTGCTTTGTCTTGATTGCAGTCCGCAGTAAACCAGTTTAGTTCAGTTTGGGTCATGTAATAGCTTTTTCATGGACAACAAAGGGTTGATTATTTGGTTGTTTAGTGATTTTTTGTTGTAAGATTTAATTTGGGTTTTATTATTGGTTTTCCTGAAACATTATGAATGCAGAGTAAATTCAAAGCAGATGATCAGCACAATGAGTGCGAAGGGTTTTGCTATCAGATGCCTTGAACAGTACCTGCTCCATGCTGTCCTGCTGCAATGATGTTTAAAGGTCTTTTCAGGTGTAACTTGTGTTACAGCTTTCTGTGGGCCCCAGTGTCTGAGGAACCTGATTCCACTTCCTGTCTGCTCCTGACCCCATCTCTCCTGTTTATGAGGGACCTCCTTGGTTTAAAACAAACTTGGCTTTATAAAATGTACCGGTTTGATGCCAGTGCAGTTAGTGGTACAGCCTCCAGTGTGCAGGCAGTTCCTCAGCCACCAGCATGTCAGAAATCAGTATACTCATGAAATACTACTGGATTAAGTTATATTAGAAGAATACCTTTTATTTCAGTTTGAAGAAATTTACAGTGAGGTTGTCCCCCTCAGATGTTTCTCCTAAAAACCAACTTCTGAGAAAAATGGTAAGGCCTGGGTTACATTTCTGTCATCCAGTAAGACAGAGGCAGTGCTTTCCCACCAGCACTGCATAGACAATGCAATTGTGGTTTTCTCTGGACTTTTTTTTTCTTTGACAGAGCATTTATGCATGGCTTGCTATAGGCTCTCTAAAGTCTTCTCTGCTTGGAAACACTTCAAGGCCAGCAAAGCAGTGGTTAAGAGCAGAAGTGCCCAAATCACTACATCCAGTTTCTCCAGGGAGCTCTCATGTTGCTTACACCTGTGTCTCAGGTTCCTGCTTCTCACAGGAAGGTGTGCTGCTGTCTCTCTAGGCTGTGCCCCTCAGCCAGAAAAGGAAGAAAAGGCCTCTTGGAAAGACCAGGACTATTCTGTGAACCTTTTAAGCACAATGCCAGGAGAGCTTTGACACTGTCTGTGCTCTTTGATTTCTTTATCCAAGAGTTTCTGAATTCCCATGATGCTTGGGATAGTACATTGTCCTTACCTACTCAGTGATTTTGCACTCTTCATTTTCTTTGTACCTTCTGTCCAGCTATTCAGACATCCAGGTGTTGCTTTGATCAGCATTATATGGCCTAAGAGGTAACCAACAGTAGACAGAACAGAGAGTGATGGGGTTTGCTATGAAAAGCAATAGGATGTTGGACACAAAAAATAGCAGCTGCAAGCAGTAAGGGACTCTGCTCTCTCTCATTCCAAAAGGCATGCATGAGCTCTGTATAGAAATGTATGAACTGGGAAAATAAAGTGTTTGGGAACAGAAACAAGTGCCTATTAAGGTTTAAAACTGATGCTAGTCAGCGCTTCCCTTTTTGAAATGGAAAGATTTCCTTAATACCTGGGGAAGTGTTGGAGGGGACAGGTTGTTTCTCAGTTGAGGAGAGAGTAGCACTGAAAGCACAGTAGCTGCAAAATTCTGGCACTGGAAATCTGTGCTTTAAGGCAGTACCTTAAAGTGAACTTAGGTTGTTAAGTACTTTGTTATGACAAGTGGGACTTTGCATCCAAGTTGCTGTTGATGTAATTTGTCAGATGTGGCTGGGAGGTGCCAGGAGCTCAACCTGGAAAAAATCATAGAATCAATAAGGTTGAAAAAGACCTCAAAGATCATCAAGTCCGACCTGTCAACCCACACCTCATGACTACTAAACCATGGCACCAAGTGCCACATCCAATCCCTTTTTGAACACCTCCAAGCACGGTGACTCCACCACCTCCCCGGGCAGCCCATTCCAATGGCTAGCAGCTCTCTCTGTGAAGAACTCCTCACCTCATGCCTAAACTTCCCCTGGCGCAGATTGAGACTGTGTCCTCTTGTTCTGGTGCTGGTTGCCTGGGAGACCAACCTCCAACTAGTTACAACCTCCCTTCAGGTAGTTGTAGAGAGCAAGAAGGTCTCCCCTGAGCCTCCTCTTCTCCAGGTTAAGCAACCCCAGCTCCCTCAGCCTCTCCTCATAGGGCTTGTGCTCAAGGCTCCAGCCTTGTTGCCTTCTCTGGACACGTTCAAGCGTCTCAATATGCTTCTTAAATTGAGGGGCCCAGAACTGGACACAGGACTCAAGGAACGTGTGGACTAATCAGTGCTGAGTACAGGGGCATAATGACTTCCCTGCTCCTGCTGGCCACACTATTCCTGATGCAGGCCAGGATGCCATTAGCCTTCTTGGTCACCTGGGCACACTGCAGGCTCATGTTTGGCCTACTATCAACCAGTACCCCCAGGTCCCTTTCTGCTTGGCTGCTCTCCAGCCACTCTGACCCCACCCTGTAGCACTGCATGGGGTTGTTGTGGATAATGTGTAGAACCTGGCACTTGGATGTGTTAGATCTCATGCAGTTGTATTTTGCCCATCTGTCCAGCCTGTCAAGGTCCTGCTGCAGAGCTCTCCTACCCTCTAAGAGATCCACACCTGCCCCCAACAGATCATCAATAAAGATATTGAAGGGCATGGGGCCCAGCACTGATCCCTGGGGGACACCACTAGTGCCTGTCTGCCAGCTGGATGTGGCACCATTCACCACCACTCTCTGGGCTTGGCCCTCCAGCCAGTTCCTAACCCAGCACAGAGTGCTGCTGTCCAAGCCACGAGCTGACAGCTTGGCCAGGAGTTTGCTGTGGGTGACAGTGTCAAAGGCCTTGCTGGAGTCCAGGTAGACTACATCCACAGCCTTCCCCACATCCACAAGGCAGGTCACCTGATCATAGAAGGAGATCAGGTTGGTCAGGCAGGACCTGCCCTTCCTAAATCCATGCTGGCTGGGCCTGATCCCTTGGCCATCCTGTAAGTGCTGTGTGATTGCACTCAAGATGACCTGTTCCATAATCTTGTCTGGCACTGAGGTCAGGCTGACAGGCCTGTGGTTTGCAGGTTCATCCATCTGGCACCACGTTGGCCAGCTTCCAGTCTTCTGGGACCTGTCCAGTGAGCCAGGACTGTTGAAAAAGGATGGAGAGTGGCTTGGCCAGCTCATCTGCCAGCTCTCTCAGCATCCTAGGATGGATCCCATCTGGTCCCATGGACTTGTGAGTATCCAAGTGGCTCAGGAAGTCCCTAACTACTTCTTCATGGATTTCAGGGAAACTACACTGCTCCCTGACCCCATCTACCAGTTCAGGAGGCCACTTGTCCTGAAGTCCTCCTGCTTTACTGTTGAAAATGGAGGCAAAGAAGGTCAACACTCATGGTTTGGACTGCAACACTCTGTGCTGGGTTAGGAACTGGCTGGAGGGCCGAGCCCAGAGAGTGGTGATGAATGGTGCCACATCCAGCTGGAGGTCAGTCACCAGTGGCGTCCCCCAGGGATCAGTGCTGGGCCCCATCCTCTTTAACATCTTCATTGGTGATCTGGATGAGGGGATTGAGACAGTCATCAGCAAATTTGCAGATGACACCAAGTTGAGAACAGGTGTTAGTCAGAGGGCAGAAGGGCTCTGCAGAGGGACCTTGACAGGCTGGACAGATGGGCAGAGTCCAACATGATGACATTCAACAAGTCCAAGTGCCAGGTGCTGCACTTTGGCCACAACAACCCCATGCAGTGCTACAGGCTGGGATCGGAGTGGCTGGAGAGCTCCCAAACAGAGAGGGACCTGGGGGTGCTGAGTGACAGCCAGCTGAAGATGAGCCAGCAGTTTGCCCAAGCAGCCAAGAAGGCCAACAGCATCCTGGCCGGCATTAGGAATAGTGTGGCCAGCAGGAGCAGGAAGATCATTGTGCCCCTGTACTCTGCATTGGTTAGGCCACACCTTGAGTCCTGTGTCCAGTTCTGGGCCCCTCAGTTTAAGAAGGACATCGAGACACTTGAACGTGTCCAGAGAAGGGCAACAAGGCTGGTGAGAGGCCTTCAGCACAAACCCTAGGAGGAGAGGCTGAGGGAGCTGGGGTTGCTTAACCTGGAGAAGAGGAGGCTCAGGGGCGGCCTCATTGCTATCTAGAACTACCTGAAGGGAGGTTGTAGCCAGGAGGGGGTTGGTGTCTCTAGCAACCAGCACCAGAACAAGAGGACACAGTCTCAAGCTGTGCCAGGGGAAGTTTAGGCTCAAGGTGAGCCTAAACTGGAATCGGCTGCCCGTGGAGGTGGTGGAGTCACCTTCATTGGAGGTGTTCAAGAAGAGGCTTGATGGGGTGCTTGGTGCCATGGTTTAGTTGTTTAGGTGGGTTGTATTGTATTGTATTGTATTGTACTGTATTGTATTGTATTGTATTGTATTGTATTGTACTGTATTGTATTGTATTGTATTGTATTGTATTGTATTGTATTGTATTGTATTTAGGTGGGTTGGATTGGTTGATGGGTTGGACGCGATGATCTTGAAGGTCTCTTCCAACCTGGTGGTGTATTGTATTGTATTGAGGAGGAAGTTCTTCACTGAGTCATTCGTCATTGGAATGGGCTGCCCAGGGAGGTGGTGGAGTCACCATCCCTGGAGGTGTTCAAGAGGGGATTGGACGTGGCACTTGGTGCCATGGTTTAGTCGTGAGGTCTGTGGTGACAGGTTGGACTCGATGATCTTTGAGGTCTCTTCCAACCTTAGTGATACTGTGTGATACTGTAATTTAGTACCTCAGCCTTTTCCTCATCTTTAGTTACAATGTTTCCCTCCAGGTCCAATAAGGAGTGGAGGTTCTTCTTGCCCCTCTTTTTAGCACTAATATGTTTATTAAAATGCTTTTTATTATCTTTCACAGAGGTGGCCAGCTTCAGTTCTAACTGGGCTTTTGCCTCTCTAATTTTTCTCCTACCTGATCTAACAACATCCTTTTTACATATCACTAGTTGCCTCCCCCCATTTCCAAAGGTGATACAGCCTCTTTTTTCCCCTTAGTTCCTCCAGGAGCTGCTTGCTCATCCAGGCCGGTCGCCTTCCCCGCCGGCTCATCTTTCGGCAGATGGGAACCGCCAGTTCCTGTGCCTTCAAGAGCTCCTGTTTGAAGTAGATCCAACCGTCCTGGACCCCTTGGTTCTTAAGGGCTGCTGCCCAGGGTACTCTCTGAATTAGTTTCTTAAACCACCTGAAGTTTGCCCTCCAGAAGTCCAAAGTGAGGGTTCTGTTATTGCTCCTCCTTATTTCCCTGCATATTGAAAATTCCACTCTCATGGTCTCTGCACCCTAGACAGCCTCCCACCATCACATCTCCCACCAGCCAGAACAGCAGGTCAAGCAGAGCCTGACCCCTGGTAGGCTCACTTAACAGCTGCATCAGGAAGTTGTCCTCCATGCGCTCCAGGAATCTTCTGGACTGCCTCCTCTCTGCTATGTTCCCAGCAGATATCTGGCAGGTTAAAGTCACCCACAAAAACAAGATCTGATGATCTTGAGACAGCCTCCAGTTGCTTATAGAGTATTTCATCTGCCTCCTCATCCTGGTTGGGTGGTCTATAACAAACTCCAATCAGCATGTCAGTTTTGTTAGCTCTCCAATTTTAACCCACAGGCTCTCAATCCTTTCATCCTCAAGTTCTGTGGCATCAAGAGATTCCCTAATATACAGAGCCACCCCTCCTCCTCTTCTCCCTCGCCTGTCTCACCTAAAGAGCTTGTAACCCCCCAGTGCAGTACTGCAATCATGTGAATCATCCCACCATGCTTCTGTAATGGCAATTATATCATAGTCACCCTGGTGGACCAAGACTTCCAGTTCCTTGTTTGTTACCCACACTGCGTGCATTGGTGTACATACACTTTAGCCAGGCTGCTGATTTCTCATCTAACTAGTTTACGTCCATCTCTCTCCTCTACAGAGACACTGATTTCCTCACCCACCTCCTTCAGACCTAGTTTAAAGCCCTCCCAATGAGCCCTGCCAACTCCAGTGCTTGACTCCTCTTGCCCTTTCTAGATAGATTCACCCCATCTAGGTCCAGCAGGTCAGGTGTGGTAGAAGTTGCCCCTTGACCAAAGAACCCAAAGTTCTGCTGCTGGCACCATCCCTTGAGCCAATTGTTGATGGCATGGGTTCTCCTGTTCCTCTCAGTGTACACCCCTGCCACTGAGGGAACCAAGCAGAACACAATACAATACAGTACAATAAACCAGGTTGGAAGAGACCTTCAAGATCATTGCATCCAACCTATCAACCAATCCAACCCACCTAAACAACGAGATCATGGCACCAAGCACCCCATCAAGTCTCCTCCTGAACACCTCCAATGAAGGTGACTCCACCACCTCTCCAGGCAGTCCATTCCAATGGGCAATCACTCTCTCTGTATAGAACTTCTGCCTAACATCCAGTCTAAACCTCCCCTCATGCAGCTTGAGACTGTGTCCTCTTGTTCTGGTGCTGGCTGCCTGGGAGAAGAGACCAACCTCCACCTGTCCACAACCTCCCTTCTGGTAGCTGTAGAGAGCAGTAAGGTCACCCCTGAGTCTCCTCTTCTCCACTTGTGCTCCTGTCAAAGCAAAAGTCATTGAGAAAAAGGCAATTGCTCTATAGCTCTGATGCAGAAAGGAAACTTCACAGACTCCTTAGCATGGAGTTGAGTGCTGAACAGTATCTTAGACTTGCATGGAACTGCAAGTTACTCTAGTTACCCTAGCAGAAAAATGCCTATACAGGCACCTTTCTGAACCACCATGCAAGCATTTAATTGGACTTTATGGCATATTATAGCAGGTTTCCTTTGTTCTGTCCTTGGCAGAGAGGAGATAGGAAAATGCACCCTGCAGAAATTGTGCTCTCTCAATCATTTGATTCATGTTCAGGGTCACATACCTTCGTGCCACTGTTGAAGTCTGGCGGCAACCACTGGGGTGCACCCAGTCTTCAAATGCTGTACCTATTCCAGCCAAAACTTACATCACTCCTGGAAAGACTGTTCTCTAGAGTGTATTAGATCTTCATGGCTGGAGATATCCTCCTCAGGCTAAGGCCGCCTCTGCACTACGAAGATTTTGGTAGCTGTTCCAATTATAGCACTAAAGACAAGTATTAAAGGGTTTAAGATAAGGAATGTGAGATTTATGGAAAATCCTTTGTGATGGGATTTCAAGGGAATGAGGCCAATGCAACAACCCCTGTTCCTTATTCCTAAAACCAACGAAAACAGAAAAATCTTATGCTGAGTTTGTTTTGTCTGTCCTTTGTCCATCCAACCTGAGGCAGAAAAGTCCAACTCAGCCGTCAAGTCAGAGCTGGAGCCTGCATACAAGTGTTGCAGATGCAGATGGCATACTTCCACCCCTCCGTTTCTGCCTGCATTGATGGAGAGTGACATGTTCCCATGGGTCCAGGGTCTCATCTCACAGTCGCACCCTAGCACTGTTCCCATGCACCTGGCAAAATTAGCTCATACAAGTAAGCAACCATAATGTCAGATGATAAAATGTCAGTGAGCATTTTGGTACAGGGTTCTTTGCCTTCCCCTCCTTCACAGGCTAAGGGGACTTTTTTTTTTCCTCCTTACAGCAGGAACCCCAAGAAAAACCCACGTAAATCTCAAGACAAGTATGGCTGCACCAGCTGAAGCATCATTAGTTTGTAGAGGTGCTGCAAGGTGTGAGGGAGAGTTTGAATTCAAAAGCCACTGAGTATTGGTTTAGTTGTTTAGGTGGGTTGGATTGGTTGATGTGTTGGACACGATGATCTTGAAGGTCTCTTTCAACCTGGTGTATTGTATTGTGTTGTATGGTATTGTATTCGGAGAGAAACTTCCAGGGAGGTGGAGCATGCTGGTGATGGGACAACACTGCAAGCTGTGCCCATCTCTCTGCAGTAGCAGCAGAAGGAATACCTAGGAAAACACTTGGGATAAGCAGAGAAACAAGGTCCAAGCTAAGCAGTGACTAACAATACCAAGACCTTTGAAGGTGGTTCATGTACCTCTCAACTCAAGGATTTCATCAAGCACAGCAGTAATTTTTTCACACGACCACTGCTTGGCCCCAGTCATTCAAAACACCACAGTTGTTTGCTTTGTTGTTTTTTTTTTTAAATTCCTTTTTTCTTTATTTGGACAATATATATATTACATATATACAAAAACATCTCTGCCTTTTTTTTAGTGTTTTTATTTATTTTTTACAATGTCATGTGATTTACAAAACAGAACAGCAAAATAACTTACAAAGGATACGAATGCTGTACAAAAATAAAACTGATTAAACTGCTGGAAGTTGGTATTGTATAGTGTTACTGATCACTAGTCTGTAAAACAGCATTTTGAAGTGTGTGTCCAGCCTGGTGTATGCCGGGCCAAGTCCATCAGAAAACAGAACAGATCTGTAATACAGGTAATGAAAAACTCTTCAAAAAACAAGTATGCTCTATAGCTATACCTTTAAAGCCAAGACTTCTCTAATAGTAATGGACTTTCTTAACCAGGGAAAGGAGCTGTCCTAACATCAGCACTATTAAGTATTCCAGAATAGTACAAGTACATACGGCATAGAGAACCTGATTTTTCCTTTTCCACACTTGCAGCACTCTTTAAAACTTAACTTCAAGATGCAAAGAACTAATCCGAAGTTTGGTTTATGCGGTAGAGCCACTTTTACTAAAAGAAAAATTCCCCCAAACCCTAAATTAACAAAACAAGACAACAAAGTCTTCAAACATGATTATTCCCAATGCATTCTGTTAGTGGTTAAGAAATTACATGAATTCTGTCTGTCCCATGCTGAACCAGAGCTCGTGTTACAGCGAATGGGTTACCACTTAGGAAGGTTTCTTTCAGAAATAGGATCCTGTCACACAAAATGACGACACAGGCCGGTACGCCCCATTATCACCTGGACCAAAGCAGTACTCCCTGCACGCTGGGTCTTTTTCAGACTTTGCAAGAACAGTGTTTCTTTAAATGTGCATTCTACCCCAAATATGCAACACGGAAACCATAAATCTGGCCATTTATTTCCATGTTAATCCTGGTAGCTAAGTGACCAAGACATTTAGGTACTGATCTAGGAGCTGCTTATCAGCTGTGGCTTCCCACTGTGGTTGACAGAATGTGAAGGTGTCTTGTACTTCACAGGATCAGGCATTTATTTTCCAAGTGCTGCATTTGTCCTACAAAATGGCAACAATCCAGACTGCAGGACAGACTCAAAATTTTGTGTGATCTTCACAGAGAAGAACGAAGATGAATGCATGTGCCTTTGAATCTCACTGGGCAACATGCGGCCCTGATCCCACTCAGCAAGGCAGCATTAACAGTACTGGTAAGCAGAACACTTTCTGTATATCAATAGAAATACAGAGGCTACCTATTTTTATAAGGAAGAACGTATGTTCCTACAACTCAAATTGGACACCAGAAATTAAGGTCTGATTTCTAAAATAAATGTTTCAAAAAGCTGAAACGGAGGTAGAAAGTGTGCTTGGTTTCCTGATGTCTTCACTGAAGAAAACACATCCCTTTTCACTCCAGACTGCTCAATATCCCCAATGCTTTAAAAGCAGTTCTCTTCACATAGACAAAATCTATCATGAACTACACAGGTAAAAACACTATATGCAAACTGATTTCTAATGCTGAAAGCCTTATACAACTGTAGAAGAAAACACTCTATTCTCTGAGTTCTTGGGTTTTTTTATGTTTGTTTCTAGAAAGCAAGCTTTTTATCAGGTAAAACAAGACAACACTGCAATTGCAGGTTACTAACAGTATTTTTTATGTACAGAATTTTACAAGATCATCTAAATTCATCTGCAGTGGAAACACTTTGGGTTTCAGTGTGACTGCTCACAAGATGAATTTGGCCCTAAGTCTCTCTTATACGGCTGCAACTCCCCTTCCACATCTGGAGAAAGGGGTGAAAATGTAGCAAGAGAAAAATGTTTCTTAAAAAGAAAAAAATGTGTAAACAGAATTATCTCCCCCCCATGCAGCTGGGGGGACTGGGGGGGTGGGGGTGTAAATAAATCACTGATAAGCTCTTACAGTTCATGCTTTTAACATCTTTTTTAAAAAATTAAATAGCCAATGAACATGACTTACAAAGTTTTCCTCAGTGATCTTTTTGCCCCTCTTAAAAGAGCAAAAGACAGCTTTAAAATAAAATATTGCCTTTATCAGTGCTCAACATGCCATGCACGACACGGTGCAACGCAAAGTACCAAGCGAAGCTATGCTGTAAGGACTACTGCAACACATTTTCCATGCTGTATTTCCAATCGGCTCATGGTTTTCCCCCATACTGTACAGAAATAGCAATGAAAAGATACAGAAGACCTTCTGAAGTGCTCCTTACAATAATTTCAGCTGTCTCCATTAGCAGAGTGCTCTTAAGGAAAGGTCTACTCTCTCCATAAACACACACACAACTCCCATAGGACTCTACAGGAGTGAGGCAAGGGTATGAAGAGAATAAATCTTTAAGGCAAGTGTAGGAAGAGAAAAAGCCATTAAAAAAGCAGCAGCTTATAAAGATGGTAGCTGCTGTTATGCATCCACTCAAACAAAACACAGCAGAATAAAGCATTATTAGTGGCATTTCTATAGTACAGTACTGTATTTATTGACAAACTGAAAGGATAGGATCAACTCATGAGACACAGGCTTTTGCCCCCATGTCTCCACCATGTTATCTAAACTGACTTTTATTTTTCCAGGTAAGTGAATAACAGCTAAGTACACATATGACTGGAAAATGGCTAAGATGTTGTGGGTTGTTTTTTTGTTGTTGGTTTGTTTCTCTTTTTTCCTTTAGGTATCTTCTTGAATTATACATGTTTTCACTGGAAAAGTGCAGCTTATATGCAAAAGTATCATTAATACAAATTAAGACCCATTTAATTTAATGGGCCTTCTTGAGTATAAATTCATCTTACCTCAGTGTATCAATCAGATGCTATTAGTAACTTATGTAATGTTTCTCTTAACAGTCTCTTTAAACGCAGGATTGTTCTGAGACAGAAGTAAACCCACTTCTACAATGTGCTACAGAGCTTTTATCTGAGTTATTTACGTGACGTGAAAAGCAGTTTTAGTCGGCAGACTTTAAATACAAGCAGCATTACACTGTTCAACAAAACATGTTCATGACACAGCAATCACAAAGACCTTGGGGTCACAGTACTGTGGTGGCACGGGCCAGACCATTCCATCAAACGTATGTACACCAGTATCAATGCTTTATGTTAGAGGAAGTGGGTGCCTCCTCTGCTGGCCATCCCCTTTTCTCCTCTCACCCTGCAGCCCACTTGCTCCAGACTACCATTCCCAGTGCAGTGTGGGGAGGTAGAGGATGGGCAGCAAGGCATGGAGTACTCTTTTATGTGCATGTGAATGTTGGCTACACATGCTCTCACATGGCAAGGCAACCAGTGCCACAGCAGCGCTTGTGCACTGGTGCCACTGCCTGCGTCCTCACCGTGGCTCAGCATACCCTCAGCTCCTCTCCCCAAGCCAGCCCTGCCTTCACAAGGAGCCGCTGGAGCTGGACTTTTTGGAACGCTTGATCATGCTGGGGTGAAACTCGGTGTGGCGGCGGGCGTGCTTTGTCAGGTGGTCGCTCCGCATGAACCGCTTCTCGCAGAGGGGGCATCGAAACTGCTTCTCACCAGTGTGGGTTCGGTAGTGCCGGGTGAGCTCGTCGGAGCGGGAGAACTTTTTAAGGCAGTCAGGCCATGTGCAGGGGAATGGTCGCTCGCCTGAGGGAAGCAAAGGATGACAAGAGGTTTAGGGGGCAGTGACAATGCAAGCCAGCATATACCAGCTTCACTGAGGAACACACTGTTGAGGGGAAAGAAAACTGCTTTTGTTTCCTGCTGTGGTGCCAGTGTCTGTGAAGTTGTTGATGATTCCCTTCATCAGGTTTCAAGTCTCACCTCCAGCAGAAGCCAAAAACCCCTCCAACCACAAGAAACGTGCACTCTAGTGCAGAACCTTACATGACCCTGAAGACTGTCAAAATAACAGATGAGCTCTCCTGTGCCTGTACATTTTTCATGTTGGGCTCATTACAGTGGTTTGGGGAAAGGAGTGCCAGCATGATTCCTCTGACACTTCTATTTTGATGAATAAAATAACTCAGAAAACAAGCCAAAAAACTCTTTCATCTAGGACACATCATTCCAGCCCAGGGAGAACTGAGTGGTGAGAGCAGTGCAGACTCAAGGTTTCAAATGCATAGAGCAAAACCACTGCAGAGAGAAGTCCCATGCCCTCCTCCCTTTCCCCAGAAATCCAAGCTGCTCCTGGAAGTACAGTTCACCTCAGCAGGTTGCACAGGCTTTGGATACAGACTCTGACCAGCAAGATAGAGCCTAGTCCACTGCACAGATGGAAATCAAAGGCATTTAGGTTCACACAAAAGCTTTCAGTCACAATCATGCACTATTTGAGCTCGGTGCCTTAATTCCCTTGACCTCCTGAAGGGAATATAAATGACAGCTATGTGACAGCTATTTATACTTAACCATGAAATATATTAACTGTCCCAGGAGTTTTCTGGCTTGGAAGAATTGGAAAGAAACTCAGAAACTCCAGTGCCTCTTGGTACTGTGAAGTTTGACACAACAGGTGAGCCTACTTGACATTTGCAGATGGCAAAAAAAGGAACTGTTTACAACAAAGTGTGTCTTGGAGTCCACCCCAGACACAACAGCAGTGACAACAGCCTAAAGGCCTGAATGAACACTTAGATGTCAGGCCACTGGAACTGGTGCTATTTAACGTCTTCGTCGGTGACATGGACAGTGGGATTTGGTGTACCCTCAGCCAGTTTGCTGATGACACCAAGCTCTGTGGTGAAGCTGACATGCTGGAGGGAAGGGATGTCATCCAGAGGGACTTTGACAGGGTTGAGAAACAGCTAATGCCAACCTCATGAAGTTCAACAAAGCCAAGTGCAAGGTCCTGCACCTAGGTTGGTGCAATCCCAAGCACAAATACAGACTGGGCAAAGAATGGCTAGAGGGCAATCCAGAGGAGGAGGACTTGGGAGTGCAGTTTGATGAGAAGCTCAACATGAGCTGGCAATGTGCACTTGCATCCCAGAAAGCCAGCCTTATCCTGGGCTGCATCCAACAAAGCATGGCCAGGAGGCTGAGTGAGGTGATTCTCCCAGTCTACTCTGCTCTGCTGAGACCCCGCCTGGAGTATTTTTTCCTCCTTTGGAACCCCCACGACAAGACAGACATGAACTATTAATGAAGTGGATCCGGTGGAGAGCCACAAGGATGATCAGAGAACTGGAACACCTCTCCTGTAAAGACAGGCTGAGAGAGTTAGGATTTTTCAGCTGGTGAAGAGACCTTATAGCAGCCTTCCAGGATTTGAAGAGGGCCTACAGAACAGCTGGAGCAGGGCTTTTTACGAAGGCATGTAGTGACAAGACGAGGGGGTAATAGCTTCCTACAGGAAGCAGCCAGATTTAGATTGCACATTAGGATGAAATTCTTCACCATGACAGTAGTGAGGCACTGGAACAGGATGCTTGGAGAAGCTATGGAGGTTCCAGCCAGATGAGGCTTTGAGCAATCTGGTCTAGTAGGAGGTGTCCCTGACCATGGCAGGGGGGCTGGAACTGGATGACCTTTTAAGTCCCTTCCAACCCAAACCATTCTATAATTCTATGACAGCCAGCAGTGGAAAATATGTCAGAGCTGTAGCGAGGTGAAAGGCTGAGGAGATTGACTGACAGCATCCAAAAGGCTAAGGAGGCTGAGGACATACCACATAAGCTGAAATGTGGCTACACCACAGGTGCTGAAAGCCCTAGCAAGCCTCTCAAATCACACAGCCACTTTCACAGTTTAGGCTCCTAATGATGCAGTGCGCTCCCTGACTGGTGCTCTGTTGCCATCCCACACTGAGCAGTGTGCCACAGAGCAGCCAGATGAGCAGGGCTGCATACATCACTGCAGCCTCTCAGGCAGCTGCAGCCTGGTTGCTTCCCCTGCGCTTTCTTCCCTCACCTCATGGCAATTCTGATTCCTGGTCAGGAGAGGATGCTGAGACAGCCCAGACAGCCTGGTACCCAAGCCCACTGGAGGTGAAGCTGCCAGCCATACTGACCTGGAGCTATGTAAGTTTATGAACAGGTTTCTTGGCTCCCCGATGCATGGTTTAGACATAGCTAGAAGCCTTTTCAAACCACCACTACCTGTATAAAATTAATTAAAACATAGGCTCACACATGGATGAAGGCCATGGCTGATGAGCACCAGAAAGTGCAGCAAGGACCCAAATCAATGCCTGCCACCCTCCCCTAGCTTTGCACTGTCCAGCATCTGCCCTTGGTATCCGAGGCAAGCATTTCACTTGTGCTGCCCTTTTGCTACCTATCTCACAGTTTCTGTCACAGCTTCTGGAAGCAGGGAGCAGTGGGAGGCACAGAACAGCTTTCTAGCTCCCCTAGGGAACATGGGAGAAACACTACACATCTTGCATGTGTGGAAGCATCTAGCGTATGGCTCCATGTCGGGCACTTACACCCCCAAGCAGTGGAAGCAGCTCCAGCATCCTAGGCGCATGCCCAGAAGCTACATTTCCAACCATCCATCTCAGCTTTTCAGCCTGCAGAAGTGCTTAACTGTACCACAAGGAGACTAGGTGCCTAGGCTGGATAACAAGGATCACAGCCTTTGGGCTGCAGCATCTACATGTCAGGCATGGTAGTATCTAGTACCTAAAAAAAATGTTTTGACTCTTGAGGACCCTCAAGAAACTGGGCTTTCCCCAACTCCCCAGCTCCAGAACTGGAGACAGGAAGACAAAATGGAGCCTGGTTACTGGAACGCCCTCTGAGACCTCGTGGGAACAGCATGACTGCCATCATTGCTATCCTGTACATGCATTTCACGTGCCAAGCACTTTAAGGCTATGCAGCATAATTACAAAGTTTAGGGGAAAGGCAGAACTTGCTCAGGATCCCTATGTCTGGAGTTGCATTCCTCAGGGAACCAGGCTCAAGTTTGGCAGAGGGAGGGTGCTGAAGGCCATGGGAAGCCTGGCACGGTGGAGACAAGTCCTACTACCAACAGGAGAGCTGCTGTGAATTAAGACAGTGAATGCAGCAGATACCACTGCTAGAGACAAGTGGCTGTGCTCTCTGAGGCACAAGAGCTACCACTGACACCAGTCAGCCATGGCTGAGCCCCCAGGTAGAGTGGCTGAGAATGGCTTTACCACCTTGTCAATACAAGCCTGCCAAAGCTGTCACAGCCACTTTGGAAGCGGGTCTATGAAAGTAGGCCAGGCATAATCCCCAGGACCAGGATGCATTAAACTCCAGTCTTCTCAGAGCAGAGAGACAACAGGGAGGGAGCTTTTCCCAGGCCCTCAGGGGTTGTCTCCTAGACTGAGGATCTGCTGCTCCCCTTGGTCACAAAACCATAATGGATGACATCAGCCTAGAGGAATGGCACTCCAGCAACAGGCTGAACAGGTGCAGGTTAGAGCTGGAGCACGCATCCAGAAGGCTTTAGATGCAAGGCAGAGATGCCCAATGACATGGGACGATTGTCCATGGAGCAAAGCTGGTCATGGTGTTTGCTGGTGGCATTCGACACCCTGTTTTTCAAAGCAGCAGAGATGTTTGTGGAAGAGCTTGGTGAGCAAACATATGCAACTAGGCAGGCAATGTCCTACAGAGCTGCACTGCAAGCCAGCACTGCCTCCATCTGCAGATACAGATTTCTGTGTCATGTCTCAGGCAAGAAATATCTTTTCCATATGATATTCCCTCTTCGGTCTTGAGAGCAGTAATGCTAACGCTTGAAGCAAGCAGAACGAGCCGTCGAAAGAGCACGCTGCTATACACTGTTTCCTTTGGTGGCAGTAAGCTACTTAGGTTTGAAGACATGCCAGAGATGGGATGAAGGAACGGCCAATGGTATATGATGATACCCTAAAGGATCCAAACACAACAGATGTAAATGTCTTTCTTTTAAAAAAAGATGATTTTTTACATACAGACCCAGACATACATATACACACACATATAATCCATGACAGCTCACAAACCCAACAAACCCCCCAGATTTACAGGTTACAGGAATAGATACCTCTGCAGAGCTTCCATTCTTTGTCCTATGTGCTACTAGAAATGTAGTGGGAGACATGGTTTATACTGAGTGGCTCTTCACAGGTATTCTCTGGAGTCTAATGAACTCTGGCAGATCTGTCTTGATTTGAATCCAATATGGATATAAAGGACATTGCAGATTATTTTGATCTTTGCTTTCTTGCTTCACCTGACCTTTTCTTCCTGTTCCCTCTCCCCATTCTCTGCCACAAACAGCCAATTTCTTCTTACTCTACAAGTTTAAAATCCATATCCAAGTTGGTTTGTATGACCTGAGGAAGATTCTCTTTATTTTAGAATAGAATTAACCAGGTTGGAAAAGACCTTCAAGATCACCAAGTCCAACCCATCACCCAACACTATCTAATCAACTGAACTATGGCACCAAGCGGCCCATCCAGTCTCTTCCTAAACACCTCCAGTGACGGTGACTCCACCACCTCCCTGGGCAGCTCATTCCAATGGCCAATCACTCTTTCTAGGAAGAACTTCTTCCTATCATCCAGCCTAAACCTCCCCTGGTGCAGCCTGAGACTGTGCCCTCTTGTTCTGTCACAGGTCACCTGGGAAAAGAGAGCAACCCCCACCTGGCTACAACCTCCCAACAGGTAGTTGTAGACAGCAAAAAGGTCTCCCTTTGAGCCTCCTCTTCACCAGGCTAAGCAACCCCAGCTCCCTCAGCCTCTCCTCATAAGGGCTTCAGTCCAAAGCCCTCTCCAGCTTTGTTGCCCTTCTCTGGACACCTTCCAGCAACTCAACATCTTTCCTAAACTGAAGGGCCCAGAACTGGACACAGGACTTAAGGAGTGGCCTAACCAGTGCAGAGTACAGGGGCATAATGACTTCCCTGCTCCTGCTGGCCACACTGTTCCTGAGGCAGGCCAAGATGCCATTGTCCTTCTTGGCCACCTGGGCACACTGCTGGCTCGTGTTCAGCCTACTATCAAAACCAGTACCCCCAGGTCCTTCTCTACCTGGCCACTCTTCAGCCACTCTGACCCCAGCCTGTAGCACTGCATGGGGTTGTTGTGGCCAATGTGCAGAACCCGGCACTTGGATGTCATGGAAGACAATGCCGTTGGACTCTGCCCATGTGTCCAGCCTGTCAAGGTCCCCTCTGCAGAGATCTACCACCCTCTAACAGATCCACACCTGCCCCCAGCTTGGTGTCATCTGCACACTTACTGATGATGGACTCAATCCCCTCGTCCAGAGCATCAATAAAGACATTGAACAGGATGGGGCCCAGCACTGATCCCTGGGGGACACCACTAGTGCCTGGCCGCCAGCTGGATGTGGCACCATTCACCACCACTCTCTGGGCTCGGCCCTCCAGCCAGTTCCTAACCCAACACAGAGTGCTGCTGTCCAAGCCACGAACTGACAGCTTGGCCAGGAGTTTGCTGTGGGCCATAGTGTCAAAGGCCTTGCTGAAGTCCAGGTAGACTACATCCACAGCCTTCTCCACATCCACCAGGCGGGTCACCTGATCATAGAAGGAGATCAGGTTGGTCAGGCAGGACCTGCCCTTCCTAAATCCATGCTGGCTGGGTCTGATCCCTTGGCCATCCTGTAAGTGCTGTGTGATTGCACTCAAGATGACCTGTTCCATAATCTTGCCTGACACTGAGGTCAGGCTGACAGGTCTGGAATTCCCTGGTTCCTCCTTGTGGATGGGTATCACATTGGCCAGCTTCCAGACACCTGGGACCTCTCCAGTGAGCCAGGACTGTTGAAAAATGATGGAGAGCAGCTTGGCCAGTTCACCTGCCAGCTCTCTCAGCACCCTAGGATGGATCCCATCCAGTCCCATGGACTTATGGGGATCTAAGTGGCTAAGCAGGTATCTTAACTACTTCCTCGTGGATCACAGGGGAACTATACTGCTCCCTGATTCCCATCTACCAGCTCAGGAGGCCAATCGTACAGAAGACAACCTATCCTGCTACTAAAAATTGAGGCAATTGTAGGTGTTAAGTACCTCTGTCTTGTCCTCACCTGTTGCTACTATGTTCCCCTCTGTGTCCACCAAGGAGTGGAGGCTGTCCTTGCCCCTCCTCTTGCCATTAATGTATTTGTAGAAGGATTTTTTGTTATCCTTCACAGCAGAGGCCAGTTTAAGCTCTAAATGGGCTATTGCCTTTCTAATTTTCATCCTGCATGACCTAGCAACATCCTTAAACATTCCATGGGTTACCTCACCTTTCTTCCAAAGATGACACACCCTCTTTTTTCCTTTAATTAATTCATAGTATCATAGTATTGTAGTATCAGTCAGGGTAGGAAGGGACCACAAGGATCATCTAGTTCCAACCCCCCTGCCATGGGCAGGGACACCCTACAGTAGATCAGGCTGGCCACAGCCCCATCCAGCCTGGTCTTAAACACCTCAGGGGACGGGGCCTCAACCACCTCCCTGGATAACCCATTCCAGGGCTTCACCACTCTCATGGTGCAGAACTTCTTCCTCACATCCAGTCTGAATCTCCCCACCTCCAGCTTCATTCCATTCCCCCCTAGTCCTATCACTCCCTGATAGCCTGAGAATGCCCTCCACAGTCTTCTTGGAGGCCCCCTTCAGATACTGGAAGGCCACACCTCAGAGCCTTCTCCAGACTGAACAGCCCCAACTCCTTCAGTCTGTCCTCATAGGAGAGGTGCTCCAGCCCTCTGGTCATCCTTGTGGCCCCTTCTCTGGACACCTTCCAGCACCTCCAGATCCCTCTTGTAATAGGGGTTCCAGAACTGGATGCAGTACTCCAGGTGAGGTCTCACCAGAGCTGAGTAGAGGGGGAGAATCACCTCCCTTGACCTGCTGGCCACACTTCTCCTGATGCAGCCCAGGATCTGATTGGCTTTCCAGGCTGCAAGTGCACATTGAGAGCTCCTGTTGAGCTTCTCGTCCACCAGCACCCCCAAGTCTCTCTCCTCTGGGCTGCTCCCCAGCCAGTCCCTGCCCAGCCTGGATTTGTGCCTGGGGTTGCCTCGACCCAGATGCAGGACCCTGCACTTTGTCTTGTTGAAGCTCATGAGGTTGGCTTGTGCCCACCTCTCCAGCCTGTCAAGGTCCCTCTGGATGGCATCCCTTCCCTCCAGCGTGTCTGCTGCACCACACAGCTTGGTGTCATCAGCAAACTTGCTGAGGGTGCACTCAATGCCACTGTCCATGGCACCCACAAAGATGTTGAACAAGACAGGTCCCAGGACTGATCCCTGAGGGACTCTGCTTGTCACTGGCCTCCACTGGGACATGGACTCATTGACAGCCACTCTTTGGGTGCAGCCATCAAGCCAGTTCTTTATCCATCTAGTGGTCCATCCATCAAACCTGTTTGTCACCAGCTTGGAGACCAGGATGTGGTGTGGGACAGTGTCAAAGGCTTTGCTCAGGTCCAGGTAAACGACATCAGTTGCTCGCCCCTCATCTATTAATGTTGTGACCTGTTCATAGAAGGCCACCAGGTTTGTCAGGCAGGATTTGCCCTTGGCAAAGCCATGCTGACTGTTCCAAATCACCTCTCACTATTCTTCTGAGTCAGTAGTGCCTCCAGGAGGATCTGCTCCATGATCTTTCTGGGCACAGAGGTGAGACTGACTGGCCTGTAGTTCCCTGGTTCCTCCTTCTTCCCCTTTTTGAAAATGGGAGCAATGTTTGCCCTTTTCCAGTCTGTGGGGACTTCCCCAGTCTGCCATGACTTTTGGAATATAATAGAGAGGGGCTTAGCAACCTCATCTGCCAGTTCTCTCAGCACCCGTGGGTGTATCCCATCGGGTCCCATGGACTTGAACACTTTCAGGTTCTTCAGGTGATCACGAACCTGAGCTTCACTTATGATGGGCAGTTCTTCCTCCCCGTCCCTGGCATCATCTGCCATGACTCCAGGAGTGTGGCTGGAGGCCCTTGCAGTGAAGACTGAGGTAAAGAAGTTATTGAGTACCTCAGCCTTTTCCACATCACTTGTGACCAATTCACCACTTTCCTTTCTGAGGGGGCCCACACCTTCCCTAGGCTTCTTCTTGCCATTAATATACCTGTAGAAGTTCTTAGTGCTCCCTTTAACCTCCCTGGCTAGATTAAATTCAAATTCTGCTTTGGCTTTCCTAACCAGGCCTCTTGCTGCTCGGGCAGCTTCCTTATATACCCCTGTTCTATCTGTCCTTCCCTCCACTTCCTGTAGAGTTTCTTTTTAAGCAATAGTGTCTCCAGCAGCTCCTTGCTCATCCAGGCAGGCCTCCTAGCATTCTTTCCTGCTTTTGTCTTTGTTGGTATACATAGCTCCTGGACACAGAGGAGGTGGTCCTTGAATACTGACCAGCTGTCCTGGGTCCCTCTTCCCTCCAGGGCTTTGTCCCACGACACTTTGGCTAGCAGATCCCTGAAGAGATCAAAGTCTGCACACCTAAAGTCTAGGGTTGTAAGCTTAGAATAGGTCCTCCTGATTGCCCTGAGGATATTAAATTCAACTGCTTCATGGTCACTGCAGCCAAGACTGTCTCTGAGCCTCACATTGGTTACAAGCCCTTCCCTGTTGGGGAGAACAAGGTCCAGCAGAGCACCTTTTCTTGTTGGTTCCTCTACCATTTGGAGGAGGAAGTTGTCTTCTATGCAGTCCAGGAACATCCTGGATTGCTGGTGCCTTGCTGTGTTGTCCCTCCAGCAGATGTCAGGGTGGATGAAATCACCCATGAGGACCAGGGCTTATGACCTGGAAGCCGCTTCTCTTTGCCTGTGGAGGGCCTCATCTGCTTGGTTCTGCTGGTCAGGTGGCCTGTAGGAGACCCCCACAGTAATATCTCCTTCCCCTGTCTTGCCTTTGATTCTAACCCATACACTCTCAACCAGCTCATCATCCCTCCCCAGGTGGAGTTCTGCTGATTCCAGCTGGTTATTGACATAGAGGGCAACACCTCCTCCTTTCCTTCCCTGCCTATCCTTCCTAAAGAGCTTATACCCATCCATCCCTACATTCCAGTCATGGGAATCATCCCACCAAGTTTCAGTAATGCCCACTATGTCATGGCCTCCCAGCAGCACGGTGGCCATTAATTCATCCTGTTTGTTGCCCAAGCTGCGTGCATTTGCATAGAAGCACTTCAGCTGGGCTGGCCCTGTCATCCTCTTGTGCCAATTCCCCTTGGTTTCCACAGGGTGTCCTGGTGTGTCATTCGTGGCTTGCCTCAGGGCAGCAAGTTGAGAGCCCTTAGCAGCTCTCCATCCCTCTGCCTCTGGTGAGCTGCCCCTCTGTTTGTCACAGGCCAGCAGCACACTATTAACCCCTTCCCCCCTTCAAATCTAGTTTAAAGCCCTATCAATGAGCCCTGCCAATTCCTGCCCCAGGATCCTTTTCCCGCTCTGGGACAAGTGTGTCCCATTAGTTGTTTTCAGCTCTGGTGCCTTGTAAACCAAGCCATGATTGTAGAACCCAAAGCCCTGTTGATGGCACCAGCCCCGGAGCCATGAATTGACCTGTTGGCTCTTCCTCAGTGTCCCTCATTCAGAAGTTCATTGCCCATCCAGGCTGGCTGTCTGCCCCGGCGGCTCATCTTCCAGCACACTGGCACAGCCTGTTCCTGTGCCTTCAAGAATTCTTTCTTGAAGTAGGTCCAGCCCTCCTGGACCCCTTTGTTTTTAAGGGCTGTTTCCCAAGATACCTTCTGAGTTAGTTCCTTGAGTAACCTGAAGACTGCCCTCCAGATGTCCAGAGTGGAGGTTTTGTTGCTGCCCCTCTTAGCTTGGCTGCATATTGAAAACTCAATTATTTCATAGTCACTGGACCCCAGACAGCCTCCAACCACCACATCTCCCACCAGCCCTTCTCTATTGGTAAAAAGAAGGTCAAGCAAAGCCTTACCCCTGGTAGGCTCACACAGCAGCTGGGATAAGAAGCTGTTCTCCATACACTCTAAGAACCTCCTAGACTGCCTCCTCTCTGCTGTGTTAAGTTCACAGCAGATATCAGGCAGGTTAAAATCACCCATAAGGACAAGGTCTGGTGATCCTGAGACAGCCTCTAGCTGCCTATACAATAATTCATCAACTTCTTCATCCTGGTTGGGTGGTCTATAACAGACTGCAACCAGGATGTCAGCCTTGTTGGCCTTCCCTCGAATTTTCACCCACAGGCACTCAACCTGATCATCCTTAATCTCTAGTTCCATGGCATCTAGAACCTCCCTGATGTACAGGGCCACCCCTCCACTCCTTCTCCCATTTAATTATGAATAGATGGTACATTATTAATCTTTTTTTGCCCTACCCTTCAACATTCCAGATTTTCTCACATTGTATTCTTGTGTGGGAGGTGTTTCTTAAAAATATTAGACTGGACCGTAGCAGACTCATTTAGTACAGGTAGCACTGGTATCCTGATTCATCATCCGCCTTTTCACTACAAAATGTTGCTTTAGGTGTGTCTTTAACAATGAATGTTTGGATCACCAAGGGATAGACAAGTTCTCCATGATTTTTTTCTGTGACCAGGGAAGATGTGTTTGAAAAAGTCCTGGTGTTTAACAGGACAAGCACTAGCACTGGATCTCACTGAGCTTCTGTGGTGGAACAAAGTACTAATTTTACATTAGCCGAAACTGTGTTAGCACTGGCTTTACAGAAAGCATTCAGAGATTGATGCTAGTGTTGATGAAAGCCTGACCAAGATGAATGGTTTGCTAAACTCATGCTGTCTTCTTTGCTGACAGAGTTTGACATCAGTACTAGTTAGCAAAGAATGGTTCACTTGCTGTCAAATAATTCTAATCATGCCGCTTCACACTAACTCGAAAGTCAAAAGGATAGTAGCTACAGCTGCAAGAATGAACGCCGAATTAGATACCTTTGGCTGACCTGTGTTATTAAAAATGAGACCACCAAGCACATGGTAGGACGGTGCTGCCTGGTATTCACAGCAGCAACTATTTTAAGTATTAAAACTGAAGAATAGTTTTGAATTTGACTTCTGTGATGTGGTGTCTGTGCACGGATCTCACACTCTGCCAAGCCACTGACACAGGATAGATAGCAAACACCTCCTGCTGCAAGGATGCCTGCCCTGCCTGTGGTGCCTGCTCTGAAGCCGAGCAAGACTGACCCCTCCTGACAGAAACCTAAAGCAGCTGATGGGATAGAAGAAGGAGGAAAAGCACACAAATACAGGAAGCCCAAATAATGAAATCTCTTGACATCAGCTGAGAGCAGAATCACTGAGAAAAACAGGACTGGCATAATCAACATAATGAGAGAATCTAATTCCATCTTCCAAGATTCTCCTGTACTGCTGTGGCTGCTGGAGCTCAAAATTTCCATAGAACCCCAAGAATAACTTGTCCTGAACTACAGTCCTTGACTTAGAGATGGCAATGATAAACATCTCTCTTTTTTTTCCCTTTTCCCTGTGATCCCACCACTCTTGCACATCTCAGTGTCTCCTGAAATATGACAGGTTCTGCAGGTGGATGTACATGGTCTAGCTTACCACGAGAGAAAAAATAAGCAGGCTGTCTTTCTTGCTGTAGCATAGATGCTACCTCAGGTCTCCTACTTTTTTCCCCTAGCGCGTTGTTTTCCCTGCACTCCCAGAACTAGCAATTTCCTGCAGGACACTGGATGTTGACTGAGCATCTATATGCAAGACATTCCGGTGAAGTTGGATCTTGCAATCATCTGTGCACCCACTTCGGGGTAGAGAGACCAGAGGCCTTTGAAACAATCTTCTTCTGAGTTATTCCAAAATCAGATCACCGGAACACATGGCAACCACGAGGTACAGATGCTTGTGCATAACAGTACCAGGATGCTGTCTAAAATAAGGGGGGGTTGCAATACCTAAATCACCGCTGTTCAGTCTGGCAGCAGGTCAAAGAGACATTGCCTTTGGGAGAGGCAATGGAGTTCATTCTTCCAGCACTCAGGACTACATACCACAGGATGAATCAGATGTTAAAAATGTTTTTTTCTCCAGTTATTTAGGTTGCTCTGATATCCTCAAAACCTCTCAAAACCACCACTTAACAGCTGCCTGAATATGCAGGTGTCTGAGTCTCTTTCAGAGGACCAGCTACGAAACCACGTGTTAAAAGCCACAACTTCTGAGAGGCCAAATCCCAAAGAGACTCAGTCTTGCAGTTACTCCCATGTGACACCACATCAGATGCAAAGGATACCCTTACAGCTTCTCTGCCAGATCACAACCCTCCCGGCCTTTACAAAGGCCTTCTCTGCAGACTGTGCCTCCACATGTAAGTTGAAGAAGCTACCTGGGAAAGATCTCTCCAAATCTCACCAAAGTTAAATCCACACTGCAATAGCTGAAGGGAATATAGGACAAGGTCCTACCTCTTCTCCTTTTCTATCTTATCTCCATTTGAACTTCCTCAGTTATTCAGTAATACTTAAATATTAGCCAAGCAATAGAGAAAGGCCAACTCCCAGTCTGGTGCTTAGAGAACTCACCTGGGATGGAAGACCACAAGGTTTAAGCTTTTGCCCTTTCTGAATGATTATATGCTTGCTAAGCTTTGACAGGGAAAGGAGGAATGCAATTTAATGTGCATTCAGAAAGATATTATAATTTTTGTTATTTCAATGTGAATTTATCAACCAGTATTTCAACAGACTCTTCCCTCAAGTTTCAGGCATTTAGAGCACTCTCAGTCATCCTTACTTGAATATAGATGGTGAACTAAGCTACCAAAAGTGAACAGTATCTGAAATGTGCATTGCCATCACTACCTCGGACTCTAACTCCTAAATCTTAACTTGGTCCCTCCTTGCTCTCCCAGCTGCAAGTTTTGGGAATCATGCAAGGCCACAACTGGCAGTCTGGTGCACAACAGCACAGCAGCCAGCAAAAGGGAATGACTGCTCCTACAGCGATCCTCGCAGCTGGGGCTGCAGGACACAAACAAGCAAGAGCAAGTGACAACGATCTTCAATGCCACAGCACAACAGTGTGCAGGAACTCGGTAAAGCTGCATTTTCAATACAGCCATGTGGAAAAGGCAGTCTCTTCTGAGTGAAGCCTGTTCACTGCTTCTGTCCTGCACATGGCATTTCTTTACACCAACACTGGAACAGGTTGCCCAGAGAGGTGATGGAAGCACTGCCTCTAGTGACATTCAAAATCAGGCTTGATGGGGCTCTGAGCAACCTGATCTAGTTGAGGATGTCCCTGCTTGGCACAGCAGGGGTGGACTAGACGACCTCTAAAGGTCCCTTCCAACCCAGTGAATTCTATGAGTTCTGTGATAATAAACCTTTCTGGAGTGCTTTTCCCACAGTGACACACATACACGTGCTTACATTTGGAAGGGGGTGGGGCAGGTAGCAAACCAAATAAACCCCCACAACTGGGAATCTAGCAACACTGAACTTCATCTTGAGGATTTTTGCCTTTTTACTCAGCTGGTAAGGCTTCCAGTCAGTATGACCATATTTCTCTGAGACCTGGAAACATGCCCATAAGAACTCAAGGAATTTGCACACATGGACATTTCAGATCAAGGTCTGAATTTAGCAATAAAATGTTCTCCTGGCTCCACTTTCTTCTCTTCAGTTTTATTCAAAAGGATTTGGCAAAGTGACATTGCATGAGCTGGATAAAAGGAGCTTAAAATGCTAAATTTTGGATTATGTTCCCACAAAATACCCAAAAAAGCTCCCAGGGAGCATAAGATTGTCAGCCTATCAGCATCTGTAGAGTCAGTCAAGCTAGTGATAATCTAGAACACAAATACCATAGCAGCACAGTCAAACCCACACTGATACAGAGGCTGAATCAATGCTGTAACATCTACATTTCAGCAGGAGGCAACTGCAGCACTTACCTTTCATTTCTTCTAGAAATACTCCTCAGCTTCATGCGTGGACTGTTGACCTATACAGGTTCACATCTCTTCCTACAACCCTGCTACCAAACACTGGTGAGAGTCAAGTAACGGGAAAGCTCAAAGGTGCAGCGGCTGCCTGACGTAAAAACTCTTCCTGTTTTTTTGGACCCAGTCTGCATGGTGATGCAGCTGGATAAAAATCCTAGGTAAAGAGGGAGAACTTTTCACATATTTGGTTTCTATGGGTCTAACCTCTTAATTAAGGGTAATTCACACACAAGCAAACTCCCCACTGAGCCCCAGCACCACATACTGAGAAGCACCTGGGATTCACTTCCCCAGGCAAAAGCAAACCTATGTGTCTTCTATAAGAAGGCATCTCACAAACGAGTTTTATTGTACTTTCTCTGTCCCTCTTTCCTGACCTGGAGATGTGCTCTCGGTGGCCACATGTCCTTTAAATGGCTTGTATTCACATCATTATAGAAAACTTACATGCCTTAAAGATTGTTTCTCCTGCTGTTTTCTTTCCCTCTCCATATCTTGCCCTTTGCTCTGTGCCTCCTGCCCAAGCTTTCTGACTTGAGATTGGTTGTTTACTTTCATATGCTTTTATTTTCCCTGGAAACACTCTGGCCTGAACATCCCACTCTGCAAAGCTGTCCCCTCCCCCACTCTCTTTTAGGCTAGTAAGAACCCCATGCATTACTGGCTAAAAACTACCTGTTTAGAGAAGTCTGTGCATTTTCAAGGTATCTGCTGTTGCTTGTCATGTACTTGGTCAGCTGACCTCACATTCTCCTGACCTCTACACTGATTCTAGGGTTCTGGTTTCTCACAGGTTTTGCAATTGCATTTAGCCTTTCTTTTGTGCTCTGAAGACAAAAATCAGGAAGACTCATTCACACCATCTCAATGCTCAAGACTCCCAAACAGACATGCTACTCAGAATCCCTCTGCCACCACCAAACTTCAGCAGAATTTGCATATCGTATAATCCTGTATCATCATCCTGTAAGGGGTGGGGAAATGTCAGGTATGGTCACAGTGTAGAGCTATCCTTCCATCTGTCTTCCCAACAAACAGCCCTTAGCAAGCAAACCACTGGGAACAATGAAGTCCTGTCTCTTGTACACCAAGAACCATACACCTCAGAGAAGCTACTGTAAACACTTCACACATAACAGCCTTAGCTGTAATGCTCTTTTGCTCAAGACAACAGAACTTGAACAATCAATTACAAGTTACTTTTGGGTGGCAGTGAAGGGACAGCAGAGGAAATATAGCTCAGTTTCAGTGCTATGCTTACCCATGTATCCCTGGACTGTCCATATTAAAACATTGTGAGAGCAGGTATGCATACCTGACAAAACAAAGGGCTGCTTGATAACATCACAGAAACACCAGCAGCCTGGCAAGGAATGAAAAAAAAAAGTGGGTGGGGAGGGGAAAAAAAAAAAGTGGGATTGGTGGCACAAACAATGGGGCTGTTTGCTCAAGCAGGATGTGCACTGCTATCTGCTAACCTTTTTCTGTTAATATCAACGAAGAACAGTTTCTGATGGGTGGCTAATATAGGTCTTCTGGAAATTGAACTAGAGTCATCATCAGAAGCCCAAACCTCAAGAAAACAGTTACACAGATAATTTTAGCCTCTGAAATATGCTATGCCTCTGAACCAAAAAGTTAAAAGAATCATTAATAAGACACAGACCTCTAACCTCTGAGCATCAAGTCTTCAATTTTCTAGTTTGATTTTTCTAGTTTTAGGTGGAATTTAATTTCTTGCTTTGTATTAGATTACAAACAATGGTCTAATTTTCAGATTCCTACCATTACCAAGCACAAAGCAATATCCAGAGCTTTCTAACTTGCTTGGTTAGCATCAGCGGGTAAAGAGAGCTGCGGCTACAAGCAGGTTCACAGATGTAAATGGAAGTCCTACAGCCATTTTCCAAGACAGACTGAGATTAAATATTAAAAATTTAAGACCAGGAAGCCTCTACTGATGGCTGTGTACCTACTTCCACTAAATGCCGAACAGCAGCATGAAATCAAGTCAGTGGTCTGATGAAAAATGGCAGGTAGATAAAAGCAATTCAAGAGGCACACATATATGAAAGACATTATTCGAAAGGCAAGAAAATGGTAAAAAGGAGGAAGTGTTAACACTCTGCAATACGCAGTTATGAATAACTCCAGAGGTTCCACTGAATCCCACTGTTGCTAAGGAATTGTTCTGCCATCTATAAAAATAATTAACATTAGCAGCATCGTTTAACATTTCAGTTAGCTACAATTAACTGTTCGCATTAGGAAGCTGACTGCCGGATGTCTGTAGTGGTTTTAATCACACAGAACTACCATGACCGTACTTGGGAGCTGAGGCAACCCACTTGTAAGCAGCACATGCTAAGCCTCATGTCACTTCAAGAGATACTTATTATAATACTATAGCTTACAGCAAGCAGTGTGGGTTGTACAGTACATTGATTTACATGTGTCATCACCCAGAATGCCATCCCAATTGATGCCTAATTTGGTTGCCATATCAGGGTGGATATTTTAGCTTGGAGTAGTAAGTGGCAATGATGATAACACGTTTTCTTTGCCACTTACAAGCCAACATTTTGCAAAGCACCAGTTACTCAAAAGAGCATGAGAGGTGCAGCCTTTGAGCCAGTAACACAACAATCCTTGGCACAGGTCCTGAGGTCAGTACAGGGTCACCACTGACCATCCGCTTTCCCGGCTCATCGCGACAGTCTTAACTGACTGCAGAGGTCACCGCTGAGCAACATGCAGTAATCCTCCTCCTCCTCCCCTCGATCTCTCGAGCTAATCTGCCAGCAGGGCACAAGCAGGCAGCCAGGACTTGGTCTCCTCCTCTGCAGTGCATGAACATCTAGGCACAGAAGGTAGTCTGAGCAACGGAAAGCTTTGGGGAAGCTCAGATGTGGCCATGCCCTATCAAGGCTGCGTTAAACTCTACAGCAATGCCTCATGATATATTCCTCAGATGATAAACTCGTTTTGTACATCACCACTTTCCAGCACTGCCAACAGACAAAATCCTGAAAAGAACCATCTACAGAACTGATATGGAACACGTGGAATCAGTGTTGGCAGCGTATGTCTCCTTCAATATGCTTCTTTCCATACTTCCGCACAACCCTTTAATTTAGAGCCTTGTGCAGCTGCACTATGATCCCAACTGCAATTCAACTCATATTTTTGCACTACGGGGCTTTAAAAAAACAACACACTAAACAGAGAAGTCTCCGACTGCTGTCCCCTTAGCGCTCAGCAGAGCCGGAGAAGGTACGAACTGCTGCAGCAGAGATTTTTATCTCCAGGTTTCCATGTTGCCACACCCTCCGAAGCGCCGGGCGAAGACAGGCGACCGGGCGCACGCAGCCCCATGAATGAAGCCCTCGTGGAACACGCCAAAGCTGGGTCGCGGTAACCTATACCGCGAGGGGCAGGCAAACAAGGCAGAGGCCGGTCCGCTACGGATGGCGCCCAAATCTCCTTGGCCGGAGGAGCTGCACCGGAGCAGCGTGGCTGACAGGGGTCGGGTTAAGCTCCCCGGGGGTGGACTGGTCCACCAGGAGCTAATAGCGGATTTTAGGTAATGTGCTCCTTAAGTTTTCCCCTCCAGCTCGAAGTGCCCTTGCCCTGCTGCAGGGGGGTGTGACACCGAAACCCAGCAGCGCGGCGCCGTGCAAATGGAAGGCCACCGCCCCCTCCCGGGGCGCAGCGACGGCCGGCAGCACCGCCGCCCCCAGCTCCGGCCTTGGGGCGTCCAGCTTCCCTGCCAAGGATCACAGCTCAACGGCGACTCCGCAAATGCTGGGGAACTAAAGGCCATTTCCGACGGAACAAGCGGCAGCGGGGCGCAGGCAACGGGAGCTCGTCCGCAGCGCGGCGAGAGATCTGCCTCGGGCCTCCTTTGAGACTATGTGCCAAACCTTGCCCCGCTCCAGGCGGGCATCCGATTTCCGCCGCCCCGGTATTTTGTCAGCGATACCCCGAGCACGATCGGTGTGCTCCCTGCCTCGGCTACCCTCCTTTCTCCGGGAAGTTCACGCAGACCGCTGGCTGCCGGCAGTTTACCCGCAGGTGACGGGCAGGCTCCCGGCCGGGGCAGGCGGCAGGCTGGGTGCGGCGGGAGGCGCTGCCGCAGCCCCGCCCGAGGCGGCCACACGCTCCCGCCCGAGCCGGGGGCGCCGGTCCAGCACCGCGGCGGGAAGTGAACGGAGAAGACAGAGGAGCGGGGAAACAAACAAAAAATTTAAAGCCCCCAAACCACGCAAAACGCAAAGCAAAAAGAGGTCGGCGGGGGCGCCAGGCGCGCCGCCGGCCGGGTTCATCTGAGGACAAGCTCTCGATCGCTTCCTCCCTCCCCCTCCCTTCGCCGCCGCTGACCTGTGTGCACCCGGTAGTGCGCCTTGAGGTGGGAGGACTTGCCGTAGACCTTGCCGCAGCCGTTGTAGGGGCACTTGTGCCGCTTCTCGGCCACCAGCTTCCCCTTGGGAGCGGCCCCGGCGGCTCGAAGGCGAGGGGGCGGCCCCGGCGGCGGGCTGCGAGGCGGGCTAGAGCCTGGCTCGGTGGCCGCGTCGCTGTCGGAGCCCGCGTCCTCGTCGGGGCTCTCCACGCTGTCGCTGCAGACGGAGGGGGCGGGAAGCGGCCGGTACTTGTTCAGCTCCAGCAGGCTCTTGGCGATGGCCAGCAGGGCGCAGTAGTCCTTCCAGGCGTCGCGGGGGTCGCGCAGTTCCCGGGCCGCCTCCTCCTCGTCCGGTACCTTCAGCCGCGCTGATTCGGGCACGGCAGAGCGGTTTGAGATGGAGACCAGGCACTGCGCCGCCACAAAGTCCACGTAGGCGACAGCCGACATGGTGCGAACGCGCCCCGACGACGAAGGGCTACGGGCGCCCTCAGTGTTCGCCCGCCGGGCCGGCTGCGCCGCCACCACCCATGGCCCGCCCGCGGCGCCGGGGTCTCTAAGGCGCGCGGGGAGGAGAAAGGGGAGTAAAAATAAACACCGGGGCGCCGGGCAGGTCTCTCACCGCCGCCCCCCGGGGGCGGCGCGCAGCCGGCAGGGGGGAGTGCCGCCCTCCGCCCGCGCGGCCGGCCCAGGTCCGGCGCAGGGTCCGGGGGAGAGGAGACTGCCCGCCGCCGCCCTGCCGCCTGCCCCACGTACCCCGCGCCGCGAGCCGCCCGCGTGCTCCTGCCCGGGGACGGCCGCGCCGAGTCCCATCACGTCAGGTTCGGAGCCCCCTTCCCGCCCCCCCGATTGGTCAGCGGGCAGGGCCAGCCGGCTCTGTTTACCTTCTCCCCCCGCCACTCACAGCGCCCCTTTTCTAGGGGGGGGTGTGTCCGCCGGGCGGCGCCGCCACCAATCCCCACGCTCCCTCCCCAGGCCGCGTGCTACTCCGGGCGCCCCGCCGCGCCCGCTTAAAAGGGCGATACCGGGGAGACGGGTGCGTTGGGGAGCAGCAGCTTCATCCGTGAAGCTGGAGGTGCGCGGCCGGCCGCGGCCGCTCCTCAGGCGAGTTGGCGGCATCCCTCGGCCGGGGTCTGTGAGAGGCAGATAGCCCGAGTCAGCGGGGCCACGCGGCACCGAACGGGTTAAGTTCCTCCCTGGAAGCCCTACAGTCCCAGCAACCGGCTGGCCAATGGAAAGTGAGCCGGCTGATGTCACTGGCAAGGCCCCCGCCAATCAGCGCGAGGCTCCGAAGGGTGAGCAACACTTGTAAACCCGGCGGGCGCCCGCGAGCTGCCCGCCCCCTCCCTCTGCCGCGCGGGGTGCGGCGGGGCATCCAATACGCACCTCGGGCGCTGCCGTGTTCCTTTCCCTGCCAATGTCACTGCCCGTGCTCCTGTCCCCTGCTTGTACCCCGGCCGGTGGGGGGAGAGTGGGCTTCCTGTGCCGGGGCAGGTGGGGGGAACGCCCCTGCGGAGCGCGGGTTGTATGACTGAGGCGTGAATCGGAACCGCTATGTGAAGCTGTCCACCTGCCTCGCGTCTGGTCTGTCTGGGCTCTGGGGGCAGGAGGCATAAGGACTGGCCTTGTGCAGGAAGCGGGCGCTCGCCCACCCCGCGAAGCCTGCCGAAAGACCCGATGCCATTCTACATTGCGTTGTCACAACGTCACCCCTGAGACGCACAGTTCCTTCAGATCGAGCGAACGTAGGTGGCGGGCGCCGTAGGGAGAGACCCTGCGATAACCGGCCTGCGGCCGCCTAGGAAACTTAGCTCATGGCACAGCTGTATCGTGGCACTGCTGTGTGGCTGCGAGGGCGCTGCGGGTCGGTCTGCGAACAGAGGGCAGGTCAGTTAAAGGCGTTTCCTATCACCCAGCTCAAACGAATTATCAAATTCTGAGAACCGGCATCTCTACTCAAGTAACGTATCCCCCAGCTACAGCAAATGCAGAGCCTGCAGCACGCTGCAAAGCTTAGCTGACCTGCACTCCACAAGAGGAAAGTGGAAAATAATTTTCTCGATCAAACGCTATTTAAAAAAGAGGAAAGAAACTGCCACTACCTATAACCAGGAGCGCATAAGTTTCTATGTTTTGGTGTTCTACAAGCATCAGGCGAGAGTGCTAGAGGGAAACAGCTCCTGTCTCTGGGATAATGTATGTAGGCCTCTCTACAGCGTTAGTCAAAGTAAAAAGAGGGTGTCTCTGAAATCGTTTTGTAACTGCAGAAACACTCCAGTTTTCTGGAGTGAGAATTTTTACTCTCCTTTTGTGAACAGCAGCCCAATGAGAGCAGTGGCAGCCCAAGGTCCTAACTGAACCACACTGTCTTCAGCAGCAGCCTACCCTTTCTCACAAAACCAGAGGGCTGTGTGTACTGCTATTAATCCCTTTAACTGCATGTGGAAATAATGGGGAAGTGGATACAGAAAAGAGACAGCATTGCCATCTTCCTGTAGGAAGTAAAAGCAAGCAGATGTCAGCCATTTTGTACACTAGCACACTAAATCTTGAGGTACAGCCTTGGGCAATAATAATCCTTTGTCACAGATAATTGGCATCAGGCTGAAATAATTTTGCAGAACATAGCTGGGATGGGGGAACACGCACAGTACCATCCAAAAGAACTAGTGGCCACATCTGTAACTGGATTGTGTGTAGAGTCATGGCGATCAAATAGAAACATGGAGCAGAAAAAATTACCTAACAAGGCAGCCATCTAGAGATGTCACTTTTGCCATCTTCTCAAAGCATTTTTCTCAGCTCATCTGGCATCCATTGGCCTCTGATATTTACAAGGCATCAGGCAGAGGGAAGAGGCTGTAATCCCCAGATACTTCGTGAAGGAGGAACAGAAGGTTTTGCCATTCCTGTACTGCTAACTCTGTTGATAAATATGTCTTCTCTTTAGTACTGGTTCCTACAACTTTATTTTTCTTTCAGAGGGGCAGTAGTGTTTTCCACAGAAAACTGCCCCCCTGGTTTATTATTCTGAATATCTGGGATGTAGCTCTGAGTTGCCTGTTTGCCATCTTTTTCCATGACACTTTCAGAACTTCTTTGGCTGGCGCCATGCATGAGTTTGCACTAGGAGATATTGCTGTCCACCTTTCGGAGGATGGTAACATCTCCTAGTTGCTTCTCAGAAGATGACTTCCCCAATCCAAGGCTAATCATTATGTTTTCAAATCTTTGATTACATACCTGTGACATTAATTCAGGGAGAGAAGCGTTAATAACCAAAACAGGGAAAAAAAAAAGTCTTTTTATGCTTGGTAGCTTTTTTTTTTTTGAGCTAACTCTTGGCATGTAGTTTAAAGACTAGAAAATAATCTGTGGCCATTTCTGTAATGAGGATACATACTGAGCTTTTACAGTCTTTCCAGTATGCCTCCAAGAATACAGTGCCTGTTGAAGACAAAATAAAACCTTTCCTTTTCGTGTATGTAGTAGTCCAAAGTTTCAAGACTCCAAGTTAATTGGGTACAAATGACACTTGGCAACTGATAAAAATGAAATTTTATACTTGGGACATGATGTCAAGGCTACTTTCTCAACAACACACAGGTGCAGAACAGGATTGTGCTTGCAAACTCCTTTGTCTTCAGACATACATGAGGGCCATAACTTGAATCTGGCTGTGTTGATGGTAACATTTTGCTTTGGTTTCAGAGCATCCATTTAATCCATATCTCAGTTTTTAAGTCACAGCAAAGTGCTTCTTTTCTCTTTTTTTTCTTCAGTACCTAGGCTAAACAAGGA
The DNA here is from genome assembly GCA_015227895.2 of Colaptes auratus. Lineage (NCBI taxonomy): Eukaryota > Metazoa > Chordata > Aves > Piciformes > Picidae > Colaptes > Colaptes auratus. The sequence continues at coordinate 54,607,512 of CM026897.1, read as the reverse complement.
TTATTATTGTGGCTTGTAGGGATAACAGCTTAAACCCACTACAGGATGTCAATATAGCCCTGATACCTTGGGCACCTTCAGCACCAAATGGCACTCTTGGAGTGATCTGCAGCCTTCGGGAACCCTCAAGTGTTTGTAACTCCAAAAACCTCTTCATGTAAGTTACCTTCCGTGACACTGTGACCAAGAAGACTTTGTTTTGAGGAGCAAGCATGCAAAGACCATCATGAGTCAGTCATTTGGCTTCAAACATTGTTCAGCTGCTTGCTGTGGGCTCTTCTGCAGAGCACAGGAGTTTCTTTTATAACAACATCTTCCTTTCAAAACAACATAAAGACATCCATCCTGTTTCTGTATTAATATTTGTTAGTATTTTGAAGGGGGGAGTTTTTAAGATTTAGTCCAGTTTCTGCTTTAACTTCATTCTCCAGGGCTCTTGAAACTATGTGTGGTATAAGCTCCATATGATTTGACAAGATGCTGAGGACTGATCGATGGTTAGAAAGTGACTGAAATAATATTCAGAGATAAATGGCCTGTTTTCTGACCTGTGTTCTTAAAGCCTGTGACCATGCTAAAAGTTTGCTACATGATTGATAGTCTGGCAGCATCACAGAATGGTCCTCCAGTGGTCATGTAATGATGAACATATTGTGAAGTATTTTACATGTATGTGGTATCTTGCATAACAGTCTATTGCCCCTATTGCCTGCATATATTACCAGGAAAATACAGAAAATTGGACAACAGCAGCTGACCATTCTGAAGCCAGACATGGTAGGAAGTGTTTTAACCATTTGAAGAAATGTATCACAGTATCACCAAGGTTGGAAGAGACCTCAAAGATCATCAAGTCCAACCTGTCACCAGAGACCTCATGACTATACCATGGCACCAAGTGCCACATCCAATCCCCTCTTGAACACCTCCAGGGATGGTGACTCCACCACCTCCCTGGGCAGCCCATTCCCAATGACGAATGACTCTTTCAGTGAAGAACTTCCTCCTCACCTCAAGCCTAAACTTCCCCTGGCACAGCTTGAGACTGTGTCCCCTTGTTCTGATGCTGGTTGCTAGAGAGAAGAGGCCAACCCCTTCCTGGCTACAACCACCTTTTCAGGTAGTTGTAGAGAGCAATGAGGTCACCCTTGAGCCTCCTCTTCTCCAGGCTAAACAATCCCAGCTCCCTCAGCCTCTCCTCATAGGGCTTGTGCTGAAGGCCTCTCACCAGCCTTGTTGCCCTTCGCTGGACACGTTCAAGTGTCTCGATGTTCTTCCTAAACTGAGGGGCCCAGAACTGGACACAGTACTCAAGGTGTGGCCTAACCAGTGCAGAGTACAGGGGCACAATGACTTCCCTACTCCTGCTGGCCACACTCATGTGTCTCAGTCTTTTGTCCACAAGGTGGACAAAAAGTTGCTTTGTAGAGCCATCCAAAGTAACAGAAACCTTTGGATTCAACTTTTGGGAATCAGAAAGGGAAAATCAGAGTCGGTGCAGCTGACTTCCATAGAAAGACTTGCAAGACACAGTAAGTATCCTGAAACTAGTTTTTACACTAGCATACTGGCCTTCAATTTCAAAAGCAACTATACAGTAGAAAGCTATTGATAGAAGACACTTCTGGCATTAAAATCCAGGAATATGAAGATTCATGGTCTCAAAATTTCTTTAGAAACAAGCGTTGTGGATAGAGTTCTGTTGGAGAATATGTTCTGCTCCTGTACTACTCAGTGTAGCAACTGACTTGCTGTTTGCAGACTTAAGGTTCCTCTGTTCTTATGTTTAACTTCCTCTAGTGTAATTCCATCCACATTCTACACGGTGGTACTGATTGCAGATCTTGGTCTTGAGCTCTTTTTACTGTCTCCTGAATCACCGCTGTTGTCTTTATCTGTGACCAATTCTGCTGATCCCAAACCTTAGAAAGAAGGATGACTCCTCCCTCCTAGGGCTTACCTTTGCAGGTGGTTAAGTACTCAGGGGATATCTATGCCCATGTAGGCACCAGGGATGTGGATTTAAACTCTGAGTAGTGGTAGCAGTGTAGCCATGGCAGCATAGGATAGTTGCTTGAGTGCACACCCAGATGGATTTTACAGCCTGCATCAGACAGCATCCTTCAGTGCACATAGGGGTGTGTGAATCTCAAGTTCAGCTAGACTAATGTTAATTTGGGAATGTCTGTTTTTGACCGCAGCAAAGACATCCCATGAAAAATAAACTGGTGGCAGGGCCAGCACACAACATACATGGTTAATGTGGACTAGGGACCCGCCTCAGTTTACAGCTAAGTTTCAAGGATGTGATTCCACTTGATTCAAAAGTTCACATGGTTTTAATGAACTGATCAAAAAAATATTCCAGCCCTTGCTTTCTCAAGTTTTGTACCACTGTTCCAGATGAAAACAGCTTTTTGTTATCTCTGTCAGGTACTAGCGGGTTGGAGATCTTCAGGTTAGTTTGTTAAGTGCCTTGTATGCAAGGCCTCTAAAACTTCCTGATTGATGCTGATGCAACAGCAAGTGTTTGTGGCAGCTCTGCTGTTCCACCATGGAAGGTTGTCATGGTGGTACGATAGACAGAATAACCACCATTGGGCAACTCACCCCCTGAACAAAGCATTGCAGTATTTAATTTTTTTAAAGGAAAGATTAAATGGGGAGAGAGAGAGAGAAACACGGTGATCTGAAGCACAGTCCGGGTGCTTTGAGGAAAGTGTGAGGTCTTCAATACTGCAGATACTTGCCCTGGCCAGAGGGTCAGTCACAGACCTCCAGCTTGGCCCCTCCACCCAGCGCCAGAGGGCTTCTCTGTCAGCTCCAGTGTGCCTGCCACCGGGCGCAGGTGCCGCTGGACAGCATTGCCTGCCCCCGCTGATCTGCCCGCAGCCCCGCTCCGCACTGCGGGCTGCAGGCGTACGTGCGGCGCCAGCAGAGGTGGGTCCCACCGCAACGCCGGCATTGCCGCTTTAAGGCGTCGGAGGAGGCTGGGGGGACGCAGGCAGGCGAGTTCATCTGAGGACACAGCCCCAGTTCTCAGAAATCCCCGCGCTGCGGGAACATCGAGCTCCCATTACCGCAGTTGAACAAACTGCCCTAGATCGGGGGTGCCGGGCCCAGCTCCCCCCCGCCCGCGACCGGACCACGTGAGCCGCGTGGAAGCAGCCCCCCCGCGGCCCCCGCACCCACGGCCCCCGCACCCGCTGCCGAGGTGACACCGCCAGCCCCAGGGCTTTGCGGCTGTTCTCCTCCCGTGCTGTATCACAGCTTTTTTATTGCATTGTTGTTGGGGATTTTTAACTGTCAGTATTCCTCTCGACTTTATTTTTTTCAGAGGGGAGGCCCCTGCGAGCCCACGGCGTCATCCTTCCCAACCCGCGCCGCGGCCATTGCCACGAAAACATAGGAGTACATACAAATTACTTACGTTTTATTCGGCTATATATTTATTACTTTAGACGTGCATACGTTATAACACTAAAATACATAATAGGTAGGTCTACACTGTACATACATATAATTTTAAAATAGATACGCACCTTATATGCATCCCATTAAATAATTACGCACGTGTATTTCATGTATAGTTACATATATACACGCATGTGTACGACATACACGCACATGAGAAATGCAATGTACACATATTTAAATAACAAATGGATAAAATAAATGCCCTTTTTTTATCTTTTTGTTTGTTTTGCTCGGGGGCGGGCTGCAGAGCATCGCACCACAGACAAAGCGGGCTGCTGGGGAGCCAGGGGCGCAGCGGGGGTGCTGAGGTTTGCAGCCTGCGGGCGCACGCTGTTACTGGGGAGTGCGTGAAGGTTTTCTAGGGGGGGCGGGTATTACAACCACCTCATCGGGCTGCTGCGGGTTATTAATAGCGCCGCGGCAGCGCCTCTACGTGTGCGGAGCAGATGCCCCAGTCCCAGTATCCCTCTCCCGCTCCTCCACCCACAGCCCACCCTCCTCCTCCTCCTCCCGGAAAGGGGACGGGCGTCCCTGCCGCTGGCTCCGCCTCGCCTCACCTCAGATGCCCTCGGCCGCCGCGCGCGCTCGCCGGCCGCCTCCATCTTACGCTCGCCCGCCTCCGCCGTGGCGCGGGGAGGGCCACGGCCTCCGCTAACATGTCCGCCGTCCCTCACGCCCTCTGGGCCTGCTGGGCTCGGGAGGAGGGCGGGCGGGGGCGATATAGCCCTGTCTTCCCCTGCTCATCCCCTCCCAGCTCTTGGCATCCCCCATTTCCCTCTTCCTAAATCAGGAAAGCGCCCGGACATCCACGGGCTTGTGGCTTCCTTTGCTGGGTGCTGTGGCTTTATTTTGCGAAAAGGCGGCGTTTCGCTGCAAAGGCACCTGAACGGGTTTGAAGTTTTCGTTTCTCGAGCAGCGTTAACCCATCACTGAAGTGCCCTCAAACGGAGACCATGCCACATTACCCCATCACCAGAACTGAGGTGATGCCACAGTAACCCATCACTTGCTACTGCAGTCCTTTAACCACAGAGCCAAGATCCCCACACACATCTTAGCGTGGCACCTGGCCTCAGTCAATGCGCAGATCTTGAAAGTGTTAATTTTCTGCAAAACCTGCAAAGGTAATACAGCAAGTTATTCCCCTTCAACTTAATTGTTCAGGATTTTCTGCAGGACAACAGCTCCAGGTGAGAAGGTGTCAGGGAGCAAGAAGGTGTCGGAGCATGAGAGGCAGGAAACAATCTGGGGAATCCTTGTGTCGTATATTCTGAATATCTGTAAATATCTGTGAATGTTTTCCAATACAGTATTTGCTTTCAGTTACAGGCAGAAATCAGTCTCCATTCCCTTGCCTTTACTGGTATTTTTTCATCAGAAATAAAAGATGTGTTGGGGGGGGAGTGGGTGCTGTCTGACTTTGCATTTGACTTTTTTAGCATTCTGTCTGAAATTGAAGACATCTTTATTTTTCTCCCTGGACAGTTGTCCTCAGGAAGCAAGGACCTTTTGCCCATCTCCCACCATTTTGTTGCTACTACTGCAAATCCTCCAGCAGTGCAGGTCCTGCAGATCTAGCATAGGCTGGCTTTGGAGCTTTCTCCACTACAGTCCTGGGAAGCCATGCTGGGTGCTGTAACTGAAAGAGTACTGGCAACTAAATTTACAATAATGTAATTGCCACTCTTGGTGGCATTATGCAGTTCAGTTCTGAAGGTTTTAGTTCATCAGTTAAAATGCTTTCTGGATAAAATGAGTATCTACAAAGCAGCTTTGCAGAAAAGGCCCTGGGGGTCCTCACGGACACTAAATCGAACATAAGCCAGTAATGTGTCCTTGCAGCAATGAAGGTGAATGGCACCCTGGGCTGCACAAGGAGGAATTTTGCCAGCAGGTCAATGGAGGAGGTCCTTCCTCTAACCTCAGCACTAGCATCCTATAGTACTCCATCAATTTCTGGGCTCCCTAGTACAAAAGAGGCATGGATATACTGAAGCAAGACTAACAAAGGGCTGTGAAGAAGGTGAAGGCACTGGTGCATCTCTCCTATGAGATAAGGCTGAGAGAGACAAGACCATTCAACCTGGAGCACAGAAGGCTCAGGAGGGATCTTATTAATGTATACAAATACCTGAAGTGAGGGTGCAGAGAGGATGGACCCAGGGTCTTTCCAGTGGTGCCAGTGACAAGGCAAAAGGCAATGGGCACAAACTGAAACACAGGAGGTTCCCTCAGAACATCAGGAAACACTTTTCTATGTGATGGTGACTGAGCACTGTCACAAGTTGCCCAGAAAGGTGTTCATCTCACCTGGACACAGTCCTGGGCAGCTGGCTCTAGATGTCCCTGCTTGAGCAGAGGGCTGGATGAGATCACCTCCAGAGGTCCCTTCTAACTTCAACCATTCTGTAAACGTATAGCTCGATGGGTCATTCAGTTCAGGTTCAGAGTCAGTGTTTGCAAAAACATTAAAAAAGAAACTGTTTAAACACAGAATCATAGCATTGTTTCTGTTGGGAAAGCCCTTTAAGATCACCAAGTTCAGCCATTATCTAACCATAATCTAATTCTACCAAGTTTGGTGCTATTCCATGTCCCTTAACACCGCATCTCTGCATCTTTTAAACACCTCCAGGGTAAGTAATTCAACCACCTCCCTAACCCTAGCCTATTCCAGTGTTTCATAACCCATTTAGTGAAGAACTCTCTTCTAATAAACAGTCCTCTGGCATAACTTGAGATTATTTCCTCTCATCCTGTCACTTGTTACTAGGGTGAAGAAACCAAATCCCACCTAACTACATAACAACCTCCTTTGATGTAGCTGTAGAGAGCAATGAGGTCCCCCTTCAGCATCCTTTTCTCCAGACTAAACGACTCCAGTTCCCTCAGCCACTTCTCATAAGACCTGTTCTACAGACCTTCACCAGCCTCATTTCCCTTCTCTAGACATGCTCCAGCATGTCAGCGCGCTTCTTGTAATTGGGGTTCCAAAACCGAACACAGTTCTGGATGTGCAGCCCCACCAGTGCTGAATATAGAGTTCCTAGAGTGTGTAGAGAATAACTTATTAATGCAATTACCCTAGGAGTGTACCAACTAGCGAGGGTACACTCCTGAACTTACTACTTGTGAACAGAGCAGGACTTGTGGGGGAAGTGATGGATGGAGGCTGTCTTGGGCATAGTGATCATTAAACGACAGTTTTCAATTCTCGGGGAAGTGAAAAGAGGGGTTAGTAAAACTGCTACCGTGGAATTCTGTTCAGGAGCCTGATTGACAAAGTCCCTTGGGAGGCAGTTCTCAAGGGTAAAGGAGTCCAGGAAGGATGGACATGCTTCAAGAAGAAAATCTTAAAGGCCTAGGAGCAAGGCTGTGCCCAGGCACTGAAAGGCAAGTTGGAGGGGAGGAAGTTGGGGGCCTGGCTTTGGCTGGAACTCAGAAAGAATATGCTCTGCCTGTGTGGCAGAGAGGGACCTGAAAGTACTGACTGACAAGAGGATGGGTATGAGCCAGCAGTGTGCCCAGGTGGCTAAGAGGGCCAACAACATCCCAGCCTGTATTAGAAACAGTGTGGCCAGTGGGACCAGAGGAGAACAGGTCCTGCGGGGGGAAGCTGAGTGAGCTGGGGCTCTTTAGCCTACAGGAGAGGAGGCTGGGGGAGACCTTGTTGTGCTCTGCAGCTACCTGAGGGGGAGTTGTAGAGACGTAGGCACTGGTCTCTTCTCACCATTAACTAATGATACGAGAGGGAGTGGCCTCAGCTGTGCCAGGCGGGGTTTAGGCTGGAAAATTTTTTTCACAGAAAGGGTTGTCAGGCACTGGAGTGGGCTGCCCAGGGAGGTGGTTGAGTTGCCATCCCTGTTTAAAAGCCATATAGATCCAGTGCTTGGGGATATGGTGTATTGACAGACTTGTTGCAGTGGGCAAAACAGCTGGACTTGTTGATCTCAGAGGTCCTTTTCAGCCTGGATGATTCCATGATTCTGTGATGCTGTAACCACTTTCCAGGTCCTGCTGGCCACACTGTTCCTAACACAGGCCAGGATGCTGTTTGCCATCGTGGCCACCTAAGCCCATTGCTGGCTTATGTTCAGCCATCTGTTAACCAGCACCCACAGGCCCTTTTCTGCTGTTCAGCTTTCCAGCCACTCTACCCCAAACTTACAGCATTGCATTGGGTTGCTGTGGCCCAGCTCTCTATTATTTCATGACTGCTGTGCCCAAGATGCTCCCCAGTCATTACATCACCCACAAGACTTTCCCTGCTTACAAACAGCAGGTCCAGCAGGACACCTTCCCTAGTTGGCTCTGTCACCAGCTATATCTGGATGTCTACTACACACTCCATGAACCTCCAGGAGTGCTCTCTATCTGCTGTGTTGCATTTTCAGCAGACACCAGGAAAATTGAAGTCCCCCATAAGAATTTGGACTAGAGATCATGAGACTTTTCTCAGAGTCCTAAGGAATACTTTTTCTGTCTCTTTATCCTGGTTGGGTGGTGTATATCAGACTCCCACCATGATATCTGCCTTGTTAGCCTTCCCCCTGGTTCCTACCCATAAACACTCAACCATATCATCACTGTAATTTAGCTCAAGACAATGTAAACATTCCCTCTCATTCCTTGCCTATCCCTTCTTGAAGAGTTTGTAGTGAGTGATTCCAGCATGCCAGTTGTGTGACACATCTCACCACATTTCTGTGATGTTTGTTCCCCACGCTGAGCGTGTTAGTGCAAATGCACTTCAGTTGCCCTAATGGTCACACCACTTTTATGCAGGAAGAAGTCCTAATTCCTGCCTGACTTTCTCAGGTCTTCCTGTGCTTACTAACCCATCAATAACCCTTGTGTCTTTGCTGATTTATGGGTCTTCATTCTCTGCCTCCACTGGTGCAGCAGACCAAAAGACCTCACTAGCACACCATCCTTCAAACACTGGTGTGCTGCCCTAGGGCTTACTTCTAGCAAGCCTGGTTTTGTGCTCTTACCCTTCATATCTAATTTAAAGCTCTTTCTATGAACCTTGCTAGCTCCTGGGTTGGAATCCTTTCTCTGCTTTGAGACAGCTGTATCTCATCTGTTGCCAGTAGGCCACCAGGCCTGGTGTCCTGTAAATCAGCCCATGATTAAACAACTCGAAGTCCTGCTCATGACACCAGACTCAGAGCCAGGCATTGATCTACTGGTTCTTCCTGTTTATTCTCTTTTCACTGCCCACAACTGGGGTTCAGAGGAGAACACTACTTATGCTTCTGATCCTTTAACCACTTGTGCCAAGGCCCTGAAGCCTCTCTTCATTGTCCTTGGATTTCCTGTAGCTCCTTAATCACTACCTACTTGAAAGATCAATAGTGGAGTGAGGTCCTTGTATCACTAACTTGAGTCCCAGGAAGGCAGCAGACTTCCCTAAGAAAATGGGTCTGGGCTGCATGTTGGGCCTTCTGCTCCCTTCAGAAGTGAGCCATCTATGACAATGACTCATCTTTTCTTCTTTACTGGAGAGGGCTTACAGGGTGTAGACCAGCTAAACCTCAGCATCTTCTCCAAGCTGGGGGAACCAGCATCCTTGTTGTCATTCACTTCCCCTTGCAGAGTACTGTACCTATTTTGCAAGGGCAGCTGGGAAAGTGGGGTGTGGTTGGAGACTTGACTGCAGGGCTTTTTGCATACAGCATACAGGCACATAAACGCTACACAAATTCATATTTGCAAAGACTGCTCTGCAGCTGACTCTTAATGCTGAGAGAGCTTGAACTCCTTAACTTCTCCTAAAATTCCCTCCCTCGTATCCCAGCTCTGTGCATGTGTTTTATCTATATATAAACTGATGGTGAGAGGCCTTGAGCACAAGCCCTATGAGGAGAGGCTGAGGGAGCTGGGATTGTTTAGCCTGGAGAAGAGAAGGATCAGAGGTGACCTCATTGCCCTCTACAACTACCTGAAAGGTGGTTGTAGACAGGAGGGGGTTCGTCTCTTCTCCCAGGCAACCAGCACCAGAACAAGGGGACACAGTCTCAAGCTGTGCCAGGGGAGGTTTAGACTCGAGGTGAGGAGGAAGTTCTTCACTGAGCGAGTCATTCGTCATTGGAATGGGCTGCCCAGGGAGGTGGTGGAGTCGCTGTCCCTGGAGGTGTTCAAGGGGAGATTGGACGTGGCACTTTGGTGCCATGGTCTAGTTGTGAGGTCTGTTGGGACAGGTTGGACTTGATGATCCTTGGGGTCTCTTCCAACCTTGGTTATACTGTGATACTGTGATTTATATATATATAAACTGATTTTTATATGTATGTATGTATGTATGTATGTATGTATGTATGTATATATATATATATCAGTAAGCATTTGGCTTGTAAACTTGCACAGATTTCAACCTCTGCTAAGAACATCAGGGCAGCAGTATCAAGTCCATCAGGTCCACAGTGTTATCTGTAGCAGTAGCCTAGGAAAGAGTTTAAGAAACTGCTTCAAACAAGCTTCAAAGTAGCTCAGAGGGTTTGTGATTATTTTTTTTTCACTGTTTGATTGCAAAATACTATGACTAGACCCTGGGATCCAGAACAGGTTCCTTCTCTCATTCAAAGTCAAATGGTTTTAAAAAGAAGCATGGAGACACACCTTTGAAAGGAAGGTTGAGTTTCTCCAGCATAGCCCAACAGCCTGAGTGCTTGGTTTCTAGGTGAGAGCTGTGGGTATGAAACTCCATTTCTAAGGTCTGATCACCTGGGGGATGGCCAGAGCCTCAGAATACATCAGGGCTGGGGTCCAGGCTGCAGATCAAGAGCTGGGGGAAGTCCTCCTCTGGCTAAACTGAATAAGACTTAATTTCCAGAGGAGTGTGGCTAAAGGTTCATCGTTAGTATTTTCTTGGCTGTTTGAGAAGTCTTATCACTCAGTGTGCATATTCTGAAAGACTCTCTGAGGCTGCCATTGTAGGGCGGACCAAAGAACACTCTGCTGTGGCTCCTGAGATAGTTGATGTCAAGTCAGTTCCAGTATGGGCAGTACTGCTAAATTAAAGCTGATCGGTCCTGCTGGGATAGAGGATATTAGATTGTGCTCAATGTGCTGACTTGGCTACATAAAATCTAGTTTGGAGCATAGTTGCATGGCACAGCCTGAGTTACCCAGTTCTTCTTTCACACAAGAGTATGAACCTCAAGTGTCCACGTCAGAACTCTGGCCCCCACATGTCCATTAAAAACACACAGACATTGTCACATACATAGTATGAGATGCCTCACTGTTGCCTCAATAACTGGTAAAACAGATTCCTGTCAATGCAAAGGTTCATGAGTGAGAAAGTTGTCACTGCAGTTGTTGGTATAGTTTCATAGTTTCATAGTTTCAGTTAGGGTTGGAAGGGACCACAAGAATCATCTAGTTCCAACAACCCCTGCCATGGGCAGGGACACTCTATACTAGATCAGGCTGGCCAGAGCCTCATCCAGCCTGGTCTTAAACACCTCCAGGGATGGGGCCTCAACCACCTCCCTCGACAACCCATTCCAGGGCCTCACCACCCTCACGGTGAAGAACTTCCTCCTCACATCCAGACTGAATCTCCCCACCTCCAGCTTCATCCCATTCCCCCTAGTCCTATCACTACCTGATAGCCTGAGAAGCCCCTCCCCAGCCTTCTTGGAGGCCCCCTTCAGATACTGGAAGGCCACAATGAGGTCACCTCAGAGCCTTCTCTTCTCCAGACTGAACAGCCCCAACTCCTTCAGTCTGTCCTCATAGGAGAGGTGCTCCAGCCCTCTGATCATCCTCATGGCCCTTCTCTCTGGACACCTTCCAGCACCTCCAGATCCCTCTTTGTAATAGTGGCTCCAGAACTGGACGCAGTACTCCAGGTGGGGTCTCAGCAGAGCTGAGTAGAGGGGGAGAATCACCTCCCTTGACCTGCTGGCCACACTTCTCTTGATGCAGCCCAGGATCTGATTGGCTTTCCGGGATGCAAGTGCACATTGACAGCTCATGTTGAGCTTCTCGTCCACCAGCACCCCCCAAGTCTCTCTCCTCTGGGCTGCTCCCCAGCCAGTCACTGCCCAGCCTGGATTTGTGCCTGGGATTGCCTGGACCCAGATGCAGGACCCTGCACTTGGTCATGTTGAAGCTCCTGAGGTTGGCTTGTGCCCACCCCTCCAGCCTGTCAAGGTGCCTCTGGATGGCATCCCTTCCCTCCAGCGTGTCTGCTGCACCACACAGCTTGGTGTCATCAGCAAACTTGCTGAGGGTGCACTCAATGCCACTGTCCATGTCACCCACAAAGATGTTGAACAAGACTGGTCCCAGGACTGATCCCTGAGGGACTCCGCTTGTCACTGGCCTCCACTGGGACATGGACCCGTATCAGGGATCACTTTTTCTTTTTTTTCTATTTCCCCCCCTTAGAGCTGCCAAATACTTTCCACCTAAGCTTCCCAAATACCAGTTCTTGTAGCAGTGAAGGATCTTTGCTATCATAAAGGTAATGTAGGCTTCATGTTCAAATACGTATTTTGTGTGTATGTGACTTTACCAAGGTGGATAGTCATGGATACGAGCCCTGGAGACTCACATAGTTCAGTACGTAAAGAACTGTAAAGAGTGTGGAAAAAAGATTAACAAAGATGTCAGTTAGCTGAATTTAATGATTGTTCAAGGTTTGGGACAACAAAATGATCTAATATGTACTGGGTTTCTAAGGGAGAAACTGGGGAAAACATGCTTCTGTTAGGAATGTGTGTTCCTTCTTTTTAATACAGCTATTTATGTAACTGTGCAGCCATTTTTATCTATTTCACTTGCTTGAAACCTAGTAATTAGGTAAGTAGTACTCCCAACATTAAGGTGAGTGCTGCTTTTGTATTACAAAGATCAACACTGAATGAGACAAATGGCACATCTTGCTGCAGGTCCAGAGCTTAGTGAGAAAGTCAGCATTGACCTCAAGATTAGTAATGTGCTGTTCAGCATTCAGGTAAATTTTGTTGCTCAGATAAGTAGCCAGGCCTGGACTGGATAGGTTTGTCTACTTCTTCAAGATACATTGTGGAGAATGTATCTTAGAAAAGCTGTACCAATGGAAATACCAAGCTCCTTTTGGCCTTAAACTGAAGGAATAAAGGTACTGACATTGAAACCAAACACTTTAACCTTGTGTAACAGCAACAGATTTTTAGTATTTAAGTGAAGCAATTTAATGGGATGGCTACAAGGGAACCTTGCAGGAGGAATCAGTACTTACAGCACCATGACAAGCTTTGTCTCCTAAATGAACTTTGTCTAAAAGTTATTTTTTTCTCACTAGTACTGTTCAAGGAGCAACTATTGCTGCTGCAAATACGAAACTAATATGAAATAGTCTTTCTTATTCTTCAGATGTGTGGAGCAGAGAGATAGAACATGTTTGTTATTTAGACTTTCTTAATTTTTCTGCTGCTCCCTTCACCTGTCCTGGCAGAACCTGGAAAACTCTGGCTGAGAGCCACCCCTTACAAATACATGTGGATTAGAAGTCCAGTTATATTTAGTATATTCCTGGACAAGTCACTCCAGCCAGAAGTGGTAATACAAATAAAAAATATCAAATGTTTTCTAACAACCTGTAAGCAAACATACATTTTGTCTATCTAGTTTGGATTCCAGAATCCTAAATCTCAAAGAAATTTCCACTGTTTGCAAGAAAATAATTATAATGAAGTTAGCACTTGGTCACTGCCTGCATTGTGCATGAAGTTCTTATAAATATTAATCTAAATTACCTAACTTGCTAATTAAGTAGTCATCAGCATATAAGTGGTATTTCCTGATGACATCATATTGGGCAGGAGTATTGATCTGCTTGAAGGTAGGAAGGCTTTACATAGGGCTCTAGACAGGATGTATTGATGGGCTGAAGTCAGTTGTATGAGGTTTAACAAGGCGAAGTGGTGGGTTCTGCACTTGGGTCACAACAACCCCATCCAACAGGTGTCAGGGAGAATGGCTGGAAAGCTGCACAGCAGAGAAGGACCTGGGGATGCTGGTTGATACCCAGCTTGAATATGAGCCAGCAATGTGCTCAGGTGGCCAAGGCTAACAGCATTCTGGCCTGTGTCAGGAGTAGTGTAACCAGCAGGAGTAGGGAAGTGATCATCTTCCTGTACTCTGCACTGGGGACATTGCATGTCAAATACTGTGTTCAGTTTTGGACCCCTTGCTACATTGCAACATTCAGTTGCTAGAGTGTGTCCAGAGAGTGGCAACAAAGCTGGCGAAGGACCTGGACAAGAAGACTTATGAAAAGCAGTTAAGGGAACATTGTTTAGCCTGGAGAAAAGGAAGCTGAGGGGAGGCTTCATTGCTCTCTACAACTACCCAAAAGGAGGTTGCAGTGAGGCGGGTGTTGGTCTCTTCTCACTAGTATCAAGTGATAGAACAAGAGGAAAGGGCCTCAAGTTGTGCCAGAGGACGTTTATATTGGATAGCAGGAAGTACTTCTTTACTGAAAGAGGGGCCAGGCATTGGAACAGGCTGCCTAAGGAAGAGGTAGAGTCACCATTCCTGAAGGGGTATGTAGACATGGCACTTTGGGACATTGGTTTAGTGGGCTTGGTGGTACTGGGTTGATAGTTTGACTTATGACCCTAGACTTTAGGCGTGCAGACTTCGATCGCTTGAGGAATCTGCTAGCCACAGTGTCATGGGACAAAGCCCTGGAGGGAAGAGGGACCCAGGACAGCTGGTCAGTATTCAAGGACCACCTCCTCTGTGTCCAGGAGCTATGTATACCAACAAAGAGAAAAACAGGGAAGAACGCTAGGAGGCCTGCCTGGATGAACAAGGAGCTCCTGGACACACTATTACTTAAAAAGAAACTCTACAGGCAGTGGAGGGAAGGACAGCTAGAACAGGGGGTATATAAGGAAGCTGCCCGAGCAGCAAGAGGCCTGGTTAGGAAAGCCAAAGCAGAGTTTGAACTGAATCTAGCCAGGGAGGTCAAAGGGAGCACTAAGAATTTCTACAGGTATATTAATGGCAAGAAGATGAGTAGGGAAGGTGTGGGCCCCTCAGAAAGGAAACTGGTGAATTGGTCACAAGTGATGTGGAAAAAGCTGAGGTACTCAATAACTTCTTTACCTCAGTCTTCACTGCAAGGGCCTCCAGCCACACTCCTGGAGTCATGGCAGATGATGCCAGGGATGGGGAGGAAGAACTGCCCTTCATAAGTGAAGCTCAGGTTCGTGATCACCTGAAGAACCTGAAAGTGTTCAAGTCCATGGGACCTGACGGGATACACCCACGGGTGCTGAGAGAACTGGCAGATGAGGTTGCTAAGCCCCTCTCTATTCTATTCCAAAAGTCATGGCAGACTGGGGAAGTCCCCACAGATGGAAAAGGGCAAATATTGCTCCCATTTTCAAAAAGGGTAAGAAGGAGGAACCAGGGAACTACAGGCCGGTCAGTCTCACCTCTGTGCCCGGAAAGATCATGGAGCAGATCCTCCTGGAGGCACTACTGACTCAGAAGAGTAGTGAAGAGGTGATTGGGAGCAGTCAGCATGGCTTTGCCAAGGGCAAATCCTGCCTGACAAACCTGGTGGCCTTCTATGAACAGGTGACAGCATTAATAGATGAGGGGCGAGCAACTGATGTCGTTTACCTGGACCTGAGCAAAGCCTTTGACACTGTCCCACACCACATCCTGGTCTCCAAGCTGGTGACACACGGGTTTGATGGATGGACCACCAGATGGATAAGGAACTGGCTTGATGGCCGCACCCAAAGAGTGGCTGTCAATGGGTCCATGTCCCAGTGGAGGCCAGTGACAAGCGGAGTCCCTCAGGGATCAGTCCTGGGACCTGTCTTGTTCAAACATCTTTGTGGGTGCCATGGACAGTGGCATTGAGTGCACCCTCAGCAAGTTTGCTGATGACACCAAGCTGTGTGGTGCAGCAGACACGCTGGAGGGAAGGGATGGCATCCAGAGGGACCTTGACAGGCTGGAGAGGTGGGCACAAGCCAACCTCAGGAGCTTCAACAAGACCAAGTGCAGGGTCCTGCATCTGGGTCCAGGCAATCCCAGGCACAAATCCAGGCTGGGCAGGGACTGGCTGGGGAGCAGCCCAGAGGAGAGAGACTTGGGGGTGCTGGTGGACGAGAAGCTCAACATGAGCTGTCAATGTGCACTTGCATCCCGGAAAGCCAATCAGATCCTGGGCTGCATCAGGAGAAGTGTGGCCAGCAGGTCAAGGGAGGTGATTCTCCCCCTCTACTCAGCTCTGGTGAGACCCCCACCTGGAGTACTGCATCCAGTTCTGGAGCCCCTATCACAAGAGGGATCTGGAGGTGCTGGAGCGTGTCCAGAGAAGGGCCACGAGGATGATCAGAGGGCTGGAGCACCTCTCCTGTGAGGACAGACTGAAGGAGTTGGGGCTGTTCAGTCTGGAGAAGAGAAGGCTCCGAGGTGACCTCATGGTGGCCTTCCAGTATCTGAAGGGGGCCTCCAAGAAGGCTGGGGAGGGACTTTTCAGACTATCAGGGAGTGATAGGACTAGGGGGAATGGGATGAAGCTGGAGGTGGGGAGATTCAGGCTAGATGTGAGGAGGAAGTTCTTCACCTTGAGGGTGGTGAAGGCCTGGAATGGGTTGTCCAGGGAGGTGGTTGAGGCCCCGTCCCTTGTGGTGTTTAAGCCCAGGCTGGACGAGGCTCTGTCCAGCCTGATCTAGGGTAGAGTGTCCCTGCCCATGGCAGGGGGGTTGGAACTAGATGATCCTTGTGGTCCCTTCCAACCCTAACTGAAACTATGAAACTATGAAACTTGATGATCTTAGAAGTCTTTCCCAGCCTTAATGATTCCATGATTGTGTGATATGCAATGGTTTTGCAGCTCCACTCATGAATTAACATTCAAGGAGCTTATTGGCCATGATGCTGAATCTGCCAAGAGCTTTGTTTCAGATCCACTACTTGTCCTTCTTGGAATTCAATATAAGATCTAACAATAAAGGTCAACTTCAGTAAACATTTCCCTATAGAAATAAAATGAAACAACTATGCTGTTTCTCTTAATAACCATCATGCTATATTTTGTGTAAGATGTGAATGGAAATTCAATTTACTTGTTGATGTTTACACCAGCAGCTGTTTTGAGCATGTCAGCATTCATTTCATCAAGCAAGGATGTATTTACTACTCTGTTTCTTCTGAAGCAGCATTGGCTACTACATGATAACAAAACCATCACAGAATCATAGAATCGTAGGGGCTAGAAAATACCTCTGGAAATCTAGTCCAGCCTCCCTGCTAACATAGGTATGCCTAGAGCAGGTTGCACAGGAATGTGTCCAGGAAGTTTTGATGTTTCTGCAGAAATTAGTACCTCTTGATCTTTCATCCTAGGAGTTACGTGACTACGAAAGGTAGCAAAGGTGATTAAATGTGCATTTAGGTAGATTTAATGTACACATAACTTTGAGAAGCCTAGTCTCTGTGCATGTTAAGAATCCCAGCTGTTGATTTCACTGTTTATGTTGTTCTACTGCAGCCACTATTTTCAAAGATAAAGAAAAAAAAGAGCAGGAACTTGATTTTTTTTTTTTTTTAAACATACATGCAAAAAAGATCAACACCAAGGCTTTTCTTTCCTCCTCACATGGAAGAGTTTGCTGACTTTCAGGCTGCTGTAACAGAAAAGGTCCAGAGAGATCAATGATGATAGGCAAGTGCCAATAAGGACATAATCTTAAGAGCTAATTTCATCTGCTTCTCAGATTGCTGGAGGTACTAGTTGTAATTCCCTAATCATCTTTCTCTCTTAATTTATAAAGTAAATGAACTTTATGGAAAAGGTATTGAGATAAGAGTGAATACTGAAAACATTCCTTCTCAAATTTTATCTTGACCAGATGTTAGAGACCCAGAGAATGCACACAGTTGCTACTGAGAAGTTTGTGCAGTATCTTCACTTTTTAGCCCTTACTTTGTTGACGTACAAACCTTTGCCTTTTCAGGGTTGCAATTCTCTATTCTTGTAAAGGTGATTAAAACCCCCCAAACTTTCAGTTATCTTTGAAATATTTCTTCTCAGTCACATAGTTTCAAAATGATTGCCACATTTAATAACTAATATTATTTCATTGTGGAGTAATCTGTCCTCCAAGAATGCAAAAGATGTGGAAACACTCTGATAACTTATCATACAAGTTCAAGCTAATATTTCTGTTTGCATGAGTGCTGAATACTGGAACAATCACAACAATCACAAGTAATACCTGTCTTATCTGGACTATGTTAGTGGAGATCTAAATTACACATGCAATTCCCTCCAGCTTCTTTTAGCATGTGGGAATGCCTGTGGTAAATGTCCTCACCTTGGGAACTGCTCACACAATTTTCTTAAAAGCTGGCATATACATCTCTGAACACCTTCTGTAGCCATGCTGTATGATCACTTGAAATCATAGAATCATAGAATTATGGAATCAATAAGGTTGGAAAAGACCTCAAAGGTCATCAAGTCCAACCTGTCACCCAACGTCTCATGACTCCTAAACCATGGCTTCAAGTGCCACGTCCAATCCCTTTCTGAACACCTCCAGGGATGGTGACTCCACCACCTTCCTGGGCAGCACATTCCAATGGCCAACAATTCTTACTGTGAAGAACTGTCTCCTCACCTTGAGTCTAAACTTCCTCTGGTGCAGTTTGAGACTGTGTCCTCTTGTTCTGGTGCTGGTTGCCTGGGAGAAGAGACCAACCCCCACCTGGCTACAACCTCCCTTCAGGTAGTTGTACAGAGCAGTAAGGTCTCCTCTAAGCCTCCTCTTCTCCAGGCTAAGCAACCCCAGCTCCCTTAGATTCTCCTCATAGGGCTTGTGCTTGAGGCCTCTCATCAGCCTCGTTGCCCTTCTCTGAACTCAATCAAGAGTCTCAGTGTCCTTCTTAATAAATTGAGGGGCCCAGAACTGGACACAGTACTCAAGGAACGTGTGGCCTAACCAGTGCTGAGGTCAGGGGCACAATGACTTTCCTGCTCCATCTGGCCACACTATTCCTGATGCAGGCCAGGAGCCCATTGGCCTTCTTGGCCACCTGGGCACACTGCTGGCTCATGTTCAGCTTACTATCAACCAGTACCCCCAGGTCCCTTTCTGCCTGGCTGCTCTCCAGTCACTCTGACCCCAGCCTGTAGCACTACAGGGGATTGTTGTGACCAAAGTGCAGCACCCGGCACTTGGACTTGTTGAATGACATCCTGTTGGACTGTGCCCATGTGTCCAGCCTGTCAAGGTCCTTCTGCAAAGCCCTTCTACCCTCTAACAGATCAACACCTGCTCCCAAATTGGAGTTGTCTGCAAATTTAGTTATGATGGACTCAATTCCCTCATGTAGATCATCAATAAAGATACTGAACAGGATGGGGCCCAGCACTGATCCCTGGGGGACACCACTAGTGACTGACCTCCACCTGGATGTGGCACCTTTCACCACCACTCTCTGGGCTTGGCTCTCCAGCCAGTTCCTAATCCAGCACAGAGTGCTGCTGTCCAAGCCACAGGCTGCCAGCTTGGCCAAGAGTTTGCTGTGGGGCATGGTGTCAAAGGCCTTGCTGAAGTCCAGGTAGATTACATCCACAGCCTTCCCCACCTCCGCCATGCAGTCACCTGATCATAGAAGGAGATCAGGTTGGTCAGGCAGGACCTTCCTTTCCTAAATCCATGTTGGCTGCGCCTGATCCCTTGGCCATCCTGTAAGTGTGCAGTGATTGCCCCCAAGATGATCTGCTCCATAATCTTGCCTGCCACTGAGGTCAAGGTGACAGGCCTGTAATTCCCTGGCTCGTCCAACCGGCCCTTCTTGTGGATGGGGCACCACGTTGGCCAGCTTCCAGTCATCTGGGACCTTACTGAGTCAGGATTGGAAGAAAATGATGGAGAGCGGCTTGGCCAGCTCATCTGCCAGCTCTCTCAGCACCCTAGGATGGATCCCATCTGGTCCCATGGACTTGTGAGTATCCAAGTGGCTCTGCAAGTTCCCTAACTACTTCCTCATGTATTTCAGGGAAACTACACTGCTCCCTGACCCCATCTACAAGTTCAGGAGGCCACTTGTCCTGAAGTCCTCCTGCCTTACTGTTGAAAACGAAGGCAAAGAAGGTATTTAGTACCTCAGCCCTTTCCTCATCTTTAGTTACAATGTTACCCCCCAGCTCCCATAAAGAGTGGAGGTTCTTCTTGCCCCTCTTTTTAGCATTAATATATTTATGAAAATGCATTTTATTGTCCTTTACAGAAGTGGCCAGTGTAAATTCTAACTGGGCTTTTGCCTCCCTAATTTTTCTCCTACATGATCTAACAACATCCTTAAACATATCATGAGTTGCCTCCCCCCCTTTCCAAAGGCAATACACCCTCTTTTTTTTCTCTTAATTCCTTCAAGAGATGCTTGCCCATCCAGGCTGGTTGCCTTCCCTTCTGTCTATGGATTTGAATTGGTTTTCCTACTATGTTCTGTGTGTGTTTGGTGTTTTTACTGCTGTTCAGAATGATTTGTAGTTTTGTAAAAACACAGTACCATACTTAGAACAGATTTAACATGCCAAGTATCTCATGTGAGCAGCCTTTTTTCATCATTGCACAATGCACATTGTGTTGGGTTGAAAATTCCCCCCAGCATTTAATTGCCAAACCAGCTCAGTTGGACACAAATGGAGCTGTATTTACAAGCAAAACTACAATTTAAAATTACATGCAATGAATATGTACAAAATATACAATGTTTACCATATTTACAGGTATTTACAATTTATAAACAGCACAAGAACCCCCCTGGCCAATAAAACAGGGGAGCTAATAGCTTCCCCTTAACTGCTCCCTTCCCTCTACCCTCCCGGACACAAATGGACAAGAGAAAGAGCAGACAATTGTTTGTTAGACTTAGCCAAAACAAAACAATACAGCCAAGGTCAGCAAAGAGACAGCAGAAGGACCAGACAGAGCAAGGAAGTGAAAAGAGAGAGTTTGCAGATCTAAGTTTTTTGTCTATTGGCTGTCCAATGGGATTGTTTAGAACTTACCATTATTTACCTTTTTACATCCAAGAGTGATTTATTTACATTCTAGTACTTTCGGTTCAAGATCTGTGAAAAATTTTCTAGGCATAGCCCGAAACTACCACAATCCACCCCTTCTAAACAATTCAATTGGTTGCTAATATTGTCCATCTAATCTAAACCAATATCTACAATAATGAGAAGCATAGTCCATATTGTCAGGTCATCTTCCATTCCTGCTATCACAGATGTAGATGACTCAGAACTTTAAAAAACAGGAAATATGAAAACAGTTTGTCTCTTCACAGATGATACAAAGAAAACGACGGGGACTCTTAAGGTGACTCAGGGTTTATGCACTGTAGATTCCTCGTGGATTCTTCCTTTGGGCATGATGTTGTATCTGTACTATATACTCTGAATTTAAACTCTCTCAACTAAAGTTCAATTACTTTGAGGAATACACTGAATTTCACCATTCGCTTGCATTACCCAGTAAGTGTGACCAGGACTTCCAGGAGAAACCACCCTTCAGATATGTTTAGCCTCTATTGAAGGACAAAATACCCAATCTTCTGTAACAGATTGTTTTCTCTAACAACAGGAACTCTATCACCTTCTACCTTTTGTAACAAATCTGATTGTGCAGGTCCAGCATGATTCACTGAACCTCTACTATTTACCAACCAGGCTGCATGTGCTAGATGTTTCTCCCAGTTTTTCAAGGTTCCACCCCCCATGGCATTCAGTGTAGTTTTCAGCAAACTGTTGTAATACTCAATTTTCCCTGAAGCTGATGCATAGTAGGGGATGTGGTATATCCACTAGATGCTGTGCTCTTTGGCCCATTTTTTTATGAGATTCTTTTCTCTAACAACAGGAACTCTATCACCTTCTACTTTCTGTAACAAATCTAAGTGTGCAGGTCCAGCTCGGTTCACTGAACCTCTACTATTTACCAGCCAGGTTGCTTGTGCTAAATGTTTTTCTCAGTTTTTCAAAGATCCACCCCCCAGGGCTTTGAGAGTGGTCTTCAGCAAACTGTTGTGGCCTTCAATCTTCCCTGCAGCTGGTGTATAGTAGGGGATGTGGAATATCCACTCAATGCCATGCTCTTTGGCCCACTTCTTTACAAGATTGTTTTTGAAATGAGTTCCGTTGTCTGACTCAATCCTCTCTGGAGTTCCATGTCTCCACAGAATTTCAGAATTTGTCTCTCCAGACCAAGAATGGTGTTACGTGCAGTTGCATGTGGAACTGGATAAGTTTCCAACCATCCAGTGCTTGCTTGTGCCATAGTCAGAACATATTGTTTACCAGATCAAGAATGAGGTATAGTGGTGTAGTCAATCTGCCAGGCTTCACCATAATTGGACCATCAGTCACCATACCACAAGGGCTTGATTTGCTTTGCCTCCTTAATAGCAGCACAAATGTCACAATCATGGATGACTTGCATGATAGCATCCATGGAAATGTCTATGGATCTGTCACAAGCCCACTGGTAGGTTGCATCTCTGCCTTGATGTCCTGATGCATCGTGAACCCACCAAGCTAGAAACAGTTCACCTCAGTGTTTCCAATCAAGGTCAAGATCACAGTTCATATCTACTTGAGAAACTTCTGCAGCTCAATCTTCTTGATTGTTGTGTTTGATGTTCCTCAATAGCTTTGCTCTTAGGAATGTGAGCATCAATATGTCTCACTTTCACTGGAAATCTCTCAATGCAGGCAGCAATGTCTTACCACAGATCAGCAACCCAAATAGGCTTTCCTTTCCTCTGCCATTCACTCTTGCAATACAATACAATAAAATACAACACAACACAATACAATACAATACAATACAATAAAATACAATACACCAGGTTGAAAGAGACCTTCAAGATCATCGCGTCCAACCCATCAACCAATCCAACCCACCTAAACAACTAAACCGTGGCACCAAGCACCCCATCAAGTCTCCCCCTGAACACCTCCAATGAAGGTGACTCCACTACCTCCACGGACAGCCCATTCCAATGGGCAATCACTCTCTCTGTATAGAACTTCTTCCTAACATCCAGCCTAAACCTGCCCTGGCGCAGCTTGAGACTGTGTCCTCTTTGTTCTGGCACTGGCTGCCTGGAAGAAGAGACCAAACTCTGCCCGGCTACAGCCTCTCTTCAGGTAGTTGTAGAGAGCAATAAGGTCACCCCTGAGTCTCCTCTTCTCCAGGCTAAGCAACCCCAGCTCCCTCAGCCTTTCCTCATAGGGCTTGTGTTCCAAACCCCTCAACTTCATTGCCCTTCTCTGGACACGTTCCAGCAAGACAACATCCTTCCTAAACTGAGGGGCCCAGAACTGGACACAGTACTCTAGATGTGACCTAACCAGTGCAGTGTACAGGGGCAGAATGACCTCCCTGCTCCTGCTGGCCACACTGTTCCTGATGCAGGCCAGGATGCCATTGGACTTCTTGGCTGCCTGGGCACACTGTAGGGTGGTGTTCAGCTTGCCATTGACCAGTACCCCCAGATCCCTTTCTGCCTGGCTGCTCTCCAGCCACTCTGACCCCAGCCTGTAGCACTGCCTGGGGTTGTTGTGGCCAATGTGCAGAACCTGGCACTTGGATGTGTTAAATCTCATGCCGTTGGATTCTGCCCATCTGTCCAGCCTGTCGAGGTCCCTCTGCAAAGCCTCTCTACCCTCCAGCAGATCAACCCCTGCCCCCAGCTTGGTGTTGTCTGCAAATTTCGTGATGATGGACACAATGCCCTCATCCAGATCATCAATAAAGATGTTAAAGAGCATGGGACTCAGCACTGATCCTTGGGGCACACCACTAGTGACTGGCTGCCAGCTGGATGTGGCACCATTCACCACTACTCTCTGGGCTCGGCCCTCCAGCT
This sequence comes from Colaptes auratus, assembly GCA_015227895.2. NCBI lineage: Eukaryota > Metazoa > Chordata > Aves > Piciformes > Picidae > Colaptes > Colaptes auratus. Next base: position 54,584,121 of record CM026897.1, on the reverse strand, counting down.
AGTTCCTAACCCAACACAGCGTGCTCCTGTCCAAGCCATGGGCTGATAGCTTTGCCAGGAGTTTGCTGTGGGGGACGGTGTCAAAGGCCTTGCAGAGGTCCAGGTAGACCACATCCACAGGCCTCCCCACATCCACCAGGCGGGTCACCTGATCATAGAAGGAGATCAGGTTGGTCAGGCAGGACCTGCCCTTCATAAATCCATGCTGGCTAGGCCTGATCCCTTGGCCATCCTGGAAGTGCTGTGTGATCACACTCAAGATGACCTGTTCCATAATCTTGCCTGGCACTGAGGTCAGGCTCATCCAACTGGCACTTCTTGTGGATGGGCACCATGTTGGCCAGCTTCCAGTCTTCTGGGACCTCTCCAGTGAGCCAGGACTGTTGAAAAATGATGGAGAGTGGCTTGGCCAGCTCATCTGCCAGCTCTCTCAGCACCCTAGGATGGATTCCATCCTGTCCCATGGACTTGTGGGGGTCCAAATGGCTGAGAAGATCTCTTACTGCTTCCTGGAACAGTGGGAAACTATGCTGCTCCCTGGCTCCTTCTGCCAGCTCTGCAGGCCAGCTGTCTGGAAGACGTTCTGCCATGCTAGTAAAAATTGAGGCAAAGAAGGCGTTAAGTACCTCTGCCTTTTCCTCATCCTTTGTTACAACGTTCCCCTCCGTGCCCACCAAGGAGTGGAGGTTGTCCTTGGCCTTTTTTTTGCTATTGATGTATTTATAGAAGGACTTTTTGTTGTCCTTCACAGCAGAGGCCAGTCTAAGCTCTAAATGGGCTTTTGCCTCCCTAATTTTCTTCCTACATGTCCTAGCAACATCCCTAAATATTCCATGGGTTGCCTCCCCTTTCTTCCCAAGATGATACACCCTCTTTTTTTCCCTTAGCTCTCTTAGAAGTTCATTGTCCATCCAGACTGGCCGTCTGCCCCAGCCGCTCATCTTCCGGCACACTGTCACAGCCTGTTCCTGCGCCTTCAAGAGCTCTTCCTTGAAGCAGCTCCAGCTCTCCTGGACCCCTTTATTTTTAAGGGCTGTATCCCAGGGAACCTTCTGAGTTAGTTCCTTGAGTAGCCTGAAGTCTGCCCTCCTGAAGTCCAGAGTGGAGGTCTTCTTGCTACCCCTCTTAGCTTGACTGAATACCGAAAACTCAATTATCTCGTGGTCACTGGTGCCTAAACACCCTCCGACCACCACATCACCCACCAGCCCCTCCCTGTTGGTGAAGAGGAGGTCAAGCATAGCCTTACCCCTGGTAGGTTCGCACAGCACCTGGGATAAGAAGCTGTCCTCCATACACTCTTAAGAACCTCCTAGACTGCCTCCTCTCTGCTGTGTTGAGATCTCAGCAGATAACAGGAAGGTTGAAGTCGCCCATGAGAATGAGGTCAGGCAATCTTGAGACAGCCTTAAGCTGCCTATAGAATGCTTCATTGACATCTTCCTCCTGGTTGGGTGGTCTATAACAGACTCCAACCAGGATGTCTGCCCTGCCGATCTTCCCTCTAATTCTCACCCACAAGCACTCAACCCGATCATCCCTGATCTCCGTGTCAACGGCATCTAGTGCCTCTGATGTACAGGGCCACCCCTCCACCCCTTCTTCTTTGCCTGTCTCTTCTGAACAGCCTGTAGCCGTCAATTGCAGCGCTCCAGTCATGTGAGTCATCGAGTCATCCCACCACATCTCTGTGATGGCAACTACATCATAACTTTCCTGCTGCAACAAGGCTTCTAGCTCCTCTTGTTTGTTACCCATGCTTTGTGCATTAGTGTACATGCACTGCAGCTGGGCTGCTGGTTTCACCTCTAGTTCTAGCTTATCACCCTTGGACTCCTGTCTGGGGGGACTGGTTTCAGCCCCTTCCCCCTTCAAAGCTAGTTTAAAGCCCTGTTAATGAGACCTGCTAATTCCCTTCCCAGAATCTTTTTACCTTTGGGGGACAGGCCATTCTCGTACACTTTGACCTTTCCCCTCCTCTGGGACAGATGTACTCCATCTGTTGCCAGCTGACCTGGTGCAGTAGAAAGTTCTCAAAGATTGAAAAACCCAAAATTCTTTTGACTGCACCAGCCTCTAAGCCACTTGTTGACTACAGCTGCTGACCTGTTCCTTATGGTATTCCCTCCTGCAACTAAGGGTATTGATGTAAAAATTATTTGTGCCCCTGACCCCTCAACCAGATCTCCCAGGGCCCTGAAGTCATTTTTGATAGCCCTGGGAGTTCTGGTAGCAACATCATCATTCCCTAACTGCATAACCAATAAGGGATAGTAGTCAGAGGGCTGTACCAGACTGGATAGCCTTCTGGTAACATCTCCAACTCTTCTTCCAGTCCCTTAGTGAACCCCACAGAGAATTTCCTACCACCCATGAGTCAGTGCAGAGATAAAGCTTTGGCCATCTCTCACGTTCAGCTACATCAAGAGTTAGCTGGACAGCTTTCACCTCTGCCAATTGACTGGATTCACCATCTCCATCTCTTGCCTCTGCAACTTCATACTGCAGACTTCCACCTTCACTTGTTTCCAACAAGACGACAGGAACTGTCTGTGAACAAAGCATATTTCTTCTAATCATCAGAAAGGGCTCTGTAAGGAGGAGCTTCCTCAGTACAAGTTACTCTTCTCCTCTGGAGGTTTTGTGCAGTCAGTGCCTTCTGGCCAATTTGTGGTCACTTCCACCAGACCAGGTCTTTCAAGATTTCCCATTCGAGCTCTCTGTGTTACCAGAGCCATCCACTTAGACCATGTGGCATCTGTGGCATGATGTGGTGAGGAACTTTTACAACTTTGAACATCCAATTCAAAACTGGCAGTCTAGGAGCTAGCAGTTGTGACTCAGTTCCAATTACTTCAGAAGCAGCTTTTACTCCTTCGTAGGCAGCTAGAATCTCTTTCTCTGTTGGAGTATAATTTGCCTTTGAGCCTTTATAGCCTCGGCTCCATAAACCAAGAGGATGTCCACGTGTCTCACCTGGAGCTCTTTGCCATAAGCACCAGGTTGGACCATTGTCACTTGCAGCCCTGTACAGAATGTTCTTAATGTCTGGACCAGTTTGGACAGGTCCCAGACCCATTGCTTGGACTACTTCTTGCTTTTATCTGGTCAAAGGCTGCTTGCTGCTCCGGACCCCACTGGATACTGTGTCTCTTTTGAGTCACATCATACAGACGTTTCACAATCTGACTGTATCCAGGAATATGCAGTCTCCAAAATCCTACTGTGCCTAAGAAACGTAGAGTTTCTTGCTTGTTCATGGGATTTGCCTTGGTACAGATTCTGTTTACCACATCCACTGGAATGTGTCGGCGACCATCCTGCCACCACACTCCCAGAAACTGGATGTCTCTGACAGGTCCTTTCACCTTGTCTCACCTAATGGCAAAACCTGCCTTCAAGAGAATGTCAATGATTTTGTTACCTTTCTCAAACACTTCTTCAGCAGTTTTACCCCAGAAGACGATGTCATTGATTAACTGAATGTGTTCTGAAGCTCCACCTTTCTCCAAAGGATCATGGGTCACTACATGACAGATGCTTGAACTGTGAATCCACCCTTGGGGCAAATGATTGAAGGTGTACTGGATGCCTCTCCAGGTAAGGGCAAACTGAGGCCTACATTCCTCTGCTATGGGAACAGAGAAGAAGGCATTAGCAATGTGTATGGTAGCATACCATTTGGACTCTTTGGATTCCAGCTCATATTGGAGTTCCATCATTTCTGGCACAGCTGCAATCATGGGTGGAGTTACTTCATTCAGGGCATGGAAGTTGACTATTAGACACCATTCTCCATTTGGCTTTTGCACAGGCCAGACTGGACTGTTGAAAGGTGGATGAGTTTTGCTGATGACGTTCTGACCTTCTAACTGACAAGTTGTGAATGGGCACCAGAGTCACAGTTGGTTCTGTATTGCCTGTGATGCACGCTTTGAGAAGCAACTGGCGACTTCACATCCTCTATCTCATGTCCCACAATTGCAGTTTCATCTGAAAGTTCAGGTCTAATAGACAACCAACAGTTTTCCTCCTTAAATTTCTACAGTTGCTATTCCAAAAGGCATTTTGTTACCCTTAGGGTCTTTGAAACACCCTTCTCTCAGAAAATCTATTCCCAAAATACAAGGTGCATCAGGTCCTGTTACAATAGTGTGTTTCTTCCACTCTTTCACAGTTAAACTTATGTCAACCTGCAACTTAGTCAACTCTTGAGATCCACCAGTGATTCCCCAAATGTTACAGACTCTGTCCCTTGGTAATTTGATGGTATGTGGTAGTTTTAGGCTAATGCCACATGGTATTTCCATGCACTGAGCTCCTGTGTCAACCAAGGCCCTGTACTTCTGAAATTTTCAAGTGCCAGGCCACTGAACTCATACATCCCAATAGATTCTGTTATCTCCATTATCTCTCTCCTCCCCCTTGCAGGAGGCAGGGCACCCCTAATTATGGGGATTACATCCACATGTTCAGTTGACATGGTGCCTAATGTTAGTGTCAGAATCACTTTTGGATCAATTAGAGTTGTTCTGGGAAATTGAGGAAGTAACAGCTACCCTTCTGGTATTGCTACCTTGGGCTCTGACACTTTGCAGCTCCCTCAATCTCCTGAAAAGAGCAGAAGTGGGGTGACCATCCCATCTATTCATGTTCTTACCAACCTGGTCACGCAGAGCTATCCGAAGACTCCCACGCGATTGCCACTGTTGTCTATTTTAGATTGGCCTAGTTTGAAATGGCCTTCTAGGAGGACATCTGTTTCTAACAGCTGAAACTTGGATGCATTTGGAAGAGGAAGAAGCAAGTTCATCTCCCTTTGGCAATTTGTATATGGAAGTTTTAGATTCCTCCTTCAGCTCTTTCATGCAATTCTCCATTTCTCCAGTCAGAGTTTCAATGGCTGAGATAAAGGAAACACATGTGAGACTATCCTCCAATTTTGCCCCATTCGGTCAGTAAAATGACCAAGAGTAGGAGGTGCTCCACCATAGTTTCTTGCCACAGTTCTGCTTGCTAGAATATTAGCATAATTAGGAGGAGCAATTTTAATGAGCTTTTTTGCAAGGCCTGTTCCCACAGGAATTTCATCAGGATTCAGTATACCATAATTTCCATAAATTATTTCTCTCATAGCAAACTCTCTCAAACACTTGATTCCCTCATCTATTGTAGACCATTTCTGTGAGTTCCATGGTAAATCATCTCTGGTTGGATACTGCATCAGCACAGCTAATAGAACGCGTGTCCACAGAGAAACTTTACCAAGGCAACTGCCTATATGCTTGTCTATCCCAGGGTCCTTTGTGAGAGTTCCAAGTTGTACCACCAACTTGTCACCTACTATTAAAGCAGGAGTACCTGTGTCATAGCATCTTCCCAACCAACTCATTAGTGGTTCAGTGTCTCCTTTGAGATAATATTTTCTTACATGCCTAATTTCCTGTGTGGGTACATTAGGTGATTGTACATCATCCTTATCTCTATCATTATTCTCATCATCATCCTCATCTTCCTCATCATGCTGTCCCCCAGGACTCCCTGTTAAAAGCCTCTATAGGATCACCTTAAGTTCAGAAGCACCTTCTTTGGTTCCTGATGTCCTAGAATTCTTACCCTGTTTTGCATCTCCATCATCCATTGGTGGCTAAAACTGCCACAGACATCAATACAACTTAGTTTCAGGTGACATGAACGATATCATTCTTGGGTTTGTTGTTGTTTCAGACAAATGGCTTATAGTAAAAAAAATATCGTAGGACAAATGTAAAATGGTGTCTACATCTTGACATCAATGCCTTGAGGCATTCAATTAGTGAGGAGGGCATTGTGATTAACTGAGTCCATTAACTGTCACGATGAAACAGAGATGACATGCGATGAGCATAAATTAATATATTTTTAAACAATATTTTGTTCCAGTGAGTGATGCTATTAATGGGTCTATAAAACCTAATACAGCAATTTAGTATCAATTATCTTTTTTTATTTTTTAAAAAGTACAATATCTCAGAGTGTCAGCAGACTGAACTTCTTCAGTTTCTATGAAGTCACTTTTTTTCGGGTGCTCTAGAGTGAAGTAACCCTCCAGATTAACTCCATTACATCCTCAGTATTGTTCCCAGTAAGAGGATGGTTTACATAATTATTAACAGAGTTGGTCTTTGCTATTTCAAGCAGACATTTTTGTTTTCTAGCAAAACACAGTAAAGGAAAGAACTGTAAGAAGGCAGAAGGAATCTGCATAGTGGTTAGAAAGGCTTGAGTACACATTGCCAACTTATTCATACAGATGGTTCCAAAAAGAATGCTGCAGTATGTGGGGTATCCCTGTCCCAAATCTATCTGCAGTTTGCATCTAGAAATGAAGATACTCACAGTCCAGCCTCCGCTGGTTCTCTAAGAGGCAACTCAGGTAAATAGATACTTAAGACTGTGTAATTTCATCTTGGACTGCCAAGAGAACTAGCAGATGATCATTCTGTATAGTGCCCTCCCAAGGAATCACCAAATATTAGAAGAATAAGGCATGAAGATCTTAATTTCATTCTTTCCTGAAAGAAGCTGGACCTGCTTCAAGGCAGAACTCTTGAAGGTGCAGGAAGAGGCTGTGCCAATGCGCCAGAAGATGAGCCGCTGGGGCAGACAGCCAGCCTGGATGGGTAATGAACTTCTAATAGAACAAAGGGAAAAAAAGAGGGTGTATCATCTTTGGAACCTGATCTCCTTCTATGATCAGGTGACCCACCTGGTAGATGTGGGGAGGCCTGTGGATGTGGTCTACCTGGACCTCTGCAAGGCCTTTGACACTGTCCCCTGCAGCAAACTCCTGCCTAAGCTATCAGCCCATGGCTTGGACAGGAGCACACTGCATTGGGTTAGGAACTAGCTGGAGGGCCGAGCCCAGAGAGTGGTGGTGAATGGTGCCACATCCAGCTGGCAGCCAGTCACTAGTGGTGTGCCCCAAGGATCAGTGCTGGGCCCAATGCTCTTAAACATCTTTATTGATGATCTGGATGAGGGCACTGAGTCCATCATCAGGAAATTTGCAGACAACACCAAGCTGGGGGCAGGAGTTGATCTGCTGGAGGGCAGAGAGGCTTTGCAGAGGGACCTCGACAGGCTGGACAGATGGGCAGAGTCCAACAGCATGAGATTGAGCACATCCAAGTGCCGGGTTCTGCACATTGGCCACAGCAACCCCAGGCAGTGCTACAGGCTGGGGTCAGAGTGGCTGGAGAGCGGCCAGGCAGAGCGGGACCTGGGGGTACTGGTCAATGGTAAGCTGAACATGAGCCTGCAGTGTGCCCAGGCAGCCAAGAAGGCCAATGGTATCCTAGCCTGCATCAGGAACAGTGTGGTCAGCAGGAGCAGGGAGGTCATTCTGCCCCTGTACACTGCACTGGTTAGGCCACACCTAGGGTACTGTGTCCAGTTCTGGGCCCCTCAGTTTAGGAAGGATGTTGACTTGCTGGAATGGGTCCAGAGAATGGCAATGAAGTTGGCGAGGGGTTTGGAACACAAGCCCTATGAGGAGAGGCTGAGGGAGCTGGGGTTGCTTAGCCTGGAGAAGAGGAGACTGAGGGGTGACCTTATTGCTCTCTACAACTACCTGAAGAGAGGTTGTAGCCAGGCAGAGGTTGGTCTCTTCTTCCAGGCAGCCAGTGCCAGAACAAGAGGACACAGTCTCAGGCTGTGCCAGGGGAGGTTTAGACTGGATGTTAGGAAGAAGTTCTATACAGAGAGAGTGATTGCCCATTGGAATGGGCTGTCCGTGGAGGTGGTGGAGTCACCATCACTGGAGGTGTTCAGGGGGAGACTTAATGGGGTGCTTGGTTTCATGCTTTAGTTGTTTAGGTGGATTGGATTGGTTGATGGGTTGGACGTGATGATCTTGAAGGTCTCTTCCAACCTGGTCTAGTCTAGTCTAGTCTAGTCTAGTGTATACTAACTGCTTCCTCAGAAGGACAAAGAAAAGTGAGTTCTCAAACAGCACAAAAAATGTAGGGCAAAAACTGAGACATGCTTTTTTATACAGCTGCAGAAATACATCCAGAGTGTAATGACTTGGAATTTGAACTGATTTCAACTTCCAGTTTCTGAAAAATACAATGGCTACTTTTTAGCGACCTCAGACATACATGAGTTTCTCTGCACTGACAGTTAAACAGCGTATCCTAAATCTGTAATTTCTAATTCCCATTGGTTTCATTCTGACCAATATGAAAAAATACTTTGAATTCTTTAAGTTATTTTCCTGAAGTGTCTCCTTATTCTCTGGAAGTTGTTTGTCCATCTGTTGGTCAGACTCAGCTGATGAGATCTGGTCAAACAGCTATTGCTAGACAATGCTTTGTATTAAAAACATGTACTTGTTTTTAATATTTGAGGTTTTTTTAACACTTCTCTTTCCTGATGTGTGCACAGAGCTAGTTCTGGAGTACTGCTGAAGTGTTTTTGGCGGGGCAGAGAGCTACCTTTTGACCCCCAAGGCTCTTCTTCCTTCTCCCACATTTTTGTGACCGGTTTAGGCTTACCCTACCACAGTTTTGCATAGCTACGTGTGAACATCCATTCTGCTTCATCCTACCACTCATTTTTAATCCAGCAAGCTAATAATGAAGCTCTTGATGAGACAGTGAAACCAGTACTGACAAGTGTTCATGACTGCTGGAGACAGCTATGGTATTTTATATGCATGAAGCTTTGTGCAGACATTTACAACTACAAACTCCTTTTTATTACTCTCAAACAACTGTTACAACTATTTTAAAGTTCTACTTTTCTCTAGCAAAGGATTTATATTTGAAAAAGCAAACAAAAACAAACTATCACTTTATTACATCCACACAGGATGTTGGCTGATAAACAGAAACACTGTTCTTAATTACTGCTTACTCAACAGTGCTTAAAATGCTGAACTATAGGCTTGATTACATTATAAGTAAGTGGTTGTGACCTAAGACAACAAATATTTTGACTATTTTTGTATGGTCACTATGTTTGTAAGATACATAAACTTTTTACATAACTGTATGTTTGTAGAGCTTGTTTTTAATGTGTAACAGAGAACCTAAAAACATAACATAGTCTTCACCCTTTTTGATTTTAATTGTGCAGAATGTGCTGTGTTTGGCATACGTGTTGGAGAAAATGTAATGGGGGTGGGGGGGGGAAAGCTTAATTGCGAGGTACTCTTCCCAGCACTATCTCCCAAACAAACCCACTAAAGTTTTATTGATAACAGCCTGGGTATCAGCAGGAAGCGTAGCTAATTAGTTTCCTCTTTGCTCAAACAGACTGAATAAAGCATGCCTCATCAAAAGACTTAGAACAGCATCCTATATTCAAGTAATCCTGTTTCACTTCTCAACTAATTTTTTTTCATCTGTATGACCAGAATACCCTATTCCTTTTAGTAAAGCTTACTGCTTGTGGATTTTGAACTTGTGTCTAATTTCTGTCTATATGTGTATGGCATCTGTGACCTTTTGACATGATGGATAGAAAATACCGCAAGGTTAGAAAAAAATCCCAAGCAACTGGAGTTGTGTGCAAACTACAAAAGGGATTTGATTTGCTGGAGTGTTCCAGGTGACTCTTGTCACAATACCTAACACCAAGAAAAGGAAAGAAAGTATACATAATATTTCTCTGTGTGCTCTGTAACACAGAGAAAGATTTTTAATCGCCATTTTCTTTCTCCTGCAGCACACATATCCACATAATGTAGCAGGAAAGGTGAGGAAGTGGGAATGCACTGCAGTTTTATGGTTGGGACTGTATGTGATCTGTGCTGCAGTTTTATGGTTGGGACTGTATGTGACCAAATGATGATAACTGGAGGGTTAAAAACAGCTTCACATTTCTGACCTGCATATCATATTTCTGCACATGTACCCAGGCACATGCACACAAGTACACACAGCAGTGTGTGTGCATGTGTGCATGCCCCCTTTCTCCACCATTCCTAAAGCTTTTAACGATCAAGGTAGTTGCTGACTAAGTGTAGTTACTAGGCCAGGCTATCTCACTGTGCACAGAAATAAAGGTAGGGAAGACAGGAAACTGAAATGCATTTCTGAGTGTGTGTTGTACCCCACGTCATATTCCTTTGGTGCATTGGATCTTTTTGTAATTTCTTACTAGGTTATAAGAAGTACAAGTTGCAGTGAGTACAATTTTATGTGGGCAGCTAAACTGTTTACCTTTCCTTCTTAATCTAAATTGATACGAAAATGGACACTATCTACTCATGCACTCATATTTAGACCTTTTAGTATACGGTACTGGGAAAGAAAAGCCTGTTGTCCCCTTGTCCTGGGTTTGGCTGGGATAGGGTTAATTTTCTTTCCAAGAAGCTGTGAGGGGCCACAGCCAGGACAGCCAGCTGAGACAATCAGTGGCATATTTGATACCACACAACATCACACCCAGTGTATAAATGGAGGGCTGGTTGGACAGTTGTGGTAGGTTTGTGGGATAGCTGTGGTGAGTTTCTGGGATAGTTGTAGTGGGTTTCTGGAGTTTTGGCATGCACGAGTGTTGGCAGTGTTGGGTGAGCTGTCTGCACTTCATATCACTCCCTTTATATTTTAATTTATCATCGTTGTTACTGTGGTTCTTCATTTGTTCCGTATATTGTTTTATTACACTCTCTTAACCTGTGTGGTTTTGCATTTTGCTCCCAGTCTCTCCTTCCCATCCCACTGTGAGGAGTATGTAGGCTGGACAGTTGTGTGAGCAGCTGTGTGGGGGTTGGCTGCCAGCTAGGCCTAAAGTCAAAACACCCCTATTCTGATTTAATACAAAAATCTGGATTGCTTGGGGCTGTTCAGTCATTCATAGAGAAATCAAGGCAAGTTTTCTTCTGCCACTCAGTGCCACCAAGGGCTGTGGGTTTGCCAAGAGGTAATAGTCAACCCCTTGCCCTTGACAATATCACAGTGGACTAGTAATTCATTATGGTCCCTGTGGAAAGCTTGTCAGATATTTGCTTCCTGTCTGCAGTATGAATTTTAAAGTAAAAAAAAAAAAATGATGACTTAACATAAGTTGCTCAGGTTTATCAGTATTTGTATTCCAGGTGTCCTTAGAGTGAAAATGAGAGGAAGAAAAGTAGTTGTTTTGCGAGAATATTAGTTTATAACAGAAATAGACTGAATAGTGGGTGAGAGAGAGAGCAGATTTATTAATAAAGAGAGGTCTAAAGGAGCTCAGGAAACTTCTTATTAATATTTATAGCTCAGCACAGAAGTCATGAGAGGAAAAATTACCCAATCAGTGATTTTAAAGGGATGTCAAACCTGTCTTGACCCCCTTATTAACACTGAGTGGTACAGCACATGTTATTGGGCTACCACACAGTACTTGTGCAACTCTACAGTCCTTTCCACCATTTAACTTGTGACTGATTCCCATCTTTAAAGGCTATACCATTGTATGGCCTCCCCCTTCATCATTGTGGCTATGTTCCAGGTTGGAAAAGGATGTTCTCATTTTGGATTGCCTGCTATATAATCACATACATCTCAGATGGAGAGAGAGCTTTATCTTTCCTTTGTTTTCGTGTTGCCACCATAGAATCATAGAATAGTTTGGGTTGGAAGGGACCTCCAAAGGTCATCTAGTCCAATCCCCTCTGCAGTAAGATGGGGGATTTTCAACTAGATCTGGTTGCCCAGAGCCTTCTAGCCTAACTATTTCCAGGGATGGGGCCCCTACCACCTTTCTGGGCAACCTGTCCAGTGTTCCACTACCCTCATGGCAAAGAACTTGTTCCTAACATCCAATCTAAATCTACTCTTCTCTAATTTGAAACCATTGCCCCTTGTCCTGTCATTACAGGCCATTGTAAACAGTCTCTCTCCATCCTTCCTGAAGGCCCCCTTCAGATACTGGAAGGCTGCTATTAGGTCTCCCTGGAGCCTTCTCTTCTCTAGGCTGAACAACCCCAGTTCCCTCAGCCTGTCTTCATAGGAGAGGTGTTCCAACCCCATGATCAGATTTGTGGCCCACCTCTAGACCCACTCCATCATGTATTGAGGGCTCCAGAGCGGGACACAGTCCTCCAGGGAAGGTCTTACTGGAGAGAAGTGGCAGAATCACCTCACTTGACCTGCTGGCCATGCTTCTTTTGATGCAGCCTAGGATGTTACAGCTGCAAGCGCACACTGGCTGCTCGTGTCCAGCTTCTCGTCCATCAGCACCCACAAGTCCTTTTCTGCAGGGCTGCTTGCTGTCACCTCATCCACTAATCTGTATAATGAGGATTCTTCTGACCCAGGTGCAGGACCTGGGCCCACTCTCCAGCGGGTCCAGGTCCCTCTGGATGACATTTGTCCCTCTGGCATATTGACAGCACCACTCAGCTTGGTATCGTCTGCAAACTTGCTGATGGTGCACTCGATCCAACTGTCTCTATAATTGAAAAAAATTATTAAACACTACACTTCCCAGTACAGAGGAGCACCACTTGTCACTGCTCTCCATCTGGACTTTGAGCTATTGAGCACTACCCCCTGGATGTAATCATGCAGCCAATTCCTTATCCACTGCACAGCTCACCCATCAATTCTGTATCTCTCCAACTTGGCAAAAACTCTAGCCCTTTTACATGTTAGATGTATAGACTTCTTTTACTTTATCTTTGTAGTAACACACTGCCAAAACAAGAGATCTTGTGTCCATAAGCTCAGACATGAGCACAGGGAAAATGGAGGACTATACCCCACCATTGCAAAAGGAAACTCAAAAACAATAAGCAGTTTAAACAAAGTGTTAGGAATGGAAGACTAGAAATTGCACACATAAGCTATCTGAGAAGAAGGTACTCTTCTCATTCTCTTTTGTTAGATGAAAGTCAAGTAGAAATATTCTGCCTTATCTCTTAAATGAAAGGAATAGACATTCTCCAGTCTCAATATTTGCTTTTATTGCTAATGCTTTGACATGAGTCCTAAGTTGCTTTGTGGGTAACCACATTTGTCTCCTCTCTTCCCCATTTTATCTCCAGCCCCAGTCCATTCAACATATGATAGTGTGAGCATACTTCTGAACATAATTCTATTAATCCTTGAGTTTCACCACCAATTTGCTGCTTCAAGCCACAAGTTCAAACACCCTTGCTCACTTTCAGCCTTTTAGTTTCTTTTAATTTACTATGCTGTGCTATCATGACCTCTTCTCTTTGACATAGCATTGTTTAGCTACACACATATACTAGCACCTTGCAGTTTCTAGGCTGGACAAGTGTTCTAGCTGGTGGTGAGAGTCAGACAAACAGCACCTGTGTCATGAGTGCACACATACATAATGTTGAAGGTTTGCCATAGTATGGCAGTATGTGTCTCTGAAGTTATCTTATGTGAAAGTGACAGTTCAAAGCATTTTAAAAGTAGATGCTTGCCTTTCATTTTCACTTCATTGTTGTGTTTTGTTTTTTTTTCCAATATATTAATGTTTAGAACCCCCTCCTTGCATTTCACCACCTCCTGTAAAATTTGGGCAGCATATTAACAAATAAACCCACAGCAAACAAAACCCAACAAAATACCAAAAACAACAAAAACACCAAATGAAACCCCCCAAACCCACCACCAAACAACCAAAAAACCCCAAACAAACCAAACAAAAACACAACCACCAAAATAGAAAAAAGCTTTGTGAATCATTCATCTGAAGCTGAAATAGAAACATAGTTACACATAGAAATTAATTATGTATACTTGGATACTAACACATTGTCAATGTGCATATACTTTAATCCATTCAGTTAAGGAGGGAAATGGGGATGAGTTGAGGAGGAATATTTTTCCACTGATGAAAGCTATTTTATGTATTTGCAGAAATTAGTTTCATAGTTTCATAGTTTCAGTTAGGGTTGGAAGGGACCACAAGGATCATCTAGTTCCAACCCCCCTGCCATGGGCAGGGACACTCTACACTACCTCAGGCTGGCCAGAGCCTCATCCAGCCTGGTCTTAAACACCTCCAGGGACGGGGCCTCAACCACCTCCCTGGACAACCCATTGCAGGGCCTCGCCACCCTCACGGTGAAGAACTTCCTCCTCACATCCAGCCTGAATCTCCCCACCTCCAGCTTCATTCCATTCCCCCTAGTCCTATCACTCCCTGATAGCCTGAAAAGTCCCTTCCCAGCCTTCTTGGAGGCGCCCTTCAGATACTGGAAGGCCACAATGAGGTCACCTCAGAGCCTTCTCTTCTCCAGACTGAACAGCCCCAACTCCTTCAGTCTGTCCTCATAGGAGAGGTGCTCCAGCCCTCTGATCATCCTCGTGGCCCTTCTTTGGACACCCTCCAGCACCTCCAGATCCCTCTTGTAATAGGGACTCCAGAACTGGACGCAGTACTCCAGGTGGGGTCTCACCAGAGCTGAGTAGAGGGGGAGAATCTCCTCCCTTGACCTGCTGGCCACACTTCTCCTGATGCAGCCCAGGATCTGATTGGCTTTCCGGGCTGCAAGTGCACATTGAGAGCTCATGTTGAGCTTCTCGTCCAGCAGCACCCCCAAGTCTCTCTCCTCTGGGCTGCTCCCCAGCCAGTCACTGCCCAGCCTGGATTTGTGCCTGGGATTGCCAACCCAGATGCAGGACCCTGCACTTGGTCTTGTTGAAGCTCATGAGGTTGGCTTGTGCCCACCTCTCCAGCCTGTCAAGGTGCCTCTGGAAATTGGTGGAGACGAATGACAGTGAAGGGAAAGATGAGTGAAAGTTTAAAACAAATAGTTATATCAGATGATACATGGAACAAGCATCCAAAAAAGTGTTATGTAAAAATTCTGAAGTTTGGAGAAAATAGTAAACTCAGTTTCCCTCCCAGATGATTCTGTAGGAATCCAGTTGTTTACAGCTTCCAGCTCTGCAGTTCTAAAAATATCATGATGTAAAAATAATACATGTGCAATAAAACTGCAACAATGGGCAAAGTCTGTGTGCCCAATGACAAAGCCAACGTTTGAGCTATGCAGTTGGACTCTCTATATTTTCTTTTGGTTGTAAATTTCATGACTCATTTCAAAGTTTCCCTCCACCCTTTCTGAAGCTTATACACCAATGAGGTGGAAGTTTAGCCCTGGAGCAGAGGAATGAAGAAATAATGCGTTTGGGCCAGAGATGTACTGGGTGTTTTTTTGGTGCTTTTTGGTTTGGTTTTGTTTTGTTTTAGAGAAAGAAGGAATAAGGATGAGTACTGTTTGCTTTTTTTAAACTGTCAATGGCTCTGTTAAGTTTAATTTATAGCTGGATATAACTTAGCCAGTGTGATCTATGTACTAGCCAACAGTGAAGCTGTTTACATGCAGGCATGTAACAGTAACATTTCACAGTAAAATACAGTAACAAGCACAAACTTTTCCACATACACCATGGAATACATGTCTGTGTGCTGGAGCTGTCAGCCTGCAGCATGGTACAACTGCCTGAGCCTGTTTCTGTACAGAGATCCCCATGGCACAGTGATCTGGGCTGCATCTCTCTTCAGGCTCCTAATTCCTGCCTGCCTTCCACTGTCAGGCACCTTTAGCCTCCAGTTATTATCTCCATATTAAAGGCAAGCAGCATTCCTTCTTCACAGCCTTTCTGCACTCTCACAGACTTCACTCTGGTGACCCCTGGTTTCATTTGTGTTGACATCCATAGAAACAGATTGTCAGAAGAGTACAGTTGGTCTGTTGATGTTGGGTTCTGGTTTTGGTAAGAACTCATGCTTTTTTCATAATCAGATTTCATTACAGGATTCACACAAGAGTAAGCCTCAGCACTCTTAGGTAGGTGGGGTGCTTGTGTCTTTTGCAGTTCTCTCTATTTCTTCAGAAATGGGAAAAAAGTCAGATTAGATGATGAGTGCATAGTACAAGGCTTACTTTTCTATATTTAAAGCATAGCAACAGATAAAGTAATGAATTGGAGGGGTGGCCCTGTACATCAGGGAGGAACTAGATGCCAAGGAACTACAGAGCAGGAATGATTGGGTTGAGTGCCTGTGGGTGAAAATTAGAGGGAAGGCCAACAAGGCTGACATCCTGGTTGGAGTCTGTTATAGACCACCCAACCAGGATGAAGAAGTTGATGAATTATTCTACAGGCAGCTAGAGGCTGTCCCAGGATCACCAGACCTTGTTCTTATGGGAGATTTTAACCTGCCTAGTATCTGCTGGGAACTTAACACAGCAGAGAGGAGGCAGTCTAGGAGGTTCTTAGAGTGTATGGAGGATAGCTTATAGTAATAATAATAATAATAATAATAATAGTAATAATAGGGTATAGACAAAAAAATTATTTGTGCACCTGACTCCTCCACCAGATCCCCCAGGGCCTTGAAGTAATTCTTGATAGCCCTAGGACTTCTGGTTGCAACACCATCATTATCCCAGCTGCTGCATGACCCTACCATGGGTAAGGCTTTGCTTGACCTCCTCTTTACCAATAGTGAAGGGCTGGTGGGAGATGTGGTGGTTGGAGGCTGTCTGGGGTCCAGTGACCATGAGATAATTGAGTTTTCAATATGCAGCCAAGATAAGAGGGGCAGCAACAAAACCTCCACTCTGAACTTCCAGAAGGCAGACTTCAGGTTGCTCAAGGAACTAATTCAGAAGGTACCTTGGGATACAGCCCTTAAAAACAAAGGGGTCCAGGAGGGCTGGACCTGCTTCAAGAAAGAACTCTTGAAGGTGCAGGAACAGGCTGTGCCAGTGTGCCGGAAGATGAGCCGCCGGGGCAGACGGCCAGTCTGGATGGGCAACGAACTTCTGAGCGAATTAAGGGAAAAAAAGAGGGTGTATCATCTTTGGAAGAAAGGGGAGGCAACCCATGGAATGTTTAAGGATGTTGCTAGGTCATGCAGGATGATAATTAGAGAGGCAAAAGCGCATTTAGAGCTTAGACTGGCCTCTGCTGTGAAGGATAACTAAAAATCCTTCTACAAGTATATTAAATATATTAATAGAAAGAGGAGGGTTAAGGACAACCTCCACTCCTTGGTGGACACTGAGGGGAACATACTAGCAAAAGGTGAGGAAAAGGCAGAGGTACTTAACACCTTCTTTGCCTCAATTTTTACTAGCATGATAGGTTGTCTTCCAGACAGCTGGCCTCCTGAGCTGGCAGATGGATTCAGGGGGCAGTATAGTTCCCCTGTGATCCAGGAGGAGAGACTTGCTTAGCTGCCTGGATCCCCACAAGTCCATGGGTCCAGATTTGATCCATCCTAGGGTGCTGAGAGATCTGGCAGATGAGCTGGCCAAGCCACTCTCCATCATTTTTCAGCAGTCCTGGCTCACTGAAGAGGTCCCAGATGACTGGAAGCTGGCCAACATGATGCCCATCCAGAAGAAGGACCACAAGGATGAGCCAGGGAATTACAGGCCTGTCAGCCTGACCTCAGTGCCAGGCAAGATTATGGAACAGGTCATCCTGAATGCAATCACACAGTACTTACAGGATGGCCCAGCCAGCATGGATTTAGGAAGGGCAGGTCCTGCCTCACCAACCTGATCTCCTTCTATGATCAGGTAGCCCACCTGGTGGATGTGGAGAGGCCTGTGGATATAGTCTACCTGGACTTCAGCAAGGCCTTTGACAATGTCCCCCACAGCAAACTGTGGGAAGAGGGTTGGTTTCAGATAGTTTCAGAAGACTCTAGGGAAGATTTGCCTTTGTTTGAGTTAGAGAAAGCTATGTTTTGTCTTTGAGAGTAATGTTTAGAGGCTTGATGGGGTGCTTGGTGCCAGGGTTTAGTTTTTTAGTTGTTTAGGTGGGTTGTATTGTACTGTATTGTACTGTATTGTACAGTATTGTACTGTTTTGTACTGTATTGTACTGTATTGTACTGTATTGTATTTAGGTGGGTTGGATTGGTTGATGGGTTGGACGTGATGATCTTGAAGGTCTCTTCCAACCTGTTGTATTGTATTGTATTGTATTGTATTGTATTGTATTGTATTGTATTGTATTGTAAACACCTTGTAACTGAAGGAGAGAATGTTGGCAGAATCTGGTTGGATGTGTTACAATATTGTTTTGTTATTTTGACCTATTGTATGCCTTAATTACACATATGCCAGTAGAAAATGACCAATTGACATGTGACACATGTGCCTTCTGATACATTATATAACTTTGTTGTATAACATAACGTCTTCGCCTGCTTACATCTGGTCCTGAAAACATCAGTCAACGCAAATTCAACATCTATAAAACATCTATACAACATCTATACTTTTACAGCAAACTCCTGACCAAGCTGTCAGCTTGTGGCTTGGACAGCAGCACTCTGTGCTGGGTTGGGAACTGGTTGGAGGGCCAAGCCCAGAGAGTGGTGCCACATCCAGCTGGCAGCCAGTCACTAGTGGTGTCCCCCAGGGATCCATCCTGTTCAATAGCTTTACTGATGATCTGGACGAGGGGATCGAGTCCATCATCAGTAAGTTTGCAGATGACACCCAACTGGGGGCAGGTGTGGATCTGTTAGAAGGTGGTAGAGCTCTGTGGAGGGACCTTGACAGGCTGGACACATGGGCACAGTCCAATGGCATGATATTTTTGGCCACAACAACCCCATGCAGTGCTACAGGCTGTGGACAGAGTGGCTGGAGACCAGCTAGGTAGAAAGGGACCTGGGGGTACTGGTTGATAGTAGGCTGACCATGAGCCAGCAGTGTGCCCAGGTGGCCAAGAAGGACAATGACATCCTGGCCTGCATCAGGAACAGTGTGGCCAGCAGGAGCAGGGAAGTCATTGTGCCCCTGTACTCAGCACTGGTTAGGCCATACCTTGAGTCCTGTGTCCAGTTCTGGGCCCCTCAGTTTAGGAAAGATGTTGAGTTGCTGGAACGTGTCCAGAGAAGGGCAACAAAGCTGGGGAGGGGTTTGGAGCACAAGCCCTGTGAGGAGAGGCTGAGGGAGCTGGGGTTGCTTAGCCTGGAGAAGAGGAGGCTCAGGGGAGACCTTCTTGCTGTCTACAACTACCCGAAGGGAGGTTGAAGCCAGGAGTGGGTTGGTCTCTTCTCCCAGGCAACCAGCACCACATCAAGAGGACACAGTCCCAGGCTGTGCCAGGGCAGGTTTAGGCTGGATGTTAGGAAGAAGTTCTTCATAGAAAGAGAGATTGGCCATTGGAATGAGCTGCCCAGCGAGGTGGTGGAGTCACCATCACTGGAGGTGTTTAGGAAGAGACTGGATGGGGTGCTTGGTGCCATGGTTTAGTTGATTAGAGAGTGCTGGATGATAGGTTGGACTCGATGATCTCAGAGGTCTTGTCCAGCCTGGTTAATTCTAATTCTAATTCTAATTCTAATTCTAATTCTAATTCTAATTCTAATTCTAATTACTATAATTTACCTGTACAGGTCAGCAGGGGACATCCACAGCTGAACACATCCTTTCAATCAACACTCTGCCTTGCTAGCCCCATTGCAGCTGCTCTTGGCAAATTCTGCACAGTAATGTATGCATTCCTATTTTTGACTCTTTTAAGCAGCTAACAGGTTGTGAGATGGGTAGTGCACACTTTTCATTGCTGGGAGAAGGCTCACAACATGCATGGACCTTTGCACTGATGGGATTAAAAATAATCAGTGTCTTTAGAAAGGAACAGTTGTTTGAAGGAGGTAGGTAGAGGAAGGTGAGAATCAGACAGTTCTCCTTGTCTATGTGCATAAACAACAAAGGAGCATCTGCAAGATACCCTTGTCTTGCAAATCACAGTAAATCAGCAGGAGGCTGTCAGAGGGTGATGTGACACCGAACACAGCCTAAACTCTTGAACTTTCAGACCAGAGCGCAGGCTTAATAGACCACCAAATATTAACTTCTCCACCCAGAGTGGTGAAGAACCTAATTTAAATGAACGTACGATGTATGTAGTAGGGGGGTTGCATGTGAAGGGGGACATGTAGTAGGTGTTTCGGGAAAGACTGTAAACCCTGAGTACCTTAACCAATAGGGAAAGGGAAAGGGAAATTTGGGGCTGGGAATTTAGCATGATAGGGGAGATGCATCTCCCAGCAATTTTAGAGACCCCCACCAGGAATTGTCCTGTGGACTCTCCCTTATTTGAATAAAGCTTTGCTAAACTGCTCTGTCTCTGTTGTGAATAGGAATTTCTAAGTAGAGAGAATTTTTCCTAACAAGTGGGGGCTTCATCCAGGATTCTTCCACACCTTTCAAGGGTGGCAGTTGGAGAAGGGAATTGACAGTGCGTCTCACCAAAATTCGGTGATCACTTCCCTTCAGTGGCTGCTGGCACTAAAGGCTTAATTGGAGACTGGAGACTTCAGGAGACAGACGCGTAATGGACCAGGGGGGTCTGGAGGCGAGCCGCAGGACAGACCAAGGGGGTCTGTTAAAAAGGTCCAGAGGGAAAGGACCTCAGGAAAATCTCACTGGTGAGTACTAAGGGAATTTTAGGGAGTAAAAATGGGAAGACACACAGGGAGGGTGGTAAAAATAGAAATGATGCCCAGGGAGGGTAGAAGCTGGGCCAAGATGACAATCTTGGGATACTCCCTGAAAGCCCTCTAGGGAAAATGTTAAGATTGTGGGACACTCTGCACAGCCTTCCAGAAATAACTAAGGAAATAATGGTTGGCAGGAGTTTGGGCCGGCAGCCCTCCTTGCTGGTGCCAGGGAGGGGGGAGCGCCGGAGGCGGGGGGAGGGAGGGTTGCCTCAGGGCCCAGGGTAACACAAGAGCTCATCAAAATGCCTTTACAGCAGGATTGTGGTGGCAGGGTTGTAAGATTCGTGTTTGTAATTGTTTTACCATCCAGGACGTAAGTCGAGCGGGGAACGCCCGGCAGGGCTGGGAACGCAAATATTTGTGGGAGTGCTAATTTATGGTAGCAGCAACAATGTCAGTTGTGTGCTAAACGCAACAGTTCTTACCAGGGGGGTAAGAGCTGTCTTGTGAGGAACGGGTTGTAAACTTTGCAGTTAATTAGGCAAAGTCTTTGCTCAGGCATTTTAGCCTGAAAAGCGGTGTGGCTTTGTGGCTGTGAAAAGTTGTGTGGCTTTTAGACTTGTTCAATAGTTTTGGTGAAACAGAAAGGACACAAAACTAAATTCTGATAGAGCTGATAAAGTGGAGAGTCTAAAGAAGTACCAAAATTTAATTTTGCATGAAAGGTAAATTGATGTGGAAAAAAATGTGTTTCAGTTGTATGAAGAAAGGCATTCTTTTGGTTCTGGGGTTGGAGGCCCCCTTTTGGTTCTGAGAACCTGGATCTTTGATATCTTGTATTGTGTTTATTGGAAAACGATTATTGTCTGAGCATATTAATTTAATGTTGAAGTTAGAGTTGTAACAATATGGAATTGGGAAACACTCAGAATCTAAGACCAGCCCCTCTGATATCTGAGGGTAAGCTGGAACACAAGACAGTTTATTTTCTGCCAAATTGGTTAATGTTTGGATTTGGGGGAAGGTCAGTCTTGAGGAGAAATCTTGAAAGAGTGCCCCTTAGGTTTATTTTAAAACACTGGAATCAACCAGGGTAAAGTGTTTGTGAAAGTTTGAGAGGCAGAGTTCATGTGGGAATGTTAGTTATATTTACTGTAGAAAAGGCAGAGGCAGGGTATTGGAAGAAGAGAACAAAGGAAGCAGTTGGAATAAACTTGTGTTACACTGAAGGGGACCAGAGGAATTTTAACAGTCTCCCAGCTAAGACTCCGGCTCTAGCTAAGCTGGGGAATGAAATGTTAATTGACAGAGATAATAATAAAATAGCTTTAAGGGACCTATAGGAAGTTACAGAATTTAAGAATAAATGAGATTGTTACACCAAGGTATGTCATAGTCCCATATTCTTGTATGATTGTAAACCAAATTTGCTCACACCATTATAAGGTACTTGATTTAAAGCATGCCTTCTGGGCATGCCTGTTTACAAAGGGGAGCAAACAGCAGTTTGCCTTTGAGTGGGAGAAGGAGGAAAAGGGGAAAAAATAGTGAAGCAACAGCCTGTGTGATCTGAAACCTTTTAGCTTCAGTAAGTTTTCTTGCTGAGGACATTCCTATTTGCCCGAGGGCTTTCTATTTGCCTTAAGAGCTGTCCCAGGCACTTTATGGTGCAAGACAATGCCTACTCCAGCCTAGAAAGCTTTCTGAGGGGGCTCTGCTAGGATATCATAGACAAATAGCAAGGGCTTCCTGCTGTAGGCTAATGCTAGATGAAGCCCCTAGAGCTAGGTAACATTATTAAGACCTGCCTGGAGTTGTTTTGTAGTTGTTCCTGAATTAATTAGCTAAGTGGGCTCCGGGTGGTCATGGCAAAGGACTTGCACTTGTGCTCACTCAACTTTTCCATCGGGATTCTCAGAATTACTGAGTAGAAAGGGGAATGTTAGTGTAACTTCATTGGTTCTTGCAGCTTCTGCTTTCTGGCAGGTGCCAGGGAACAGTGGAATTGTTTAATTTTCTTGCAAAAAATTGGGGCATTGGAAAAAAGCACAAATGGTGGAAGGGAAGGTTAAATATCTGGGATGTATTCTGTCTGAAGGTTTATGGTATATGGATCCAGAAGGAGTACGAGGAGTTTTAGAAATACCGGTATCTAAAACAGGGAAGAGTTGCGACAGTTGTAGGACTATAGGGTATTGCAGGACCTGGATGGAGGATTTTTCAATTCTAGCCAGACCCCTCTATGCCCTTTTGATGCAAGATAACTCTGATGTTATATTGTGGACACTAGAAGGGAAGCAAAGCTTCAAAGTATTTAAAGCAGGTTAACTGAAGCTCCAGCCCTAGCACTTTCAGACCAAGAAGAAGAATTTTGAGTTATAGGTGGATGTTAAACAAGGCCATGCTAAAGGAATTCTAATGCAGGAACACAGTGGGAGTTGAAGACCAGTGGCTTACTTTTCTAAATTATTGGGTCCCATGGCTAAAGGATAGTCTCACTGCCTGCAAAATTGCGCAGCTACAGCTTTAATGGTAACTGAGGCCCAAGGGCTCGTTGTTAAACCCTCACATCAAATTAAGGAGTTGTGAACCGAGAGGGTTTCTGAATGGATGACCAGCGCTAGGTTGTTACAGTATAAACTTGAATAATGGAACAGGAGGATTTAGAATTGAGACGTGGAGAAGGGTTTTACCCGGTTTCCTGTTTAACTGGTCCTGAGGGGAGGGACTTGGGGGAAACCTGTGACTGTATTCAAGCAACAGACCTTCAAACCTGAGCCAGGGAGGGACCACAGGATACGCCTTGGTCGCGTGGGGAAAATGTGTTTTCTAGAGTGAAAGAAGGCAAAAGGGTTACAGGGTATGCTATAATAAAGGGAAGGGAGCTGCAAGGGGGAGGAAAGTTACCCTCCACATGGTCAACACAGACAGCAGAATTGTATGCATTAATTGGAGCCTGTGAATTGCATTAAGGAAGAAGAGTAAACATATAAACGTATTTACAGATTCAAAATATGCATGTGAGGTGGCTCATGCATTTGGGAAACTGTGGGAGGAAAGAGGATTATTGACTTGAAGAGGAAAAACATTACCTCATGAGGATTTAATTATTCACCTATTGAAGGTGGTGAATTTGCCAGAGGCAGTGGCAATAATATGTCATGGGGCATCAGGCAGGACACTCGGAGGGGACAATAGGGAATCAATTTGCAGGTGAAGAAGCTTGGCAAGCAGCACTTCTGTCAGACGCATCTAAGACCCTCCCTTTGCTCCCAGTGGTTCAGCCACTGAAGAAGTGTCTTTTCTGCCAGAGGAGTTGGAGATAATTAAAGATAGTGGGGCAGAAGAAAGGGGATAATTGGTAAATAATGTGTGAAAGAAAGAGGAGATAAGCGGTAAACAACCTGTGTCAAATGCTTTGGCTCTACAAATATTGAAGCAAATCAATTAAGGGAGCCACTAGAGCTCTCGAGGATTGGTGGCAGAAGCCTTCCTCAAGGTGTATGCTGCTTTGGGTCTTCTCGGGCTAGCAGAAAGAGCTATTGAAGGCTGCTTGTTTTGTGCCAAGATGAATAACCAGGTTACAAGGGAAGTTGCCTTGGGAGGGCAATCCTGGGCTGTAAGCCCATTCCAATGGTGTCAGGTGGACTTTACTGAAATCCTTCAAGTGGGAAGGTTTAAAGGTTTAACTATCTTTGGTAATAGTATGCTGACTTAACAGGGTGGCCAGAAGCTTTTCCAGTTGCTTCAGCAACCACTGGAACAGCTATTAAAGCATTTCTGGAACAATTAATTTCCAGGTATGGAATAGCGGACGCTGGGTAGAAGAAAGGTATGGGGAAATCAAGAACCACCTTTTGAAGCTAGTTTTAGAAACAAAAATGCCATGGATATGGCTTCTACCATTAACTGTGTCTCAAATATGAACCAGACCCAGAGGGGATATACAGCTATCTGCCTTTGAAGTAATGTTCGGATTTCCTTATTCTGCAAACTCTGGGCCCAGTGGAAAAGTGGAAATAAGTGATGTGTATTTAAGCCACTATGTGTCCAGGATACTGTCTCATGTGAAATCTCTCCAACAGGAAGCTCAGCTTGCACAGAGCCTTCCTTTAGATTTCGCTGTTCATAACATCCAGCCAGGAGACTGGGTCCTAATTAAAGGATGTAAGGAAGCACCATTGGTGATGGAAGTGGCGTGTACCATACCAAGTGTTGTTAACTACAGAAACAGCAGTCCAAACAGCTGAGCACAGGTGGACTCATCACACACGAGTCAAGACCTCCAAGGCCCCAAACAACTGGACTTCTGAGCTGGCGGAAAAAAGATGAGAAGCTGAGGTTAACTCTTTGCAAAAGTGGATCAGACCAGTGATCCATAGGTCAGGGTCAGGAGGATTAAAAAACCTTCCTCCTTTAGATCTTCTAGTAAATGGTGGGCTGATGATAGCAATTAGGCTGTTACTGCCTTCTTGATATAGAAGAATTTTTATACACCCATTCAGCACATTTGATGCAGGAAGCAATAAGATAGTGTGAGAAACGAGCTCACTGCTGAAATTTATAACCAGTTTATTATAAAATAAAGGCAACACAGCGCTGGGCGCATAGCGAATTTGCTAGAGGCGCGCCGTAACAACACGAGTTGAACTTACATAGGCAGCAAACATACATAGTCATATTCAAACATACATATTCCCCAGCACGCTCCCACCCCTCTCCATCAGGACTGAGACAAAACCTGCACTTTTACAATACAATACAATACAATGCAATACAATACAATACACCAGGTTGGAAGAGACCTTCAAGATCATCGCGTCCAACCTATCAACCAATCCAACCCACTTAAATACAATACAATACAGTACAATACAGTACAATACATACAATACAACCCACCTAAACAACTAAAAAACTAAACCGTGGCACCAAGCACCCCATAAAGCCTCTTCTTCAACACCTCCAATGAAGGTGACTCCACCACCTCCACGGGCAGCCGATTCCAGTGGGCAATCACTCTCTCGGTATAGAACTTCTTCCTAAGATCCAGTCTAAACCTGCCCTGGCACAGCCTGAGACTGTGTCCTCTTGTTCTGGTACTGGCTGCCTGGGAGAAGAGACCAACCTCTGCCTGGCTACAGCCTCCCTTCAGGTAGTTGTAGAGAGCAAGAAGGTCACCCCTGAGTCTCCTCCTCTCCAGGCTAAGCAACCCCAGCTCCCTCAGCCTCTCCTCATAGGGCTTGTCTTTCAAACCCCTCACCAACTTTGTTGCCCTTCTCTGGACATCCTCCAGAGTGGAGAGTGGCTTGGCCAGCTCATCTGCCAGCTCTCTCAGCACCCTAGGATGGATCCCAGCCGTTCCCATGGCCTTGTGGGGGTCCAAGCGGCTCAGAAGATCTCCAACTGCCTCCTGGAGCAGCGGGAAACTCTGCAGCTCCCTTGCTCCTTCTGCCAGCTCTGCAGGCCAGCTGTCTGGAAGATGTTCTGCCATGCTAGGATAGATTGAGGCAAAGAAGGTGTTAAGTACCTCTGCCTTTTCCTCATCCTTTGTTACAATGTTCCCCTCTGTGCCCACCAAGGAGTGGAGGTTGTCCTTGCCCTTCCTCTTGCTATTGATGTATTTATAGAAGGACTTTTTGTTGTCCTTCACAGCAGAGGCCAGTCTAAGTTCTAAATGGGCTTTTGCCTCCCTAATTTTCTTCCTGCATGTCCTAGCAATGTCCCTAAACATTCCATAGGTTGCCTCCCCTTTCTTCCAGAGATGGTACACCCTCTTTTTTTCCCTTAGTTCTATTAAGAGTTCATTACCCAACCAGGCTGGCCGTCTGCCCCGGCGGCTCATCTTCTGGCACATTGGCACAGCCTGTTCCTGAACCTTCAGGAGTTCTTCCTTGAAGCAGCTCCAGCTCTCCGGGACCCCTTTATTTTTAAGGGCTGTATCCCAAGGAACTTTCTGAGTTAGTTCCTTGAGTAGCCTGAAGTCTGCCCTCCGGAAGTCCAGAGTGGAGATCTTCTTGCTACCCGTCTTGGCTTGACTGAATACCGAAAACTCAATTATCTCATGGTCACTGGTGCCTAAACACCCTCCGACCACCACATCACCCACCAGCCCTTCCCTGTTGGTGAAGAGGAGGTCAAGCATGGCCTTACCCCTGGTAGGCTTGCGCAGCACCTGGGATAAGAAGCTGTCCTCCATGCACTCTTAAGAACCTCCTAGACTGCCGCGCCTCTGCTGTGTTGAGATCCCAGCAGATATC
Source organism: Colaptes auratus (assembly GCA_015227895.2). Classification (NCBI taxonomy): domain Eukaryota; kingdom Metazoa; phylum Chordata; class Aves; order Piciformes; family Picidae; genus Colaptes; species Colaptes auratus. The sequence continues at coordinate 54,557,446 of CM026897.1, read as the reverse complement.
AGGCAGGTTGAAGTCGCCCATGAGAATGAGGTCAGGTGATCTTGAGACAGCCTTAAGCTGCCTATAGAATGCTTCATCGACATCTTCCTCCTGGTTGGGTGGTCTATAAAGACTCCAACCAGGATGTCTGCCCTCCCGAACTTCCCTCTAATTCTTACCCACAAGCACTCAACCCGATCATCCCTGATCTCCATCTCAACGGCATCTAGTGCCTCCCTGATGTACAGGGCTACCCCTCCACCCCTTCTTCCTTGCCTGTCTCTCCTGAACAGCCTGTAGCCATCAATTTCAGCGCTCCAGTCATGTGAGTCGTCCCACCACGTCTCTGTGATGGCAACTACATCATAACTTTCCTGCTGCAACAAGGCTTCTAGCTCCTCTTATTTGTTACCCATGCTTCGTGCATTAGTGTACATGCACTGCAGCTGGGCTGCTGGTTTCACCTCTAACTCTAGCTTATCACCCCCAGACTCCTGCCTGAGGGGCCTGGTTTCAGCCCCTTCCCCCTTCAAAGCTAGTTTAAAGCCCTGTCAATGAGACCTGCCAATTCCCTTCCCAGAATCTTTTTCCCTTTGGGGGACAGGCCATTCTCGTACACTTTGACCTTCCCCCTCCTCTGGGACAGATGTACTCCATCTGTTACCAGCTGACCTGGTGCAGTAAAAAGTTCTCCAAGATCAAAAAACCCAAAATTTTGACCTGGCCAGTCTTTAGACATGTTGGTGCCTCACCTTTCTCTCACAATACAGACCATGACCAACCAATCGGCCCAAATGATCGAGCCCCAGGTCCCCAGTAATTCCCCTTGCGAAAGCCAAATATTAAAACCTGTTTCTCACAATCCCTCCCCTTCTTTCTACTACATTTGGCTTGAGCCATAATAACCTAACTTGGCAACAATTCTATAACATGCAAAAGGATTCCAATTTCAACTTCCTGGTAAAAGGAATGGGATAACAACTGATGTTCCTTGCCTGAAAATATTTCCTCTTTTACTTTACTAGGTACCATACACAGGGAGTGGGTACAGTATATATACCAATGTCTGGGTGACAACTTTCTCCCTCCGAGTGGTTAATCCTGGAAATTAGGAGTCCGGTTTGACTTGCAACTCCACTCACATGGCCTATGGGGTTGCTGCCCACAGCCATGGTTCTAGATCTTCTTTGTGGCAATCACAGAGGTCTACCCGGTCTTGCCTCCTTCAATCCCCACCAATGCTCTGCTCGGACCATGTCCCCTTCCCTTGTCCAGGGAGGCTGTACCAATTTCGAACCCCGACCTGTTTCTAGTTTGTGATGTTTTCAGGCAAGGACCATTACCACTCCTATTCTGATACTGGAACTCATCTCATGACCATCTTTATGTACTCCATTTGAGGTACCACAGTCTGTTCAGTGGGTGGATGCACTGGTCCTTTCAGCTGTCTGTATTGCAGTCTCTGTGGTCCCACTAGCTGAACACAGTTTTTGGTGCTCTCCTCTGTCCTAATCACTTCAAATTATAACCATCTAGTTGCAACTTATAAATACCAAACAACAATTACAGCAATGTTCCAACAAGCCAATTTACATTTAATACTCAAGAAGTTGAAGCTTTTGAACTCACAGGTAACCTAATTACATAACTACAATAGCATACATTCATAACCACACACACTCTCAGCACATAAGAAATAGTTGTCAAGCTTTTGTCACACCTATGCTTACATTCATTATAATCTAGCAAAAATATATAGCAGAAAATCACAGTGCAGCAGAAAAATTTACCATCACTTTAGTAGGCCTGATTACTAATTCAACCTGTTTACCATTACTAATGTTGGAGGAGACTTTATCCACACCTGGGGATATGGTCTTAGATTTTGATTGGACTCCTTCCAGTTCAGTCAGGATAAAATACTCCGATTATAACAAATACCATTTACAACATTTACACTTTACCCATCCCCAATGACATCAAGTCCCAGGATGTTTTATACACAGAATGAAATGGGGGCTTTCCTTGATGTTTTCTTGCAATGAAATTCGCACGAGCTCCAGAGCCTTCAGACTGAGGTGTTCCAGGTGTTACGTGATTCACGCTGAAGCACGTTTTGCTTTTTCTGTGCAGTCAGTCAGGCTCAGAGGCACACTCCTGAAGTGGTCCCTTTTACTCACGAAACATGTGTCCACCCTTGTTCTGCAGTATGGACAGCTGTATCTGTTGTTAACAAAAACAAGAAAACATCCTTCCCAGAGGGAAATTAGTGACTCTCCTTTAAGTTTTTTAACACTTTACCCCCAGCTTTAATTTTATAGATTGGGAATCCCCAAGGTGCGATCTGAGACAAGAACAAAATTAAAAGTTGCTTTCTGGGCCTCCTCTACTAACAAGGCCGCTGCTACTAGAGCTTATAAGCAAATTGGTCATCACCTAGTCGCAGGATCTAATAACTTGGAACAATACCCAACAGGATTTTTACTTCCAGTCCAGTCCTGGGTCAACACCCCAGATGCTGTCTGGTTAGATGTACTTACAAAAAGATCAAATAGTTTGTCCATGTTGGGCAAATTTAAAACAGGGCATCAATCAACATTTTTTTTTTATCCAATCACTCATCTGGACTGCACTTTATATTATTATTATTATTGAAGGCCAATTCCTCATGTACCTTTTCTTACCCCTCTATCCATAATCGACAGTACCCCAGAAATCCGAGCAGCTGCCTTATTTCTGACCTTCCCTCACAGCAGTTACCAGCAGTCCTTCTGCTTCTCTTCATCCCTCCTTACAAACACCTTCTGAGCTTCACATAGTAACTCCTCTAAACCTCTGTCTTGCCAATCCTTGACCTTTTCCAATTTTTTTCTAATGTCTGCCCATGATTTTGCCACAAACTGCATCCTGAGAAGTATCACCCCAGCTGCAGAATTGGGATCTATTCCAGAATATATCTGTAAGTTTCTCTTTAATCTTACCATCCACTCCATAGGAGGCTTCCTCCAATGCTCGCTAGAGGCTTTATCAAAATTTCTGGGCACAGCTTCTTTAATTCCTTGTGTTGTTATTGTTCTCAGGTCTCCCATGTTCTGTCTCCCCTGAAGCTGTTGATGGTCCCACTTAGGATCTTGATTAGGCCACTTCTGATTTCCTGGTGTCCCCCCCCACCCGATTCTGCCTCTCCCATACTCTTATGCCAGCCTGTCTGCCTTTTCCTTGTCTTTGTCCTTATTCTCACTTATTAATGTAAATATGGGAACAGGGGTAGGGCGTGAAGCCCTAATCCAAACAGCAGCATATTCAGCTTCTTCCCTACTAAACCACTTTTTACAATTTGGCAAATCCAATCATCAAAAGATAAACCTTTTTTTTTTCCTTTGATAATCCTTTTCTCAACTTGTCATCATCCCAATACTGTAATATGATCCCTAACGCGCTCACTAATCACTGACCGGGGATCAAAACCGAGCGGCGGCAGTTGGAAGCGCCGGCTCCGAGCCACTAGATACCAAACCACCAGTATCTCCTGGCTACCACAATACAAATGCTACGTTCTTTCGCAGCGCCGGTGCCGCTCCCTGCGAACGACCGACCCCCCTCACTGTGCCGATCCCTTGCAAAGTCAAACCGCAAAAAAACCCCCAAAACCTCACACACCGCAGCCCAGGTCCCTGCCCTCCTGCGGAAGCCTGAAACCACGGTAAAAAAACCTTCCCGAACCAGGTCCCTCAAACCGAGGTCCCTCCCCTAGAAACCGGGACGTCAAACCCGCGAGGGTAACCGCACCACGGGCCCCCGCAGTTCAAGCCCCACACGAAACCGACCGCAGGATACGAAAAACTCCCGAACCGGGTCCCCACCGCCGGAACACCCGAAACCGGGACGTAAAACCCGCGAATGCCACCGCGACGCGGGCCCCCACGGCCCAGGCCCCTCTAGAAACCGGACCGCAGGTTACCAAAAACTCCCGAACGGGTCCCTCACCACCGGGACACCGGGACGCAGCGGAAAAATTCCGGGACCCCGTAGCCAGGACCCCTACCCAGGCACAACTCACCGAACGGCCTAGATCCTATGCATTACCTGATTGAACTCCATACATCACACCCAAAAATTCTTCTGAAAAAAACCAACTGACTATCCACAATCCACAATATCCCAACAATCCTTGCCTTGGGGCTTGAAGAGACACAATCCCCCCTCCTTCCAACCCCAATTGCCCTTTCTCCCGAGATCAACAGGTTATCTACACCTAACCCCCCCTCTATTTTCTTCACTAGCCCAGACTTCTGGGTTAATCTCTGCCTCATCGGTAATGTTTTTCCAGAACTACCCTTATGCCCAATTGAACTATCTCTACCCTAGCCCAATTCTAGCTTCAGTCTCCAATTTAACATCCTTAGCTACCGGGACTTTAAACCTTTCCCCCTTTGCCCCTAAAACTCGCTCTCCACACTCCCTCTAGGAACCTTGGTAACACGAGTAACCCTCCTTCTCCGACCTGAGCCTGGCCACCTCCTGGGCCTGATCCTTCGCCAGTCCCTGGTGGGCACGGCTCAGCCACTGTAGCTCTCCCCGCAACAGCTCCTGCTTCGCCCGCGTCTGTGCCAGCGCCTCGCCCGCCGCACTACCGCAGGTGCTGGTGCAAACACTGATACTGGCCTTGCAGCCCCGGCTGCTCTACGCGCAGTCCCTGCCTGCCCTCCGCAGCGTCGCAGCCGCGGCCCCGCTCCAGGCCCGCCCAGAGCTCATCCAACTCCTGTAGCAACTGCCGGGTGCGGCCACGGTTGCGGCCGCACTCGCGGTTCCTCCTCCAGCCGTGCCAGGCTGTGGCTCAGCTCTGCCTTGTCTTGGGTCATCCCTGCTGCCAGCTCGTGGCCAGGGCGTCCCGCAGCTGACCCAGAGGACTGTCCGGGGGTATATCCCTGGGTACCCTTGTTGCTCCCATGTTTCCCGGGGCTGGTCTACACCTGACCCTTGCCCCATTTCCCTAGGTCCACGCTTTCCGTCACCAACCGCCTCGTCCCTTCACTGGCCAAGTCCCTCGCGGGATATTGGAAACGCAGTTAGAAGGACTCCGCACTCGCTTCGTGGATCCGGACTGTCCAGCCCACGTCTCTCACACACACACTCACCGACCTCAATACCCGCCCAACCGGACAATACTTACAGCCCTTTTCTTGCCCGGGACTTTGTGCACAAGAATTACAGGCAGCCGCGGCAACCGGGAGCTCCTTTCCTTGCCTTTATCTTATAATGTTGGCTGGATCGTTTACCCATGTTCCGAGAGGCTTCCAGGGTCCTCCTTCCGGGCCGCCGAAATCAGCGGGGGCGCCCCCCCTTCTGAAGGGTCCCGAAAGCTGTTACAGACAGGGTGATCACGTACGGGTCACCAAATTGTGAGAAATGAGCTCACTGCTGAAATTTATAACCAGTTTATTAGAGAATAAAGGCAACACAGCGCTGGGCGCATAGCGAATTTGCTAGAGGCGCGCCGTAACAACACGAGTTGAACTTATATACATGGCAAACATACATATTCATATATTAAAACGTACATATTCATATATTCCACAGCACGCTCCCACCACTGTCCATCAGGACTGAGACAAAACCTGCACTTTTGACCTGGCCAGTCTTTAGACATGTTGGCGCCTCACCTTTCTCTCACAATACAGACCATAACCAACCAATTGGCCCAACGATCGAGCCCCAGGTCCCCAGTAATTCCCCTTGCAAAAGCCAAATATTAAAACCTATTTCTCACAATAGTAAAGACACAGGATGGACGAAAGGAAGGACTGACATCTGTTACCTATCTAATCAAGGGCAAGACTGAGTTAATCACTGTGTTTGCCACCAAGAAGAAACTTTTCTCTGCTATTGGCTGCAACCAAATAGGCATTGAGTGGTGGGAATATATACAATACCAGACCTTGACACAAGATGGTTTGGGCTGGAGGTCAGTTATTATGGCCTATCATGACTTTTGTTACAGTCATTAAAGCCATCCCTTGTATACAGTGTTATCAACGTTAAAATTGGAAGGAATAGACATAATAGCTTTGTCTACCACACCCACATTAACTCAAGGTGCTATCGATACCCTAAGGAGTGTACTGAACTAGGGCAGACCTATTGGATGGAGCAAAATCTAGGTATAGAGGTAGCAAGAGGCCAGGTATGTCCAAAAGGGGAACCCTGGGTCTGCTTCAGTAAGTTAGGACAGTGGGGCCTTAATGATAATGGAGGGCTTCAGGATCAAGCCAAAGAACAATTAATACAGAATACAACAAAAGCCTTAAAGGCGTATGTATATAAACCATCAACTACGAGTGAGGTGAGTCCACTATATAAAGAACTGAAGGAAAAGTTACAACAGGAGTGGGACTTCCTTTTGTAGGCAAGAATTTATTTATAGATCTAGCTGAAAAAGTGGCAGAAAACTTGAATGTAACTAATTGCTGGGTCTGTGGAGGTCTCCTGGTGAGTGAAGAACGGCCATGGAAAGGAACCAACTTAGATCCTTACCAAATAATTAAATGAAATCACTCAGCCATTTCAGGTAAAAATGAAAGACCTTGGGAATGGGCACTGGCATCAGACACTACAGGAACAGAGTGCCTAGAGTGAAAGGGAAGCTCTTCTAATAAATGGGTAGGAGAAACCCCCTGTAAACAGACATTAATACATGATGCTACCCACACTGCATGGTGGCCTGAGGATCCTGTATGGTACTGGTCTAGAGAGAATGCCAAAAATTGCATGAACACTACTGAAAGTGACATATTCAATTGCACAAGGGACAAATCCATTTCAGGGAACACCAAGTATCTAAAAATTCTGGGAAAATATAGATAGTACATCTAAAAATTGGTGGAAAGCCCCAGATGGATGATTTTGGATGTGTGGATGAACGGCTTATCCAGAACTACCGGCAAATTGGGGGAGTAGTTGCACACTGGGGATTATCCAGATGGGATTGCTCTAGTTACCTCTTAAGAAGGGCAATGAATAGGGGATCCCTGGTTTTGAAGACATGGAGAGAGAAAAAAGATCTTTTGAAGTGGGAGGTGCTCAAAGGTGGGGTGATGATGAGTGGCCACTTCAAAGGATAATAGAAACCTATGAACCTGCAACCTGGGCTCAGGATGGTAATTGGGGATATCGAACCCCAGTATATGCTGAACTGAAAATTTTGATTGCAAGCTGTGGTGGAACTCATAAGCAATGAGGCTGCCTTGGGCCTGGTATTATGAGGCAGCAGAGCTAAAAACAACTCATGGGACACACTTGTCCCAGAGAGGGAAAAGGATCCTGGGGCAGGAATTGGCAGGGCTCATTGATAGGGCTTTAAACTAGATTTGAAGGGGGGAGGGGTTAATGCTATCCTGCTGACCTGTGACAAACAGAGGGGCAGCTCACCAGTGGCAGAGGGATGGAGAGCTGGTAAGGGCTCTCAACTTGCTGCCCTGAGGCAAGCCACGAATGACACACCAGGACATTCTGTGGAAACCAAGGGGAATTGGCACAAGAGGATGACAGGGCCAGCCCAGCTGAAGTGCTTCTATGCAAATGCATGCAGCTTGGGCAACAAACAGGATGAATTAAGGGCCACTGTGCTGCTGGGATGCCATGACATAGTGGGCATTACTGAAACTTGGTGGGATGATTCCCATGACTAGAATGTAGGGATAGATGGGTATAAGCTCTTTAGGAAGGATAGGCAGGGAAGGAGAGGAGGAGGTGTTGCCCTATATGTCAATAACCATCTGGAATCAGCAGAACTCCACCTGGGGAGGGATGATGAGATGGTTGAGAGTGTATGGGTTAGAATCAAAGGCAAGACAGGGGAAGGAGATATTACTGTGGGGGTCTCCTACAGGCCACCTGACCAGCAGAACCAAGCAGATGAGGCCCTCCACAGGCAAATAGAAGCGGCTTCCAGGTCACAAGCCCTGGTCCTCATGGGTGATTTCAACCACCCTGACATCTGCTGGAGGGACAACACAGCAAGGCACCAGCAATCCAGGATGTTCCCGGACTGCATAGAAGACAACTTCCTCCTCCAAATGGTAGAGGAACCAACAAGAAAAGGTGCTCTGCTGGACCTTGTTCTCACCAACAGGGAAGGGCTGGTAACACCAGTGAGGCTCAGAGACAGCCTTGGCTGCAGTGACCATGAAGCAGTTGAATTTAATATCCTCAGGGCAATCAGGAGGACCTATTCTAAGCTTACAACCCTAGACTTTAGGCGTGCAGACTTTGATCGCTTCAGGGATCTGCTAGCCAAGGTGTTGTGGGACGAAGCCCTGGAGGGAAGAGGGACCCAGGACAGCTGGTCAGTATTCAAGGACCACCTCCTCGGTGTCCAGGAGCTATGTATACCAACAAAGAGAAAAGCAGGAAAGAATGCTAGGAGGCCTGCCTGGATGAGCAAGGAGCTGCTGGAGACACTATTACTTAAAAAGAAACTCTACAGGAAGTGGAGGGAAGGACAGCTAGAACAGGGGGGATATAAGGGAGCTGCCTGAGCAGCAAGAGACCTGGTTAGGAAAGCCAAAGCAGAGTTTGAATTGAATCTAGCCAGGGAGGTTAAAGGAAACACTAAGACTTTCTACAGGGATATTAATGGCAAGAAGAAGCCTAGGGAAGGTGTGGGCCCCCTCAGAAAGGAAAGTGGTGAAATGGCCACAAGTGATGTGGAAAAGGCTGAGGTACTCAATAACTTCTTTACCTCAGTCTTCACTGCAAGGGTCTCCAGCCACACTCCTGGAGTCATGGCAGATGATGCCAGGGACGGGGAGGAAGAACTGCCCATCGTAAGTGAAGATCAGGTTCATGATCACCTGAAGAACCTGAAAGTGTTCAAGTCCATGGGACCCGACGGGATACACCCACGGGTGCTGAGAGAACTGGCAGATGAGGTTGCTAAACCCCTCTCTATTCTATTCCAAAAGTCATGGCAGACTGGGGAAGTCCCCACAGACTGGAAAAGGGGAAACTTTGCTCCCATTTTCAAGAAGGGTAAGAAGGAGGAGCCAGGGAACTACAGGCCAGTCAGTCTCACCTTTGTGCCTGGAGAGATCATGGAGCAGATCCTCCTGGAGGCACTACTGACTCAGAAGAATAGTGAAGAGGTGATTGGGAGCAGTCAGCATGGCTTTGCCAAGGGCAAATCCTGCCTGACAAACCTGGTGGCCTTCTATGAACAGGTCACAACATTAATAGATGAGGGGCGAGCAACTGATGTCGTTTACCTGGACCTGAGCAAAGCCTTCGACACTGTCCTGCACCACATCCTGGTCTCCCAGCTGGTGACACACGGGTTTGATGGGTGGGCCACTAGATGGATAAAGAACCGGCTTGATGGCTGCACCCAAAGAGTGGCTGTCAATGGGTCCATGTCCCAGTGGAGGCCAGTGACAAGCAGAGTCCCTCAGGGATCAGTCCTGGGACCAGTCTTATTCAACATCTTTGTGGGTGACATGGACAGTGGCATCGAGTGCACCCTCAGCAAGTTTGCTGATGACACCAAGCTGTGTGGTGCAGCAGACACGCTGGAGGGAAGGGATGCCATCCAGAGGCACCTTGACAGGCTGGAGAGGTGGGCACAGCCAACCTCATGAGCTTCAACAAGACCAAGTGCAGGGTCCTGCATCTGGGTCCAGGCAATCCCAGGCACAAATCCAGGCTGGGCAGTGACTGGCTGGGGAGCAGCCCTGAGGAGAGAGACTTAGGGGTGCTGGCGAACGAGAAGCTCAACAGGAGCTCTCAATGTGCACTTGCAGCCTGGAAAGCCAATCAGATCCTGGGCTGCATCAGGAGAAGTGTGGCCATCAGGTCAAGGGAGGTGATTCTCCTCTCTACTCAGCCCTGCTGAGACTCCACCTGGAGTACTGCATCCAGTTCTGGAGCCCCTATTACAAGAGGGATCTGGAGGTACTGGAATGTGTCCAGAGAAGGGCCACGAGGATGATCAGAGGGCTGGAGCACCTCTCCTATGAGGACAGACTGAAGGAATTGGGGCTGTTCAGTCTGGAGAAGAGAAGGCTCCAAGGTGAACCTCATTGTGGCCTTCCAGTATCTGAAGGGGGCCTCCAAGAAGGCTGGGGAGGGACTTCTCAGGCTATCAGGCAGTGATAGGACTAGGGGGAATGGAATGAAGCTGGAGGTGGGGAGATTCAGGCTGGATGTGAGGAAGAAGTTCTTCACCATGAGAGCGGTGAAGGCCTGGAATGGGTTATCCAGGAAGGTGGTTGAGGCCCCGTCCCTTGAAGTGTTTAAGACCAGGCTGGATGAGGCTCTGGCCAGTCTGACCTAGTGTGGGGTGTCCCTGCCCATGGCAGGGGGTTTGGAACTAGATGATCCTTGTGGTCCCTTCCAACCCTGACCGATACTATGATACTACTATGATTATCAGCAAGACAACAAACTAAGATGCAAGGGGCAATATACAAAAATTGACTCACTCTAGACTAAATAGAATAGAATAGAATAGAATAGAATAGAATAGAATAGAATAGAATAGAATAGAATAGAATAGAATAGAATTAACCAAGTTGGAAGAGGCCTCTGAGATCAAGTCCAACCTATCATCCAACACTATCTAATCAACTCAACCATGGCACCAAGCACCCCATCCAGTCTCTTCCTAAACACCTCCAGTGATTGTAACTCCACCACCTCCCTGGGCAGCCCATTCCAATGGCCAATCACTCTTTCTATGAAGAACTTCTTCCTAACATCCAGCCTAAACCTCCCCTGGTGCAACTTGAGACTGTGTCCTCTTGTTCTGGTGCTGGTAAAGTGCTTTTCCTGTTTTAAACTTGCCAAAAACTTTTAACATCAGCAGGTCCTGAATTGTTTCTGTAAGAAGACATTTTCTTTATTGCCTAATCCTCTTATTCCATAATTCTGAAGTGAAATATATATTTTGATCAAAATACACACAAAAAAGCATGTGAGAAGAGAAATACAAGGAAACAGTACATTTCTTGGATCCTCAAAAACCTTCCGACCCCTAATCCCACAATCTGCCCAAGCAGTGAATGGTTACTGGAACATAATCTGTTTGTGCCTTCTCTTCCCACAGCTCTGACAGTCCAGGCTGCCTTTTCTCCTTGTGTTTCATTCTTCCAAGAATAAGGTATGCTAAACCACAGGTGTAGGTACATTTATGTTTTGAAGGACATAGTGTGGTGAACTCTGCAAGCTTATGTGTCTGGGTTTCTATTATCTGTTAGCTGAGGAAGGAGGCGTTTGCGGAAAGTTTGAAAGGTCTGGAAGTTCCGATTGTTGTCTAAAGATTGATGACAATGGAGAGGCAGTAATAAATATAGCCACCAACATCAGGAAAATAGCTCATGTACCAGTCCAAACCTGGAAAGGATTGGAATGGGACATGTTCTTGTGGTTGCCTGGTGGGCCATGGGTCAAACAAGTGTTATTCTTCTCTCTGTGTGCAATAGCAACTCTATGATACCCTGTTTTGTGTGGCTCATTCATCGTGCAGTTAGATGCAGGTAGTAGCCACACTAAGTGACCCAAAAAAGGCTATAACGAAGTATTACGTATCTGCAAGTAAGACCAAAATCAGAAATAAGACAGAAGAAAGAATTATGTTAATGTTGAATGAATTTTGTAAAGACAATTATTAATGTAAGACGCGGAGGGATTGATGGGAATAAAAATAATCAGTGTCTTTAGAAAGGAATAGTTGTTTGAAGGAAGTAGGTAGAGGAAGGGGGGAACCAGGCAGTTCTCTTTATCTATGTGCATAAACAACAATGGGGCATCTGCAAGATACCCTTGTCTTACAAATCACAGTAAATCAGCAGGAGGCTGTCAGAGGGTGATGTGACACCGAACACAGCCTAAACTCTTGAACTTTCAGACCAGAGCGCAGGCTTAATAGACCACCAAATATTAACTTCTCCACCCAGAGTGGTGAAGAACCTAATTTAAATGAACGTACGATGTATGTAGTAGGGGGGTTGCATGTGAAGGGGGACATGTAGTAGGTGTTTCGGGAAAGACTGTAAACCCTGAGTACCTTAACCAATAGGGAAAGGGAAAGGGAAATTTGGGGCTGGGAATTTAGCATGATAGGGGAGATGCATCTCCCAGCAGTTTTAGAGACCGCCACCAGGAATTGTCCTGTGGACTCTCCCTTTATTTGAATAAAGCTTTGCTAAACTGCTGTCTCCGTTGTGAACAGGAACATCTACGTAGAGAGAATTTTTCCTAACAGCGCCACAAAATATGTAGCAAGGCTTCATTTGCTGCAGCAAAACCTGCAGCTCTAGGGTGGGGAGGTGTTATCTGTTCATTTTCATTTCACTCTGAGGAAAGTCAGATAAAGTCAGCGACAGATGCAGGCAGCAGTCCCTGAGTTCAAGTGCTGGTGAACGCCCACAAGCACTTTCTCCCCTCCCTGTCCGATCTGCCTTGGAGGGAACAGGGAACTGGGAAAGGCAGTTTTCTTTTGCTATCATTAAAATGGGTAGGGGGTGGAGGTGGAAAAGGAAAGGGCCTTCCTCACTTATTTGAAAGTGACGGGGGGGAAACCTCAGTGTTCATATCGTAGGTGGACAAAAAAGGCAGACGGTGTAGCCGGGCCATGCCTATGTGTGGGACAAGGGCCGTAGGTGCCCCCGTTCCAAGGCGGGCCCGCTGTGGGCCCCTCAAACACAGTCGCTCTGCTTCCTGCTGCTCCTGCAGGGCTCGTGTTGTTGATGGTGCTTTACAACGCCGCGCTCGACGTGCCGAGTACAGAACGTTCCCTGCCCGCCCCTGAACTGGGATTGAACCTCTCCAACCCCCGCCCTGCTAGCGGAGCACGCAGATAGACCCCGGGGAGCTGGGAAAGACACAAGAGAATAGGAAAAGCTGGAGACGTGAAGAGCAGGAATTATTTTTTAAAGGGCGGGGTGTCGCTCCCGCCCAGCCCCTCCCCCCCCCCCCTTTTTTTTTTAATAATATATTTTATTTTTAGTGGAAAAAGTAAACAAAAAACTGCAAGGCAATCAGCATCCCTAAGTAAACGTGCCTTGAGAAAACATGGATGAAAAGACAGTAAACCTGCTTTTACAGAAATAGGTTTGTGGCACTGTTGTGTCTTTGCTTGACTGCCATTGCTAAACAAATACTTTTCCTTTACTCTCCCCTGCTTCCCTGAACATTATATTTCAGTTCCCTTCCCACATGAGAAAAGAAAGGCCAAATGGTTGATGAGCACTGCGTCCCCGAAAGCTTTTTTTTTTAAATTTTAAATCAAGAGGTTCTGGCCTGCAGTGAGCAAACACGTCAGCAGGCTTGGGAGCTTGAGCGCCTTGGCATCAGAGGCATATGCCTTGGCACAACAGTTCTATGGGTTGTCTCAGTAAAAGCTTCCTTGAAAGTAGTGCCTAGATTAGCAGCACACGGGCATTTTTCTTGTTTAGTGCAATCAGTTCTGTGCCAAACTTGGATCAAAATGAATCAGGAATCTCCAGAGATTTTGGTAGCTCTTTTGCAAAATGTCCTATATTTCATGCAAACCTACACTTTCCCGGTGCTCTTTAGTTCGATTTATTATGGAGTTCATGGGGTTAACCCACTCACTCTATGTCTGTATTTTTCACAGTAGCTAATCTGAACACCAAGTCCAGTTTTACTGATTTCTAAGTTATTTCTCAGTGCTGATTGAATGCCATCTGCATGTGGGGTTTTTTTTGGTAGCAAACTGGGATTTGCATAACTATGATGATGGTGCTTTCCAGTCTATTAAGCACCTCATCAAGTCCTTTAGGAATATCTTCTGTAGCCTGTTCAACAGCTAAATGATGTGTCATGGAGTTCAACCCCACTGAGCAAAGATGCTTTTAGTGTTGTTTTACTACTCTGTTACTCCACATAAGTTAGACCTCTTGCTTCTCAAATGCAACAACATGCAGAGAACTCCACCACCACTCTCACTTTGGAGTTCATTCTCTGTCTACTGTGAGGATGGTTATACTGTGTCCCCCTTTAAAAGTAGTGCAGGTTGCCTCTTGGCACATGCATTAGTAAGCGTGAGAGTAACCTCCCAGATTGCATTTGCTTCAGGCCATGGTCCAAAAACATGCACACTTGTGGTCTTTGTGCCATTTGCCAGTTGGATTCCAACAGTTTGCTGGGAGCTGAAGCACCTTGTGAATTGGGAGGACAGTAGGCAGAGAGGAGGCACACCAGGGTGGGTTACAACACTGGGGGCTTGCTACAGGTTGTATGGCTATGAATGGGTGGGGGATGCATGTAGGCCCTGCCTCACACAGTCCTTACCTGTAAGATGAGGGGACTGACTCCCAGTCCAGTGTTAGGATACATCTGTCTTGCCTTGACCTGTCCCATATCCCATCAATACTCTTCTCCCTCTGCTTTCTGTCTTTTATATTCCAGCTGTCCTGCCTTTTGGATTTTCTCACCTGCTGGCGCCTAGTGCTGCACTGGGCCCTGCTTCTTATGAATTAATGCATCCCTTTCACTGCCCTGTGCATTTTGCCTTATCCACAGCCCTCCAGTGCTGTGCCATGCAAGACTCATCCAAAAGTATTCCCGGGTCGCATCCTTTCTGTGAAACTGAACTAAACTATGTTTTGTAGTGTGTGGACCAGGATTGTGGACAATTACCATGCCCTGAGGGGCAAGGAGGTGTATGGGTCAAGTTTGCAGGTACTCCAGAAGCACAGTGCTCCAGGAGGTTACTTCGGGTTTTTGTGCTAGTGATCACTTGAATCTGAGCTACATCCCCGACAAAAACCCCCATCCATCCTTGTTGTCCTTCCTCTAAATGTGCATCAACTCCTCTTTTAGCTGTGCTGCTGGTTTGGATCAGGGAGTCGATCTGTCGGAAAAATGGGCTTTTCTGGGTTGTTATTCTATCAGACCGGGTCAGTGATCTGACTGAGAATGTAGATTACAGGGTATGGGGGAAAGAGGGGCTGGAGGTATGGTGAACTGAGCTGGGACTGTCTTTTTTTTCCTATCTTATGCATGCCTTCCTATTCAGAATGAATCTGAACACTGGATAATTCTTTGTGATGAAACATACTGGCCTTTGGGCTATAAATTTGGGGTTCTAGTACCAGGCAGTGTTGAATCTAAGTCCTGGACAAAAAATCAGGGTTTAAGACACACCTATCTTTTCAGTGTTTGGTCATTATTTTACTTGACTGGCTCCTAACACAGTTTCCTGGCTTTTGTGAAAGCTTCCTGGT
Source organism: Colaptes auratus (assembly GCA_015227895.2). Classification (NCBI taxonomy): domain Eukaryota; kingdom Metazoa; phylum Chordata; class Aves; order Piciformes; family Picidae; genus Colaptes; species Colaptes auratus. The sequence goes on along the minus strand of CM026897.1, from coordinate 54,542,225 downwards.
TTTCCATGCACTTAGAGCAAGACACTGTGTGCAACAGAGGTGCAGACTTGGCATGAAGACTAAGAGTGCAGGGGTTGGGTTTTTTTCAACTTTTTACATCACTTTGTAAAACAAGCTGTGATTTTCATTCTAAAACTGTGTGGTATGTGTCTCTTGTTACTGTGACTGTGGTAACATTGCATTTGGAGCCACTGTTCCCTCTGGAAGTTCAGCTTTTACTCTGACACAGAGCTCTCTTTTTCTGTCATTAGGAATGACCTTTCCCCCCCACCCCATGGCTTGCTCTTTAGCTGCATATATGTGCTTCTTTGTAGCTTTTTAAAACAGGGTTATGCCCTTGCAAAACAGTTGTTTTGGTATGCTCCTGTCATTTGCAAAGAATTTTTTGTTTTGTCAGAGAGGTTGCTTAACATCTGGACCAGGAGATGGCACATTTCTTTACTTTTCTCCTCTGCTTTGATGTCCTTCTGTGCACATACAACCGTGGATCTATTTTCAGTTGTCTTTGGGACTGTGCATTACTAAACTGACAGAAAAAGAGAGTAGGCCCAGTGTCTACCATAAACTAAGGTTATTTTACAAGGCAGAGGGAATGATCAACTCAGTTGATAACGATGGCTTACAACAAGCTGTTCCTATTTCCAATGGCTTTGTCATTGGAAGGGCAGGGCTGAGCACCTTCCTCGGTGGTTCTGTTCATCTCTGCCCTGTTGGATGTCGAGCTTGTAGAATGGGCAATGACTTGAAGTTAGTCACCCTCATCGAGATGACAACTAATGGTCTCTAGATTGCTGAATCAGATAGAGGGCTTTGTGTACTACTATCCATATATTACAGCATAAATAAAAGATAACCAGACAGAGGTGAGAGTTGCAGAAAAGGGTAGATGATCAATGCCTGCTCTTGCTTCCTGTTTCTATCTGTATGTCTACAGATGTAAAATAATGAAAAGGTCCTACTCCTTTTCTTTTTCAGAAATGAGCCTTTCATTTGTGTCTGGGGAGGAAGCAGTTGTATGTTGTCAGCAGTCCCCGAGTGAGGCACTGTGATCAGGGTGAGCTCAGACACTGGGAATTCTGGGGGAGAGCACAGTGTGGTCTCCTTTAATGCTATTTGAAAATGAGAGTGCCATGTCCTTTCTTCCCTAGCATAGCTCTGTTCTGTCATCTCCTGCTCCCTTCCTGATGTGAATCCAGTGATTCTATCAATTATAGTGGAAATTCCTCCTCCACAATGAGTTTTGTTTGGAGGAACCAAAGAAACAAATTTCCTCAAGCCCTAACACTAAGAATTTAACTTCTGTAATAGGGAGTGTATGCACTGGAACCATAAAAAGTGTATTAAGATATTAAACATGTACTCATATACATGTATATATATATATGCACACACACAATTTACATATAAGTATAAAAGAGCTGCATATTTCTCTCTGTATGTGTGGGTTTTGAGTGATTATAGTTAATTACTTCATAAAAGCTTCTGATGTAATTAGCCAGTCAGAACAGCCCAATAATCTTCATTACTTCTGCTTATTCAGAACTATTCCAGCTTTGGTATCCATTCCTGACAGTCATCCTTAGCCTAAAATCCTTAGCCTTAATGATAGCACATAGATTTGAGTGATACCTTCTTTTTTTTTTCCCAGAAGCCAGACAAACTTCTTTTTTGATTTCTCATTTGAGTAAGTAGCAAATTTGTACCAGGAGGATGAGCAGCATTACACCACTTCATGGAGGAAAGATGCACAAATGTACCGATGACCAAGGTACAACTGGAAAAGAACAGGAGAAAAAAAGCATCCAAGTTCTGACATTTACAACTGGGTTTAGTCCCTGTGTTAGAAGCTTAAGGTTAGACCCTTCAGAGGGGACCTGAATTCCTCCAGGTTTGCGGACTGGTTTTGTAACATTCAAGGTCGAAGATTGTTTTGTGTTGGAACCTTTTTAGCTCAAAATACTGTAAAAATACTATTGTGGAGTGTTGCTAGATACTAGCTTAGGAAATGCATGACTGGTTTGGGGGCCAGTTCAGAAATGTGCAAGGCTGGTTTTGAGTTTGGCAGTTTGATGAAATTTGATTTGTCCCCCTCTCCAATTCAACAGCTTTCATTTAGCTTACCTGGAGCGGTAGAAGTTAATTGAAAAGAGTAAATAAGTTATGCAAAGCATCTTTCTAGCCTGGAGTGGGAAACCAAACAAGTCCCGTTGTCATCACAGGTTCTATTACAATGGTACATGGTGAATGGGTTTTGCAAACCCATGGCTCTGTCTGTAAATGGCAATGGAAGTTTTCTGCTAGCATAAGTCACTAGACAGAGTGGACTTTCAATGCATGACAGATCTAGATGCTGAGAAAGAGGACTTTGATTTTTGCTTGTTTAAAAGGAATTGAGTTTGAGGTAGGCCCATTTTGGGGTAGCATGCAGAAGATATGACTCATGTTGGGAATGTAATCTGTGATTTGAGGATACATGAGTATTTTAGGAATGTGTGTGTAGTCAGTGATGAAGGTTGCAGAGTATGTATGAGAGCAAAGACTGCTTCTCAGAACTTTTGTGCTGAATTTCTTGACTCATACATTTATTGATTTTCAAACTGTTATGTATATTTACAAGAACAGATTGGTACTACTAAAGCATCAGATCTTGTAACCCTATTTTAAAATGGTTATATTTGTATTTAAGAGTTAAATTAGCATGCAATTTTTTTTGAGGAAACAGCTAAATAGGCTTCTTTTGCTATCACTGATGGCCTCCAGGTTCAAACTCTACTCTACAAAAACCCCCCTACAAAGTAACATTTGCATGTCAGGTTTTCCGATGTAAATGTTTTAATATCAATATGTTTATCATTGTGGTGTGGTGTTTTTTTTTAACTCCTAGATATGAGTATAGGGACAATTTTCCTCTCTGCCAGATTTGTTGACTATATAACATATATTCTGTGAAATGTATGTGAAACTAGACTTAACAAGTCTGGCAAGACATAGTTTTCTTGTGACAAGTTCTTCATCCTGAGAAAGACTGCAAAGGAAACTGTAGGAACTTCTAGTGGTAGTGGTGCAGTCATTGTTGGAAATCAGAGAAGTCACTCAAATGCCTGAATGTGAATTTGGTGCTAGTTTTGAATTTTGACAAGCACTGTTGTGTATCTTTGTGAACTTTGAACCAAAGATGGTGGACCGTGGGTGATTATAATCTTTGTGTTGTTTAGTAAAGCCATACATGTAAAAAAAATCATGTTCCAATCAACTGGAACAAAATAGATTATTTTAAACAGATCTCTTTTGGCTTTGGGATTGCTTAGCCTGGAGAAGAGGAGACTCAGGGGTGACCTTATTGCTCTCTACAACTACCTGAAGGGAGGTTGTAGACAGGAGGATGTTGTTCTCTTCTCCCAGGCAGCCAGCACCAGAACAAGTGGACACAGTCTCAGGCTGCGGCAGGGCAGGTTTAGACTGGATGTTAGGAAGAAGTTCTATACAGAGAGAGTGATTGCCCATTGGAATGGTCTGCCTGGGGAGGTGGTGGAGTCACCCTCATTGGAGGTGTTCAGGAGGAGACTTGATGGGGTGCTTGGTGCCATGGTTTAGTTGTTTAGGTGGGTTGGATTGGTTGATGGGTTGGATGCGATGATCTTGAAGGTCTCTGCCAACCTGGTCTAGTCTATTCTATTCTATTCTATTCTATTCTATTCTATTCTATTCTATTCTATTCTATTCTATTCTACATCACACATGAAAAAGTTTTACTAATTTTCTTTTTTTTTTTTTTTAATTAGTTTGGCCAAGCCATATGTGTAAGTAGTAATAGCTTACAAGTCTATCTGTCTGCTGAATTTGTATCAGGCCTTTTCAGTCACACAATGTGGAAGATACCTTCCACCTAATGTCACTGTAAAAGACATTTTTCAAGGACATTTTGCGGCAGCCTCACAGAAGGGGATAGAAGGAAGAAGACAAGCTCTGGTTATTCTTCTTTCTCCTGCTATGTAGTCCAGTGCAATAACTTCATGATTATTTGCAATTACAGGATGATTTTTTTTTTTAAATTTACAATAAAGGATGATTTCCCCTGGAAATTAGACCAATTTTTTGTTTATTTTTTTTTTTCCAAGAACAAAGAAGAGTTGTTACAACCTCGCTAACAGTGATGCCCGGTAACACACAAAGCTCTTTTATGAAACAGATACACTCAGTAAACAGAGCAAGTGGCAAAATATGCTTGAGAAACAGGATGTGTAATGCATTCATGGCTGAGTTTGATACATTTGGGTATTAGTTTCCATGTTGCTACCAAAGTGCCTTTTTAAAAAAATTCCTGGGTTTCTCCATTACAACTTCAACTGGACAGTTTGTACTGAACTCTTTAGAGTGTTGTCAAATGGAGAAGAGTATTCCCTGTTGATTTCAAATACTGCATCAAGACAAAACCAAGATACCAGGTCATTCACCTCAGCTGTAGATAATATCCACTGTGAGAGCTTGTGCTTCTTGCAAGAGTCCTCTCAGGGAGAGATGCAGCTGCATCCCAGGCTGTTGCTTCTCACAAGCATCTTGCTGGGTGAAGTAGTGCAGCTGTGGTCACTATGCTTCTGTTAGCACAGAGGTAGCAGCCCAAGGCAAAGAGAAGGTCCTGGCTGTGCTGGTTGCTGTGCAGGTACCAGATGAAAACACCAAACATCAGCTTAAAAAACCTATATTATAAGGCATTTTATGAAACTGAGAGACAAGTAGAAAGAAGCAACTTGTCAGGACTGTACCACCTGTTTCATATAGTGGCAGATAAATTTGGTAAGAGATGAATCTCACAGTATCACAGTATCACAGTATCGCCAAGGTTGGAAGAGACCTTGAAGATCATCGAGTCCAACCTCTCACCACAGACCCCATGACTAGACCATGGCACCAAGTGCCACATCCAATCTCCTTGCATTCTAGCTGGTCCTCAGAGATTAGAGGTCTAGGGGAGGCTGCACTTGTCTCTTAATAGATGTGCCAGTTTTATGCCATAGTATCATAGAATAGTTTGGGTTGGAAGGGACCTCCAAACATCATCTGGTCCAGCCCCCCTGCAGTGAGCATGTACACCCTTGACTAGATCAGGGTGCTCAGAGGCTTGTTGAGCCTGACTTTGGATATCTCTATGGATGGGGCCTCAATTACCTCTCTGGGCAACCTGTTCTAGTGTTCCACCACCCTCATTGTAAAGAACTTGTTCCTGACATCCAGTCTAAATCTACTCTTCTCTAATTTAATATCATTGCCCCTTGTCCAATCTCCACCCTTCTTGTAGACCCTCTTCAGGTCCTGGAAGGCTGCTATTAGGTCTCCATGGAGCCTTCTCTTCAGACTGAACAACCCCAGCCCCCTCAACTTGTCCTCATAGGAGAGGTGTTCCAGCCCTCTGATCATTGTGGCCCTCCTCTGGATTCGCTCCATCAGGTCCTTGTCCTATCTGTGTTGAGGACTCCAGAGTTGGATGCAGTACTCCAGATAAGGTCTTACCAGAGCAAACTAAAGTGGCAGAGTCACCTCTCTGGGTCTGCTTGGCCACACTTGTTTTGATGCAGCCCAGGATGTGATTTGCATTTTGGGCTCCAAGTTCACATGTCCAACTCCTTTTCTACAGGGCTGCTTTCTCACACCTCATCCCCCAGCCTATGTTGTGATACTGAGGATTGTTTTGATCCATGTGCTGGAGCTTGCACTTGGTCTTATGAACCTCGTGAGGTTCACCTGGGCCCACCTGTCCAGCTGGTCCAGCTCCCTCTGCATGACATCCCATCCCTCTGGCATATTGACAGCACCATTCAGCTTGGTATCATCCACAAACTTGCTGATGGTGCACTCGATCTCACAATCTATAACATTGATACAAATATTAAATAGCACAGGTCCCAGTATGGGACACCACTTGTCACGGCTCTCCATCTGGACTTTCAGAAACTGAGCACCACCCTCTGGATGATACTGTCCAGCCAATTCTTTATCCACTGAACAGTCCACCTGTCAAATCCATCTCTTCAACTTGGCAAGCAGGATGTTCACAGAATCACACAATTGTCAAGGTTGGAAGGGACTTCAAGGATCAAGTAGTCCCAACCCTTAGGGACACTTACCATTAGTTCACGTTGTCCCGAGCCCCATCTAGCCTGGCCTTAAAAACTTCCAGGGATGGGGCTTCTACCACCTCCCTGGGCAACCAGTTCCAGTGTCTCACCACCCTTATGGTGAAGAACTTCTTCCCAATGTCTGATCTAAATATGTCCTCCTCTAGCTTGGATCCTATCATTACCTGGCACCCTAAAAAGTCCCTCACCAGCTTCTTTGTAGGCCCCCTTCAGATCCTGGAAGGCCACAATAAGGTCTCCTCCGAGCCTTCTCTTCTCCAGACTGAACAACCTCAACTCTGTCAGCCTGTCACAGGACAAGAGCTCCAGCTCTCTGATCATCCTCGTGGCCCTTCTCTGGACATGCTCCAGCACGTTCATATCAACCTATATTGTATTAAACTTTGGATCCAACCAGTAATACCAAATCCAAAATAACACTCTTGAAAGCTAGCTGTCACTCACAGATTCTTAGAGTCCATGGGTGTGCAGAGTCAAACACAGAATCCATCCATTCCTCACGTTATGCAGGTGGCCACTTCTGGTTCCTGCCACCCCTCTCCATACCCCTCTAGTACTATTTTCTTCCACTTCATGTGAGCTACCTAGTAGGGTTAGAGAGTCCTTTTCTGCATGAGACATAACATTGGGACACCTAAATTGTATGGGGCTCAGCCATAAAGAAGGACATGTATTGCCATAATTGCAGGCCCATGTGGAATGTCACCAAAGGCAACATGGCAATAATTTCAAGGTGCAAAATTTGCCCTTACTACCTTGTATTATATACTATGATTATGGCACAGACAACCCTTTTAAAAGTTGACATAAATGTGCCAATAGTATTTAAGTCGGTTGTGTTTTTTCCAACTGGAACAACTTATCATATTTGGAGAAGACCACAATGCTGACTCACTTGATGCTGTGACAAAAGAGAATCCCTTGTCAAGCAATATAAAACCCTGAAGACCATTGGCAAACCCAAACCAAGAACAATCATGGCTATCACCAAATCTTTTGGAACCAGCTTGCCCTTTATTCCACCATAGGCACTAGAATCTATTTATCGATTGATTGTATTGCAGAATAGCAGGGTACTGAGAGAACAAGTGGAAGCAGACACCAAGTCACTTTCCATTATTTATCAGCAGTCCTGGCTAATCAGGGAGGTCCCAGCTAACTGAAGATTGGCAAATGTGGCACACATCTACAAGAAGGGACAGAGGGAGGACCTGGGCAACTACAGACCTGTCAGTCTAACCATGGTGCTGGGGAATATCATGGAGCAGATTATCTTAAATGCCATTATGTAGCACAGTATTTGGGCCAGTTCTGTTTAATATCTTTATCAATGATCTGCATGAGGGAATTGAGTGCATTCTCAGTACTTTTTGCAGGTGATCCCCCAAATTAATAGAATACAATACAATACACCGGGTTGAAAGAGACCTTCAAGATCATCGCATCCAACCCATCAACCAATCCAACCCACCTAAACAACTAAACCATGGCACCAAGCACCCCATCAAGTCTCCTCCTGAGCACCTCCAATGAGGGTGACTCCACCACCTCCATGAGTAGCCGATTCCAATGGGCAATCACTCTCTCTGTATAGAACTTCTTCCTAACATCCAGTCTAAACCTGCCCTGCCGCAGCCTGAGACTGTGTCCTCTTGTTCTGGTACTGGCTGCCTGGGAGAAGAGACCAACCTCTGCCTGTTTACAATCTCCCTTCAGGTAGTTGTAGAGAGCAATAAGGTCACCCCTGAGTCTCTTCTTCTCCAGGCTAAGCAACCCCGGCTCCCTCAGCCTCTCCTCATAGGGCTTGTGTTCCAAACCCCTCACCAGCTTCGTTGCACTTATCTGGATACGTTCCAGCAAGACAACATCCTTCCTAAACTGAGGGGCCCAGAACTGGACACAGGACTTGAGGTGTGGCCTAACCAGTGCAGTGTACAGGGGCAGAATGACCTCCCTGCTCCTGCTGGCCACACTGTTCTTGATACAGGCCAGGATGCCATTGGCCTTCTTGGCTGCCTGGGCACACTGCAGGCTCATGTTCAGCCTACCATCAACCAGTACCGCCAGGTCCCTCTCTGCCTGGCCGCTCTCCAGCCACTCTGACCCCAGCCTGTAGCACTGCCTGGGGTTGCTGTGGCCAATGTGCAGAACCCGGCACTTGGATGTGTTCAATCTCATGCCGTTGGATTCTGCCCATCTGTCCAGCCTGTCGAGGTCCCTCTGCAAAGCTTCTCTACCCTCCAGCAGATCAACTCCTGCCCCCAGCTTGGTGTTGTCCACAAATTTCCTGATGATGGACTCAATGCCCTCATCCAGATCATCAATAAAGATGTTGAAGAGCATTGGGCCCCAGCACTGATCCTTGGGGCACACCACTAGTGACTGGCTGCCAGCTGGATGTGGCACCATTCACCACCACTGTCTGGGCTTGGCCCTCCAGCCAGTTCCTAACCCAACGCAGTGTGCTCCTGTCCAAGCCATGTGCTGATAGCTTGGCCAGGAGTTTGCTGTGGGGGACGGTGTCAAAGGCCTTGCAGAGGTCCAAGTAGACCACATCCACAGGCCTCCCCACATCCCCCAGGCGGGTCACCTGATCATAGAAGGAGATCAGGTTGGTCAGGCAGGACCTGCCCTTCCTAAATCCATGCTGGCTGGGCCTGATCCCTTGGCCATCCTGTAAGTGCTGTGTGATCGCACTCAAGATGACCTGTTCCATAATCTTGCCTGGCACTGAGGTCAGGCTGACAGGCCTAGAATTCCCTGGCTCTTCCAACCGGCCCTTCTTGTGGATGGGCACCACGTTGGCCAGCTTCCAGTCTTCTGGGACCTCTCCAGTGAGCCAGGACTGTTGAAAAATGATGGAGAGTGGCTTGGCCAGCTCATCTGCCAGCTCTCTCAGCACCCTAGGATGGATCCCATCTGCTCCCATAGACTTTTGGGGATCCAAGCGGCTGAGGAGATCTCTAACTGTGTCCTGGAACAGTGGGAAACTATGCTGCTCCCTGGCTCCTTCTGCCAGCTCTGCAGGCCAGCTGTCTGGAAGACATTCTGTCCTGCTAGTAAAAATGGAGGCAAAGAAGGTGTTAAGTACCTCTGCCTTTTCCTCATTCTTTGTTACAACATTCCCCTCCGTGCCCACCAAGGAGTGGAAGTTGTCCTTGGCCTTCTTCTTGCTATTAATGTATTTATAGAAGGACTTTTTGTTGTCCTTCACATCAGAGGCCAGTGTAAGCTCTAAACGGGCTTTTGCCTCCCTAATTTTCTTCCTACATGTCCTAGCAACATCCCTAAACATTCCATGGGTTACCTCCTCTTTCTTCCCAAGATGGTACACCCTCTTTTTTCCCCTTAGTTCTATTAGAAGTTCATTGACCATCCAGGCTGGCCATCTGCCCCGGCAGCTCATCTTCCGGCACATTGGCACAGCCTGTTCCTGCGCCTTCAAGAGTTCTTCCTTGAAGCAGCTCCAGCTCTCCTGGACCCCTTTATTTTTAAGGGCTGTTTCCCAAGGAACCTTCTGAGTTAGTTCCTTGAGTAGCCTGAAGTCTGCCCTCCGGAAGTCCAAAGTGGAGGTCTTCTTGCTGCCCCTCTTGGCTTGACTGAGTACTGAAAATTCAATTATCTCGTGGTCACTGGTGCCTAAACACCCTCCGACCACCACATCACCCACCAGCCCTTCCCTGTTGGTGAAGAGGAGGTCAAGCAGAGCCTTACCCCTGGTAGGCTCGCACAGCACCTGGGATAAGAAGCTGTCCTCCATGCACTCTTAAGAACCTCCTAGACTGCCTCCTTTCTGCTGTGTTGAGATCCCAGCAGATATCAGGCAGGTTGAAGTCGCCCATGAGAATGAGTTCAGGCGATCTTGAGACAGCCTTAAGCTGCCTATAGAATGCTTCATTGACATCTTCCTCCTGGTTGGGAGGTCTATAGCAGACTCCAACCAGGATGTCTGCCCTGCCGATCTTCAATTGTGTGGGAGTGTTGATGTGCTTGGAGGTAGAAAGGCTCTATAGAGGGATCTGGGCATGCTGGATTGATGGGCTGAGGCCATGTGCTGGGGCTGGCCCTTGGGTCACAACCACCTTTGGGGAGAGTGGTGTAATAAAAAATATATTTAATATTTGATATTTCTGGCAGTGGTATCTTCAGACACTGCCATAACTTATTTATGAAATATATTTACAGGTTCTGTTACTTGGTTGTGGGTAATATATTCTACATATGAAGACAGTTAAACAATTTAAGCAAAAATCTGAGGATTTCCAATACAACGACTGAAACTGGAAATGCAGTTGCTGCGATCTGCAGTTTCCCACATGGGGGATTCTGTAGCAGATTAGCTGGGTACTCACGGCTTGCTCCTTTGTCCAGTATCTTCCCAGATGCTGCAACTATAGTTCAAGCTTTTCCTGGCTCAGAGAGCGCTAAAGGGCCTCTCTCCTCTCCTGCGCAGTTCACAGGCTGTAGCAGTGCAGCTCTTCTGGGATTCTGGTGCAGGGCTCTCAGAGTGTTGGTTGCCTTGGTCCAGGTGCAAGGCCTAGGTGTGGTTTGCCTGCTTGGGCACGCTCTTCAGCTGCAACTCCATCAGCATTCAGCTCTTGTTGCTTTCTCAGTGAGAACAAGGCAAATTGCCTGCCTTCTTGGATGGTTTAAATACTGTCCAAAGACAATTAATGCCCTTTGGTTACAGAGAAACCTGATAGCTGAACCCATTGAATGGGGCATATCCAAACATGGCCAGGGGCACACACGATTCACAAGTGTGTTACAAGGTTAATGACATGTGCTACATGTTTACCTGGACCATCTGGACCCCAGGAAATGTCCAGGTTTGCATATTCACAGGTGCTTAGCCCATTGTCTGGGTTAGGGCATGTTTTGCAGCTTGTCCCTTCAGGACAAGTGGCTGAAAAGCTTTGGGAAAAGGACCTTGACAGGCTGGAGAGATGGACCCAAGCCAACCTCATAAAGTTCAACAAGGCCAAGTGCAAGGTCCTGCATCTGGGCTGTTCAATCTGAAGCACCAAAAAGGCTGGGCAGTGACTGCCTTGAGAGCAGCCCTGAAGAAAAGGACTTGAGGGTGCTGGTGGATGAGGAGCTCAACATGAGCCATTAGTGTGTACTTGCAGCCCAGAAAACCAATTGTGTCTTGTGCTGCATCAAGAGAAAGGTAGTCAGCAGGTCGAGGGAGGTGATTCTTCCCATCTACTCCACTGTGGTGAGACCCCACCTGGAGTACTGTGTCCAGTTCTGGAGCCCCTGTTACAAGAAAAATGTAGATGTGCTGGGACGTGTCCAGAGAAGGGCCATGAGGATGATCAGAGGGCTGGAGCACCTCGCCTACGGAGACAGACTGAGACACAGACAGAATGGGGCTCTTCAGTCTGGAGAGGAGAAGACTCCAAGGAGACCTTCTTGTGGCCTTCCAGTATCTTAAGGGGGCCTACAAGAAAACTGGTGAGGGACTTTTTGGGATGTTGGGTAGTGATAGGACTACGGGGAATGGATCAAAACTAGAAGTGGGTAGATGTAGATTGGATGTTAGGAAGAAGTTCTTGACCCTGAGGGTGGTGAGACACTGGAACAGGTTGCCCAGGGAGTTGGCGGAAACCCCATCCCTGGAATTTTTTAAGGCCAGGCTGGATGGGGCTTTGAGCATCCTGACCTGGTGTGAGGTGTCCCTGCTTATGGCAGGGGTTTGGAACTACTTGATCCTTGATGTCCCATACAACCCTGATAATTCTATGATTCTAAGGCTGCCTGGCAGAAAAGGACCTGAGTGTGCTGGCTGACTATGAGCCAAACATGAGCCAGCAGTGTGCCTAGTTGGCCAAGAAGGCCAGGCCTGACTTGTATCAGGAATAGTATAGCCAGCAGTAGGGATGTGATTGTCCTCCTCTGCTTGGCACAGGTGAGGCTGCACCTCAAATACTGTGTTCAGTTTGGGGCTCCTTACTACAAGGAGGGTATCAAGCTGCTGGAGTGTGTCCAAAGAAGGTGAACAACGCTGTTGAAGGGCCTGGACAACAAGTCCCATGAGAAGCAGCTGAGGAAACTGGTATTGTTTATTCTGGAGAAGAGGAGGCTGAAGGGAAACCTCATTGCTTTCCTGAAAGGAAGTTGTAGTGAGGTGGGTGTTGGTCTCTTCTCCTAGTATCAATGGTTAGAATGAAGGAAAAATGTCCACAAGTTGCACCAGGGGAGGTTTCAATGGGATATTGGGAAAAATTTCTTTACTGAAAGTGTGGTCAGGCATTGGAACAGGGTGTCCAGGGAAGTCATCATCCCTGGAGGTGTTCAGAAAATATGTAGACATGGCACTTTGGGACATGGTTTAGTGGCCATAGTGGTATTGGACTTGAAGATATTAGAGATATTTTCCAACTGAAACAGCTCTATGATTTTGTGATACTGGTTTCTTGTCACCAAGGTTGTAAATCTGTTGTACCCTATGAGATCCAATTGCAGGAGAAAGTTACATTTTAATTTTCATAGTACATACCATTTATTTTACCAATGGCAGAAAAATTGAGCTGTTGACTAATTTGTATAGGAACTCACTGTCTATCCAGGGAATGAGGATTTACTGCTTGGAGGGCATCTCCTGTACTCCACAATTTCAGCTATGTCTTTGGAAGAATCCCCATGTGAAGGGGGTGTTCTACAGATTTAGATAGGGGTGTTGAACGGTTGGCTAAGATGCTTAAGAGCCTTAAGGACATTTGGCTTGGGAGGGAGCAGAGTCTTGTAAGCAGAGAAGATGGCAGGTGGATTGCTGGAACTGTACCCATTTCTCTTGCTAATTACACTGTGAATACCCCACCCCTCTGACATAACAAATTAGCAAAGAGGAAAGGTTTCAGTTATCATAGCCAGAGGTGGAGGGTGGGAGGTGGGATCACACGTGGGTATGCACCTGGGTGTGGTGATAGGGAAGTGGTGGTTTCATCATGTGTTAATTTGGGAGTGATGAAATGACTTCCTGGCTTTGCTGTGATTTTGTATGAACGGTGCAGTTTATCTCCCAGAGGTGTGTTGGCTTCTTGACATCACTCTGTTAACACTTGATTCTGTTGGAGACTGTAATAAGCTTGATATCTCATCTCTGTGTGTGGATTGGGCTTTGTACATCAGGTGAAGAATCCATTTCTGGGAGAACAGACATGGAAAATATAAATGCATCTTAATCAACAGCGTGGTAAGGAAGGAGCCACAAAGATTGCCTGTGATGCAAATGTAGGTTACTGAAACAATGGGACTCATTGCAGCTAAAAGCTGAAAGCTCTAACCTTACAAGCTGTGTCTTACTAAAGCACTGCCCTTAGCAAGTGCTTAGCCCATGTGTTGCAGATCTCAATTTCTGCCCTCTTAGCCTTCTCTTTAGAGATGCTCTTTTATTCTTGAAGGTATTTCCCCAGTGAAAGAGAATGTTGGTTATGTCATCTTTTGGGACAGCAGTGCCTACACAGTTCATAGCAAATGGCCTGTGCTTGCGAACTCTGTAGAGCCTCATACACTGAAGCCACCCAGCTTGCTTAATCACACCTATAATGAGCAAAAGGCAAGTGTAAATCCCTCAGGGACGGGGCAGAACACTGGGAAAGCTTTGGCTCTATGGAAAGCATAGTCTTACCTCAGTGGGAGCACTCAGTGCGGTGGAACCCTGCTTGGGAGCAAAGCACAAGAGAAAACACTGCAGCAGTGGATAATAAATCCTGCACTGATCAACATTTCATCCATATGCAATGTCCTGGTTTGCTCATTAGCAACCTCACTGATATAATGCAGGCACTGTTGTCTGAGTTCTGAGATCTGCAGCTGGCCATCATATTGGCACCCATGCTGGGGTATGTGCAGGGGGGGAAAGTGAGCTGCCCCATCTTGCTGTAACCAGGAGGTCAGATGTGCTTGGGATTCCTCGTACTAGGATGGGGGAGCTAAACTGTTCCAGGTTACCATAACAAAGTCTTCTCATACTATACAGCACCTTATTTTCTCTTTGTGCCATGCACTGCTCCCTGCTTAGCCAGGGAGTCATTACTTTGGGATGATCTAACCTTTCCTTGCTGGGAGCTGGATGGCTGGGATGTGTGAAACAGATAGGAATGGCTTTTGTATCTCAGCACTGCTGTACTGATCTGAAAGTATTTTTATGTTGTATGGTGATTAGTAGAGGCTGCAATTTCACCTAAAGGCTGACTAATCAGGCATTCTCTGTCACCTGAATGTACCAGGAGGAAAGGTGGCAGCTGGCTAGCAGAGTTCACTCTACACATTTGCTTTGGCTTTAGGAGTTGCTGTTTGGCCCCAGAGCTGGACAGTATTCCAGGTGAGGTCTCACCAGAGAGGAGTAGAGTGGCAGAATCACCTGTCTTAATCTGCTGTCTTAATACAGCCTAGGGTGCAATTTGCCATCCAGGCTGCAAGTGTACATTGCTGGCTCATGTCTATTTTTTTGTTCTCCAGTACTCCCAAGTCCTTTTCTGTAGGGCTACTCTCTATCGCATCATCCCCCCAGCCTGTATTGGTAATGGGTATTGTTCTCACCCAGGTGCAGGACCTTGTACTTGGTCTTGTTGAACCTCATGAGGTTGTCATGGGCCCACTTCTCCAGCTTGTCCAGGTCCCTCTGGATGACAGAGGGTGCACTCAATCCCACTGTCTATATCACTGATGAAGATATCAAACATCACTCGTCCCTGTGTGGACCCTTGAGGGACACCACTTGTCGCTGTACTCCATCTGGGCATTGAGCCATTGACTGCTGCCCTCTGGATGTGACCATCCAGCCAATTCCTTATCCACCAAATAGTCCACCCATCAAATCCTTGGCTCTCTAAATCTGAAAGAAGGATGTTGTGGGCAACTATGTCAAAGGCCTTGCAGAAGTCCGGATAGATGACATCCATTGGTCAGCCCTAGCCATTCTGTTGTAGAAAGCCACTAGCTTGGTGAGGCAGGACTTGCCCTTAGTAAAGCCATCCTGGTTGTCTTGAATTGCTTCCCTGTCCTTCATGTGCCTTATCAGAGCTTCATGTGATAAAACCTTGCATGCATCAACTATGTAAATTCTGATGAATCATTGCAGCCCACATGGGTTTATGAAGCAGCAGCATGCGAGAGAAGTGGGCTGATTTTTTTTTTTTGTAGAAAACTGTAGGAAAAGTAAGGTTGATATATCCTGTTAAGAGGCATCTCTTACTCATCTGATTTTAGATTCTCCTCTATTTGGAGCATAGAGCCAACATGACTTAACACACTACGCATTGATGGTCAGGTTGCTTTCATTTGTTGTGCCAAGTTTTGCTGCTCGTTATTTAAGTCCCAAATTTGAGTAACTTGTTTACTTCAGTGGAGCAGGCAGTTGTCCAGTTTGGGCTTAACTAAGATGAGGCTTTGGTCTCCAAATTATCTGTTTCTTCTTCCATTTGTATCTTCAGTACTCTGCTCAGAAAACACAAACACTGATGTTTCCTTTTGCCTTGTGGGGGTAATTGTGACAAGTTAAATTCTGAAAGTTGTATTTTATTTAGGTAGTAAAATACTGATTGTGATCTCAGGGTTCCAGTCAGATGGCCACAAGTTTGCTATTTGTAAATCCATAATGCTAAGTGGCTCCTGACCTGGACCTGCATGTTCCGCTCCCATTTCCATTCAGCTCTTGACGGTCTACTCACCACACTGGGTAAATGAGATGGTTTACAGCAGCATAAGAGGCCTTGCTTGCTTATTTTTTCTGAATGTTCATTTAGTACTATTTTTAAAAGGAGAAAGACACAAGGTGTAAAGAGTATTGAGCAGAAGAGTTCTGACAATTTGTTCTCTGCTTTGACCAATTTGTCAAGGTGTGAAGCAGAGGAGCTGGTATCTTTTAGGCTGTCCATCTCCCTGCTGTAAAACAGAGTGAGCTGGACTCAAACCTGACTATAAGGGTTTCAGGGTTTCGGAAAGATAGACTGGTAGCCAGGGATCACCAGGGTTCCTTTGCAGTCCTGGATAGCCTCTTTTTTTTTTTTTTTTTGAATGTAGAGGCAGATGTATTACAGGTGGCACTATGCTGCTCAGAGCTCTGAAAGAAGCAAGCCTGGGAGGCTTGTGATATCTCAGCTCTTTGGGTGGATGCAGTAGTTAAGTTTTCCTTTGGTTCAGCTTTTGCACTGCATGAAAGAGATAAGGGGAGGAAAATGGTAACAGAAGATTTATCCCTCCTTCTCTCCCCAGATTCTAGATTAATAAAGAAGTTAAAGGAATGATATTGCCGCAGTAGAGGATTAAAATATTTAATACTAATTTTCACTGTTTTCAGTCCTCCTGTGAAGTTCTTCTGTTGGCAGGCATGGAACTAAAGGAGTGTGTGATTTGGCCCTGGATCTTCAAAGCAGTGCAATATCATGGCTGCTGAAAACACCTATGCACAAAAGTAAGATTAATAAATCTTAATAGATGTTTCCTAATGCAGTAGATACTGAAGTTCATAAACTGCCTGTGTTTTCCCAAAGTCTCTTGGAGGGGACATACCCAGTACCTCATATGTATGATTTTCCCAAACATCCCTGAGCTTGGCTGATATATGGAGTCTGTTAAGTAATCATTAAAGAGGTTTTTTTTCCATCTGTTTTCTTATATTGATGTCTAAGCCCAAGAGGCTTAAAAGAGGCCAACTTAGAAAATGTGTAATAAAACAGGCAGCAGGAGAAACAGCTGGTTATGTCATTGGTGTCCCCTTCTATATACAGCATATATAAACACTCTGAAAGATTTCCCACATTTTACAATCTCTTCTCTGCCTAAACCTCTTCAAACTGCCCAGGTGATGCCTTAACATAGCTTTGCTCAGGGCTTGGGAGCCCTCTGGCCTAGTGAACAGCTTCAGACTATCTTCTGACTGAGAGTGGTTTGCCTAAGAATACTCAGAGAGGAAAAAATGATCAGCTGCTTTCTGGGGAAGTAGAAGAGATAGAATAGTCTTAAACAAATCTGACTTAGAAGAGGGATTGAAGGGTTAAAACTTGGAGAGCTGAGCTCCAAGCACTGCTAGACTGATAAGAGGAGACAGTGTTAGCCGTGATGGCTTGTGAACCATGGGAACACGGTGCAGCAGTGTAGTTGGAGGAGTGCAGGTACCTGATTACGAATGGTTATTATGACCTGAAAGTGTAAGACTTCACACATATCATAGATTGTTATAACAGAGTCCCTGGTCTCTTAATTTTTCTTTGATGTTTGCTAAAACCCTGATAAGATACAGGTATCTGTGTGATGCATTTTCTGTAACCAATCACAAACTGCTTTTTTGTTGTGTTAGCTTTTATAAAGGAAAGATTTTGCATAATAAAGTGGACACCTGGACTGAATCAGGCCGAGCCCCATCTCAGATTGTACCGAAATGTCCCATGTCCTGGATGAATATAGTAAAAAGAAGGGTTCTTGGTCCTGAAGGCTGCGTATGGTATACATACTTTCTTATACTTGTGTATGGAGCTGAACACAGGCGGAGGCCTGTTCTCTCGGGAGATTTGGGTCCTGATTAGGGACCCGCTTTCTCTGGACTTTTGACACTGTATACAGTGGTGCACGCAGAACTGTAGAGTTGTTAGGTTGGAAAAGACTTTTCAGATCATCAGGTCTATCTGTATACACTCTGAAGTCCATCACTAAACCATGTCCTTATGCATTACATCTACATATCTTTTAAATCCTTCCAAGGATAGTGACTCCATCACTTAGCTGAGCAGCCTGTTGCATTGCTTGATAAACCTATCAATGAAGAATTTTTCCCAATACAAAATCTAAACCTCCACTGGCACAGCTTAATGCTCTTTCCCTACCCCTTGCTACAACCTCATTTCTGATGGTTGTAGAGTGTGTGAAGGTATCCCCCCAGACTCCATTTTCTCCAGACTAGACAAACCCAGTTTCCTCACCTGCTCCTTATAAGGCTTGTGCTCAAGACTTTTTGCTTCATTGCCCTTCTTTGGACATGCTCCAGCACCTCAGTGTCCTTCTTGCAGTGAGGAATGGAAAACTGAACACAGTACTCAAGGTGTGGACTAGTCATCAGTGCTGAGTAAAAGGGGGCAATCATTTCCTTGTGCCTGCTGGCCCCACTGTATCTGGTACAAGCCAGGATGCTGTTGGTCTTTTTGGCCAAATGGGCACATTGGTGACTCATACTCATCTGACTGTCACCCCCAGGACTTTCTCTACTGACCAGTTTTCCAGGCACTCTTCCCTGAAGCCTATAGCATTGCATGGGGTTGATATGACCCAAGTGCAGGAACCTTCACTTAGCCTTATTTAATCTCAAACAATTAAACTTGACCCATTGATCTAGTCAGTCCAGGTCCCTCTATGGAACAGGTCAGCTTGAGTGCAATCACACAGCACTTCCAGGATGGCCAAGGGATCAGGCCCAGCCAGCATGGATTTAGGAAGGGCAGGTCCTGCCTGACCAACCTGATCTCCTTCTATGATCAGGTGACTGCCTGGTAGATGTGGGGAAGGCTGTGGATGTGGTCTGCCTGGACTTCAGCAAGGCCTTTGATACAATCCCCCACAGCAAGCTCCTGGCCAAGCTGTCAGCCCATGGCTTGGACAGCAGCACTCTGTGCTGGGTCAGGAAGTGGCTGGAGAGAGTGGTGGTGAACGGTGCCACATCCAGCTGGCAGCCAGGCACTAGTGGTGTGCCCCAGGGATCAGTGCTGGGCCCCATCCTGTTCAATATCTTTATTGATGATCTGGATGAGGGCATTGAGTCCATCATCATTAAATTTGCAGATGACAGCAAGCTGGGGGCAGATGTTGATCTGTTAGAGGGTAGGAGAGCTCTGCAGAGGGACCTTGAGAGGCTGGACACATGGGCAGAGTCCAACGGCATGAGATTGAACACATCCAAGTGCCGGGTTCTGCACATTGGCCACAGCAACCCCATGCAGTGCTACAGGCTGGGGTCAGAGTGGCTGGAGAGCAGCCAGGCAGAAAGGGACCTGGGGGTACTGGTTGATGGTAGGCTGAACATGAGCCTGCAGTGTGCCCAGGTGACCAAGAAGGCTAATGGGATCCTGGTCTGAATCAGGAATAGTGTGGCCAGCAGGAGCAGGGAAGTCATTGTGCCCCTGTACTCAGCACTGTTTAGGCCACACCTTGAGTCCTGTGTCCAGTTCTGGGCCCCTCAGTTTAGGAAGGATGTTGAGTTGCTGGAAGGTGTCCAGAGAAGGGCAACAAAGCTGGTGAGGGGTTTGGAGCACAAGCCCTATGAGGAGAGGCTGAGGGAGCTGGGGTTGCTTAGCCTGGAGAAGAGGAGGCTCAGGGGAGACCTTCTTGCTGTCTACAACTACCTGAAGGGGAGGTTGAAGCCAGGAGTGGGTTGGTTTCTTCTTCCAGGCAACCTGTGACAGAACAAGAAGACACAGTCTCCAGCTGCACCAGGGGGAGGTTGAGGCTGGATGTTAGGAAGAAGTTCTTCATAGAAAGAGTGATTGGCCATTGGAATGGTCTGCCCAGGGAGGTGGTGGAGTTACCATCAGAGGAAGTTTTTAAGAAGAGACTGGATGAGGGACTTGGTGCCGTGGTTGAGTTGATTAGATGGTGTTGGTTGATGGGTTGGACTCGATGATCTTGAAGGTCTTTTCCAACCGGGTTAATTCTGTATTCTTTTCTCTGTAGAACCTTCCTACTCTCAAGCAGATCAACATTCCTGTACAATTTGGAATTGTCTGTAAACTTACTGGGGATGCACTCAATCCCCTATGCAGATCACTGGTAAAGATTTTAAACAGAACTGGCCCCAGCACTGAGGCCTGGGGACCATCACTTGTTACTGGCTGCCGTCTGGATTTAATCTGTTCACCACAACACTATCTTGTCAGTTGTTTTTACCCAGTAAAGAGTACATCATCTAAGCCATGAGCAGCAGCTGTAGGAAATGGTGTCAAGTCCTTTACTAAATTCCAGACAAACAACATCCACAGCCTTTCCTTCATCCACTGCATCCACATTCTTGTTGCAGAAGGAAATCTGATTCATCAAAAAGAACCTACTCTTCATGAACTCATGCTGACTGGGCCTGATCATCTGCATAATGGCATTCAAGGTTGTCTGCTCCATGACCTTCCCCTGGTTAGACTGACAGGTCTGTAGTTCCTGAAGTCCTCCATATGTTCCTTCTTGTAGACAGCCATCCTGTTTGCCAGTACCTTGTCAGCTGGGACCTCCCCACTTGGCCAGGACTACTGGTAAATGATGGACAGTGGCTCCATGAGCACTTCTGCCAGTTCCCTCAGTACCCTTGGGTGGATCCCACCCAGCCATGTGTAAGTGACATAGCAGGTTGTTACCATTTCCCTGTGGATTATGGGGGCTTCGTTCTGTTCCTCATTCCAGCTCAGAGGGCTGAGCACTCAGAGAAAACTGGTCTTAGTACTAAAGACTGAGGCAAATTAGGCATTAAATACCTCTTCCTTTTCCTCATCCTTTATCACTATGTTTCTCAATTTTTAAAAAAAAAGGTGGAGATTCTCCTCAGCTCTCCTTTATTTGCTAACATATTTGTAGAAACATTTTTTATTGTCATTTTTAGCAGTAGCCAGATTAAATTCTGTTTGGGCTTTGGTCCTTATAATTTTCTCACTGCATAATCACACAATGTCTTTGTAGTCCTCCTGAGTTCTCAGGGACCAGCTCCCACTGACTTCTATCTATCCTGAGTGCTCAGCCCTGTGGCACACAAGAAATATGGTATAAAAAATTCACAAAATGAGAGGAACACAAATACCACCTTATTGTTCTTCAGGGGTGTTGTTTCCTGATTAACTGCCCCTAAGGATGGTGTGCCACAGTGCAAGAGAGATGATAGTTAACCAGTGCATAGTTAGTACAGCACTTCCTGTGTCTCCCTGTCTCAACAGAAGCCCAACAGTTCTTTGACAGAAATAAACCTTCTCGTACAGACGACTTTTGACTTTTCAAGCTTTCTGTACCCAGGCCTAGTTTAAAGCCAGGGCAGACCTTTGCTGGGGAAACTTCTGTGGATTGAGTGGTACATTATTATGTGTAATTTTTACAGAGCAGCAAATCAAGGTTGCATGACCTACTTTTAGTCTAGAATTTCTGAACCTTGAATGTTCACCTACAGCCTTCTAGAAAGGAGACTCACCAGCAAGATGGGAACCTGTGTATCTGCTTTGCAGATTTGTTATGGGGGTTAGTTTAGTAAAGAATTGAAGTGAGAAACTTCCTGTTTCTACTTTTGATGACTGGCCAAAAATGGGTCTGAGGTCCATATGCTGCAGGTGTAAATGCGTCCTTATCATTTACTGTGTGCACCATGCGCAGGGAGTTGAACTCAATCATCCTTGTGGGTCCCTTCCAACTTGGGTTATTCTGTGACACCTCCATAGCCTTTAGCCACTAAAATCAAAACCATTGCTGCTCATTGATTTTAGTGTATGCATGCAAAATTATTTCTTTTTTTCTTTGGTTTGTGTTGGTTTTGTGCCTTTGCTATGGAGAAAACTTTTATTTAATTCCTTGGTTGTGTTTGCCTCCAACCAGGTATCAATCTAGAAAATTTCAGCCTTAAAGACTGTAATTTGTAGAAAAATTCTGAACAATTTCCTGTTGTTTCTTTGTATATAAAATATTACTATTTGCATATATAATTGCATTTCAAATTGAAGATGATTTCCACATAAGCAGTTTTGATATTTATGCAATACTTCTCATCCTGGAGTTAGAAAAATAATGATGAGCATGGGTTGTGCGAGTAGTCAGGCACTCCAGTTTTTCCTTCAGCACCCCTTGCTTGAGCTATCTGCTCAAGAGCCTGGAGTGTATCTAATTACAAGATCTAGAGTCTACCTAGAGTCCAAAGAATTTACTTCAGAGGGCTTCCAAGGTTAGCCTGCTTGTGTTCATAACCCTTAATTGCTGGTATATCACAACCAAGGTTTCAGTCAGCAATCGTAGGGTTGCAGTGTCCCCTCTGTAGGAAGGCTGCTTGTTGCCAGGTGCTCTTGTATCACCTGTGCTTTCAACAAGGCATGCTTCAAACGGCTGTGCTGGGGCAGGTGGGAAGCTCCGTCTTTTTTTTCTGTCCTCAAGAACCCCGGTTCCCGTATTCCGAGCCAGAGACCTGTCTGAGTGGCTGTCTCGCAGAGATGAAATAGTGACATCCAGCGGCCACTTTTGACAGAAATGACGTGTCACAAGATGGGTGTAGCGGCGTGCGAGGGAGAGGTAGTGGGGTGATGCGTGCGGGGAGCGCATGGAAAAGGATGGCAGGAGTTTGAGCTGCAGGCTTGAGGGGCAACATCAGCATGACTCACCTGCAGGGCTTCATCGCCACCCTTGCCTGTGGGAGGACGGATGACAAAGTAAGAAGCTTCGGGATACCATGTTCCCTTGACATGCAGAACCCATGTTTTCCAATATCCCTCCATTCAGCTTTTGAAAGCTGCTGGCTTTCACAGAGTGAATAACTTTAGATATAGACAGAGTTAACTGGCACACCTTTTTCAAAACAGGAAATTATCTAAAATCACAGACATCAGTACTTAATGTACCACGTTACCAAAAGTGTAACAGATCCTAGGATCTATTCAGTATGGTAGGGAGCTCCCTGGCTCCTTCTGCCAGCTCTGCAGGCCAGCTGTCTGGAAGACGTTCTGCCCTGCTATTAAAAATTGAGGCAAAGAAGGTGTTAAGTACCTCTGCCTTTTCCTCATCCTTTGTTACAACATTCCCCTCCGTGCCCACCAAGTAGTGGAGGTTGTCCTTGCCCTTCTTCCTATTAATGTATTTATAGAAGGACTTTTTGTTGTCCTTCACATCAGAGGCTAGTCTAAGCTCTAAACGGGCTTTTGCCTCCCTAATTTTCTTCCTACATGTCCTAGCAACTTCCCTAAACATTCCACGGGTCACCTCCCCTTTCTTCCAAAGATGATACACCCTCTATTTTTCCCTTAGTTCTATTAGAAGTTCATTGCCCATCCAGGCTGACCATATGCCCTGGTGGCTCATCTTCTGGCACGTTGGCACAGCCTGTTCCTGCACCTTCAAGAGCTCTTCCTTGAAGTAGGTTCAGCTCTCCTGGACCCCTTTATTTTTAAGGGCTGTATCCCAAGGAACCTTCTGAGTTCCTTTAGTAACCTGAAGTCTGCCCTCCGGAAGTCCAGAGTGGAGGTCTTCTTGCTACCCCTCTTGGCTTGGCTGAATACTGAAAACTCAATTATCTCATGGTCACTGGTGCCTAAACACCCTCCGACCACCACATCACCCACCAGCCCTTCCCTGTTGGTGAAGAGGAGGTCAAGCATAGCCTTACCCCTGGTAGGCTCGCACAGCACCTGGGATAAGAAGCTGTCCTCCATGCACTCTAAGAACCTCCTAGACTTAGATCATAACTTAGATCGTAACTTCTATTAAAGCATGTTACAATGTAGCAGTTTCATTGTAAGATTAGTTTCACCAGAACAGAAAGGAAGAGTTATTAAATGTCTCCCTTTTAGTAGAGGCAAGATGAAGTTCTTAGTCCTTTCTTACACATGAAAGCATTTTCATAACCCTTTTAACAAACAGTGCCTGCTGTGCATTGTTTTGTATGTCATGGTAGCAGACATTTTGGAAAATGCTTATTTAAAAGAGAAATTTCAGTGCTAAGTTTCAACAAAACACCAACTCATGTTAATCAGCCATCCTTCTTGATTAATATGTTTCTCATGGATAATCATTTTATGCAGATTCTTCTGAACTTAAAAATCATGTCTGCCTTGAACTAATTTCTTAGTAAAACTGAGACTTCAGCATCTGTCTCACGTTAAGCCTTATTTGTACCCATAGATGACTGACTCATCTGCAGGCCGTGAACGTGTACACCTTCTTGGAGGTGGCTTGCAGAGGGGAGACTCAGGAAGCAGTTTCTAGCGCCAGTGGTTACCTGAGACAGCTACTCCAACATGCTGCTAAAATCTGTCATGAATGTTGCTTAGGAATGAAAGGATCTGCATATGAATCTGTTTATATATTTTTTTTTTTACTTTGGAATTTATAAGCTGGAAGCTTTTTTTTTTTTTGGCAGTCATCCCTGATTTGTGTCTTGGACTGCAATGTGTGGTTTGGACATACCTGGGGTAGACCTATATATTCATCACATCTCAGGAGAGAATGAACACCACAGAATGGGGATACAGATAATCCTCTCTCTCCTCCTGGCCTTACTGTCAAGCCTGTCTTGAGAAAACTGGTGATAAAATGCCCACATCCTTTCATCCTTCCTTTCTTCCCCCCCTCTATCAGCTGTGACATTTTCTCCTGACAGCTCAACTCTGAAGTTGATAGACCTAATGGACTCATCCTTGGCCCAAGGGGATGACTCACACCCATCCCTGATGCTGATGTGGGCAAACACATATCTAGTGTAAGGCCAGTTCAATTTACCCTGGGGCTACAGCCTGACTGAAATTTTGGAGGTGCTGCAAGGCACTGTTTTCTCCATCACCTCAAACAAAATAGTAGAAAATTTTTACCATCAGTGGTCAGTGAGGAGGATCAGCTACTGTTATGGGGAACTTTCTTCCTCATACATGTTCACAATGCCTTATTGTCTGAACCTTCACATTTTAGAAGAGATTGTGTTAATACTAAGGTAGGATTAGTGGTTTTTTTTGTTGTTGTTGTTGTTTTGGGTTTGTTTGGGTGGTTGTTTTTTTCCCCCTAGACCTATTGAGATCCCAAGTGTAGAGAAGTTTCAGTTAAAGATTTAAAGGGCTGCAGTGGTAATGCAGGCCCCTAGCTATGCCTCTACAATGGTAAGGAAAGAGAAAAGAATGTCCCTGCACTGCTGTGTACTTCCCACAGAGGCTGCTGCTCCTCTCTGACATAGCTGGAGTGGAGATGAAGGACACATGCTCTGACTAGAAAGCAAAAATGCTTCAGGAAGAAAATGATCTGGAGAACTGGGATCCAGACTGTAGTTTCTGAATCTGTGGCCCATTTTTGGAACAGAGCAGCTATTCACCATCCACCAGATAAGACTGGAGCAAAGGGACAGGAAATCCTTTTAGATACTCATCCAAAAACATTCAGCACCTCCACTGAGATGTGTACTATTTATTTCACAATAAGCACAAATCAGCCATTGCTCTTGTAAGTCGTTTTCCCGAGTTATGATTTTACGAGGCATATACTACTGTATTAGCAAAATAGGTATCATGGCAGAAATGGCTTCATCCTAAACTAACCCTATTACTAATTGCAGAGCTATGGTAGAGTTCCCCTGGCATTCACTCTGGAAAAAATTGGGATCTAGCCATACCACTTAAGAGTAATGTGAATGTTAGAGTCCATTGTTCATATTTTCCTTTAAGTGGACAAACTTTTGCCATTCCCCATTTGCACATCCCCTTGTCTGCTCTCCTTCCTCCCCAAATTACAGTACAGTTACTGTAGCTCAGCAGTTGTGGGTTAGGGTTCAGTTTGTGACTATTTCTAAGAAGGCTTTGAAGAAAGTAATTCTTCAATCAGATTTACTATTTAGTATTGATATTTTCAGAAGACTTTTTTTTTTTTTGCTAAAGGTGCAACTTTAGTTTAGAGATTTTCATAAGTGGATAGTGAAATACTACATTGTTGGGTTTTTTTGTTGTTGTTGTCTTTCAAACAAAGGAAAAAATATGATTATGTGTTAACATTTTCAGCAATGTTCTTAGAGCCTTGCTTGACATGGCATTTTAGCAAGCTTGTTAAGAAAAATTCTCACCTTGCACACCAAACAAAACCCACTGGAATATTTTTGGAGGATAATTATGTGAGCACCACAGGCCAATTCAGTGGCGTGCATGTCATTGTTTAACACTTAGCTATGTGCTTAAGTGAGGAAAGGTGTAGCAAAAAATTCAAGTTTTAGAAGGTGTTAGGAGTATATCACTCTCTCCAACTGCCTGGACAACTGTTGAACTTCTTGTCTTGATATCCAGACTAACAAAGGCAGTTCCTCTCATGTTCTTTTTCTGCTCATACTTCTCTGTAATAGTTTGTATCATCTGCAGTGGGGTATCTGTACCAGGTCATAGGCTACTGTTGTTTTTCCACATAAATGCATTGCACTAAACTTCTCTCAGACAATACTTGTCCTTATTGCCTCCCAGAAGTATATGTGATCCAAATGTACAAAATTTATGCATGCAGTCATATGAAAATGTCAAAATAATGAAATCTCGGGGTTTTATAAGTTTTCTGTTGTTCCATAAATATAAACTGGGTGATATTTGAGCTTGATATGCAAAGGCAGTGAAAGCTGTCATAACTGTAAGTTCTTGCTGTGTTCAGTTGTGAGGATAATGAATCAGAGTTAACTCCCGTGGTCAACATTAAATGGAGTTCTTTGCTGCCATGCACTGAGGAGATTGAGAGACTAGACCACTGCCCTAGAGGCTACAAGACTGCAGCTCACGTGAATGAAAGCCAAGACTGGTGAAGTTTCTTTCTTCCAGTGCTTACTATTTGACTGAATTTAGGTGAAGTTTGTTACTATGAAAAATTCCAGGGAGGCCAGAAATAGGAAATGTGTTACTTGGAAAGAAGATAATAACAACCATGTAGTACAGATCAAGTTATTTATTTATTTACATTTTTGTTTTTTAAAGCTTCAAAGCTCCAATAGTCTTTAATTAATGGCAGTCCCTGAGAAATGATTAGATAAAATCTGATTAAGGAATTTAGCATTTCCTTCCCAGAAATCTGAAATCAAGAACACCTCTCTGAAACATTCCTCTCCTGGAGTGTGGCTGATCTTTGCACAACCCTTTTGAGTAGCTGATAACCTTCTCATTCAAACATATATTTGTTTGCTGTGTTTCTTCTTTATTTAGATAAAAGATGTTATTATCTCATTGAAGGCTGACTTGTGGAGGTAACAGATCCTGACCTTGGCTTATTTTTGGGTTAGTGCCTTTTTTTTCCCCCCCGGCATTTTTGTGATGCAGAAAGAGAAAAGAACTTCTTTCTTGGGGGAGGTCAGATAACAGTTCAGAGGAAGTCATAGGTACTAGTGCAATACTTAGTCCCCTTTGGTAATCCTGCTTTAGCTATAGGAGCCAGCAATGCCATCAATATAAGGAGACTGTCATACAAAAGGAGCATGCTTCCTCCACTGTGTGTGAAGCAATTTAGAGAGGATCTGCATTCAGTATTATGTTTTGACCCTTGCTGAAATGTTAGATGCAAATAAAGGAAACGATTCCCCCCTTTTAGAATAGAGTAGAGTAGAGTAGAGTAGAGTAGAGTAGAA
Source organism: Colaptes auratus (assembly GCA_015227895.2). Classification (NCBI taxonomy): domain Eukaryota; kingdom Metazoa; phylum Chordata; class Aves; order Piciformes; family Picidae; genus Colaptes; species Colaptes auratus. The sequence goes on along the minus strand of CM026897.1, from coordinate 54,514,805 downwards.
TAGAATAGAATAGAATAGAATAGAATAGAATAGAATAGAATAGAATAGAATAGAATAGAATAGAATTAACCAGGTTGGAAAAGACCTTTGAGATCATCAAGTCCAACCCATCATCCAACACTATCTAATCAACTAAACCCTAAACCATGGCACCAAGCACCCCATGCAGTCTCTTCCTAAACACCTCCAGTGATGATGACTCCACCACCTCCCTGGGCAGCTCATTCCAATGGGCAGTCTCTCTTTCTATGAAGAATTTCCTCCTAACATCCAGCCTAAACCTCCCGTGGTGCAGCTTGAGACTGTGTCCTCTTGTTCTGTCACAAGTTGCCTGGGAGAAGAGACCAACCCCCACCTGGCTACAACCTCCCTTCAGGTAGTTGTAGACAGAGATAGGGTCTCTCCTGAGCCTCCTTTTAAACAAATACACTGAAATACTCAATTTAAAGAAATACACTGAGAATTATATCTGTCTTAACTCCATGTGAGGACGTATTGGCCAGCATAGGAGACACCTGAATGATATCCAATCTCAGAGTTTGAAATAACTGACAACATCCATAGCATTGTGCACAATAGTCTAAACTTTGGTTTTCTTTAATGCTGTGAAGTTTGAACTGGGGCAGTGAGAGATCTTAGAGAAAAGCACTTGCTGTTGCATCATTACTTTATTGCTTTGAAAGCAACGAAACGTAAATAAATGTTTTGAACTACATTTTTATTTTTTTTTATTATTTCAAAACAGTTGTTACAGAAATTTCAGAAAGTTCTACTGTAGTAATTGCCAACTTCTGCTTTTTATTACGTATCTAAACACAGTCTAAAAGTGCGTCATGAATCCAGCAGACCTTTGAAAAGGGCTGTTTTCCCTAGTGATATACATTTAGATAAATACTTGAAAAGCTTCATATTAGTAGGAATTTGTTTAAAATGACATTTTAATAATTTTTCTCCCTTTATAAATGATTGTTATACACTTACAAATGATAGCCCAAATAACAAATGATTAAATATCTATTAGTATAGTATATTGCAAACACTGTTCCAGACAGCAGTAGCAGTATATAGACTCTCCTCATGTACAACAACTGCAGTGGTGGAAGAAGGCTATAACTTGAATAAATTCACTCTTGTGCAGGCATGAAGTTGTGTTTCTCAGCCAATTCTCACTTCTGTCCCTTCCCCACCAAATACTAAAATAAACAAGACTTACCACTTCCCTGCAGCAGAAACAACAACAATTTAATAACCAAACATTCTTTTTTCTAATAGCTTTTTAAAATAAGTACAGTGTGGTTCTACAAAAGATTTGAAAACACACAGCAAAAATTAAAAGGTTAGAGAGTGCTTCACAACTGTTTGGGCTCAATGGTTCAGTCATTACACTTTCGACTTGAAGATGATTTAGGATAATCTGTGGCATGATGCAATATACAGTTAGAAATGCAGAGCAAATCCATTCTCTGACAAAAGTCAGAGTAGTCTGTTGAATCAGTGGATTTTTCTGCAGATCTACACCAGCATTGTTAAGACCATAGTTGTAGTCAGTCTTGGAGAAGAGAAGCCTGTGGTCACCCTGTGATTGGCTATGAGCTGGGATAACTCTCACTGGGGTGCAGAAACTCAGTCCCTCTTCATTCAACACTACTGCTCTTATGCCCATGGTGCAGCAAGGCCAGTGGATGGGATACCATCTAGAGGAATGAAGGGTTTCATTAGGTAAGGAGCCACCCCCAATGCTTAACTTCTACCTCATTTGGACTCTGCTGTTACTTGAAGTGGATGAGTGAAAATTAATACCAAGAAGCTTTGAAGAAGGTGATCTATACCTGGGATCTTTTAACCAAACTGAAAATGTGGCCTTTATTGAAACAACTGTGCATATCTTTTTTAAAAATGGAAATGTGCTATTATTTTTAAGGATGGGGGAGGCATCTCAACTACTTAAGTATTCCTAGGGAGATCCAGCAATAAACCAGGTCACATCTTCCCTAACGGTGACTTTCAAATCCTCTTAAATACATAACCTGAGCAATATAAGATGACATGTACGTTTGTTCTGAGAATTTGCACTGTGAGTTAACAGATAATTTTGTTTCACTGGCTCATTCTAAGCTAACACCTTTGATAACTTCTGCTCCCATGACAGGTACTTATATGCTCCAACTACAGTCATTGGACTAAAGCTGTGTGCTGCCACCAGTGCTTTTTTTGATCAGTTGCGTAGTTGCTGACAGTTTCCAAGAAACAAATAATTTTCTTCTCATACAAAAAATACACCTAACTAAGATATTTATCCCCTGACAAAAGGCTATCCATTCCACAAAAGGTACAAATCAGTTGGGTTTTTTTTCCTTTTATATTAAAAAAAACAACTAAATGGAAAAGAAAAGATAAAAAAAAAAAGAGGGAAAAAAAAGAAAGAGAGACAAAAGCAATCTATATCTCAAACCCAGAGGGATTTCCTTATGTGGATGAATGGATGTTTTGGTTTCTCATTATATTTTCAAATTATCCCCTCACTGCCATTTGTTAACTGGCACTTGTGCTAAGAACAATAATGTAGCACCTTATCTCTTCCAAAAAAAAGAGAGAGCCAAATGTCTGAGCACTGCTGTAGGTTCGCATTTTGAGTTGAATATTTCAATTTCATAAAATACAGTTGTTGTTTAAAAATAATTTTAAAATCACTTACTTTGCTAAAGATCAAATGTAATGGAATAAAAATGTAAACACCCAAAAGCTCGAATTTGTTCCTAGCTGGATTCATCTTTACAGGCAGGCAATGGCAAAATGTTAAGTCTTGCAGTACTCCAAAGAAACTCATGAAACAATGCATGCATTTTCATTGACACAAAAAAAGACTGGACTGTAAGGAAGAGAAACTACTTCAGTCATATCACACTGTTATTGTGAAAGAATAATGTGCTATAATTCAATACCTAGGACAAGTGTATACCCCAACTGTAGAATAGCATCACTTAAACTGGAACCAACAGAATGGATTACTATAGGAAAATACTTATAAAATACTGTACACTGCTTCCTCAGTCGGCCAGCATATGTAAACAAACAGCTAAGTTCAGTTGTTCCAAAATATTATTAAAATTCATTTGTCTTATAATCTTTTGCATAACATGCCAGTTCATCTTTCACACTACCACAACTCACCTATCACTGCTCACAGTGGCTCATTAGAAATTTGTACATCAGCCCATACAGACATTTAAGTGGACCTATACAGAGAAATGTGTGAAACATACGAAACTTGCACACCGTGACCAGAAATGCATATTCCATATGTAAGCTAATAACTGGAGAGTGGAGCTTAATGCTTGATGCAACATGTGCTATTTTATTGAATGTTACAGATTTACAAACAAGACCTTATACGCGACACTAAAATTGTCCTGTAACGTTCACTAATAGTATCACATGTCACAGCTGTACTGGTTGATATATGGGAGATATGTATATGTATGTGTATGTATATATTTCATAAGCTACCCTTTGATACAGAATATGTCATATGGCACATGCTATAGCTACATGATGATGGATGATAATATTCCTACTCTCAGGAAATAGTCATAATATTTGAAGTGGGAAATCTGGCCCCATTGCAAGGAATGGGTGCCTTACCACATCAAATAGAAAAAGGAACAGTTTGATGCAATGTGTTTGAGGACAAAATAATCCAACATCCATCATAATATATTCTATAGACACCACATCGTAGAATAAATGGGAAACATTGAGGAGATATAGTGGTCTGACGTGTTGCAATCACACTTTTAACATCTGAATTTACATTTTATATATAATGGCAAATTTTAAGAGGTAAATAAAGTGTCCTGTTTCATTTTACCTGGAATGTGTGCTCCAGATCAATAAAGTGCTGTATCCTACACATTTATACAGCTTTTTGGGTTTGGCAAATTCCTTTACCCTGACAAAAGATGCAATGAAATCTACCCCAGAGGAGAGCCCTATGCCTTGGACTAATTCACTCAGCACTGTTGAGGAATTTCTAACGAATCTGAAGTTCCTCTACAGTAGGCCAGTAATACGATGACGGTGGAAGAGTTTACAAACAGTTTCAGCAGACATTCGCAAAAGTAACAAAGAAAACAAAGTGAGAATATCCCCTTCTACTCACCAAGGATAGATAGATTTGGAGAAGTCTTAGGAAAAGGCTGCTAACAGAAGATGGCACATTGGAAGCAGATTGTTTAACACAAGTTCCTTTGCCCATGGGCATTTTGCTATTGTTCAACAATCAGCCTATCAAGAGCATGCTTCATAATACAAAGAAAGGACTCTGACCTTTCTTGGTGTTGCCATTTGACTGTAAGGCTGAACATGGACTGCAAGGCAATTGCATAAACGGTGTCTTGGTGGAGTTCAGCTCATTGAAGACTGATCAAATAGAAGAGAGCAATGAACACATTGCTTCAGGAAGTTATGAAACACATTGTGCTTATAGCCCCCCTGCTGCATTTCTGTATTTCCTGAACTTTCCCATAGAGTGACTTGGTACCTAAAGTCTTGCTTCTTTTCTTGAGGCTCATGATTATTTTTATGTCTTGATTTGCTGCCTTTTAGATTTAGCTCTCATATGGTACTCAGAGTCTCCCAGAGTGAGATCCCAATGAGGAAACATCAGTCTGCATTTTCAAAGCTGCCTTACAGATGTGGAAGATAATTCCTATTTAAATAATGGGATGTACCCCACTTGCATGTGTTTGTTCTTAATAACAAAAAGGGATGGTTCTACACAGGTGTTGGTCATTGTAGAGGTGCTGTATTTTTTAATAGCACTAGCTTCAACTCTTTATGAGTGACAGAGTTGTGTCTTCATAAAGAATGTGAGATTTTGATCTAGTTGCAGTTTATGCTTCTCCACCATTTTCCTATCTTCTGCAGGACCTTCCACCTGTGACCACAGTGATATCTTCTTGTGAGAAGTTGGAAACTTGCGTTAGCATTGTGGAGCCTTAGGAATGCAGGTGGAGTGAAGTTATGGCTGTCTTCAACCAAAACCCATAACTGTACTACCGTTCAGATACTTTCTTCTACTGAAATGCACGGTGTGTGATACGCTGCTGAACAGTGGAAGCCTAGCCATAACTGACCATTTTTTTTTGTTTACAGACACCTGCAGTTTTGCTTTAGTTCTTCTATTTGCTTTGGAAGCACATACACTTTTTAGTGTTCTCCTGTACTCTGCCAAGAACATTTCCCTTAAGCAACTTCAGACTAATTACATTAATCAGGATTCAGACTGCTTTATAAATCTTGTATACTTTGAAATACTTGGGGAAAAAAAAAAGGTGGATATTTTTAGGTGAGGGAATGATATGAAAAATTGGCAGCTCAAATGGAACAGCAAGAAGAGCCTGGTAGCAGCCTGCTGGATAAATCTCCTCCATTCGTATAAGTAATAAAAAGGATGAGTGAGAACCTGCCAATTTTACTGTGCTCTGCTCTGATCAACTTCTTCTTACTGTTCCATCACGTCTTTTGCTTTAATGAGACAACATATTGATGGCAAATGTGGTAAAAAAATAAATAGGTACTATTCCACTTAATTACATTCATCCTGAGCTTGCTCAGTTGTGCTAGAATCTAGGATGCCTGTTTTATACAGGAAATTACCTGATATTTTAACATAAATTCTTCCTCCATTTAAATTGCAGTACAAAAGGCATTTCTTTTCCCTTTCTGCTCTTGAAAATATAAACATTTTGTGGATCTAGAAGTTGATACAAAAAGAGACAAGTGAATGTTATGATTGTTATGATGTTCATCTTTCTTCATTCCACAAATGTGGGGTGCAGGAGATTTGGGAGACTAGGTTTGTTTACTGCCAGTTCCTACAACAATAACAAATGGTTTTCATCAGTCATCACAATGGTGAAACAGATGAAAAAGGAGTCATAATTGAAGTTTAGAACATCTAATTTGTACTTCTCTTTTTGCCAGTTAATTCCTGCAGCCTAAAAGCTTGAATAATGATCAAATATCTTAGGATGCCTTCTATTTAAAGGCAGATTTCTGAACTTACTCATGTATTTCTTTTGACTTCATAAAGGGGGCTTGTTATTCCTGTTGTTTACTGAAGTCTTTGTAAAGCTTTCATCCCTCCTTTTTTTTTTAAGTGCAAATATCAGCTGGATCAAGATGCAGTAACTCAGTGGGTGATGCTGAGACTGACAATGTGCTTCCTTGACCAGTGGCTAATGCCAGAGGAGTTGACAGGAGGTGACATAAGGGTATTTTTAATTCTGTAAAGAAGAATGGACTGGAGAACTGATGACTCTTAGGCTGCCCATGAGCTTTGTCTAGGCCTAGCTGTGCTTGCTTTCAAAGCTGCGGAAGGCTCCTGTTCTTGACAGTCTCCTCATGGAGAGATTGTCCCCTCTGGTCTCTGGCCTCGAGGACTTACTCCTCTGGAATGGGTTTCGCAGGCCTGTTGTGTTTCGCTGTCTGTCAAGTTTGTCACTGATAGAGTAGCTCTTCCGTGTGTGCTGTGCACGCAACATGTTGGAGTCCTCTGCAGAGTAGCTGTTGGCCCGCTCTATTTTTGGAAGGGGGATGCTGTTGGCCAAAGTTCTTGTAGCATTGCCATCTTGAGGAGATAAGGAGATTCCCTTCTTGTCTTTGGTCTCAATATCCTCATGATCAGAGCTTGGGTGACTTAGTTCAGCCTCTCTCTCTGGATGGCAGCATCCCAAGTCCTCCACTTTGCCTCCAAGACTTGCAGGGAAACAGTCTCTCTCTGCGATGGCCTGGGGAGCACTCACACACCTTGTGTCTATGCAGTCTGTAATACTTGTGTATTCTGCTGTTTTGACTGGGACACCAAGGCTGGTGAAGTAGCTTCGAGATGGAGAGAACATAAAACTGTGAGATTTCACAATTGGTGTTTCCTCCAGAATAAATGCAGTTGTAGCCAGATAACGACTGCTTTTAGAGCGCTCTAAAGTATGATACAAGGGAGGGTCTGAATCCCAGGGGATTTGGCAGTCTGTGATTTGCGAATAGTCTGAAGAAAATGCTCTTGTTTCTATTCCAGAGGTTTCCTCATAATCAAGACTCCTGCCAGAAATTTTTTCAGCAGGTGTACTGCTAATGTATGCACTGTTTGCTAAAATGGAAGAGGTTATGTGAGCCTGCAGAGCTGTATCTCCAGCACCAAGAATATTTATGGAGCTGTCAAGTGGCTCTGTGTCGGAGTGCATCTCATCCATAGCAGAAACGTAGATGTCTATGCAAGATGAAGGCCTTCTGGAGTTTGGGGCAATTGACAAAGTGCTGGTAGGGGCTAAGGGAACCTTTCCTTCTTTTGCTATCGAGTGGGAACTGGTAGCCCGATGCAGGCTTGGAGATCTTTCCTTAAAGATGCTTTCAAACTTTTCCAACCCACACTTCTCCTTCATATTTGTTGCATAGAAAGAGTGGCTTCGCATGCGGGGTGTGATTGTAGGAGATGTTGGAGACATGGACTCCTCTCCCATGGGATCTATGCTTTCTTGAAGTTTGTAAGTATTTCCTTCCTGACTATTGAAGCTACTCTGCCTTATGATGTACGCTACATCAGTACAGTCA